>JAUPFV010000002.1:61338956-61938956 GCA_036936605.1 Limnanthes douglasii subsp. nivea | reverse complement strand
ATTGTGTAGGGCATTCTCCCAATCCTTCACGGGGAGTGCTCTGAAATGGTACAACAGCCTGCCTCAGGGTTGTATTAAAGATTTTGATACGCTTTGGGTGGCCTTTCGAAGGCAGTTTTTGGGGAGTAAGGAGCTGAAGGGCAATGGAGACACAATAATCCATTGTGCCCAGGAGCCAAATGAGTCATTGAAGGAGTACATAAGTCGTTTTGTGAACACAAAGAATGGGTTGGCTGATTGCTTCGAACAGGTGGCAATAGCATCCCTAAGACAAGGTTTGAACCCAGGAAATCTGGCTGATTCGGTGACCAGAAAGAAGGCCATGACCCGGGGAGGATTGCTAAATCAAGTTGGCAAGCAAATAAACGTTGATGAAACAAAAAAGACCAGGGTGCACAGACAGGTGAGATCCACCCCAATGGCACCAACTCCAAATCAGAACCAGTCCGGGAACAAAGCAAGAGAAACCGGACAGGGGCATGGTAGGGCAAAAGCTCAGTCTCAGCCAGCTGCTCCTGCTCAAAGTCAACAATCTAGAAACAAAAGAGGGCCATGGGTCCAACCGGAGTGGTTCGCAGAACTCAAAGAAAGCGTGGCCACCATTTTCGATAAAACAAAAGATGAGGTGCACTACCGGAGACCAGCAACCTTGCAGTCTCCCAGAGAGCATCGTAACAACTCATTTTGCCAATACCACAATGATATTGGCCATACCACTGATGATTGCATAGCATTGAAACAAGAGGTTCAAAACTTGATTGAAAGGGGAAAGTTGGGTGCATACGTTAAAAGAAGAGGAGGCAACAGGCCTGACAACACTCACCGGGTTGGTCCAAGTAATGCTGCCCCGGAGGGGGCCATGGTAATAGTTGAAAGGTTTGATGTGGAATCTGAATACTTGGATCCTGATCCAACACGAAATAGGGTGGGTTCTATAGAGGAGTGTTCTAGGACGGTCTCCGGGCTCATTAAATTCTTCGAGTCACTGACGATTTTCGGAGGGGACACTATGACAACTCCTACTGCTTCTTCGAGAAAGAGGCATGTTCATAATTTAACCTCTCAGCTAGAAGGAGGCATGACATCTTATCAATCACCAAACTCATTCCCATTCATTGTCTTCGATGAGGATGATTTAAGAGACATTGCTGGCCCTCATGAGGATGCTGTTGTCATAGGAGCATCTATAGGGGCAATGAGATAAGGAGAATTCTGGTGGATACTGGAAGCTCTGCCAATATCCTTTTCCTAACTACTTACAAGAAAATGAAAAATCAAGCTGTGATTCAAAAGTCGGACAGGTCAATCGTGGGCTTTACGGGCAGCTCAGCTGATGTGATCGGGGAGTTTGAAGAAGAAGTTTTATTGGGCAGGGGCCCTTTCAAGAAAATGGTTAGAATACTCTTCATCGTGGTGGATTGTCCCACATGCTATAATGCTATTCTAGGGAGATCTTGGCTCTCTAGGATGCATGTAGTGGCTTCGACAGTCCATCAGTGTTTAAAGTATGCTGTTCAGGGACAGGTTGGGGTTGTCCGAAGCAGCCAAAAGATTGCAAGAGAATGCTATGCCACTGCCTTGGCTCCACGAACGCTGGGGGCAGTCCGTATAAAAGACCAATAGCAGTTTGAGGGCCTTTCTGGGGGTGAGGGTGAAATTGATGACCCCAGAGAGACCCCTGGAGTGTTGATTCCAATTGAAGAGGTTGAAACGCACTGCTTGGAAGAAGGCAAAAATGTCAAGATAGGGTCCAAGATGCCACCAATGTTGAAAGAAGAGATGTTGAAATTCTTGAAAGACCATCAGCACGTTTTTGCTTGGTGCAATGCTGATGTTACTGGAGTTCCGTCAGAAGTGATATCCCATCACCTGTCTGTCCGGAGGGATGTGGCACCAGTGGTACAAAAGAGAAGAGCTTTTTCAAAAGAAAAGGCTGATGTCATAGTGCAAGAAGTTGACAGACTCACAAAGATGGGGCATATTAAAGAATCTCAATACCCTTTGTGGACTGCCAATCCTGTCCTGGTGAAAAAGAAAAATGGCAAGTGGCGTATGTGCATTGACTTCACAGACCTCAATAGAGCTTGCCCAAAAGATTTGTATCCGGTCCCCCGGATAGATCAGTTAGTAGACTCTACTTCTGGGAATAAGCTGCTTTCCTTTATGGATGCCTTCTCCGGATACAACCAGATTCAAGTAGATCCAAAAGACCAAGAGCATACCACGTTTGTCACTGATAGGGGTCTACATTGCTACAAGGTGATGCCTTTTGGCTTGAAAAATGCTGGGGCTACTTATCAAAGGTTAGTCAACAAGGCATTTGCTGATCAAATTGGAAGAAATATGGAGGTATACATTGATGATATGATGGTGAAAAGCATGGATGAGCAATTGCACTTGTCTGATCTCCAAGAAACTTTTGCCAACTTGGCAAAAGTGAATTTAAAATTAAACCCTGAAAAGTGTGTGTTCGGAGTACAGTCCGGGAAGTTCTTAGGGTATATCATAAGTAAGCATGGAATACAGCCCGACCCGGACCAACTCAATGCCTTATTCCAGATGGAGCCTCCTCGAAACATTAAAGAAGTACAACGATTAACGGGGAGATTGACTGCCTTAAACAAATTCATCTTCAGGTCTTCGGACAGGTGTGCTCCATTCTTTCAAACTTTGAAGGGTGCAAAGGGGTTCGAATGGACCCCACAGTGTGGTGAGGCATTCAATAAAATCAAGAAACATCTCTCCTCTCCCAAAACTTTGTTCAAACCAGTCGATGGGGAGACTCTTATTGTGTATCTGGCCGTTTCAAGTTGTGCCATCAGTGCTGTGTTGGTAAGGGAAGTCGCTGGTTGTCCCTACCCAGTGTACTACATCAGCAAAAGCTTGATTGATGCTGAGAGGTGCTACTTGAAACTCGAAAAACTGGCATTAGCTCTGGTGATAGCTGCAAGAAAAATGAGACCTTACTTTCAGGCTCATCCTATCGTCGTCCCGACATCTTTCCCTTTAAAGAATGTCCTTCAAAAAGCAGACATTTCAAGCAGAATGACAAAGTGGTCAGTAGAGTTGGGGGACTTCGACATAGACTTTGCACCCCGAACAGCAGTTGGCTGATTTTCTGGTTGAATTCCACTCCGATAGGGATTCAGAGCAACCTACTGATTCAAAAGACAAGAAAGTGAGGATTTTCCGAACAGACGGAGGGTCTAGCACCATGGGATGTGGGGCAGGAATATGTCTCACTTCCCCATACGGGGACAGCATGTACCAAGCTATTTGTTTTGCTTTCAGGGCGTCTAATAACGAGTCCGAATACGAAGCAGCTATAGCTGAGTTAAAGTTGGCCCACATATGTGGGGCTAAAAGGGTCAAGCTTCTAAGTGACTCCCAGTTACTTGTCCACCATGCCTTAGGCCAATCTGAGGCTAGAAAGGAGCAGTTGGTAAAATATTTACTCCTCCTAAAAAATGAAGCGTTAAAGTTTAAAGCTGTGGTCTATGAGCACATTCCCCGGGCAGAAAATGAGCTGCAGACTCATTGGAAACGATAGCATATACGGAGTCCTACTCATGGATCCATGTGCTTGAAAGCCCTTCTATTCAACTTAGTAAAGGTGGAAAAGAGGAAGTTTTTGAAATACAAGTGAGTCGGCCTCAAGACTGGAGATCTCCTCTCATACAATATATGTCCGATGGTATTGTGCCTTCAGATAAATCATAAGCCAGAACATTGAAACACAAGGCTCGTGGTTTCATTATGTTAAGAGAAGTGTTGTACAAAAAATCCTATAGTAAACCTCTCCTACGTTGTTTAGGGGATAATGAGTCACAAGTGGTCCTCTCTGAATTGCATGATGGTGAGGGATCAGCCCATTGTGGATTCAGAGCTTTAACAAGAAGAGTGTTACTCTCCGGATACTATTGGCCATCAATCATGAAAGATGCTAAGGAGCTGGTGAGAAGGTGTGACCCATGCCAGAGGTACAACAATGAAATTCATGTACCAGCCATTCCTTTGGAATCAATTTCTGAGCCTATCACTTTTGCTCGATGGGGGTTGGACTTGGTTGGGCCTCTCCCTGTTGCGTCCGGAGGGCGTAAAACTATAATTGTGGCCATTGATTACTTTTCAAAATGGATAGAAGCAGCTCCCATGGCATGGACAACATTAAAAGCTGTCATAAAATTCATTCTGTCCAACATATGTTGCAGATTTGGTGTCCCACAGAAGATAACAACAGATAATGGGCCACAGTTTGACAACAGAGAAATGGAAAGCTTTTGTGCCTCAAGGGGTATACAGCACTGTTTTTCTTCACCTTTCCACCCACAAGCAAATGGGCAAGTTGAAGTGGCTAATAGAACTATACTGTCCGGTTTAAAGAAAAATTTGGAAGGGGCTGCTGGGAAATGGCCTAGTTATCTACAAGAAGTCTTGTGGGCCTACCGGACAACACCTGGGGCTGCAACACAAGAATCTCCCTTTGCCTTGGTCTATGGAATGGATGCAGTAGCCCCCATAGAGAAGACACTTCCTTCCTTTCGTGTTCACAACTTCTCCGGACACGCTAATGAAATGTCAATTAGAAATCAGCTTGATTTGATAGAAGAAAGAAGGGTTAAAGCCCACCTTAGAATTGCACACTATCAGAGCTTGATGAGAAGCAGGTTTGCTTCTAAAGTTAAAAGAAGAGATTTCCATCCCGGGGACAAAGTATTGAAAAAGGTCTTCTTGCATACTAAGGAAAAGCTCTTCGGAAAGCTGGCCCCAACTTGGGAGGGTCCGTATACTATAGTTGAAAGAATCAAGCCTGGGACTTATTGGTTGGAAGACAAAGATGGCAGGGTTTTAACTCACCCTTGGAATATTTAACACCTTCGAATGTACTTGGAATAACACTTGTGTAAATATTTACTTGTTTAAACATCCATGTAAATATTTGGGGGCATACCTTCCCCTCTTCGGTGGCACATAGAGCTTTCAATAAAGTTTGATGCCTTCTTCAAAATTTTCTAAGTATTTTCAAAATTCTATCTCTTGTCATACTACCCGGACTGAAAGATCTATGGGCTATTTAAACTCTAGCCGGAGAATCTTAACACTCTCACAATGCAATAACTCAAAGCTACTTAAATTCCAGCTATCTAAACTAAAACAAATAATGAAAGAAGGTGAAGGTTGAGGAAAATAGAAACATTCATTCAACAATTTAAAATTGCCTTGGCCTTCCAAGGACTTTTGAACAAGTTAGGGAACAGCACAAAAAATCTGTCCGAATAATATCGGACACCACAACAAAAATAGTGCCTTGGCCTTCCAAGGACTTTAGTTTGAGTAAAAGATAAATAAAGTGCATTATAAATTAAGGTTGAGCCTTTGAAGATGGCTCACCCTCGTCTACTTTCTTGCCTTTGATATCGCTCCCCCCTTCGACCACTTCCTTGCCCTTGGGATCATTCTCTTCTTCACCTGGGCTCTCTCCGGTTTTCTCTTCATTATCAGATGAGGACTCACCGGAATATCCCTCATCAACCATAGTATAATATGGAAGGTCATCATCATCCACATAGAGCCATAAGTCCCCCAGTCTCCTCTTCGGGAATTTTTCGTGAAAAAGGAGAACCATATCAGACTTCACCCTTTGAATCATTAGCTCTTCGCTTTGTATCATCTCCCTGGTATAGGCGTTGATCTTGGCCTTGATTGTGGCCTCTTGGTCCCTTACCAAAGCATCCTTCTCTTCAGCAGCCTGAGTCACTGCATTTTCCAAAGCAATCTTGTCAGTGGTCAGGTTGGTGATGAGCTTCTCCTTTGCAGTGGTCTCTCCCCGTGAGACCGTGAGATCTTTCTCCATACCAGAAAACTTCTCCTGGAGATCTTTTATGGTTTGCTCTAGGGTGGCAACTTTTGTGTTGCTCTCATCATGACTCCTCTTCAGCTCCTCGTGTGCTTCCTTGAGTAAATCAGCATTGGTAGTAGCAGTCCGGAGGTCTTCGGACAGCTTATCCTTCTCAGACTTGAGGTCTTTGATGGTGTCTGCTTGGCTCCGGACTTGTCTTTCTAGTGTAAGAACTGGCTGCACAATACTAAGTAGGGAGTGGGCTATAGTGTCCTTCTCACTAGAAACCATGAAAGTCTTACCGTTAAAATTGACCGTATTGGAGCTGCTCGGAGGGATGTAGGGCCCTGCGAACTCGTCTCTGGGCAGGCCAAGGAAATATTCACCAAGCCCGCCCAGACCAGTGATGTCCACTTCATCCAAGTTGAGCTCTCCCCCCTCGACTTCATCAGTGTGAAACTCTCTGGGGATCTCTTCGGCCAGTGTTGGGTCTGAAGGGCCAGTGGGAAAAGAGGGCTCCGGATCCCGGAGAGCAAGCTCATCTCCTTGTGAAGTCTTTTTCTTCTTAACTACCCGGTCAGCACTTTCACTTGCTTGCTTGCGAGTCCTCTTGGGAGCCCTTGGAGGTTTTGGAAGGTCTACTTCCTGCCTCTCGGTCTCCTGCTCCACCACTTGCAAGAGGGTTGCATCAATTTGAACTTGGGCTGGCCCCTCTGGATCTATTGGGGCATCCTTCTCAGCATCACCTGCCACCTTCTTGCCTTTTCTTCTGCCCTTCATTTTGCTTGGGGCTTTGGCCCGGGCAGGCAGGTAGAGTGTCCCATCCAGTTCGTGGGACCTTCTCAGCACAATGTCTTCATCAGGCTGGGTGGTGAGCTCCTCCCAAGTTAGGTCTCTTCGACCTGTGGTGTTCCACAGGTGAGACCTTACAAGATTTCCAGGGGTGAAGGCCTTATGGAATCGATTCTCCCAATTCTCTGCGGCCCAAGTATTAATTTTACCACAGGTAGTCTGTCCGGCCTTCAGGTAGTCCCCGAACTCCTTTGGCAGCTCTGATAGAACAGAAGAAAAATTGGTTAATATAAACTTAACTTAAAGAGAAAGAGAAAAAACAGACAGAGACTCAAGATAAGAAACTTACGGTCACTCCTCCACCTACTCCTGAGGAGGCTTGGGTTCTCTCCGGCCTTGATCTTCTTGCCATTTTCCCAGGCACCACTAACGAATAGAAATTGGCTTCTCTACTTACTCTCCGATTCCAGGAGATCATCAACAGCCTTGAGATCGTTCCCCATGTTGAAATGGTAGAAGGGGAACTGATGATGCTTGCACAGGTTGGCCACTGCTGCGAACTCTTCCATAGGAAGAGGGATCCCAGATAACCTAGATGCCATGATACATGACATCAAAGTGAACCAGCCATTGGGGCTTAGCTGTGTTGGGCAGAGCTTGACCAGGTGGAAGTAGCGCACGATCTCCGGGTCTAGTGGGAACCTGAGCCCCCAGTTAAATAGCTCCGTAAAGAAGACTATCTCGTTTCGTTTACAGTCCATTGGGGTCTCCGGATCAATGGGGATCCTTATCTTCACGTTTTCAGGGATCCCTCATTTTGTGCGCATTCTACCCAGATCAGAGGTATGGATGAATGCATACTTGGACTTCTGCAAGGCCAAAATATACTTAAGCTCGACTTTGTGGAAGCACGGCCCCACTCTCCCCTCAAGGCACTCCGGCAGGTCCGGATGCCTCAGATACAAATTTTCTTTGCCCTTTTTGGCAACAACAAGAGTGGTATCAGCCTGTCCGGAGGACTCGGACTCAAATGGGACCTCTTCAGTAGAGTCCTCCATTCTCTCCTCCGTAATTGTTGGGGGGACTTCTGTGGAAGTGGTTCGGGGAGGATTGAAGCTTGGCATAGCTTGCCCTCCGGACTGTTGACTGCCCGTATTCATCTGACTTCTCACCTCAAGTTGAGTTTCTGAGGCAAAAGATTCTCTGGGGGGTACTGGGCTGCTGGTCTCCGGACCGGACGGCCTCTCCCGGGGAGCTCTAATGGGCACTCCAGACCCAGATTCACTGTTCTTTGCCCCCGATTTTGAGGGAGTATTTTTAGAGGTTAGCCCCTTGATTAACCGGCTTGGCCTCTTGATGACTAATTTCTCCGGAGAATGGTCAGAATCAGACCCCATGGCTATAAAAGGTGAGGTTTTCCTAACGCTTGTAGCGGTGACTCCTGGTTCAACAGCAGGTTTTGAATCCTGAACTGAGGAACCATATACTATGGGAGAAAGGGTGGATTGAAAGAGCTTTTTGGGCTTGGTACCTTTGGAAGAGGATGAGCCTCTATCAGATTCTGCAACAGAGGAGGTTGGTTTCTCAACAGGTGACGATGGTAGCCCTGCAGCTATTCGTTTTTCCTTCACGACCCTTTGTGCTTTCTCCAACTCCGAAAGGTTGAGCCAACCGCCTTTGATCAATGCTGTTCTTGCTGTAAACATAAAACAGCCAAGGGAACTTTTGTTCTAGAGAGAGAAAGCTCTGAGTAAAATTGCAGAGTAAGATTTGAGAGAGATAGTAAAACAGTGAAAAATGAATGTGAATTTATAGTAGATTTGAAGAAAAAGGAGTTGATTCCTAGGAGAATCCGAAAAGTTGGTAATGATTAAAAGACGGCGCTGATGTCACTATTGGCAATTAAAGAGGTTACTTGTTAAAGAAGGTGGTGCGAAATTCAAGGTGAAAAAACGGTTGGAGTGGTCAATCAGAAAGCGACACGTGTCCCACTAACTCTGGAAAAAACCGTTTGGAATTCGTAACGTTTAATCTGTCCGGGTATACCCACAACTCTGTCCGGATTAAGAACCACTTCATGCAATCAGACTGTTTTTCAGTTCTTTGACAAGGACACTTGTTCAAACACCTAAAAAGGGGCTCTTGATGAGTCCGAATTCAGCATGCTCCCCGGAAGGGCAAATCGGTCTAAATCTCTCCGAATACCGGACAGGCTACAGGGACATAAATCGGACAGATCATTTGGGCCGAATAGATCACTTCGAACACTGTGAACTTAAGGCAGTTCGAACTATGACTAAAGTACTAAAAAACCTAAACACTTCCTGACTAAGCTACCTGCCCTCCTGCTTAGAACTCATGGGTCTTTAAACATGACCCGGGTCCATTAAACATGACCCGAAAGCCCATAAGGGCCCAAACATCATACTATAAATACCCAACCACCAGCATTAATTATAAATAATGAAAATTAACTGCTACCAAGCTGCTTAATTATCTCTCCACTGTAAAACACCCACACACCACCGTTAAACACCCACACACCACCGTTAAACACCCACACACCACCGTTAAACACCCACACACCACTGTTAAACACCCATACACCACCTTGAAACTCCACTTGAAATTACTAGCCTACCCTCAGGAAATTATTATCCACACCAATAGTAGTATGGGGGTATTTAGTATTTAGAGTAGAGAGTAGAGAGATAATTAAGTTGGTTGGTTGCAGTTAATTCTCATTACCCACACTTAATGCAGGTGGTTGGGTATTTATACCCTTATGTTTGGGCCCTTATGGGCTTTCGGGTCATGTTTAATGGACCCGGGTCATGTTCAAAGACCCATGAGCTCTAAGTAGGAGAGCAAGTAGCTTAGTCAAGAAGTGTTTAGGTTTTTTAGTACTTTTGTCATAGTTCGAACAGTCCTATGGGCTAAGTGTTCGAAGTGATCTGTCCGGTCCGGAGGCCTTGGACCGATCTGTCCCTGTCCGGGGAGCAGGCAGAATTCGGACTCATCAGGAGCCCTTTTTTTAGGTGTTTGTTCAAATAATCTTGTCAAAAACCTGAAAAACAGTCCGACATCAGGGGTAGTTTTAATCCGGACAGGTCTGTTTGCCTTATGGTTTCATCCGGACCGATAAAGCTTCATGAATCCAAACGGTTTTTTGCCAGAGTTCGTGGGACACGTGTCACTCTCTGATTGGTTGCTTCAGCCGTTTTTTCACCTTGAATTTCGAACCCACCTTCTTCGAAAAGCAACCTCTTTATTAAAGGTGGTGACATCAGCGCCGTCTTTAATCATTACCAATCTTTTCGAATTCTCCTAGGAATCAACTTCCTTTTTCAGATTCACTATAAATTCAAACTCACCTTCTACTGTTTTACCATCTCTTTCACATTTACTCTGCAAAATTTCTTAAAGCTTTCTCTCTCTAAAAGAAAAAACTTGCTCAATAGTTTATGTTTACAGCGAGGAATGCTCTGATAAAAGGCGGGTGGCTCAACCTTTCTGAATTAGAGAAGGCTCAAAAGGTCGAAAGGGAAAGACGAATTGCGGCAGGGTTACCCACTTCGCCTGTTGATAGATCAATCACTTCTGCCACAGAGTCAGATGAAGGCTCTTCTTCTTCTAAAGGCATCAAGCCGAGAAATCTATTCCAAACTAACCTCTCCCCCATTATCTCTGGTTCCTTAGTTCAAGAATCGGAACCTGCTGTCGAGCCAGGAGTAACAGTTACTAGTCTCAAAAAACCTTCACCCTTTATAGCAATGGGGTCAGATACGGAGCACTCCCCTCAGAAGTTAGTTGACCGGAGAAAGGGCCGGTTGGTCAAGGGGCAAGCCTCTAAGAACACTCCCTCAAAGTCGGGGGCAAAAGACAGCAGCACTGGGTCAGAGGTGCCTATTAAAGCTCCCATGGACAGATTGTTTGGTCTGGAGAGTAGCAGCCCAGCTCTTCGAAGAGAGACCTCTGCCTCAGAGCCCCAGCCGGAGACTAGAAGCCAAGGGAAGACTGAAGCTCAGCAGTCCGGAGGCCAAGCTAAGCCAGATCTGAATCCTTCCCGTGCCACTGCTACTGAAAACCCTTCAACAATTATGGAGGAGATAATGGAGGACTCTGTCGAAGAGGCTCCATTTGAGTCTGAGCCCTCCGATCAGACCAGTAGCGCTGCTGTTTCCAAAAAAGACAAAGGCAAAGAGAAGCTGTGCTTGAGGCATCCGGATCTGCCGGAGAGCCTCGAGGGAAGAGTGGGGCTTTGTTTTCACAAGGTCAGCGTTAGGTACCTCCTCTCCTTGCAAAAAATCAATTATGCATTCATCCACACAGCTGAGCTGGGTAGGATGCGTATGAAGTGGAGAATACCGGAGAATGTGAAGATCAGGATCCCCATACACCCGGAGACCCCTATGGACTGCACACTGAGTGAAGTTGTCATGTTCACGGAGCTATTCAACTGGGGGCTCAGATTCCCACTAGACCCAGAGATTGTCAGATACTTCCATCTGATTAGGCTCTGTCCGAGCCAGCTGAGCCCCAATGCCTGGTATACCCTCATGGCCAGCATCATGGCCTCAAGGCTCTCCGGGATTCCTCTGCCAATGGAGGAGTTTGCTGATGTGGCCAGCCTTTGCAGAAACCATCACATCCCCTTCTACCATTTCAACATAGGGGATAACTTCAAGGCTGTGGACGACCTGCTGGAGTCGGAGAGGAATTGGAAGACCCAGTTCCTGTTCGTGAGTGGTGCATGGGAGAATGGGCGAAAGATTAAGTCTGGTGTCAACCCAAGCCTCCTTACAAGCAGATGGAGGAGCGATCGTAAGTCTTCTGCTTTACACTCTTACTTCTTTTTCTTTAAGGTTGTTTTTAAATTAACTTGTTTCATTTTTGTCTTGGCAGAACTGCCCAAGGACTTCAGTGACTACCTGAAAACCGGGCAGACCACTTGCACCAAGATCAATGCTTGGACTGCTGAGAGGTGGGGGAACCGGTTCCATGCTGCATTTACCGGAGGCAATTTGGCAAGGTCTCACCCGTGGAACACCACAGGTCGGAGAGACTTGACTTGGGAGGAGCTCACTACTCAGCCTCCTCCGAATGTTGTGCTTAAGAGGACCCAGGAACTGGACGGGACACTCTTCTTGCGAGGTCGGGCTAAAGCCCCGAGAAAGATGAAATGCAAGAAGAAGGGAAAGAAGGTGGTTGGTGAAGCTAACCCTGGAGAAGTGGAGGAGGATGCTCCATTAAATCCGGAGGGGGCAGTTCACAACCAAATCGATGTTGCTCTCTTAGAAGTGGTGGAGCAGGAGACTGAGAGGCAAGAAGTGCCCTCCCCGAATCCTCCAAGAGCTTCCAAAAGAGAGCGTAAACGGGGAGGAAAAATCAAAGATAGAGAGGCCAAGAAGAAAAAGACCTCCAAAGGTGACGAGCTTTCTCTCCGGGCTCCAGAGCCTTCTTTCCAAGCTGATCCTACTGACCCAACGCATGCTGAGGAGATACCGGGCGACTTCCATACCGATGAGGTCGAGGGGGGAGATATCAATATTGACGGAGTAGACATCACCGGTCTTGGTGGGCTTGGTGAGTACTTCATCAATCTTCCCAGAGACGATTTTGCCAGACCTTACCTCCCTCCGAGCACCTCAAACACGGTCACTTTCAATGGTAATACCTTTATCGTTTCTAGTGAAAGGGATGCCATAGCCCACTCTTTGTTAAGCAACGTTCAACCTGTACTTGTGTTGGAGAAACAAGTCCGAAATCAGGCCGACATCATCGAAGACCTTAAGTCTGACAAAGAGAGGCTGTCCGATGACCTTCGCACTGCCACTTCCAATGCTGCCATTTTAAAGGAAGAAACTGAGGAGTTGAAGAGAAACCAAGAGGCAAGAACCACAAAAGTCTCCACTTTAGAGGACACCATCAGAGAGCTCCGGAAGAAGTTGTCCAGTCTAGATAAAGACTTTTCCACCTCAAAGGGAGAATCCAAAGCCAAGGATCAAATCATCACCAACTTGACCAATGATAAAATCGCTCTTGAGAATACAGTGTCCAAGGCTGCCGAGGAGAAATCTACCTTGCTAAAGGAGCATGAGGCCAAGATTCAAGCCAAGATCGACGCTTATGCCAACAAGGTGATCGACACCCAGGAGGAAATGCATGCCAAGTTGAGGTCTGACATGGTTCCACTCTTCCACGAGAAGTTTCCGAAGAGGAACCTAGGGGATTTATGGCTTCATGTTGAGTCTGACGATCTCCCGTATCATACGATGGCTGATGGAGACTTGGGTGGTTATTCTAGTGCTTCCTCATCTGATGACGAAGAACGCACCGGGGAGAGCCCAGATGAAGAGAAAGATGATCCTAAGGTAAAAAAGAAGGTGAATGAAGCTGAGCCATCTTCAAAGGCTCAGGCTTAATTTATGAACTATATTTTTTTAACTTTTTATCCAGACTAAAGTCCTTGGAAGGCCAAGGCACTCTTTTTTGTAATTGTGTCCGGTATCTGACCGGATAGGTTTTTATTGTTCTGTTTTGACAATTCCAAAGTCCTTGGAAGGCCAAGGCACTTTAAGTTCTTTTAATGAATATCTTAGTTTTGTGCAATTCTCATCTTCTTTCATAGTCTGTTCCAACTTTGATGGCTAGAGTTTAAACAGCCTTTAGTTATTTCATAGTGAGAGTGTTTAAATTCTCCGGCTAGAGTTTAAACAGCCTTTAGTTATTTCATAGTGAGAGTGTTTAAATTCTCCGGCTAGAGTTTAAATAGCCCTTAGTTATTTCAGTCCGGTTAGTGTGACCAAGGACAAAACTTAAAACACTTTAATTTTTTTTAAGAAGGCATCAAATTTTATTCAAAAGCCCGGACACCTCGTCAAAACCTCCCCGTGCCACCATGGAGGAAAGAGTATGCCCCCAAATATTTACATGGATGTTTAAACAAGTAAATATTTACACAAATGCTATTCCAAGTACATCCGGAGATGCTCGATATTCCAAGGATGAGTCAAAACTCTTCCATCCTTGTCTTCTAGCCAATATGTTCCAGGTTTAAGCCTTTCAACAACCATATAAGGTCCTTCCCAAGTCGGAGCCAATTTTCCAAACAGCTTTTCTTTAGTGTGTAAGAAGACTTTCTTTAATACCTTGTCCCCCGGTTGGAAATCTCTTCTCTTAACTTTGGAAGCAAACCTGCTTCTCATCAAACCCTGATAGTGTGCAACTCTAAGGTGAGCTTTAACTCGTCTTTCTTCTATCAAATCAAGTTGACCTCTGATTGCCACCTCGTTAGCGTGTTCGGAGAAGTTGTGAACATAAAATGATGGGAGAGTGCTTCTATGGGAGCTACTGCATCCATCCCATAGACCAAAGCAAAGGGTGACTCTTGTGTTGCAGCCCAGGTGTTGTCCGGTAGGCCCACAAGACCTCTTGTAAATAACTAGGCCACTTCCCAGCAACCCCTTCCAAATTCTTCTTTAAACCAGACAGTATAGTTCTATTAGCCACTTCAACTTGCCCATTTGCTTGTGGGTGGAAAGGTGAAGAGAAACAATATTGTATACCCCTTGAGGCACATAAGCTCTCCATTTCCCTATTGTCGAACTGTGGCCCATTGTCTATTTTTATCTTCTGTGGGACACCAAATCTGCAACAGATGTTGGATCAGATGAATTTTATAACAGCTTTTGATGTTGTTCCTGCTAGAGGGGCTGCTTCAATCCACTTTGAAAAGTAGTCTGTGGCAACAATTATAGTTTTGCGTCCTCCGGACGCCACAGGGAGAGGCCCTACTAAATCCAACCCCCATCGAGCAAAAGGAATAGGCTTAGAAATTGACTCTAAAGGAATGGCTGGGACATGAATTTCATTGATGTACCTCTGGCATGGGTCACACCTTCTTACCAATTCCTTAGCATCTTTCATGATAGATGGCCAATAGTAACCGGACAGTAAAACTCTTCTTGTTAAAGCTCTGAATCCACAATGGGCTGGCCCCTCACCATCATGCAATTCGGAGAGGACTTCTTGAGACTCTTCATCCCCCAAACAGCGCAGGAGAGGTTTACTGTAAGATTTTTTATACAACATGTCTCTCAATATGATGAAACCACGAGCCTTGTGTTTCAATGTTCTGGCTAGTGATTTTTCCGGAGGCACAATACCATCGGAGAGATATTACAGGAGAGGAAACCTCCAGTCTTGAGGTTGTTTCACTTGCACTTCAAAAATTTCCTCTTCTTTACCCATACTAAGTTGAATGGAGAGGCTCTCCAGCACATGGATCCATGGATATGACTCCGTATATGCTATGGTTGCTAACGAGTCTGCTAGCTCATTTTCTGCCCGGGGTATGTGCTCATAAACAACACTTTTAAACTTGAGTGCTTCATTTTTTAGGAGGAGTAAATATTTCACAAGATGCTCCTTTTTAGCCTCAGATTGGCCTTGGGCATGATGGATCAGAAGCTGGGAGTCACTTAGTAGCCTGACCCTCTTAGCCCCACAAATGTAGGTTAACTTTAATCCAGCTATAGCTGCTTCGTATTCGGACTCATTATTGGATGCCCTGAAAGCAAAACAAATAGCTTGGTACATTTTGTCACCATATGGAGAAGTCAAACACACCCCTGCACCACATCCCATAGTGCTAGATCCACCATCTGTTCGGACGATCCATACCTTTTTATCTTTCATGTCAGTAGTCTGTTCCGAATCCCTGTCGGAGTGAAATTCAACCAAAAAGTTAGCCACAGCTTGGGCCTTGACTGCTGTTCGAGGAGCAAAATCTATGTCGAAGTCCCCCAACTCTACTGACCACTTAGTCATCCTGCTTGAAATTTCTGCCTTTTGGAGGACATTCTTCAGGGGAAAAGAAGTCCGGACGATGATGGGATGAGCCTGGAAATAAGGCCTCATCTTCCTAGCAGCTATCACCAAGGCTAATGCTAATTTTTCGAGTTTCAAGTAACGCCTTTCTGCATCTATCAAACTTTTGTTGATGTAGTACACCGGATGGGGATGACCATCGACCTCCCTTACCAATACAACACTGATGGCACAACTTGAAATTGCCAAATATACGAAGAGTGTCTCCCCATCAACTGGTTTGAACAAAGTTTTGGGGGAGGACGGGTGCTTCTTGATCTCATTGAAAGCCTCATCACACTGTGGGGTCCAATCGAATCCTTTTGCACCCTTCAAGGTTTGAAAGAACGGGGCGTACCTGTCCGAAAACCTTGAGATAAATCTGTTTAAGGCAGCTAATCTCCCCGTCAGTCGCTGTACTTCTTTAATATTTCGAGGAGGCTCCATTTGAAAAAGAGCATTAAGCTGGTCCGGATC
Source organism: Limnanthes douglasii subsp. nivea (assembly GCA_036936605.1). Lineage (NCBI taxonomy): Eukaryota > Viridiplantae > Streptophyta > Magnoliopsida > Brassicales > Limnanthaceae > Limnanthes > Limnanthes douglasii. The sequence goes on along the minus strand of JAUPFV010000002.1, from coordinate 61,922,977 downwards.
GGGTTGTATTCCATGCTCACTTATAATATAGCCTAGAAACTTCCCGGACTGCACTCCGAACACACACTTTTCTGGGTTTAATTTCAAATTTACTTTTACCAAGTTGGCAAAAGTTTCTTGGAGATCAGACAAATGCAATTTCTCATCCACACTCTTCACCATCATGTCATTAATGTATACTTCCATATTTTTTCTAATCTGATCAGCAAAAGCTTTGTTTACTAACCTCTGATAAGTAGCCCCAACATTTTTCAACCAAAACGACATTACCTTATAGCAATGGAGACCTCTGTCAGTGACAAATGTGGTATGCTCTTGAGAAGGCATCCATAAAGGAAAGTAGCTTTTTCCCAGAGGTGGAGTCTACTAACTGATCAATCCGGGGGACCGGATACAAATCTTTTGGGCAAGCTCTATTGAGATCTGTGAAGTCAATGCACATGCGCCACTTGCCATTTTTCTTTTTTACCAGAACCGGATTGACAGTCCACAAAGGATACTGAGCCTCCTTGATATGCCCCATCTTTGTGAGCCTGTCAACCTCTTGCACAATGACATCAACCTTCTCCTTAGAAAAAGCTTTTCTCTTTTGAACCACTGGTGATATGTCTTTCCGGACGGATAGGTGATGTGATATCACTTCTGCTGGAACCCCAGTAACATCAGCATTGCACCCATTTTTCAAAACGGGTGGCATCTTAGACCCTATCTTGACACTTCTTCCAAACAGTGTGTCTCTACCTCTTCGACCGATATCAATACTCAAGGGGTCTCTCTAGGGTCATCAATTTCACCCTCACCCCTAGAAATCCCCTCAAACTGCTATTGCTCGTTGACGCGAACTGCCCCCAGTGTCCGGGGTGCCAGAGCAGTAGCATAACATTCTCTTGCAATCTTTTGACTGCTCCGGACGACTCCCACCTGTCCCTGAACAGCATATTTCAAGCACTGGTGGACTGTCAAAGCCACTGCATGCATCCTAGAAAGCCAAGACCTCCATAAAATAGCATTATAGCAAGTGGGACAATCCACCACGATAAAGAGTATTCTGACCATTTTCTTGAAAGGGCCCTTGCCCAATAGAACTTCCTCTTCGAATTCTCCGATCACATCTGCTGAGCTGCCAGTGAAGCCCACAATTGATCTGTCCGAACTCTGAATTACAGCTAGATTTTTCATTCTCATATATGTGGTTAAGAAAAGGATATTGGCTGAGCTTCCAGTATCAACCAGAATTCATCTTATGTCATTGCCCCCAATAGATGCTCCTATGACAACAGCATCCTCATGAGGGCCAGCTATATCTCTTAAATCATCATCATCAAAAACGATGAAGGGGAAAGGATTTAATGACTGATAGGAAGTCATGCCTCCTTCTAGCTGGGAGGCTAAAGTATGAACGTGCCTCTTCCTCCAAGAAGCAGTAGGAGCTGTCATAGTATCCCCTCCGAAAATTGTAAGTGACTCAAAAAACTTAATGAGTCCGGAGACCATCCTAGAACACTCCTCAATCGTACCTACCCTGTTTCGAGTTGGATCAGGATCCAAGTACTCAGATTCGACATCAAACCTTTCAATTATAACCATGGCTCCCTCCGAAGCAGCATTACTTGGACCAATCCGGTGAGTATTGTCAGGCCTGTTACCTCCTCTTCTTTTGACATAAGCACCCAACTTTCCCCTCTCAATCAAGTTCTGAACTTCTTGTTTCAATGCTATGCAGTCATCAGTGGTATGTCCAATATCATTGTGATATTGGCAAAAAGAGTTATTGCGATGCTCTTTGGGAGACTGCAATGTGGCTGGTCTCCGATAATGCACCTCTTCCTTTGTTTTATCAAAAATGGTGGCCACACTTTCTTTTAATTCTGCGAACCACTCCGGTTGGACCCATGGCCCTCTCTTGTTTGTGGATTGCTGACTCTGAGCAGGAGCAACTAGCTGAGACTGAGCTTTTGCCCTACCATGCCCCTGTCCGGTTTCTCTTGCTTTATTCCCGGACTGATTCTGATTGGGATTTGGTGTCACCGGGGTAGACCTCACCTGCCTGTGCACCCTGGTTTTCTTCGTTTCATCGACATTAATTTGTTTTCCAACTTGATTCAGCAACCCTCCCCATGTCATGGCCTTCTTTCTGGTCGCTGAGTCAGCCAAATTGCCAGGGTTCAAGCCCTGTCTTAGGGATGCTATTGCTACCTGTTCGAAGCAATCAGCCAGCCCATTCTTGGTATTCACAAAACGACTTATATATTCTTTTAAGGACTCATTTGGTTCCTCGGCACAATGGATTATTGTGTCTCCATTTCTTTATTTTTTCGATCCTTATTTCCCCAACTAAACCTAAATCTACACAAATACAAAGTACACAGCAACCCTTATATCTATCTCCCTTTAAACGCAGCCGCTTCTCTCTTTCTCTCTCATCAAACGCAACAGCCTCCTCTACCTTCTCCTCCTCAATTAAAATCACATATTTAATTTTACAAACATAAAAAACGCAGCACTGAAGCAGTGGAATCCGCTTCTCTCTTTCTCTCTCCCCAAACGCAACAGCCTCCTCTACCCTCTCCTCCTCAATCAAAATCACCTATTTTCTCTTACAAACATAAAAAATGCAGTACTGAAGCAGTGAAATCCTTTGATTTTAGGTATGTCAATGTGCTTTTAGTATTTTCTACTATGTTAAGAAAACAATTTGAGAATCGGGTATGTTAATGTGCTTTTAGTATTTCCTACAAAGTATGTTAAGAAATCAATTTGAGAATTAGTGGAATCCTAGTAGGTTGGTTGATTTAATTACTCCCATTATTGAAGTACTTGAAGATTTGAAAGTGATAGATATTCAAAGGGTGAACCAAAACGTTTGTTATTTTTTGAGTAAATGTGGGTGTATATATATATATGTACAAGGTTACAATCGTCTAGAGAGTCATATGATCTCTCAAGTGAGTACAATTCAGGGTAGCAATGTACCTAAAAGAAAAAGACATGTCCAAGAGTGCCTTGATAAAGGTCTAGAGCACTTGCCTCTTTAAAAAACCTTAACCACCCGTTGCGTAAAAACCCAATCTAAGGAAAAAGAGTACAAGTCTCCAGGCCGGCACTAATGGACTATTACATAGAAAATCCGAAAAACTGAGTGTATCAATGAAAAAGGACTCTAACATGTGAATCGATAATGCGGATATAATCTAAATAAAATCGTCAAGGTCATGAGAGTGATTCGGATAACAATGGTGTCTTGAGTCACTGTCTCTTCATCAAACACAAGGCGGTTGCGGGCGCGCCAAATCTCGAAAACAGTGGCTTGGAAGGCAAGATTGATGGTGCGGGATCGGTAGGATGTTCCTCGATGCTCCTTCCTAATCCATTTGTGTGCACTATCAAGCGTTGTCATTTCTTGAGTAATCCCCAGCCATGATCGGATACGAATCCAGATTTCCTTAGTGAACCTGCAAGCAAAGAAAAGATAGGGACCAGACTCATCTGAGTGCCTGCAAAATGGGCAGCTGATGTTAGGCAAGTCCATGTAGTGGAGAGTGTCTTTTGTGGCAAGGCGACAATTGAAGGCTAGCCAGACGGTGAAAGAAAACTTAGGTGGGATGAATCAAGAAATTAGAGGGAAGTTTCTCTCTCTAGAAAGAAAGCACCTTGTCTTCTTTCTAGACGCTTTTTCACCCGACTCTCTCTCCTCCTCCTTTCTCAGATTTTACACTAATCACTACTGTTTCTTCCGAATCATACATCTTCTCTAAGAATAAACAAAGATTTTCTGGATGATTTATGCTTTTGGTGAATCAGACGACCTTACGGTAGATTATACCAGATTCCGTTCATATTATAAGCTGGAATGATTATTATCAATTTTTCTATTTAAATGGAAGATTCACCACAAGATAATATTGAGAGAGTTCTGGTTCGTAAGAAGACAAAAAATGTTCAAAGACGAAGTGATTCAAAAGTTTCCGGTAAGAATGTTGTTCGATCTCTAATTTATTCATTAGAGGATCTAGCAAAAGTTAATTTTCAGGAAGTTCCGGCCGGCGAGAAGAAAAGTGTACTCAAGAGAAGACGGAGTGCTTGTAAAATTTCTGGTATGAGTGTAGATTGTGTTATTGCTTCTCCTAACGCTTTCGTTCCGTTCGATCCATCGGTGACTAGAGAAATGTTGTTCAATGCTGATACTTGTGATGATGAACGAGAACTAAGCGATGAACAAGAGGATACGAATAAAGATAGAAACATCATCGCTGTTCGTGAAACGGGAAAACTACTTTTAACTGCCTCCGACGAACAGATTGTTGTTTCTACTGGTTTCGATTTTTTTTCTCCGGCGACTGCGGCTACTGGTGTTCCATTGTTAAGGCAAGGTGTGAAATCAGTTCATGAAAATTGGGGCAAAGAAATAAACAAAAGAATAAACAACTAGCTCTGACGCCTGCAGATCTGTCTTCGGAACCGTTCTTGGCAAATCAAAGTATTGTGGCGAACTCTCCATCGAAAGAGGTAACAAAATCTGTAAACGGGACATTTTCCGGTGACCGGAATGTTGCTACCGACGTTCACAAAATTTCGCCGGCGCATTTAAGTGGGTTCTGTAACGGACGAGACAAATCAGTGGTAGAATCGGTTGCATTCAACTTTGGAGAATCTGTCATTACTCATAATAAAGATGGGCTGACCTCTGGTGAAAAATTCAAATTCAAATTCTCTTCTCTTAATGATAGCAGTTTAAATAGACGAGAAAAAGGAATTAATGTAAATAAAGAAAATTTGAATCAGAAAAGAAACGGTTCTGGTTAAGGTAACAATTCAATTATGGTAGAAAAAGAAACTGCATTGGAAGGTAACGGTTCACTTAATGCTTTTAAAAATGTGAACGAGAATATTTATGGAAAGGGAACAACTCAATTTAAAGCTAATATAACCTTTGACGATCTGCATGGAGGAAAAGATAACAGTTCAATAAATTTGAATTCAAATAAAGGAAGTTTGAATTTGAATTCAAATGGAAATGACTTTAATTCTTATAAAGCGCATGAAGAAAGAAACGGTTCTCTTCAAAAGAACGTGGGAAAGGTAAGTAACTCCTGTAATGGTAGTAAAGAATCAGACCCATTAAATGCACAACGCAAAGGAGAAGATCAATTTTATTCTTTTCAAACAAGTAACGTCAGAGCTAATAATATCAGTAAAGAAGGTAATTTGTCTGGAGAAGCAACATTTAATTCATTTCAAAGAAGTAACGAAAATGGAAATAATGGACCAGCAGCATATAATGCTAGTAATGTAGAGCAGAGGGATCCATTATATAAGAATGCTCAGAATCCTTCTGTCATTCCTACAACACAGACTCCTTCTTCCGCCATTCCTACTAAATCATTCTCCAGCTTATTCCAAGGTTCTCGTTTAGCTTCAAAAGGCCTCAAGCTCCAATTTATCCCTCCACTTTCAGATGATGGCGATATCATCCTTGATTCGGCAGATGAAGTTCCGTTCATCGAAAGTTGGGGCCATTGTCTTATCGGATGCTTCACCGGTAAGTTCCCGGGGAAAATTGCTCTTGATACTATTGTCAAAAGATGGGGTGTTAATTGAAAAACTCAGCCGTATGGAAAGAATGGACGGTTTTTAAATTCCTCACCGAATCAGATCTGCTTCATGTACTAGCTAACGGACCCTACATTACTTACGGTAAAACTCTCATGCTTAAAAGAATTGATAAAGATGTCATGCTGACTGATGATCTGTTCACAACAATTCCAACATGGATAGTGCTAAATGATGTCCCTCTCAGCATTTGGAGTGAAATAGGTTTAAGTAAGATTTCTTCAAAGATTGGTACGCCTCTCTTTACTGATCAATTTACATGCGAAAAGACTCGGATGAAGTATGCTAGAATTCTAGTAGAAATTGATGTTAGAAAAAAAACCAATTACGAGTTTTGGTGTGAGGCTTCCCTGTGGTAGGCGATATACTCAATCTGTTATATACGAATATTACCCACTGTTTTGCTATGTGTGTCAGAAATTTGGACACAATCACTCTACTTGTCCATCTACAGAGCAGGGTAAAACTAAAATCAGCGAGAAGCAGAAAGAAACCTCGACACGACCATCCTGGACAGCTCAAAACCTACGCAAGAACGCAAGTGACATAACAAGCGGCCCTAGAGGTAATCCTATCACTCACCATCTAAGAAAGTCACCGTTAAACCCATCGCACGCCCCAGATCATCTGAAATTCCCACCCCTTTTATTGGAGAAGAGATGAACAACACCAATAAAGAACACGTTCGTTCAAATAATACCGATTACTTGCCTAGCCGAATCAGCCCCCTAGTTGACACACCGATGACTTATGTTAATGACCAGGAACCCATATTTGACCATCTGCAAGACAAATATGAAACCATAACTTTCACCAGCAACGTAGATGATCCATTAATCGTTACATGGCAAAAAGTACAAAGCAAACGATCAAAGAAAAATGCGAGGCGCGGAGTGCCCACAAACTCCTCGGTTGATAAATCAAGATACTTATTTGGAACATCAGAGGCCTATGTGGGAGTGCAGATCGAGGCGCTTCTCTCTCCACGATTTGTAAGCTCGTCAAACAAAATTATTTTCCCATGTTTTGTCTCTTAGAAACTAAATTCTTGCAAGAACGTTTATATAATTTTATGTCTTCTCGTTTCATAAGCTGGAATCATGTTTCTAATATTGATGTTATAAGTAGAGGACGTATCGTTGTTTGTTTGGGATGCTAGCAGGGTGGTATGTACGGTGATTGAAATTGGAAGACAACACATCCACTTTCAAGTCCATTGCAACGTCACTCAAGAAAATTTTTATGTTACGTTTGTTTACCCTTTGTATACTGTACCACAAAGGAGAGTTCTTTGGGAGCACCTAACCACTATAAGGGCCAACATTTGTTTACCTTGGATGATTACGGGAGACTATTACACCTACTGTGCTCCAGAAGACCGAATTGGGGCTGCCCCACTTCGAAATGGTGAGTTAATTGATTTAAATGATTTTCGGATATCTCACGGTCTTGTGCCGAGCTTGATCGAGTCCTTATAAACCATGGGTGGAGTGATAAAGATATCTTATGCAAAGCCATGTTCCTTCCGATGGAACCCGTTTCCGATCACTGTCCAGTTATTGCCTCGATTATTCGAGATTTTCAGCATGGTTGTCGGCCCTTCAAATTCTTCAACATGTGGCTTGATCATCCCAGATTTGCTAGCATTGTAGAAAGTTTATGGGGTCAGTCTATTGATGGTACGAAGCAGTATATACTTGCGCAGAAGTTGAAATCTTTAAAGCGTCCGTTAAGAGATTTAAATAAAACTGAGTATGGTGGCATTCTAGAGCGTACAGCTACTGCAAATTCGGCCTTTAAAGAGGCTATCTCCTCACTCATGGCTAATCCTGATAATGTTGTTTTGAAAGAAGAGGTACACAGATTACAGGATCGTGCGAATTTCCTTCTTAATGCAAAAAAGAGCTTTCTTCAACAGCGTATGAGGACCACCCACTTAGTTGACGGCGACAGAGGTACGAAATACTTTCACAACTTAATCAAACGAGATAATGCAAGAAAGAACATTTCCTACATCGTCCGAGATGATAGCAACCGCACCACATCCCCTACAGAAGTTGCCTCCCTCCTTGTAGATTTCTACACGCACCTCTTTGGCTCATCTCGGCCAAGCTCCCCCATTGATCCGACGGTCATGAGTCACGGATCCCTCGTCGGGGATCAACATTATGAGCAGTTTCTCAAACCTGTTGAAGTTGATGAAATCCGTAATGCCCTCTTTGATATCGGGAATGACAAGGCTCCGGGACCGGACGGCTACACCTCGGCTTTCTTAAAAAAAAATTGGGAACTTGTGGGAACAGATTTGGTTGATTGTGTTCGTGAGTTTTTTTATACTGGTAGACTCCTCCGTGCAAAAAATCACTCCATCCTTGCCCTTATTCCGAAGAAAGACAACGATGACTTTAGGCCAATTGGCTCACAAATGTTATTTACAAAGTGATTACCAAAATTTTGGCTAACCGAATGGCCCCTTTACTTCCGAATCTCATTGATAAAGGACAAGGTGCTTTCGTGAGTGGTCAAAATCTTGTTGATAATGTTTTCCTTGCCCAAGAGTTGGTTAGAGGTTCAAACCGTGCAAGAGTTTCTCCGCGATGTATGCTCATGGTGGATCTTCGCAAAGCATTTGACACAATCTCATGGGACTTCCTATCGGATATTCTCCATGGTATCGGGTTTCCTCCGAAGTTTATGGGATGATTCTTGCTTGTGTCACTACATCGTCCTTTTCGGTTTCTATCAACGGCGAGCTTCATGGCTTCTTTTATGGGCAGCGGGGCTTAAGGCAAGGTGATCCCATGTCCCCTACTTTATTCATCATTTGCCTCAAATATCTGTCTCGTTTGTTAAAGAAGAAATCGAGCGAACCGAGTTTTAAATTCTATCTGAAATGCGCCCGCACTCACACTACCCACCTCGCTTTTGCTGACGATTTGATGCTACTTTCAAAAGGAGATGAGACATCGGTTAATATCCTTATGGAATGCTTGAGCCATTTGGAAGATGTTTCGGGACTATCATTGAATCCTTCTAAATTCAAAAATATACCTAGCCGGAGTTAAAGGGATTGTTTATGATCAGATCATGGAAAGAGTCGGATTTGAAGTTGGCACTTACCCTGTACGTTACTTGGGGATACCTCTCGCTCCTATGACCGTCTCAGTTATTGATTTTTCCCCTTTGACAGAGGCTATCTCGAGTTACATTCAAAAATGGTAACATATGAAACTTTCTTACGCGGGAAAACTTCAATTAATCACCTCCGTGCTTCAAGGGGTCGAATCATTTTGGTTCCGCGCTTTTCCTTTGCACTCGGCGGTGCTTAACACGATCCGCCCGCTCTGCCTCAAGTTCTTCTGGGGGGGTAGACCTGCTCGGATTGCTTGGGACAAAATCTGTAAACCCAAAGATGAAGGAGGACTTGGCCTTATGGATATTAGAGTTTGGAACGTGCCCTTCTTACCCGTTCGATTTGGTTATTACATTATGACTCTGAGTCGTTATGGATAAAATGGGTGCATGAGTATTATCTCTGAGGATAAACTATATGGGACTACCAAAGACGAGATAGAGACAGTCATCTTGTTCGGAAGCTTCTTGATATTAGAGACTCTTGGATACAGATATTTGGGGGTCGAGATAGTGCCATTCTGGGTCTTGAAAGCTGTACTTTGGGTGGAAAGCTAATTACTAGACGTGTCTACGAATCCATGAGAACAAAAGGTGAGGCATGCCCAAATCTATCAAAGTTATGGAAGATTTGTTATGCAAACTTTTGGTTTTGTTTTTATGTTGCACTTAATGGTTGAGGTTTTGTCGTTGAGATTTGTCTCAAACATTACAAAAAAGGGATCAAGATATTGTGACCACTATGTAACTTGGTCAAGTAAGTAAGAAAAAGCTTCAACAAATGAGAGATAGTGGATGGGAACCATTTTATGAAAATTTGTGGGTTCTTGTAGTAATCTTGAAGTTGATGTGCCCGACATGGATTCAAGGTATGTGCAAGGTAATAAATCCAAAAGACTTGCTACGTTTTTGACAAATCACAATCATTTCAAGAATGATTGTTTTTTACATGTCATAGATTGTGTAATGCAAGAGTTGAATGATCAATTTACCCAAAAATGTTGAGTAGTTGAATTGTGTGGCATGTTTGAATCCTTGTTCTTCATTTCAAGGTTTTGACACTAACTCACTTGTGAAGTTGGCAAGATTATACCCAAAGGACTTTGTGGATCTTAGTGATAAAGAGTTGTCTAGCCAACTTGAGACTTATATTGAGTGTGTGAAGATGGATGATAATTTTTCCAATTTGAAAAGTATCTCATATCTATGTAGGACTCTTGTGCGTACAAAAAAGCACATAACGTTTGGATTTGTGTACAAGCTTTTAAAGCTAGCTTTGTCATTACCGGTGGTCACCGCAAGTATTGAGCGAGTATTTTCTAGTATGAAATATGTGAATAATGAGTTGAGAAATCGAATGTCCAATCCATGGCTTAAAAAATAGCTTAGTGACATTTGTGGATAAAGAAGTGTTTGCTACAAACGATGATCAAGATATTATCAAGCGCTTTTAAAGCAGGAGTAAGAGAAGAATGCAATTACGTTTATACTAGAAATAGATTTTCATTTTAGTTGTAATAGTATATTAATGTATTTTGATTATATATTACTCAGACTTTTTTTAGTTCAATGATATTTTTGGCACACCCTAAATTCTAATCCTGGATCCGCAGTAGGGCATATACCTAGTTGACTGTAATTTATCATTTGTTTATTATATTAATCCAACTCACAGATCCAGTGTACTAGGTCGTTACATAAGTTTTTAGTCTAATACTGCATTCATATATATTGCGGAAGAATTCAATGGGTATTACAGGTCAGTGACCCAGAATCAGAGCTGGTGTTGGTTATTGAGCATTTTGCGACATACATTATACTGAATAGAAAATCGGTAATTTCAAATGATCTCCAGAAACTGACTCAGGTGTAGTATTTATAAATGATTGAAACAATAGTTTACTTTTTGCCCGTGAAGCTATGGAAAATTATTCGGAAGGAGTTGAGTTCGAAGAAGCAACTGTAAAGATTGATATTAATTAGGAAAGGAACAATTTTAGTAATTATTTTTCCGGTGTTTTGTCGGTTTTCAAGAACATTAGAGTTCAACCTTTTATGTATACCGAGTCCCCGCGGAACAGATCTTATACTCATATAACTCGGCTTCCGTCGCATTTGATTCCATGGATAAAATATTGTGTGAACGTAATTATCACACTTCAAATGTTCAAGCTATAAGAAAGAATTACAGACTTCATCATAAAATGTATTAGTGAATACACATACATTAATATAGGGAGATTTCATCATTGTATATGTTTAAGAGCATCAATCTCTTTTGAAATAAATATTACATAAATTATTGGCTATAAGAAAATGGACATCGAGGTTGAGCAATAAACCTTCAACAATGGTCACCTCCACGATAGAACATCAATGGATTTCCGTGTGAATAACGATGTGGATGGTATACAGTGATACATCAGTAAATATGGCTACAAGTCAGGCTCAACTAAAAATTAGAAGATATCACGCAAGAGTTCATACCGAACCCTGATTTAAAGTGTCAATTAAGCGTTCATACCTAAAGCTTATTTAACGTGTCAATTAAAGAGCTGATAAATAACTCAAGCCCAACGGAAAAGTCCAAGAGGTCACCCAAGAGGCTATACGGAGCTATGACTTAAAATATTAAATTAGCGAACTAGTTAATAAAACAAATTGAAAAATGTAGGAGGCCACGCAAGAGGCCGTGTTGAGCCCTGATGGGTTCGGATATTGTTGGAACTATCATTTTTACTATCCAAAGAGGCAATTCGGACAGAATCAACAAAGTTTGATGGATGAACAATGAACTCTGTGTATTATGACTCAGTTGTGTGATATACCATTTTTGGTCTTGGATTTTAAAATCTTTAAGGCTTATCCAAATCCAAGATCTGGCCCGAACGACCCATGGATCCTAATACAAAAGTATAAATACCATAACCAACCACATTAAATAGGTTATATTTTTCTAAGGAAATTAACTACTAGCACACACCTCTCTTATCTCTCTACCTTCTACTTAAAAATTTAATACCCAGTTGATAAACTACCTAATATACTCCTCCATTAGAAATCATCCACACCAGATTGGCGACCAAAGTGGGAGCAGAAGGTGCCTGAATAGCTTTATTTATTCAAAACCAGTATGTAGAAATTGTAGTTCAAACATTATAAAATCATGGATCTTAACATGTAAGATGTTCCACCTCGTGATGGTGAAGGTGCAATAGAGAATAATGAGCACACTACTGTGTCTCATGTCAATCATAACACAGATGAAAGACAATTTATGCAGGATGAACGTGATCAGCTTAGGGCTGAAATTGAAGCTCTAAGGGCGCAAAAGAAAACTGAAAAAGCAGTGAAGGAAACATTCGATGCATGTGGTGTGTCTGCATATGAGCATGGTGATAATGATCAGTCCCCAAAGACTCATGTCAAATCTAAAAAGATGCATCGGGCTAAACAAGTCATGAGTACATCGAACTCTTCTGATGGTTCATCCACTACTTCTAACTCTGATGAGTCTCTTTCATTCAGTAGTGACGAGAGCCGTCAAAAGAAGAAATTAAGGCTAACTAAGAAATATTCAAGGAAAAAGGACAAGAGAGGTAAAATAAAAAAAATAAAAAAAATAAAGGGTTCAACATATTATGGAATTGATTATCTATTGAGTGATCAATTTGTTATCCAATCTGAACCAGGTATTTTTACTACTCCTGATGAAGATACAGTATTTAACCGAAGTCACGATCAGAGGCAATCACCATAGTCCTCGTAAATACTCTCCGGACATCTTCCCAGACGGTTTGACAGTTTCAAGATGAAGAAGTATGATAGAAGCAAAGATCCGGAAAACCACCTCGAGCAGTTTAAAAAATTTATGATGAACTTCAATGACGATGACAAATTTTTATGTCGGGCTTTCTCAAAAACCTTTAAAGGAAGTACCCAAAAGGGGTACAACGGTCCCCCAGAGGTATCTATAAATGTTTTTGATATGTACTGGGTGACATTTAGAAGGTAATTTGTGAGAAGTAAGGGGCTAAAAGGGAATGGTGATATTATTATCCATTGTGCCTAGGAGCCGAACAAATCATTAAAATAATATATCAGTCGATTTGTGAATACGAAGAATGGATTAGCTGATTGTTTTGAACATGTTGTTATCGCATCTGTAAGATAATGATTAAATTCTGGCATGTTGGCTGATGCGGTAACTCGGAAGAAGGCAATGACTTGGGGAGGGCTGTTAAATCAAGTTAGAAAACAAACTACGGTTGAATAAACTAAGAATTCTAGAGTACCGCGTTAGAACAAGTCCGTTGCTACATTATATATTCCACAAGCTACTACTCAATCCCAAGCTACTGTTAATTATAGGTTGTAATAGTCCGGACAGAGATCACATCAGCCCAGACAAAATCAATCTAACCAAAACCAACAAGCTAGACTCAAGATGAGCCAATGGGTTCCACCTGAATGGTTTTCTAAACTGGGTGAAAGTGTAGCTACAATATATGATAAAACTAAGAATGTTGTGCATTTTAGAAGGCCAACCCCAATTCAGTCTCCTAGAGAGAGTTTGAGTACTCGTTTCCATAAATACCACAATGACGTGTGTCATGATATACATGACTATATAGCTTTAAAACAAGAAGTACAGAAGCTCATCGAGAGAGAAAAGTTGGGTGCCTTTGTTAAAAGGCAAAGGGGCAGTAGACAAGATAACACCAACTCTCAACACAACAACAATGTACCCCAAATAACCTCACCAATCGGTCCAGAGAAAAGTATGAGGTAATCCAGACAAGAAGCTGTCATGATGATTGTAGAAAGATTTAACGTAGACTCTTAATATCTTGATCCTGATCCAGATGTGAATCAAGTTGGGGTGATAATAGATAAGGCTGCAACTCAGTTAGAGGGAAAAGTGTCCACACATCTTTACCAAAACCCTGATCCGGTCATTATCTTTGATGAAGATGATTTAAGAGATATTACAGGCCCACATGAGGATGTTGTTATAATAGGGGGATCTATTGCGGGCAGTGATACACGTCGGATCTTGGTTGATACTGGTAGTTTGGAAAGTATATTGTTTTTTACAACTTATAGACAGATGAAAAATCCCTCAGTCATCCAATTTTCGAACGGAACCATTGTAGGCTTTATGGGGAGTTTTGTCGATGTCATCAGGGAATTTGAAGAGGAAGTGTTATTGGGTAAATGATCATTTAAAAAATGGTAAGGGTATTGTTCGTTGTGGTTGATTTTCCAACACGTTACAACGCCATATTTGGTAGATATTCGCTTTCTAGGATGCATGCAGTGGCTTCCACTGTCCACCAATGTTTAAAATATGTTGTGGGAGGTTAAGTGGGTGTTGTTTGAAGCAGCCAGAAAGTAGCTCGTGAATGTTATGTCACTGGAAATTCATTAGAGGCGGTAAAAATGAACAAATATAGCAGTTAGTGGAGCCTTCTGCCAATCAAAATGAAATAGATGATCCAAGAGAGGCCCTTGGCGTTGTAATTCCAGTTGAAGAAGTTGAAATTCATTTCCTGGTAGAAGGCAAAAGTGTTAGGGTTGTAGCCAAATTACCATTAAGGTTAAAACAAAAATTATTATATTTTTTATCTAACAATCTATATGTGTTTGCATGGTGCAATGAATATGTGACCGGAGTTCCATCCGATGTGATCAGTCATAAACTATCAGTCCCATCTGATGCTGGGCCAGTGATACAGAAAAGAAAAACTTTTTCTAGAGAAAAATCCGAAGTGATTGTGCAAGAAATAGATCATCCAACCAAGATAGGCCATATTAAGGAATCTTAATACCCTCTTTGGACAACTAATACAGTATTGGTCAAGAAAAATAATGGGAAAATGCGTATGTGTATTGGCATCATATATCTTAATAGAGCTTGTCCTAAAGATCCTTTTCCAGTGTCCCGAATAGACCAGCTAGTAGACCCTACGTCGGGAAATAAGTAGTTGTCTTTTATGGACGCTTTCTCTGGGTATAATAAGATGTGGATGGATCTGAATGATCAAGATCAACCTACTTTTATTACTGATAGGGGGCTCCATTGCTATAAGGTGATTCCGTTTGGGTTGAAGAATGATGGAGCTACTTATCAACGAATAGCGAATAAGGCGTTTGCTAACCAAATTGGCAAAAATGTAGAAGTTTACGTAGATGACATGATGGTGAAAAGCCCTAAGGAGGAAGATTACATATCTGATCTCTAAGAAACTTCTTCTAACTTAGAAGCTATCAACTTGAAGTTAAACCCTGAGAAATGTATATTTGGAGTCTGATCTGGGAAGTTTGTGGGATACATTATAAGTATAAATGGAATTCAGACTGATCTAGATCAGTTAAATGCTTTATTAGCTATTAAATCGGTTTATCTTGAGATCATCGGACAAATGCGCTCATTTTTTCCAAATTTTAAGGAATGGTAAAGACTTTAATTGGTCTCCACATTATGATCAAGCTTTCTTTGAAATCAAAAAACATTTATCTTCGCATAAAACATTATTCAAGCCCATTCATGGAAAGAGACTTTATATATATCTAGCAGTATCAGAATATGCAGTGAGTGTCTTGTTGGTAAGAGAAATGGATAATTACCCCCTTCTGATGTATTATATAAGCAAGAGTTTATTAAAAGCGGAGAAAAATTACCTGAACTTAGAAAAAATAGCCTTGGCATTGGTGATATCACCTAGAAAAATGAGAACCTAATTTCAAGCACACTCTATCATAGTTTGGACTTCTTTTCCTTTAAAAAACGTACTACAAAAGGCTGACATATCAGGATGAATGACTAAATAGTCAACTGAGCTTGGAGACTATGATATTGACTTTGCACCTCGGGCTGTAATCAAAGCTCTTTAAGTAGCTTATTTTATGGTAGAATTTTATACTGGGAAATCTTAAGAAGAAGCTCAAGATAATAAATTCCATAAAGAGTGGATAGTCCGAACGGATGACAAGTCTAGTATGATGGGATATGGAGCTGGAATGTGTTTAATTTCTCCTTATGGTGACATCATATACCAAGCTATATGCTTTGGTTTCAGATCATCCAATAATGAATCAGAGTATGAAGCAGTCAAACCTGGTTTGAGGTTAACTCAGTTTTGTGGAGAAAAAAATATGAGATTAATAAGTGATTCTCAACCACTTATTCATCAAACTCAATGGAAATCTGAAACCAGAAAAGATCATTTGTTAAAATATTTACAAGTACTAAATGAAATCGCCATAAGTTTTAAATGCATCCGATATGAACATATCTACAGATGAGAAAACGTTATGGAAAATTCCTTAGTTACCATAGCTTACTCTAAAGCATACCCTTGGATTCTTATGCAATAATGTCCTTTCATTTACTCAATTCAAGAAAAGAAGGGTGAAATTGAAGAGAGTATGAACATATCCGGCATACAATCCAAGGATTGGAGATATGACATCTAACAGTTTATTACCGATGGAGTTATACCTTCAGATAAGATTTTGGCTAAGAAAGTAAAATACAAGTCTCGTGGTGTTCTGATGTTGAGAAGAGTTTATTATAAAAATTCTTTTAGCAGGCCTCTCTTGCACTGCCTTGATTTTGAAGAACCTCAATATATTTTATCTGAATTACACGATGGAGATGGGTCAGAACACTGTGGTTATAAAGCTTTAACCATGAGAGTTTTGTTAGCATGATACTACTGGCCCACTATAATGGCAGATGTTAAGGATCTGGACAAAAGATGTGATCCTTATAAAAAATATGGAAGTGAAATTCATGTGTCAACAGTCCCCATGGAATCAGTATTCGAAACTATACCCTTTGATAGATGGGGACTAGATTTAGTTAGACCTCTTCTTATGGCCTCTGGTGGTTGTCGAACTATAATTTTGGCAATAGACTACATCTCTAAGTAGATATAGTTGCACCCTTATATGGAACAACATCAAAGGTAGTGATAAAATTTATCCTCTCTAACATATGTTGCCGATTCCAAATTCCCAAATGTATCACTAAAGATAATGATCCTCAGTTAGCCAACAAAGATATGGAGGCATTTTGTACTTTAATAGGAATTCAACACTGTTTCTCATTTCCTTTTCATCCTCGTGCTAATGAGCAGCATGAAAATGACCAAACTATTTACAAGAAGTGTTATGGGCCTAACAAACCACTCATCATACAGCCACTCAGGAGTCTCGTTTTGCTCGTGTTTATGAAATGGATGTAATTACACCTATAGAAGCTATTTTTCCTTCATTTAGAGTACAAAATTATTCTGAACAAGATAATGACATAGTTGTGAGAAGTCAGTTGGATCTAATTGAATAAAGAAGGGTGAAAGCATACTTAAGAACAACACACTACGAGGGTTTGATGAGAAATGGGTTTGCATCTAAATTTAAAAGATGAGATTCTTAGGTAGGGGACAAAGTATTAAGAAAAATATTCTTACATACCAAGGAGAAACAATTGGGAAAGCTAGCTCCAAATTGGGAAGGCTAAGGAACGTACAGACTTCAAGAAAAAATTGGAAAACTTTTAAAGCATCCTTGGAATATTGAGCATCTTAGGTTATATCTAGAATAAAATCACCTTGTAAATATTTACTTTGTTGTACTCAAATGTAAATATTTGGGGGCATACTATTTCCTACCCTGGTGGCGCACTGAGGTTTTAATGAGGTGTCCGGATCCTAATCAATATATTATCCTTTGACTTTTTAAAAAAATTGTTGTGATTATGGTAGTGATCAGATAAATTAAACTCCTTGAAATACATGTGAATGGTTTTAATAAATTAAACACCCATTGAACACCTTAAAATATCCGTGGATGGTTCGAATAAATTAAATACCAATTAAATACCTTTAGCTTTCAAATCGAATACTTTTGAATGGCTCGAACATATTAAATATTGATTAAACATTTTAAATCCTTGATTTGGTTCATATATTGTTAGTATTTACTATTTTTAAATATGTTCGGATTCTAATGGAAACATAAAAAAGACAAAGAAAAATAAAAAATAAACGATAGTAAAGAGGACATGAAATATTGGTCGGATCGTCAAAGATGTCTGATTCACCTTACAAAAAATGCATTTGCCATCTAAGGACTTTGGTTCACAAAAGAAAATTTGAGTAAAACTACAAAATTCATTGGCCATCCGAGGACTTTAGTCAAAACATAAAGTCAAAAAATAAAATAACCTTAGGGCTCGTTCCCTTCGGTTTTCTCTTTACCATCACCTTTCTCTTAAACTTTCCTTTCCCCTTCGTCTTGCTTTGGATCCTTAGTATCAGCATCTCAGCTTTCATTGGATTCTTCATCCGAATTAGTTCCACTTGGTGAATAAACGCCGAGTTTATCACCGTATGGCATAGTATGAAAGGGTAGTTTTTCGTATGGTATAAACCTCCATAACTCGCCAAGAGACCTTTTTAGGAAAGTCTCGTGGAAGAACAAGACCATGTATGATTAATACTTTCATCCCCATTTTTTATAGAATCCAATACCGTAGTAGCGTAGTTATCCACTACAGTTGCTATCTCTCGAGTTTGATTCTCTTTCAGGGAAGTAATTTCTCTTTCTTTATCGTTAAGAAGTTCCTCTAATTTCTTATTCTCATGGGATAGTTGATTGATGGTACCTTCATCATTAATGTGTTGATGTTTTAAGGACTTGATCTTATCGGAGGTAGATGTTTGCAGCTCGGTATACTTAATGCAGAGTTCTTCTTGATTAACCTTAACCTGATTCAAATCGGTACTCAGTTGTTCTTTTTCTTTGCTCAAAGTTTTAATCTTCTGTTGTTCGGCTATGAGGGGATCCTTCAAGCCTTGATTGTCAGTTTGAAGGGTAACAATGTCCTTACCCTCAGTTCTTACTTGTGTAGCCTAAGACTACATGAACCAAGGTATCATACTCATTGGACACTTCAAAAGACTTTAAATCACTGCATTAGCTATGGTGGTTGTTTGGGGGAAGGTTAAGTCAAAATCCTCATTGTCGAACTCACTGAAATACATGTTTCCAAGATCATCTAAATTAACATCACCTTCAATAGAAGGTGGATCGGCTTTGGAAAACGCTGGTGAGGGAGGATCGGCATGTACTTCTTCTTGGGGAAGATTTTCAGCAGGAAGGATAGGAGGAACGACCTCGGGTCAGAGTATTATCTCTGACCCCTTGGTTTACTTCTTCTTATTTCCAGCCTTCTTGTCACTTACCTCTTTGTATCTCTTTTTGCCCTTTTTCTTCTTAATTTGTGGTGAATGTTGTGGTCATTTGACTTCGCTTACTATTACAACCACTGCCTCTAATAGAGCAGCATTAATTCCTTCTGGATTTCCCAAACTACCCATATCAGGAATCTGGTGGGATGCATCAATCTCTTTCTTTTTCCTCTTTTTTATCTTATCCAAATGACTAGGGGCTCTATTCCTGGCTGGCAAGTAAATTTTACCATCACGTTCCTCAGTTCTTTTGAGAATTACCTTCGATGAGGGAGGAGTGGTAAATTGTTCCCATGTAAGCTCCCTAGTTGAGCTTTTACTCCATAAATGAGCCCTTACCATGTTCCCTACAGTGAAGCAATTATAAAAGGCAAGATCCCAGTTTCATGTGGCCCACTAATTAAGTTTGGTGAAAGTAGTCTTTCCATCTTCTAGATGGTCTAAAACCATCTTTAAAAATACTACCAAATGAATCTAATAGTGAAAGATAAGTCCTATGTAAAAAAAAATATCAAAACATTATTAATGGCACCCGAATAGTGTTTACTTGAACATTCCCAATATCTGGTCATTAACTTGGGTTCCCTTTGGATGTGATATTCTTACCGTTCTCCCAAGCTCCACTGATGTAGAGAAACTGAGTCCTCTGACGTTTCTATGCCTCTAGTAAGTCATTGACTACCTTATAATCATGTCCCATGTTATAACGGTAAAAAGAGATATGGTGATTACGACACAAGTTAGCCAGAGCAACAAACTGCTCCATGGGCATCCAAATTTTTGATAACCTCAAAGCTATAATGCTGACCCATAATGTGTACCAAGCATTGGGGCTTAGCTAGCTTGGATAAATCCTTACTATATGAAAATATCTTACTATTTATGGGTCCAAAGGGTACCTAATGCCCCAATTAAGCACTTATGTGTATAAAACTATTTCCCCAGCTTTACAATCCATCGGAGTTTCTGGAGTAATGGGAATTCTTACTTTAATGGACTCTGGGAAGTTCTATTTTTTCCTAGTTCTGTCCAGTTCGGCAGTATGGGTATACACATAGGAAATCTTTTAAAGGGCAAGTAAATATTTAACACTAATCTTGGAGAAAATAGATCCCACTTTCCCCTTGAGGCACTCCAGACGTACAGTGAAGCAGTTATGGAAGGCAAGATCCCAGTTTTATGTGGCCCACTAATTAAGTTTGGTGAAAGTGGTCTTTCCATCTTCTAGATGGTCTAAAAACATCTTTAAAAATACTACCAAATGAATCCAATAGTGAAAGATAAGTCCTATGTAAAAAAAATATGAAAACATTATTAATGGCACCCGAATAGTGTTTACCTGAACATTCCCAATATCTACTCATTGACTTGGGTTCCCTTTGGATGTGATATTCTTACCGTTCTCCCAAGCTCCACTGATGTAGAGAAACTGAGTCCTACGACGTTTCTCTGCCTCCAGTAAGTCATTAACTACCTTATAATCATGTCCCATGTTATAGCGGTAAAAAGAGATATTGTGATTACGACACAAGTTAGCCAGAGCAACAAACTGCTCCATGGGCATCCGAATTTTTGATAATCTCAAAGCTATAATGCTGACCAATAATGTGTACCAAGCATTGGGGCTTAGCTAGCTTAGATAAATCCTTACTATATGAAAATATCTTACTATTTATGGGTCCAAAGGGTACCGAATGCCCCAATTAAGCACTTCGGTGTATAAAACTATTTCCCCAGCTTTACAATCCATCGGAGTTTCTGGAGTAATGAGAATTCTTACTTTAATGGACTCTGGGAAGTTCTATTTTTTCCTAGTTCTGTCCAGTTCGGCAGTATGGGTATACACATAGGAAATCTTTTAAAGGGCAAGTAAATATTTAACACTAATCTTGGAGAAAATAGATCCCACTTTCCCCTTGAGGCACTCCGGACGTACAGTAAAGCAGTTATGGAAGGCAAGATCCCAGTTTTATGTGGCCCACTAATTAAGTTTGGTGAAAGTAGTCTTTCCATCTTCTAGATGGTCTAAAACCATCTTTAAAAATACTACCAAATGAATCCAATAGTGAAAGATAAGTCCTATGTAAAAAAAATATCAAAACATTATTAATGGCACCCGAATAGTGTTTACCTGAACATTTCCAATATCTGGTCATTGACTTGGGTTCCCTTTGGATGTGATATTCTTACCGTTCTCCCAAGCTCCACTGATGTAGAGAAACTGAGTCCTCCGACGTTTCTCTGCCTCCAGTAAGTCATTAACTACCTTATAATCATGTCCCATGTTATAGCGGTAAAAAGAGATATGGTGATTACGACACAAGTTAGCCAGAGCAACAAACTGCTCCATGGGCATCCGAATTTTTGATAACCTCAAAGCTATAATGCTGACCAATAATGTGTACCAAGCATTGGGGCTTAGCTAGCTTGGATAAATCCTTACTATATGAAAATATCTTACTATTTATGGGTCCAAAGGGTACCGAATGCCCCAATTAAGCACTTCGGTGTATACCACTATTTCCCCAGCTTTACAATCCATCGGAGTTTCTGGAGTAATGCGAACTCTTACTTTAATGGACTCTGGGAAGTTCTATTTTTTCCTAGTTCTGTCCAGTTCGGCAGTATGGGTATACACATAGGAAATCTTTTAAAGGGCAAGTAAATATTTAACACTAATCTTGGAGAAAATAGATCCCACTTTCCCCTTGAGGCACTCCGGACGTTGTTCGGTATTAGGCAACCCCACTTTTTCTTTTACTTTCTGAACTACTCTGGTGTTACCAGTATTTCCCGACGTCTCTAATGGGATATATTCCCCACTATCGCCCATGTTATCCTCCATTATTTGTGATCGTTGGTCGACAAATTTGGGTTTAGGGTCCTCCTTTTCATTTTGAGAAGGCTCAACATGTGAAAGTGATGGATTTGGATTCATAGTAGGCAAAACAAGAGTTTTTACTATCCCAGAACCTTCAGTAGGGTTTTCGACATCCTTTGTAAAGGAAGTTGTATTTTTGGATTTGAAGAGTATGGTAACTTTTCATGGCATGATGTTTTTTTCTTCTGATCCCATGGAAATAAACAACGATGATTTTTTGCTACTGGTAACAGTTTTGACTTTAGTAAAAGGTTTCTCAAGTATTTGAACTGAAGGTTCAAGATCTGATACATATGAAGAAAAGTTTGGTACATGTGGGATAAGGGAATTTTTTGTAGAAATAACCGATGACTTAAAAGAACTCCTGTCCGTCTCCGGTATCGTTTGTATGACCAATTCACTAGGGGAAACATGTAATCCGAAGATGATTCTTGCTTTTCTTTTCTCTCTTTCCAATTCAGAAAAATTCAACCAACATCTTTTAACCAAAGCTGTTCTAGCTGTGAACATAAAAGTTCAGAGAAGGGTTGGAAAAATTAAGAACAAGCTAAGGATTTGAAGTTTATCTCTCTAGAAATTGAATTTAAAAACAAAATTCACTCTAATAAATGGAACCAGTATAACAGTCACACTTATATAGTTGGGAAAATAAATTGAGTACTTTACCTATGGGAGATGAATCATTTGAATAATAATTAGGATCTATTAACCACAAAGCATTAATTTTTGGTGGATAGGTGTAAATACCTAGGAAAAAATGGCTGAGAGGTCTAATTAGAGATTGACACGTGTAAGCAGAAGTTACTTGTTAAAGTCGACACCTTTGATTTTTCTGGTAATGAACAATCACTTCGGGCCCTGGTCGGATTTTCTATACAATGGTTAGCTCTTCCAAAATAATTTTTGAAAGACCTAAAGGGGCTATTCGGATATTGTTGGAACTATTATTTTTACTATCTGAATGGGAAATTCAGACAAAACAAAATTGATGGATGAATAGTGAGCTCAAGTGGATTATGACTCAGCTGCGTGCGAAACCATTTTTGGTCTTGGGTTTTGGAGACTTTTAAGCCGATTCGAATCCAAGATCTGACACGAACGGCCCATGGGTCCTAAAACAAAAGTATAAATACCACAACCAACCACATTAAATAGGTTGGATTTTCTAAGGAAATTAATTACTAGCACACACCTCTCTTATCTCTCTACCTTCTACTTAAAACTTTAATACCTAGTTGATAAAATACCTAAAATACCTTTCGATTAGAAATCATCTACACCAAGCCGTGACTTAAAATATCAAATTAATGAACTGGTTAATAAACCAAGCTCAGCTAAAAAGTGTAAGAGGTCATACTGAACCCTGAATTAAAATGTCAAATTAGTGAACTAGTTAATAAACCAAGCATAATTAATACATGTAGAAGGCCACACAAAATGCCATATTGAGCCATGTCTCAAAATGTCAAATTAGTGAACTGGTTCATAAACCAAGCTCAGTTAAAAAATGTAAGATGCCACGCGAAAGGTCATACTGAGCAATGACTTAAAATGTCAACTTTCACGAACTGGTTAATCGACCAAGCCTATAAGGCCATGCAAGAGGTCATACCATGCTTGGCTCACAATTCCAATCTATTACCGACCCTCGCTAAGAGAATATAATTATGAATATGTCTCCAAACTAATTACATCTTCGTGATGGAAATAATTGGTCCGGATTCGGATTTCCTTTAAAAACATGATGACTTCACGAATAAAGTTATGACAATAAAAAAATCATAAGTGTGAGCTTCACAAAACAATAGACTATACTATATGTACATTATATTTGAAAATTCATAGTCTTTAAGTTTCATTATACTCCAACTCAAGGACTATGGGGAGTCATGATGAGGGTATACTATCCGAATAATGATAAAACGCGAGATACAAATCGACTAGTCATTCTCAGCTCAGCTAGTCATAATCAGCTTCCCTTCGTCATGCTCAACTTAGTGTTAGTAATACTCAAATCGGTTAGTGATTCTCAGTCTGGTCAGTCAAGTTTGGCTCAGTCAGCTTCAGCTTTAACAGCTCATTTTCAGCACCTCATCTTGAGGAAGCTTGGTTAGTCATTCTCAGCTCGGTTAATGATAAATAAATATCGTCTCGTCAAGCTCAGCTTAATTCTTCAAGCTCATCTTGGTTAGTAATACTCAACTCGATCAGTCATGCTCAGCTCGGTCAGTTATACTTGGCTCGGTTAACCTCACCTTCAGCATCTCATATTTAGGAAGATTGGTTGTCATGCTCAACTCAACTAATGATAAACCAGTCATTTCTCATCATGCTCAGCTCGCTTCCTCATGATTAGCTCATTTTCTCATGCTTAGCTTGGTTCCTAATGCTTTGATCGGTTAGTCATGCTCGGCTTGGTCAGCCTCACATTCAGCATCTCATCTTCGAGAAGCTTGGCTCGTTATTCTCAGCTTGGTTAGTCATGCTCGGGTCGGTTAGTCATGCTCATCTTGGTCAGTCATGCTCGGCTTGGCAAGTCATGCTCGGCTTGGTCAGCCTCAACCTCATCTTCAGGACCTCATCTTCATCACCTCATCCTCAACACCTCATCTTTAGGACCTCATCTTGAGGACCTCTTCTTCAGCATCTCATCTTCAGCACCTCATTCTTAGTACCTTATCTTTAAGAATTTATCTTCAGGACCTCTTTTTCAGCATCTCATGTTCAACATCTCATCCTCGTGACCGCTTCTTCAATATCACATCTTCATAAAAAGGAATTTATGATGAGTAATAAGTTAGTAAGTAATGTTAGAAACGTTACTACACATTTATTATCATAAATATGTAACAGACGGGGAGTTATGAGGGATATATATAGAGTCTTTGTCTTTGGTGTTTGATTAAGCTATAGGTTTGGATTTTTATTGGAGGATCAAAAGGTAAAGTGGTTGGGATTTCTCTTAGAGGGAAATTTAAACTTATAATAAAATAAATTCTGAATAATTTGTGTGTCTAGTATAGTCAGTTGAGTGCATACTTCACTTAATCCTGGGCCTCCAAGCCCACAAATCTGACACAAATGTATTAATCTGACCCGATTTGCCCATGAATCTTTGTAATCTTATAAATAGAGCCAAAAAAGTATTTAATGGGTTGGTTCATTCTCTCTCTACCTATTAAATACTAGCACTTTAACTATCTGTCTACCTTTTACCTAAAATTTAATACCTAGTCCAAACACTTACCTAAAACCCTCATATCAGGTTTTATCATCACCAAATTGGCAAACATAGTACGAGCGGGAGGTGCTCGAATAACGATATTTAAAACCTGTCGTGCTTCGGATTTCTTTGAGGTATGGATCCGGACATCCAGATTGATCCCCCTCTTGAGTATGAGGAGATAAGAGGTGAAAAAAACACGCTAGCACGTCTCATGTAAATCACAATACAAAAGAAATACTTTTTAAGCAAAAGGAACGTGATCAGGTGCGGTTCTGTTCCCAAAAGATAACAATCACAAACAAGATGAGAATGATCAGTCCCCAAAAGCTCGTAAAGAAACAAAAAAAAGAACATTGGACTAAATAATTATCGAACACATCGAATTTTGTTGGAAACTCAACCACGGAATCAAATTCGGATATATTTTTTTCCTCGTCAAGTAGTGATCATGGCCGTAAAAAGAAGAAAGAAATATGAACTAAAAAGCATCCTAAGAGAAGATCAATTAAAGAGGATTTGAGGAGGAAGAAAATAGATATAAAGGGCTAAGGGAAAAAGAATGGTTATCAAGGAAACGTGAAAGGGTCGGTAGACCACAGCACTAATCATATGTTAAGTCATCAGTTTGATGTCCAATCCGAACCATGTATCTTTGACACTTCCGATGAGGATCATATATTTAGCCAATGGCACCATTGGAGGCAATCACGTTTGTCTACAAAAAGTATTTCTTAACATCTGCCGAGGCGTTTTGATAGCTCAAAAATGGAGAAATGTGTTGGAATTCAAGATCATGATAATCATCTTGAACAATTTTAAAATTTTGATTTTAATAACGGTGAAAAGTTGTTCTGTAGGGCCTTTTCGCAGGCTTTCAAAGAAAGTTCCCTGAAATGGTATAACAGATTTCTACAAGGGTCCATAAGAAACTTTGACATGTTTTGGGTGGTGTTTCGAAGGTAGTTTGTATGAAGTAAAGAGCTCAATGGAAATATTATCACCATAATTTATTGCACACAAGAACCAAATGAGTCTTTAGAGAATTACATCATCCGTTTTGTAAATACAAATGATAGATTGGTTAATAGTTTTGAGCAAGTAGTTATGGCTTCTCTAATACAAGGCTTAATGTCATGTGATTTGGCTGATTCAGTTACTCTGAAGAAAATAATGAATTGGGGAGGATTATTGTACCAGGTCAGAAAAAATCACAGTGGAGGAAACCAAGAGGTTAACAATACCATGTTAGAATAAATTTGTTCCCACGGTTCTGTCACACCAGCCAGTACTAAGTCTCAAGCTACGGTCAACTATTGTCCTAAAGAATCCAGACAAAGTTTGCATCGTCTTAGACATAGTTAATCTTGATGAGTCCAGATTTTCTCACCACTCACTGTAGAAACCGGACAGGAGAATTTCGGACAAAAACCACCCACTGAACCATCCGAACAGGACTAAAGTATTAAAAATTAATCACTTTATGACTAAGCTGATTATCAACCTGCTTAATAAACTTATGGGCCTTTGAAGTCAACCCGGTTTCATGAGTTTGACCCGAAAACCCATGAGGCCCACAATTAAGGGTATAAATACCCAACCACTTTCATTAATGAAGGTTATGAACATTTAATACAACCAGGCAGCTCAAATCTCTCACTACAAACTAACCAAACATTAAATATCCTTGAAACATCACAAAACATCTGGCTAAATTATCCTCAGACCAAAATTATCCACACCAGATTGGCAACCACAGTGGGTGGAGAAGGTGCCTGAATCAAACATCCGAAACCATCAAGAAAGATCAGTTCAGATGAATCCAGACGAGCAGGAAATACCACCAGCTTTGGCAGAAGTGGTGGGAGAAAATGATGAATATACCATCGAGGAGCGAGATAGACTAAAAGTTGAGATAGAAGCCTTGATGGCTGTAAAAAGGGCAGAATTAGGTGTGAAAGAAAAGTCTAAAGTGTCAGCAATTCAACATACTGGCAATCCAAGAGAGCATGAGCCATCAAAAACCCATGTGAGCACTAAAAAGACTCTTGCTAGCTCGAAGAAGTCTCACCGGTCTAAACCGGTGGAGAGCTCAAATTCAGACTCAGAATCTTCTAACAGCTCCTCAAACAGAGATGGAGTTGAAGAATCCATGTCATCCAGCACTGATGAAGGTCGTTCTAAGAAGAAAGAGAAGTTGGTTAAGAAATACCCAAGAAAAAAGGATAGGCATGGAAGGTTGAAGAGGCATCTGGGTAAAGGGTCATCTTATATTCATGGCCGGAGACACGTAGACCGATTACTAATGGATCATTTTTCCTTTCATGATGAGCCAGGTATCTTTGCTACTCCCAACAAAGATACTATTTTCAGTCGTGGCCGAAATTGGATACAATCTCCATTGTCCTCCAAGATACTGTCCGGAAACCTTCCTAAGAGATTTGACAGCACAAAGATGGAAAAATATGATGGTAGTAAAGATCCGGATAACCATTTGGAGCAATTTAAAAAATTTATGATGAACTTTGATGATGATGATAAACTACTTTGTCGAGAATTCTCCCAGTATTTTACGGGGAGTGCTCTGAAGTGGTACAATAGTTTGCCACAAGGCTGCATCAGGAATTTTGACACTTTTTGGATGGCTTTCCGAAGGCAGTTCGTAGGAATTAAAGAAGTAAAGGGCAATAGAGACACTATTATCCATTGTACCCAAGAACCAAATGAATCTTTGAAGGAGTACATAATTCGCTTCGTAAACACCAAAAATGGGTTAGCTGATTACTTTGAACAAGTGGCAATAGCTTCTCTGAGGCAGGGTTTGAACCCTGGCAATTTAGCCGATTCAGTAACCAGGAAAAAGGCTATGACGTGGGGAGGTTTACTGAATCAGGTCGGCAAACAGATTAATATGGATGAAACAAAGAAAACCAGAGTGCACCGGAAAGTGAGATCTGCCCCAGCTGCACCAAATCAAAACCAGAATCAGTCCGGGTATAAGGCCAAGGAAGCCGGACAGGGTCAAAACAGGGCTAAGGCTCAGTCCCACCCGGCTGCACCAGCTCAAAGCCAGCAATCTAGAAATAAGCGAGGACCTTGGGTTCAACCGGAGTGGTTCGCTGAATTAAAAGAAAATGTAGCCACCATTTATGATAAGACAAAAGATGAATTCAATTTCAGAATGTCGGCTGCATTACAATCTCCCAGGGATAATGTCGAAATAATAGTTTTTGTCAGTATCACCATGATACTGGTCATACCACTGAAGATTGCATTGCATTGAAACAGGAAGTGCAGAATTTGATTGAAAGGGGGAAGTTGGGGGCTTATGTTAAATGAAGAAGTGGAAATAGACCTGATAATGCTCATCGGACTGGCCCGAACAATGCAGGGACATCGGTTCCGGATGGGGCTATGGTGATAATTGAAAGGTTTGATGTAGAATCAGAATATTTAGATCCTGATCCAACTCGAAACAAGGTGGGTGTTATCACAGAGCATTGCAAGACGGTGTCCGACCTCATCAGCTTTTTTAAGTCACTTACAATATTTGGGGGAAACACCATGACTGCACGAACTGCTTCCTCGAGAAAGAGGCATGTTCATACTCTAGCTACCCAACTGGAAGGAGGTATGACTTCCTATCAATCACAAATCCCATTTACCTTCATTGTATTCGATGAGGATGACTTGAGGGACATAGTTGGTCCCCATGAAGATGCTGTTGTAATAGGAGCATCCATTGGGGGCAATGATATAAGGCGAATTTTGGTGGACACCGATAGCTCAGCCAATATCCTCTTTTTAACTTCCTACAAACAAATTAAGAACCCAACAGTAATTCAACGTTCGAACAGGTCAATTATGGGTTTCACTGGAAGCTCAGCAGATGTGATCGGGGAGTTTGAGGAGGAGGTTTTGTTAGGCAAAGGCCCTTTTAAGAAGATGGCCAGGATACTTTTTATCGTGGTGGATTGTCCCACTTGTTACAATGCCATTTTAGGGAGATCTTGGCTCTGTAGGATGCATGTTGTGGCGTCAACAGTCCCCCAATGTTTGAAATACATTGTACAAGGACAAGTGGGAGTTGTCCGGAGCAGTCAGAAGGTGGCAAGGGAGTGTTATGCAACATCACTGGCCCCTCGAACATTGGGGGCAGTTCGGATCAGTGAAGATTAGCAGTTTGAGGGGCCCTCTGGGGGAGAGGGTGAAATTGATGGCCCCAGAGAGACCCATGCATTTTAATACCTATTGAAGAAGTTGAAAATCACTCTCTGGTTGAAGGAAAAACTGTCAAGATCGGGTCCAAGATGGCATCAGAATTAAAGGGTAAGATGTTAGCTTTTTTGAAAGACCATCGACATGTTTTTGCTTGGTGCAATGCTGATGTAACCAGAGTACCAGCAGACATTATATTACACTAGTTATCCATCCGGAGGGATATAGCACCCGTTGTGAAAAAGAGGAGAGCTTTTTCTAAAGAGAAAGTCGATATCATAGTTCAAGAGGTTGACCGGCTTACTAAGATGGGGCATATAAAGGAATCTCAATACCTTTTATGGACAGCCGATCCGGTGTTGATAAAGAAGTAAAATAAAAAGTGGCGTATGTGCATCGATTTTACAGATCTCAATAGAGATTTCCCGAAGGATCTATATCCAGTTCCCTGAATTGATCAGTTAGTAGACTCCACGTCTGGAAACAAGTTACTATCCTTTATGGATGCTTTCTCTGGGTACAATCAGAGTCAAGTAGATCCAAATGATCAAGAGCATACTACGTTTGTTACTGATAGGGGACTCCATTGTTACAAGGTGATGCCTGTTGAGTCCGGATATTCTCACCACTCTTTATGAGAACCGGACAGGGGCAATTCGGACAACATCCACCCACTGAACCATCCGAACTGAACGAATGTACTAAAAAATTAATCACTACATGACTAAGCTAATTACCTACCTGTTTAAAACTAATGGGTCTTTGAACTCGACTTGAATCCATAAGTCAACCTGAAAGCCCATGTGGCCCACAATTAAGGGTATAAATACCCAACTACTTTCATTTAATGAAGGTAATGAGAATTAAATACAACCAGGCAACTCAAGTCTCTCACTACAATCTATCCAAACATTAAATACCCTTGGAACACCACAAAACTCTGGACAAAATTACCCTCTATCAAAAATAAACCTCACCAAATTGGCAACCACAGTGGGAGAAGAAGGTGCCCGAATCTAGCACCCAAAACCATCAGGAAAAACCAGTTCAGATGAATCCGGACGTGCAAGAAATACCACCAGCTTTGGCAGAAGTGGTGGGTGAAAATGATGAATATACGATTGAGGAGCTAGATAGATTAAAAGTTGAAATATAAGCTCTGAAGGCTGCCAATAGGGCAAAGATGGGCATAAAAGAGAAATCAAAGGCTTCAGTTGCTCATCATACTGACAACCCAAGAGAACATGAGCCCTCAAAAACCCATGTGAGTACTAAAAAGACTCATTCTAGCTCAAAAAAGTCTCACCGGTCTAAACCGGTGGAGGGCTCTGATTCAGACTCAGAATCTTCCAGTAGCTCCTCAGGTGAAGATGGAGTCGAAGAATCCTTGTCATCCAGCAGTGATGAAGGCCGTTCAAAAAAGAAACAAAAGTTAGTCAAAAAGTACTCAAGAAAAAGAGATAGGCATTGAAGGTTAAAGAGGCATATAGGCAAAGGATCGTCTCATAGCCAGAGACACGTAGATCGGATGGTCATGGATCCTTTTTCCTTCCATGATAAACCAGGTATCTTTGCAACTCCTAACGAAGATACGGTTTTCAGTCGTGGCCGAAATTGGAGACAATCTCCATTGTCCTCCAAAATACTGTCCGCAAATCTTCATAAGAGGTTTGACAGTACGAAAATGGAAAAATATGATGGTAGCAAAGACCCAGATAACCACTTAGAACAATTCAAAAAAATATGATGAATTTTGACGATGACGACAAATTACTTTGTAGGGAATTCTCCCAATCTTTTACGGAGAGTGCTCTGAAATGGTATAATAGCTTACCACAGGTCTGTATCAGGAATTTCGACACTTTTTGGGTAGCCTTTCGGAGGCAGTTTGTAGGAAGTAAGGAAGTGAAGGGAAATGGAGACACAATTATCCATTGTGCCCAAGAACCAAATGAATCTTTAAAAGAATACATAAGTTGTTTTGTGAATACCGAAAATGGATTGGCTGATTGCTTCGAGCAAGTAGCAATAGCTTCTCTGAGGCAGGGCTTAAACCCTGGAAACTTGGCTGATTCAGTAACCAGAAAAGAGGCAATGACATGGGGAGGTCTTCTGAATCAGGTCGGAAAGCAGATTAATGTAGATGAAACAAAGAAAACTAGGATGCACAGGCAGGTGAGGTCTGCTCCGACAGCACCAAATCCAAACCAAAACATGAGCCCTCAAAAACCCATGTGAGTACTAAAAAGACTCATGCTAGCTCAAAAAGGTCTCACCGGTCTAAACCGGTGGAGAGCTCTGATTCAGACTCAGATTCTTCCAGTAGCTCCTCAGGTGAAGAAGGAGTCGAAGAATCCTTGTCATCCAGCAGTAATGAAGGCCGTTCAAAAAAGAAACAAAAGTTAGTCAAAAAGTACTCAAGAAAAAGGGATAGGCATGGAAGGTTAAAGAGGCATATAGGCAAAGGATCGTCTCATAGCCGGAGACACGTAGATCGGATGGTGATGGATCCTTTTTCCTTCCATGATGAACCAGATATCTTTGCAACTCCTAACGAAGATACGGTTTTCAGTCGTGGCCGAAATTGGAGACAATCTCCATTGTCCTCCAAAATACTGTCCGCAAATCTTCATAAGAGGTTTGACAGTACGAAAATGGAAAAATATGATGGTAGCAAAGACCCAGATAACCACTTAGAACAATTCAAATAAAATATGATGAATTTTGACGATGACGACAAATTACTTTGTAGGGCATTCTCCCAATCTTTTACGGGGAGTGCTCTGAAATGGTATAATAGCTTACCACAGGTCTGTATCAGGAATTTTGACACTTTTTGGGTAGCCTTTCGGAGGAAGTTTGTTGGAAGTAAGGAAGTGAAGGGAAATGGAGACACGATTATCCATTGTGCCCAAGAACCAAATGAATCCTTAAAAGAATACATAAGTCGTTTTTTGAATACCGAAAATGGATTGGCTGATTGCTTCGAGCAAGTAGCAATAGCTTCTCTGAGGCAGGGCTTAAACCCTGGAAACTTGGCTGATTCAGTAACCAGAAAAAAAGCAATGACATGGGGAGGTTTGCTGAATCAGGTCGGACAGCAGATTAATGTAGATGAAACAAAGAAAACTAGGATGCACAGGCATGTGAGGTCTGCTCCGACAGCACCAAATCCAAACCAAAACATGAGCCCTCAAAAACCCATGTGAGTACTTAAAAGACTCATGCTAGCTCAAAAAAGTCTCACCGGTCTAAACCGGTGGAGAGCTCGGATTCAGACTCAGAATCTTCCAGTAGCTCCTCAGGTGAAGATGGAGTCGAAGAATTCTTGTCATCCAGCAGTGATGAAAGCCGTTCAAAAAAGAAACAAAAGTTTGTCAAAAAGTACTAAAAAAAGGGATACGCATGGAAGGTTAAAGAGGCAAATAGGCAAAGGATCATCTCATAGCCGGAGACACGTAGATCGGATGGTGATGGATCCTTTTTCCTTCCATGATGAACCAGATATCTTTGCAACTCCTAACGAAGATACGGTTTTCAGTCGTGGCCGAAATTGGAGAAAATCTCCACTGTCCTCCAAAATACTGTCCGCAAATCTTCATAAGAGGTTTGACAGTACGAAAATGGAAAAATATGATGGTAGCAAAGACCCAGATAACCACTTAGAACGATTCAAAAAAAATATGATGAATTTTGACGATGACCACAAATTACTTTGTAGGGCATTCTCCCAATCTTTTACGGGGAGTGCTCTGAAATGGTATAATAGCTTACCACAGGTCTGTATCAGGAATTTTGACACTTTTTGGGTAGCCTTTCGGAGGAAGTTTGTTGGAAGTAAGGAAGTGAAGGGAAATGGAGACACGATTATCCATTGTGCCCAAGAACCAAATGAATCCTTAAAAGAATACATAAGTCGTTTTTTGAATACCGAAAATGGATTGGCTGATTGCTTCGAGCAAGTAGCAATAGCTTCTCTGAGGCAGGGCTTAAACCCTGGAAACTTGGTTGATTCAGTAACCAGAAAAGAGGCAATGACATGGGGAGGTCTGCTGAATCAGGTCGGAAAGCAGATTAATGTAGATGAAACAAAGAAAACTAGGATGCACAGGCAGGTGAGGTCTGCTCCGACAGCACCAAATCCAAACCAAAACATGAGCCCTCAAAAACCCATGTGAGTACTAAAAAGACTCATGCAAGCTCAAAAAGGTCTCACCGGTCTAAACCGGTGGAGAGCTCTGATTCAGACTCAGATTCTTCCAGTAGCTCCTCAGGTGAAGAAGGAGTCGAAGAATCCTTGTCATCCAGCAGTAATGAAGGTCGTTCAAAAAAGAAACAAAAGTTAGTCAAAAAGTACTCAAGAAAAAGGGATAGGCATGGAAGGTTAAAGAGGCATATAGACAAAGGATCGTCTCATAGCCGGAGACACGTAGATCGGATGGTGATGGATCTTTTTTCCTTCCATGATGAACCAGATATCTTTGCAACTCCTAACGAAGATACGGTTTTCAGTCGTGGCCGAAATTGGAGAAAATCTCCACTGTCCTCCAAAATACTGTCCGCAAATCTTCATAAGAGGTTTGACAGTACGAAAATGGAAAAATATGATGGTAGCAAAGACCCAGATAACCACTTAGAACAATTCAAAAAAAATATGATGAATTTTGACGATGACGAAAAATTACTTTGTAGGGCATTCTCCCAATCTTTTACGGGGAGTGCTCTGAAATGGTATAATAGCTTACCACAGGTCTGTATCAGGAATTTTGACACTTTTTGGGTAGCCTTTCGGAGGAAGTTTGTTGGAAGTAAGGAAGTGAAGGGAAATGGAGACACGATTATCCATTGTGCCCAAGAACCAAATGAATCTTTAAAAGAATACATAAGTCGTTTTTTGAATACCGAAAATGGATTGGCTGATTGCTTCGAGCAAGTAGCAATAGCTTCTCTGAGGCAGGGCTTAAACCCTGAAAACTTGGCTGATTCAGTAACCAGAAAAAAAGCAATGACATGGGGAGGTTTGCTGAATCAGGTCGGACAGCAGATTAATGTAGATGAAACAAAGAAAACTAGGATGCACAGGCATGTGAGGTCTGCTCCGACAGCACCAAATCCAAACCAAAACATGAGCCCTCAAAAACCCATGTGAGTACTTAAAAGACTCATGCTAGCTCAAAAAAGTCTCACCGGTCTAAACCGGTGGAGAGCTCTGATTCAGACTCAGAATCTTCCAGTAGCTCCTCAGGTGAAGATGGAGTCGAACAATTCTTGTCATCCAGTAGTGATGAAGGCCGTTCAAAAAAGAAACAAAAGTTCGTCAAAAAGTACTAAAAAAAAGGGATATGCATGGAAGGTTAAAGAGGCAAATAGGCAAAGGATCATCTCATAGCCGGAGACACGTAGATCGGATGGTGATGGATCCTTTTTCCTTCCATGATGAACCAGATATCTTTGCAACTCCTAACGAAGATACGGTTTTCAGTCGTGGCCGAAATTGGAGACTATCTCCATTGTCCTCCAAAATACTGTCCGCAAATCTTCATAAGAGGTTTGACAGTACGAAAATGGAAAAATATGATGGTAGCAAAGACCCAGATAACCACTTAGAACGATTCAAAAAAAAATATGATGAATTTTGACGATGACGACAAATTACTTTGTAGGGCATTCTCCCAATCTTTTACGGGGAGTGCTCTGAAATGGTATAATAGCTTACCACAGGTCTGTATCAGGAATTTTGACACTTTTTGGGTAGCCTTTCGGAGGAAGTTTGTTGGAAGTAAGGAAGTGAAGGGAAATGGAGACACGATTATCCATTGTGCCCAAGAACCAAATGAATCCTTAAAAGAATACATAAGTTGTTTTTTGAATACCGAAAATGGATTGGCTGATTGCTTCGAGCAAGTAGCAATAGCTTCTCTGAGGCAGGGCTTAAACCCTGGAAACTTGGCTGATTCAGTAACCAGAAAAAAAGCAATGACATGGGGAGGTTTGCTGAATCAGGTCGGACAGCAGATTAATGTAGATGAAACAAAGAAAACTAGGATGCACAGGCATGTGAGGTCTGCTCCGACAGCACCAAATCCAAACCAAAACATGAGCCCTCAAAAACCCATGTGAGTACTTAAAAGACTCATGCTAGCTCAAAAAAGTCTCACCGGTCTAAACCGCTGGAGAGCTCGGATTCAGACTCAGAGTCTTCCAGTAGCTCCTCAGGTGAAGATGGAGTCGAAGAATTCTTGTCATCCAGCAGTGATGAAGGCCGTTCAAAAAAGAAACAAAAGTTCGTCAAAAAGTACTAAAAAAAGGGATAGGCATGGAAGGTTAAAGATGCAAATAGGCAAAGGATCATCTCATAGCCGGAGACACGTAGATCGGATGGTGATGGATCTTTTTTCCTTCCATGATGAACCAGATATCTTTGCAACTCCTAACGAAGATACGGTTTTCAGTCGTGGCCGAAATTGGAGAAAATCTCCACTGTCCTCCAAAATACTGTCCGCAAATCTTCATAAGAGGTTTGACAGTACGAAAATGGAAAAATATGATGGTAGCAAAGACCCAGATAACCACTTAGAACAATTCAAAAAAAATATGATGAATTTTGACGATGACGAAAAATTACTTTGTAGGGCATTCTCCCAATCTTTTACGGGGAGTGCTCTGAAATGGTATAATAGCTTACCACAGGTCTGTATCAGGAATTTTGACACTTTTTGGCTAGCCTTTCGGAGGAAGTTTGTTGGAAGTAAGGAAGTGAAGGGAAATGGAGACACGATTATCCATTGTGCCCAAGAACCAAATGAATCTTTAAAAGAATACATAAGTCGTTTTTTGAATACCGAAAATGGATTGGCTGATTGCTTCGAGCAAGTAGCAATAGCTTCTCTGAGGCAGGGCTTAAACCCTGAAAACTTGGCTGATTCAGTAACCAGAAAAAAAGCAATGACATGGGGAGGTTTGCTGAATCAGGTCGGAAAGCAGATTAATGTAGATGAAACAAAGAAAACTAGGATGCACAGGCAGGTGAGGTCTGCTCCGACAGCACCAAATCCAAACCAAAACATGAGCCCTCAAAAACCCATTTGAGTACTAAAAAGACTCATGCTAGCTCAAAAAGGTCTCACCGGTCTAAACCGGTGGAGAGCTCTGATTCAGACTCAGATTCTTCCAGTAGCTCCTCAAGTGAAGAAGTAGTCGAAGAATCCTTGTCATCAAGCAGTAATGAAGGCCGCTCAAAAAAGAAACAAAAGTTAGTCAAAAAGTACTCAAGAAAAAGGGATAGGCATGGAAGGTTAAAGAGGCAAATAGGCAAATGATCATCTCATAGCCGGAGACACGTAGATCGGATGGTGGTGGATCATTTTTCCTTCCATGATGAACCAGATATCTTTGCAACTCCTAACGAAGATACGGTTTTCATTCGTAGCCGAAATTGGAGACAATCTCCATTGTCCTCCAAACTACTGTCCGCAAATCTTCATAAGAGGTTTGACAGTACGAAAATGGAAAAATATGATTGTAGCAAAGACCCAGATAACCACTTAGAACAATTCAAAAAAATTATGATGAATTTTGACGATGACGACAAATTACTTTGTAGGGAATTCTCCCAATCTTTTACGGGGAGTGCTCTGAAATGGTATAATAGCTTACCACAGGTCTGTATCAGGAATTTTGAAACTTTTTGGGTAGCCTTTCGGAGGCAGTTTGTTGGAAGTAAGGAAGTGAAGGGAAATGGAGACACGATTATCCATTGTGCCCAAGAACCAAATGAATCTTTAAAAGAATACATAAGTTGTTTTGTGAATACCGAAAATGGATTGGCTGATTGCTTCGAGCAAGTAGCAATAGCTTCTCTGAGGCAGGGCTTAAACCCTGGAAACTTGGCTGATTCAGTAACCAGAAAAAAAGCAATGACATGGGGAGGTCTGCTGAATCAGGTCGGACAGCAGATTAATGTAGATGAAACAAAGAAAACTAGGATGCACAGGCATGTGAGGTCTGCTCCGACAGCACCAAATCCAAACCAAAACATGAGCCCTCAAAAACCCATGTGAGTACTAAAAAGACTCATGCTAGCTCAAAAAGGTCTCACCGGTCTAAACCGGTGGAGAGCTCTGATTCAGACTCAGATTCTTCCAGTAGCTCCTCAGGTGAAGATGGAGTCGAAGAATCCTTGTCATCCAGCAGTGATGAAGGCCGTTCAAAAAAGAAACAAAAGTTAGTCAAAAAGTACTCAAGAAAAAGGGATAGGCATGGAAGGTTAAAGAGGCATATAGGCAAAGGATCGTCTCATAGCCGGAGACACGTAGATCGGATGGTGATGGATCATTTTTCCTTCCATGATGAGCCAGATATCTTTGCAACTCCTAACGAAGATACGGTTTTCAGTCGTGGCCGAAATTGGAGACAATCTCCATTGTCCTCCAAAATACTGTCCGCAAATCTTCATAAGAGGTTTGACAGTACGAAAATGGAAAAATATGATGGTAGCAAAGACCCAAATAACCACTTAGAACAATTCAAAAAAAAATATGATGAATTTTGACGATGACGACAAATTACTTTGTAGGGCATTCTCCCAATCTTTTACGGGGAGTGCTCTGAAATGGTATAATAGCTTACCAATGGTCTGTATCAGGAATTTTGACACTTTTTGGGTAGCCTTTCGGAGGAAGTTTGTTGGAAGTAAGGAAGTGAAGGGAAATGGAGACACGATTATCTATTGTGCCCAAGAACCAAATGAATCTTTAGAAGAATACATAAGTCGTTTTTTGAATACCGAAAATGGATTGGCTGATTGCTTCGAGCAAGTAGCAATATCTTCTCTGAGGCAGGGCTTAAACCCTGGAAACTTGGCTGATTCAGTAACCAGAAAAAAGGCAATGACATGGGGAGGTTTGCTGAATCAGGTCGGACAGCAGATTAATGTAGATGAAACAAAGAAAACTAGGATGCACAGGCAGGTGAGGTCTGCTCCGACAGCACCAAATCCAAACCAAAACATGAGCCCTCAAAAACCCATGTGAGTACTTAAAAGATTCATGCTAGCTCAAAAAAGTCTCACCGGTCTAAACCGGTGCAGAGCTCTGATTCAGACTCAGAATCTTCCAGTAGCTCCTCAGGTGAAGATGGAGTCGAAGAATTCTTGTCATCCAGCAGTGATGAAGGCCGTTCAAAAAAGAAACAAAAGTTCGTCAAAAAGTACTAAAAAAAAGGGATAGGCATGGAAGGTTAAAGAGACAAATAGGCAAAGGATCATCCCATAGCCGGAGACACGTAGATCGGATGGTGATGGATCCTTTTTCCTTCGATGATGAACCAGATATCTTTGCAACTCCTAACGAAGATACGGTTTTCAGTCGTCGCCGAAATTGGAGACAATCTCCATTGTCCTCCAAAATACTGTCCGCAAATCTTCATAAGAGGTTTGACAGTACGAAAATGGAAAAATATGATGGTAGCAAAGACCCAGATAACCACTTAGAACAATTCAAAAAAAAATATGATTAATTTTGACGATGACGACAAATTACTTTGTAGGTCATTCTCCCAATCTTTTACGGGGAGTACTCTGAAATGGTATAATAGCTTACCACAGGTCTGTATCAGGAATTTTGACACTTTTTGGGTAGCCTTTCGGAGGAAGTTTGTTGGAAGTAAGGAAGTGAAGGGAAATGGAGACACGATTATCCATTGTGCCCAAGAACCAAATGAATCTTTAAAAGAATACATAAGTCGTTTTGTGAATACCGAAAATGGATTGGCTGATTGCTTCGAGCAAGTAGCAATAGCTTCTCTGAGGCAGGGCTTAAACCCTGGAAACTTGGCTGATTCAATAACCAGAAAAAAAGACATGACATGGGGAGGTCTGCTGAATCAGGTCGGAAAGCATATTAAAGTAGATAAAACAAAGAAAACTAGGATGCACAGGCAGGTGAGATCTGCTCCGACAGCACCAAATCCAAACCAAAACCAGTCCGGGAACAAGGCTAGGGAAGCCGGGCAAGGTCATAACAGAGCCAAAGCTCAGTCTCAGCCAGCTGCACCAGCCCAGAGTCAACAATCTAGAAATAAACGAGGGCCTTGGGTTCAACCGGAGTGGTTTGCTGAGTTGAAGGAAAATGTAGTTACCATTTATGACAAAACAAAAGACGAAGTACACTACAGAAGGTCGGCTGCATTAGAGTCTCCTAGAGAGCCGTAATAATTGTTTTTGCCAGTATCACCATGATACTGGTCATATACTGAATATTGTATTGCGTTGAAACAAGAAGTGCAGAACTTGATTGAAAGAGGCAAGTTGGGGGCATATGTTAAAATAAAAGGTGGAAATAGGCCTGATAGTGCTCATCGGGCTGGTCCAAATAATGCAGGCACATCGGCTCCGGATGGAGCTATGGTGATAATCGAGAGGTTCGATGTAGAGTCAGAATACTTGGACCCTGATCTGACCCGGAATAAGTGGGTGTTATCGTTGAACGTTGCAAGACGGTGTCCGGACTTATTAACTTTTTTGAATCACTTACAATATTCGGAGGGGACACCATGGTTGCACCAACTGCTTCTTCAAGAAAGAGGCACGTTCATACTTTAGCTACCCAGCTTGAAGGAGGCATGACCTCCTATCTAGGGGTGGCAATTCGGGTGTTGTCCGGCCCGACCCGGCCGGGTTTTATCCGTCCCGAATTTAGAACGGGTCGGGTTCGGGTTCAGAAAATGTAAACCGCAACCGGGCCGGGCTGGGTTCGGGTTTCAAATTTGTCCGGCCCGTTCCGGTCCAAAAATCATAAAATATATATAAAAATAATATTTCTATATATAATAAAAATAATATTTTTAATGAATAAATTAATATATTTAAAATAAATTTAAAAATATTTAAAAAATATTAAAATTAATGTCCGCGGGTCGGGCCGGGTTAACCGGCGGATATTAGCGGACGGGCTCGGGTTTGAAAATATGAGCCCGGGAACGGTTCGGGCCGGGTTCGGGCTCAAGTGTAAAAAAAGCTAGCTCAAGCGGGCCGGCCGAACCCGGCTCGCGGACGGCCTATTGTCATCCCTACTTCTATCAATCGCAAATTCCTTTTCCTTTTATTGTTTTTGACGACGATGATCTGAGGGATATTTCCGGTCCACATGAAGATGTTGTAGTCATAGGAGCATCCATTGGAGGCAATGATATAAGGCGAATTTTGGTGGATACCAGAAGTTCAGCAAATATTCTCTTTTTAACTTCCTACAAAAAAATGAAGAATCCAGCAGTGATTCAGCGTTCGAATAGATCAATTATGGGTTTCACTGGAAGCTCAGCAGATGTGATCGGGGAGTTCGGGGAGGAGCTGTTGTTGGGCAAAGGCCCTTTTAAAAAGATGGTTAGAATACTATTCATTGTGGTGGATTGTCCCACTTGTTATAACGCTATTCCGGGGAGATCTTGGCTCTCTAGGATGCATTTCGTGGCCTCAACAATCCACCAATGCTTGAAGTATGTTGTGCAAGGACAAGTGGGAGTTGTTCGGAGCAGCCAAAAGGTAGCAAGAGAATGTTATGCAACTGCACTGGCTCCTCAGACGTTGGGGGCAGTTCGGATCAATGAGGAATAACAGTTTGAGGGGCCCTCTAGGGGAGAGGGTGAAATAGATAACCCCAAAGAGACCCCTGGTGTTTTAATACCAATTGAAGAAGTTGAAACTCACTCTCTGGCTGAAGGAAAAGTGTCAAGATATGATCCAAAATGACATCGGAATTAAAAGATAAAATGTTAAAATTCTTGAAAGACCATCAGCATGTTTTTGCTTGGTGAAATGCTGCTGTTACCGGAGCACCAGCAGATATTATATCACACCAATTTTCCATCCGAAGAGACGTAGCACCTGTGGTACAAAAGAGAAGAGAATTTTCTAAGGAAAAGGCTGATGTCATAGTTCAAGAGGTCGACCGACTTACTAAAATGGGGCACATAAAGGAATCTCAATACCCATTATGGACAGCCAACCCGGTATTGGTAAAAAAGAAAAATGGCAAATGGCGTATGTGCATCGATTTCACAGATCTCAACGGAGCTTGCCCAAAGGATTTATACCCGGTCCCCCGAATTGATCAGTTGGTGGACTCCACGTCTGGAAACAAGTTGCTATCCTTTATGGATGCCTTCTCCGGGTATAATCAGATTCAATTGGATCCGAAGGATCAAGAACATACTACATTTGTTACTGATAGGGGCCTTCATTGTTAGAAGGTGATTCCATTTGGGTTGAAAAATGTTGGGGCTACTTATCAGAGGTTGGTAAACAAGGCTTTTGCTGATCAAATAAAAAGAAACATGGAGGTTTACATCGACGACATGATGGTGAAAAGTGTGGACGAAGAGTTACACTTGGCAGATCTCCAAGAAACTTTTACTAACTTACTAAAAGTAAATTTGAAATTAAACCCAGAAAAGTGTGTCTTTGGAGTGCAGTCTGGGAAATTCTTGGGATATGTGATAAGTGAGCAAGGGATACAGCCTGATCCGGACCAGCTTAATGCTTTACTAGAAATAGAGCCTCCTCGGAATATTAAATAAGTACAACGATTGACTGGGAGGCTGGCTGCACTAAACCGTTTCATTTCAAGGTCTTCGGACAGGTGTTCCCCGTTTTTTCAGACTTTGAAAGGTGCAAAGGACTTTGATTGGTCCTCACACTGTGATGAGGCCTTCGATGAAATCAAGAAGCATTTTCCTCCCCCAAGACTTTTTTAAACCCGTTGATAAATAGACTCTTTTCGAATACTTGGCAGTCTCTAGTTGTGCCATAAGTGCAGTGTTGGTAAGAGAAGTAGATAATTACCCCCGCCTGGTGTATTACATCAGCAAGAGTTTGATTGATGCAGAAAAACACTATTTGAAACTTGAAAAATTAGCATTAGCCCTGGTGATTGCTGCGAGGAAGATGAGACCCTATTTTCAGGCTCATCCCATTATTGTCTGAACGTCTTTTCCCTTGAAAAACATTCTCCAAAAGGCCGACATTTCAAGTAGAATAACCAAGTGGTCAGTGGAGCTGGGAGACTACGATATTGATTTTCCCCTCGGACAGCAGTCAAAGCCCAAGCGGTGGCAGATTTCTTAGTTGAATTTTACTCAGATAGAGATACTAAACAAGCAACCGGAGTAAAAGATAAAAAAGTATGGATTATCCGGACTGACGGTGGATCAAGCATCATGGGTTGTGGTGCTGGGATATGTTTAACCTCTCCGTACGGTGACAGAATGTACCAGGATATAGGCTTTGCATTCAGGGCTTCCAATAATGAGTCCGAATATGAGGCTGCTATAGCTGGTTTAAAGTTGGCTCTCATTTGTGGAGCCAAAAGAGTCAGGTTAATGAGTGATTCCCAGTCCATCATGCGCAAGGTCAGTCCGAAGCTAAGAAAGAACAGCTGATTAAATATTTATTCATCCTCAAAGAAGTGGTACTCAATTTCAAAAACGTCACTTATGAGCACATACCTCGAACAGAAAATACACTGGCAGACTCCTTGCCAAGCATAGCCTACTCTGAGTCCTACCCTTGGATACATGTGCAAAAAATGCCCATCAATTCAAATCAATCCGGATAATGAAGAAGAAAGTTTGAATATATAGATAAAGCAGCCTCAAGATTGGAGATTTCCTCACCTTAAATATCTCTCAGATGGCATCTTGCCTCCTGAAAAAGCAATAGCAAGAAAAGTAAAGTACAAGGCTCATGGTTTTGCCATCCTAAGATATATTCTTTATAAGAAGTCTTATAGTAAACCCCTCTTACGATGTTTAGGGGTCGATGAGTCTGAAATAGTTCTCTCCGAGTTACATGATGGTGAGGGATCAGCTCACTACGGGTTCAGGGCCCTAACAAGAAGAGTTTTGTTAGCTGGGTACTACTGGCCCTCCATAATGCAAGATGCTAAGGAGTTGGTAAAAAAGTGTGACCCATGCCAAAGATATAGAAATGAAATTCATACCCCAGCTATCCTCTTAGATTCAATTTCTGAACCAGTACATTTTGCTCGTTGGGGGTTGGATTTGGTTGGGCCTCTACCTATGGCATCCGGAGGGTATAGAACTATAATCGTTGCTATTGATTACTTCTCCAAGTGGATAGAAGCAGCTCCATTGGCAGGTACAACATCGAAAGCTGTTATAAAATTCATCTTGTCCAATATCTGTTGCAGATTTGGGATTCCACAAAAAATAACTACAGACAATGGGCCACAGTTCGACAACAAAGAAATGGAGAATTTTTGTGCCTCTAGAGGCATACAACATTGCTTTTCTTCTCCTTTCCACCCACAAGAAAATGGTCAGGTCGAAGTGGCCAACAGGAAAATACTGTCCGATCTGAAGAACAATTTAGAACGGACTGCTGGAAAATGGCCAAGTTACTT
The DNA here is from genome assembly GCA_036936605.1 of Limnanthes douglasii subsp. nivea. Classification (NCBI taxonomy): domain Eukaryota; kingdom Viridiplantae; phylum Streptophyta; class Magnoliopsida; order Brassicales; family Limnanthaceae; genus Limnanthes; species Limnanthes douglasii. The sequence continues at coordinate 61,879,237 of JAUPFV010000002.1, read as the reverse complement.
GCAAGAAGTTTTGTCGGCTTACCGGACCACTCACAGGGCTGCAACACAAGAGTCTCCCTTTGCCTTAGTATATGGGATGGATGCCATAGCTCCTATAGAAGCTACTCTTCCTTCATTTTGAGTTCATAATTTTTCCGAACACGCTAACAAAGTGGAAATCAGAGGCCAGCTTGACTTAATAGAAGAAAGAAGAGTTAAGGCTTACCTTAGAGCTGCACACTATCAAGGTTTGATGAGAAGCGGGTTTGCTTCTAAAGTTAAGAGAAGGGATTTTCAACCAGGGGATAAGGTATTGAGAAAAGTTTTCCTACATAATAAAGAGAAGCAGTTCGGTAAGTTGGCTCCAACTTGGGAAGGACCCTATGTGGTCATTGAAAAGCTTAAGCCTGGGATATACCGGCTCCAAGACAAAGATGGAAGGATTTTGAATCACCCCTGGAACATTGAGCACCTCCGTTTGTACTTGGAGTAAAAACTATGTAAATATTTACTTGTTTGAAAATCCATGTAAATATTTAGGGGCATACTCTTTCCTCCCTGGTGGCTCGGGGAGGTTTTAATGAGGTGTCCAGTCTTTTTTATAAAATATGATGCCTTCTTAAAGTATTTGGAGTATTTTTTGTTAATAGTTTTCGTTAAAATTATTTATTAAACAGACCAGATTAAATTGGAGGAATGATGACTAATTAAACATTTGTCATCGGAGAATTTAAACACTCTCACTTTAAAATGCTTGTGAATAATTAAGGGTTGTTTAAACATTAGCCACCAAAGTTGAAAAACTATGAAAGAATGCAAGAGTTGTGCAGAATAAAACTACCCATTAAAACATACGAAATGCCTTGGCCATCCAAGGACTTTGAATTGTCAGAATAAGAAAGGTTTATCCGGACAAGGACCGGACATGATTACAAAAAATGTCTTGGCCATCCAAGGACTTTGGTTCAATCACGAGAAAATTAAAAAAAGATAATTGATACTCTAAGACTGAGCTTTTGTAGATGGCTCAGCCTCACTTGGCATTTTCTTCTTTGGGTCATCATCCGGATGCTCCCCAGTCTCTTCTTCTTCATCAGTGGTGTCATCACTGGAGTAGTTGTACTTATCACCAATAGACATGGTATGATGAGGAATGTCTTCGTACTCCACGAATCGCCATAAATCTCCCAAGGTCTTCTTCGGAAATTTTTCATGAAAGAGCATGACCATATCTGACCTGACCTCAGCATACCTTGCCTCCTGAGAATCTATCACCTCATTGGTATAAGCATCCATCCTAGCCTGGATTGTTTTCTCATGTTCCCTTAACAAAGTAGCCTTTTCTTGCTTAGCCTTAGACACACTATTCTCAAGAGAGATCTTGTCATTTGTTAAGGCCTGAATGGTGCTATCTTTGGCCTTCACCTCCTCTTTTGAAGAAAGGAGGTCTCTTTCCAGGACGGATTGCTTTAATTGGAGTTCTTTGACAACTCCTTCCGAAGTGGCTAACCTGTTGGCCAAGTCCTCCTCATTCTCTTTCCTCAATACCTCAGTATTTTGGTTGGCGCTAAGAATGTCGCTAGACAGTTTCTCTTTGTCAGAATTGAGGGTATTGATGATGATTGTCTTATTGCGCACTTGCTTCTCCAAGATAAGCACTGGCTGGACATTGCTCAATAAAGAATGATCAATGACGTCTCTTTCACTTGAGACAGAAAAAGACCTACCATTGAATGTGACAAGGTTCGAAGAACTTGGGGGGAGGTATGGCCCAACAAAATCATCTTTGGGGAGGTTTTCAAAGTAAAGACCAATCCCCTCAAGCCCGTTGATGTCGACACCATCAATACTGATATCCCCTCCTGCACCGCCTCCGGTTTGAAAATCACCAGGGATTTCTTCTGCTTGAGTGAGGTCAGTAGGGTCAACAGGAGGTAGTGGCTCAGGAGCCCGGAGAGAAACCTCGTCTCCCATGGAGGTTTTCTTTTTCTTGGTATCCCGGTCTCCATCTTCTGCTCCCCGTTTTCTGACTTTTTTGGAGACCTTTTGAGGTTTTGGAAACCCAGCTGCTTCCTTGGTGCTCTCGTGCTCCGCCACTTGTAATAAGCATCATCGATCTGCCCTTGATCTTGTCCCTCTGGGTTAGTTGGGACAACTTCCTCCACCTCGGTAGGGTTAGCCTCTACCACACATTGGTTGGCCTTAAATTGTTTGCCCTTCATCTTGCTAGGGGCTTTAGCTCTGCCCGACAAGGCCAATTTCCCATCTTTCCCTTCTGTCTTTTGGAGAATCACTATCGGAGGGGGTGGAGTGGTTAATTCCTCCCATGACAGGTCCCTTTGGTTGGTGGTATTCCAAAGATAGGATCTGGTTAGGTTGTCTCCAGTAAAGCAGTTGTGAAAGCGGTTTCCCCAGGTTTCAGCAGCCCAAGCATTTAGCTTGGCACAGGTGGTCTGCCCAGCCTCGAAGTAATCGTTGAAATCCTTGGGCAGCACTACCAAAAAGCAAAAGAAAAAGAATTAGATAAAAAAGTTTTTATAAGTAAAAGTAGAAGTATCTAGTAAGATTGTTACCATCACTTCGCCATCTGCTGGTAAGCATGCTTGGGTTGACACCAACTTTAATCTTCTTCCCATTCTCCCAAGCACCGCTGACGAACAGAAATTGAGTCTTCCAGTTTTTCTTCGACTCGAGTAAGTCATCCACTACCTTATAGTTGTCACTCATGTTGAAGTGATAGAAAGGGACTACATGATTTCTGCGGAGGCTTGCTACAGCAGCAAATTGCTCCATCGAAAGAGGAATTCCGGAGAGCCTTGAAGTCATGATACATGCCATGAGGGTGAACCATGCATTAGGGCTTAGCTGGTTTGGGCAAAGCTTAATCAGATGGAAATATCTGACTATTTCTGGGTCCAAAGGAAACCTAAGTCCCCATTTGAATAACTCGGTATAGAAGACAATCTCGTTGAGCTTACAGTCCATGGGCGTCTCCGGATCGATTGGAATCCTTACTTTAACATTCTCTGGAAATCCCCACTTTGTCCTCATCCGGCCAAGTTCAGCAATGTGAATGAAAGCGTAATTGATTTTCTGCATGGCCAGCAGATATTTAACACTTACCTTGTGGAAACAAGGCCCCGCATTTCCCACAAGGCACTCTGGCAGGTCCGGATGCTTTAAACACACTTTTTCCTTGCCTTTGCTCTTCCTGGTCGTGGCAGTCTTTCTTGTTTTCCCAGAAACGGTAGTCTCAAAAGGGTCTTCTTTGATGCTGTCATCCATTACATCCTCCATTACCATGGAGGGGTTGTCAGCTGTTTTAGGAAGAGAAGGGCTGGTGGTTGGCTCAGTAGGCCCTTCGGATTATTGAGCATCATTTCCGTCTTTTAGTCTAGAGTCCGGCTGGGGCTCGGACCCAGAGGTCTTTTTTCGAAGACTTGAGCTAGTTGCCTCCGGACCAGACAGCTTGTCCTTGGAATTTGATGGGTGCTTCTGACCCTGTGGTTTTACTTTTTTCCCCAGATTTTGAAGGCGTGAATTTTGGTTTAGGCTGTGTGCCAGCAGCCTGCCCTTTTACCAGACGACCCCTTCTTCTATCCACCAGTTTCTCCGGGGAAATATCAGCATCTGACCCCATAGCGATAAATGGGGAAGGTTTCTTAAAACTTGTGACTGCATGTCCTGGTTCGACAACAGGTTCTGACTCTTGGACCGATGAGCCCGAAACGATTGGTGAAAGGTTGGACTGGAACAACCTCCTAGGTTTAGCACTCTTAGTTGAAGAAGAACCCCGGTCACGCTCTGAGCTTGGTGTTTCTGGTTTATCAACAGGGGAAACAGGGAGGCCTCAAGCGATGCGCCTTTCTCGTTCAACCTTCTGAGCTTTTTCCAACTCTGACAAATTGAGCCACCCACCTTTTACTAAAGCGTGTCTTGCTGTGAACATAAAGTCACACCAAAAGAAAGGTTTTTTGAGAAAAGAAAGCTTTGAAGTTTAACAGAGTAGAGATAATGAAGATGATAAAATAGTGAAAAGTGAACTGATTTATACTAATGAGATAAACGATGCTTTGATACCTAGGAGAAGACAAAAAGATAGGTATAATGATTAAAGACGGCGCCGATGTCATCAACATTAATTAAAAGGTTACTTTTTCTTTACAAGTGGAAGCGCCTTTCTAGGAGGAAAACGGCCGGTAAGGCGAATCAGAGAAGGACACGTGTCCCACTATCTCTGGCAAAACTGCTCAGCTTCTAAGGGTTTTAATATGTCCGGATAAAGTCCTTACACCCTTGCCATTGGTCCAGAATGTTGACCTTCTATGATCGAATTTTCCAAGTGTCAAATTTCTAACTCAGTGTGCTGCGACGGGTTTTTGCTCGACAATCAACGGCTCCAAAGAATCTCGACCTGACGGTCCTGTATTCAAGTAGTTTTTGCTCAGTCTTCCGCAAAACTAGGGGGCTACTGATAAGGGCATAAAATACCAAGGAGAATAAAGGCTTCAATTTTTAATATATAAATCCATAGGTACATACTTGTAAAAATAGGAAATGTGAGACACAAGTATAAATACATAGGGTAACATGTGATTAGAGGAAATATAGCATGTGACAGTGGGGCCCACCACTGACACTCTATAAGGAAAGATTTTGTTCCCCAAAATGGGACCTTTCAATGATTAGTACTTTATTCTAACTATATTCTCTCTCTAGAATCTTGTACTTATTCGCGTGACACCCTTTTTCGTACGCGTTTCTCGATAATCCACCCTAGATATTCTGAGACTTATCAAGATCCAACTGATCTTTTACTGCAATCTCATTCTTCTCTTTGGAATAATTTTGAACTCTGAAAGAAGGAAAAGTGGCTTTTATTTGCGTGATTGCATCCATTCCATAAACTAAAGGAAATGAAGATTGTTGAGCTGTTGTGTGGGGAGTAGTTTGGTAGGCCCATAATACTTCATGTAGATAACTTGGCCATTTTCCAGCTGTTCCTTCCAAGTTCTTCTTCATACCCATTAAAATCATTTGATTGGCTACCTCAACTTGTCCATTGGCTTGAGGATGAAAAAGAGAGGAGAAATAATGATGAATTCCTCTCGATGTACAAAATACTTCCATGTCTTTGTTGTCGAATTGAGGATCGTTATCTGTAGTGATACATATGGGAATTCCAAACCTACAATATATGTTAGATGGGGCTCAAGTCAACCCAGGTGATGTTGAGGAAATTGCCCCTGTAAGCCCGGAGGGGCAGGAACAAGGAAGGATCGATGCTGCTTTGCTACAAGTGGTAGAGAATGAGAGTACCAAAGAGGTGGTCAGATCTCCAAATCCCCCAAAGGCTCCCAAGAAAGATAGAAAACGGGGAGCAGAAGGTGGAGATAGGGAGGCCAAGAAGAAGAAAACCTCCAAGGGAGATGAATTTGCTCTCCGGGCTACGAAGTCTTTCCCTCCGGTTGACCCAACACACCCAACTCAAGCAAAGGAAATCCCAAGTGACTTCCACACCGGAGAAGGCGTCGGAGGGGATATCAACATCGATGGAGTAGACATCAGTGGGCTCTAAGGGATTGGGCTTTACTTTAATGACCTTGAGAAAGATGATTTCGTTGGCCCTTACCTCCCCCCAAGCTCTTCGAACATGGTCACATTCAATGGTAACTCTTTTTCTGTTTCAGGGGAGAAGGACATGGTGACCCATTCCTTGTTGAGCAATATCCAATCGGTGCTCAACTTAGAGAAGCAGGTGCGAAATCAGTTAGCTATCATCAACCCACTCACCTCTGATAAGGAGAATTTTTCTAACAACCTCCTTACTGCCAACCAAAGCATTGAGGCATTAAAAAGAGAAAATGAAGAGTTGAAGAGGGGGAATGAGGATTTGGCCACCAAGCTGGCCACTTCGGAAAGGGTTGTCACAGAACTTAAATCCAAGTATTCTGACTTGGAGAAAAATCTTTCGACCTCGAAAGAGGAAGTGAAGGCCAAAAACAACGTTATTCAGACCTTGACAAATGACAAAATATCGCTTGAAGATGCTGTGTCCCGGGCTAAGCAAGAGAAAGATGACTTGCTAAAGGAGCAAGAACAGACAATCCAAGCTAAGATTGATGCATATACCAACGATGTGATAGACTCTCAAGAACAAAGATATGTTGAAGTCAAGTCAGACATGGTCCTACTCTTTCATCAGAAATTTCTGAAGAGGACACTTGGTGACTTATGGCGATTCGTGGAATACTAAGACCTTCCTCACCATACTATGACTGATGGTGATAAGCATGGTTATTCCAGTGGTTGGGATGACACCACTAATAAAGATGAGAAGACCGGGGAGAGTCCAGATGAGGAACCCACCGATTCTAAAAAGAAACCAAGTGAAGCTGGGCCATCTAAGAACTAAAGTCCTTAAAATTCCAACTATCTTTTAATTTTGTGTTTGAACTAAAGTCCTTGGATGGTCAAGGAATTTTTTGTAATCGTGTCTGGCACTTGTCCAGGCAAACCTTTTCTTTTAAAACTTCAAAGTCCTTGGATGGCCAAGGCATTTTATATATTTAACATCATTCTCCGGTATCTACCGGGAAATTTTATCTTACATAATTCTTACATCGTTCTGTAGTTATTTAATTTTGATGGCTTGTGTTCAAATGGCCTTTAGTTATTTTATAAGTGTTTTAAAGTGAGAGTGTTCAAATTCTCCGATGACACATGTTTAAATAGTCATCACCTCATCGAATTAAATCAAACTGCTAGTCAAGCCAGTTCGAATTTTTTCAAAAAGGCATCAAATTTTATTTAAAAACCTAGACACCTCATTAAAACCTCCCCGCACCACCAGGATAGGAAAGAGTATGCCCCCAAATATTTACATGGACTTTAAACAAGTAAATATTTACATAATCTATTCTAAATACAACCGAAGGTGTTCGAAAATCCTTCCATCTTTATCTTTGAGCTTTTACGTCCCAGGCTTAAGCTTTTCACTGACCACATAGGGTCCTTCCCATGTTGGAGCTAGTTTATCGAACTGCTTCTCCTTGGTATGCAGGAAGACTTTTCTTAGCACCTTATCACCTAGTTGAAAATCCCTTCTTTTGATTTTAGAAGCAAACCTGCTTCTCATCAAACCCTGATAGTGTGTGGCTCTGAGGTGAGCCTTAACTCTTCTTTCCTCCATCAAATCAAGTTGGTTTCTTATTGCCACTTCATTAGCTTGTTCGGAAAAATTATAGACTCGAAATGAAGGGAGAGTAGCCTCTATGGGAGCTATAGCATCCATCCCATATATCAAAGCAAAGGGAGACTCTTGTGTTGCAGCCCCATGAGTGGTTCGGTAGGCCCATAATACCTCTTGTAGATAACTCGGCCATTTTCTAGGAGCTCCCTCTATTTTTTTTTTAAGACCGGACATGATGGTCTTGTTAGCCACTTCAATTTGACCATTTTCCTGTGGGTGGAAAGGAGAAGAAAAACAATGTCGAATGCCTCTAGTAACACAGAAATTCTCTATATCCTTGTTATCGAATTGTGGTCCATTGTCGGTAGTTATCTTTTGTGGAACCCCAAATCTACAACAAATGTTGGACATGATGAATTTTATAACAGCTTTCGAAGTAGTTCCTGCCAATGGGGCTGTTTCGATCTACTTGGAGAAGTAATCAATAGCAACAATTATAGTTCTGCACCCTCCGGATGCCATGGGTAGAGGTCCCACTAAATCCAGCCCCCAACGAGCAAAGGGTATTGGCTCAGAAATTGACTTTATAGGGACTGCTGGAACATGAATTTCATTGTTGTATCTTTGGCATGGATCACACTTCTTCACCAACTCCTTGGCATCTTGCATTATGGAGGGTCAGTAGTACCCAGCCAACAAAACTCTTTTGGTTAGAGCCCTGAATCCACAATGTGTTGATCCCTCGCCATCACGTGGATTCAGAGATCACTATTTGCGACTCTTTAATTCCCACGCATCGTAAGAGAGGTTTACTAAAGGATTTTTTTATAAAGAATGTCTCTTAAGATGACAAAGCCACGAGCCTTGTATTTTACCTTCCTTGCTACTGCTTTTTCTGGAGGCAAGATGCCTTCTTAGAGATATTGGAGGAGAGGAAATCTCCACTCTTAGGGTTGTTTTACTTGTATATTCAAGCTCTCTTCTTCCTTATCCGGATTGATTTGAATGGAAGGACACTCTAGCACATGAATCCAAGGGTAGGACTCAGTATAAGTTATGGTTGCCAAAGAGTCTGTTAGCGTATTTTCTGTTTGGGGTATGTGCTCATAGGTGATGCTTTTGAAATTAAGTGCCACTTCTCTGAGAAAAAATAAGTATTTAATCAACTGCTCCTTTTTGGCTTCGGATTGACCTTGTGCATGATGGATAAGAAACTGAGAATCGATCATTAACCTGACCCTTTTGGCTCCAAAAATAAGAGCTAATTTCAAGCCAGCTATAGCGTCTTCATATTCGGACTCATTATTAGAAGCCCTGAAAGCAAAACATATCGCCTGGTACATCTTGTAGCCGTACGGAGAGATTAAACATATCCCATCACCACAACCCATGGTACTTGATCCACCATCAGTCCGAACAGCCCATACTTTTTTATCTTTTTCACCGGTTGCTCGCTTAGTACCTCTGTTTGAATGGAATTCAACCAAGAAGTCAGCCACAGTTTGAGCTTTGACTGCCATTCGAGGGGCGAAGTCAATATCATAGTCTCCCAGCTCCACTGACCACTTGGTCATTCTGCTTGAAATGTCTGCCTTTTGAAGAACGTTTTTCAAGGGAAAAGACGTTCAGACGATGATCGAATGAGACTGAAAATAGGGCCTCATTTTCCTAGCAGCAATTACTAAGGCCAATGCTAGATTTTCAATTTTCAAATATCTTTTTTCTGCATCAATCAAGCTTTTGCTGATATAGTATACGGGTCGAGGATAATTATCCACCTCCCTTACTAGTACTGCACTTAGGGCACACTCATAAACTGCCAGGTATATGTAAAGTGTCTATCCATCAACAGGTTTAAACAAAGTTTTAGGGAAGGATAAATGCTTCTTAATTTCATCAAATGCATGGTCGCACTGGGGAGACCAATTAAACTCTTTTGGACCTTTCAAAGTTTGAAAAAATGGGGCACACCTATCCGAAGACCTTGAGATAAAACGGTTTAGAGCAGCCGCTTCATTTGTAACAAAGCATTAAGCTGGTCTGGATCAGACTATATCCCTTTCTCACTTATCACATACCCCAAGAATTTTCCGGACTGCACTCCGAAAACACACTTCTTTGGATTCAATTTTAAATTTACTTTCATTAAATTGGAAAATATTTCTTGGAGATCTGCCAAGTGTAGCTCTTCGTCCACACTCTTTACCATCATGTCATCGATATAAACTTCCATATTTCTTCCAATTTGGTCAGCAAAAGCTTTGTTTACAAACCTCTGATAAGTAGCCCCAACATTATTTAATCCAAACGGCATCATCTTGTAACAATGTAGGCCCCTATCATTAACAAACGTAGTATGCTCTTGATCCTTTTGATCTACTTGAATCTGATTGTACCCGGAGAAAGCATCCATAAAGGATAGTAACTTGTTTCCAGACGTGGAGTCTACTAACTGATCAATTCGGGGAACTGGATATAGATCATTTGGGAAATCTCTATTGAGATCTGTAAAATCGTACGCCACTTTCCATTTTTCTTCTTTACCAGCACCGGATTGGCTGTCCATAAAGGGTATTGAGATTCCTTTATGTGCCCCATCTTAGTAAGCCGGTCAACCTCTTGAACTATGATATCAGTTTTCTCTTTAGAAAAAGCTCTCCTCTTTTGCACAACGGGTGCTATATCCTTCCGGACGGATAACTGGTGTGATATCTTGTCTGCTGGTACTCTGGTTACATCAGCATTGCACCAAGAAAAAACATGTTGATGGTCTTTCAAAAAAGCTAACATCTTGGACCCGATCTTGACAATTTTTCCTTCAACCAGAGAGTGAATTTCAACTTCTTCAATATGTATTAAAACGCCAGGGGTCTCTCTGGGGTCATCAATTTCACCCTCTCCCCCAGAGGACCCCTCAAACTGCTAATCTTCACTGATCCGAACTGCCCCCAATGTTCGAGGGGCCAGTGTTGTTGCATAAGTCTCCATTGCCACCTTCTGACTGCTCCGGACAACTCCCACTTGTACTTGTACAGCGTATTTCAAACATTGGTGGACTGTTGACGCCACAGTATATATCCTAGAGAGCCAAGATCTCCCTAAAATGGCATTGTAACAAGTGGGACAATCCACCACGATAAAAAGTATCCTGGCCATCTTCTTAAAAGGGCCTTTTCCTAACAAAACCTCCTCCTCAAACTCCCCAATCACATCTACTGAGCTTCCAGTGAAACCCACAATTGACCTGTTCGAACGATGAATTACTGCTGGGTTCTTCATTTGTTTGTAGGAAGTTAAAAAAGGATATTGGTTGAGCTACCGGTGTCCACCAAAATTCGCCTTATATCATTGCCCCAATTGATGCTCCTATTACAACAGTATCTTCATGGGGACCAGCTATGTCCCTCAAGTCATCCTCATCGAACACAATGAAGGGAAATGGGATTTGTGATTGATAGGAAGTCATGCCTCCTTCCAGTTGGGTAGCTAGAGTATGAACATGCCTCTTTCTCGAGGAAGCAGTTGGTGCAGTCATAGTGTCTCCCCCAAATATTGTAAGTGACTCGAAAAAGCTGATGAGGCCGGACACCGTCTTGCGATGCTCTGTGATAACACCCACCTTGTTTCGAGTTGGGTCAGGATCTAAATATTCTGATTCTACATCAAACCTTTCAATTATCACCATAGCCCCATCCGGAGTCGATGTCCCTGTATTGTTTGGGCCAGTCCGATGAGCATTATCAGGTCTATTACCACTTCTTCTTTTAACATAAGCCCCCAACTTCCCTCTTTCAATCAAATTCTGCACTTCCTGTTTCAATGCAATGCAATCTTCAGTGGTATGACCAGTATCATGGTGATACTGACAAAAACTATTATTTCGACTTTTCGTGGGAGATTGTAATACAGCCGGCTTTCTGAAATGGACTTCGTTTTTTGTTTTATCATAAATGGTGGCTACATTTTCTTTTAATTCAGTGAACCACTCCGGTTGAGCTGGTGCAGCCGGGTGGGACTGAGTCTTAGCCCTATTTTGACCCTGTCCGGATTCCTTGGCCTTATACCCGGACTGATTCTGGTTTTGATTTGGTGCAGCTGGGGCATATCTCACTTGCCGATGCACTCTGGTTTTCTTTGTTTCATCCATATTAATCTGTTTGCCGACCTGATTCAGTAAACCTCCCCACGTCATATCCTTTTTCCTAGTTACTAAATCGGCCAAATTGTAAGGGTTCAAACCCTGCCTCAGAGAAGTTTTTGCCACTTGTTCAAAGCAATTAGCTAACCCATTTTTGGTGTTTACAAAGCGACTTATGTACTCCGTCAAAGATTCATTTGGTTCTTGGGCACAATGGATAATAGTGTCTCCATTGCCCTTTACTTCTTTACTTCCTACGAACTACCTTCGGAAAACCACCCAAAAAGTGTCAAAATTCTTGATGCAACCTTGTGGTAAACTATTGTATCACTTCAGAGCACTCCCCGTAAAAGACTGGGAGAATTCTCGACAGCGTAGCTTATCATCATCAAAGTTCATCATAAAAATTTTGAATTGCTCCAGATGGTTATCGGGATCTTTACAACCATCATATTTTTCCATCTTTGTGTTGTCAAACCTCTTAGGAAGGTTTCCGGACAGTATCTTGGAGGACAATGGAGATTTTCTCCAATTTCGGCCACGACTGAAAACAGTATCTTCGTTGGGAGTAGCAAAGATACCTGGCTCATCATGAAAGGCAAAAGGATCCATTAGTAATCGGTCTACGTGCCTCCGGCCATGGCCATGACTATGAGACGACCCTTTACCCAGATGCCTCTTCAACCTTCTATGCCTGTCCCTTTTTTTTAGTATTTCTTAACCCACTTCTGTTTATTCTTAGAACGGCCTTCATCACTGCTGAATGACAGGGATTCTTCGACTCCATCTCCGTTTAAGGAGCTGCTGGAAGATTCTGAGTCTGAATCTGAGCTCTCCACTGGTTTAGACCGGTGAGACTTCTTCGAGCTAGCATGAGTCTTTTTAGTGCTCACATGGGTTTTTGATGGCTTATGCTCTCTTGGATTGTCATTATGGTGAATTGCTGACACTTTAGATTTTTCTTTCACGCCAAATTCTGCCCTTTTTGCAGCCCTCAAGGCTTCTATCTCAACTTTTAGTCTATCTCACTCCTCGATGGTATATTCATCATTTTCTCCCACCACTTCTGCCAAAGCTGGTGGTATTTCATGATCGTCCGGATTCATCCGAACTGATCTTTCTTGATGGTTTTGAATGCTTGATTCAAGCACCTTCTCCTCCCACTGTGGTCGCCAATTTGGTGTGGATAATTTCGGTCTGAGGGTAATTTAGTCAGATGTTTTGTGATGTTTCAAGGATATTTAATGTTTGGGTAGTTTGTAGTGAGAGATTTGAGCTTCCTGGTTGTATTAAATGTTCATTACCCTCATTAATGAAAGTGGTTGGGTATTTATACCCTAAATTGTGGGCCTCATGGATTTTCGGGTCAAACTCATGAAACTGGGTTGACTTCAAAGGCCCATAAGTTTATTAAGCAGGTTGATAATTAGCTTAGTCATAAAGTGATTAGTTTTTAATACTTTAGTCTTGTTCGGATGGTTCAGTGGGTGGTTTTTGTCTGAAATTCCCCTGCCCGGTTTTTACAGTGAGTGGTGAGAAAATCCAGACTCATCAGCGTTAGCATTGGTGGTTGCTACTAGGAAAATGTGCCCCTATTTTCAAGCTCACACTATTGAAGTCCAAACTTCATTCCCTTTGAAAAATGTTTTACAACGACCTGATATTTCAGGGAGAGTAACCAAGTGGTCATGTGGAGTTGGGGGATTATGATATTTTATTCACACCTCGAACTGCAATTAAAGCCCAAGCATTGGCGGATTTTTTTTTTTGAATTCCATTCAAGAAGATCGGATATGGAAGAAAGTAAAGATAATGCACCGGTAAATTTGAAGTGGACTGTTCGAACAGATAGAGGATCTAGTGTTTTAGGATGCAGTGTTGGGGTTAAGTTAATAGCTCCAACTGGAGAAACGATGATTCAATCTATCAAATTTAGTTTTCACGCTTCAAATAATGAAGCTGAATACGAAGCTGCTTTTGTAGGTTTAAGATTGGAAAAACTATATGGAGCAACTTCAATAAGCTTGGAAATTGATTCTCAATTGTTAGCAAATCCGGTATCTAGATTTTCTGAGGCAAGAAATGATCGTTTGATTTTATATCTTTGAGAACTTCAGATTTAATGCTGATATTCGATAATGATGTTGTTGAATATATTGGTCGAGGAAGTAACATGGTGGCTGATTCTTTAGCAAATATTGCTTATAAGGAGGAATATCCTTGGATTTTGCTACAAGAAAATCCCTTGATTGTTACTCAATCCAATCAGTGTGAATGTGTAGAGGAGTTCTTTGTCACATCCGATATAATTTGAGGAGATTGGCGAACAGATATTCTTAATTTTTTTGACTCAAGGAACATTACCAGATAATACGAGGTTGGACAAAAAGTTGAGAGGTAAAGTCTTCGGATATAGTGTTAGATGGAATTTTTTATAAAAAACATTAAGCAGTCCATTGTTACGATGCCTAGACAAGCAAGAATCACATAAAGCGTTGTCAGAATTGCATGATGGAGAAGTGTTAGCTCATTGCGGTTTTAAAGCTTTATCACGACAAGTCTTATTTGCGGGATTTTATTGGCCTACAATCATGAATGATGCTAAAAATTAAGTTCGAAGTTGTGATACATGTCAAGGATTTGCTAATGCTATCCATAGGCCAGCAGTACCACTTATGTCTATAATCGAGGCTATACCATTTGATAGATGGGGGATTGATCTGGTGGGGCCTTTGCCGATGGCTTCTGGAGGAAGGCAAATGACAATTGTAGCAGTAGATTATTTTACAAAATGGGATGAGGCAGAACTATCTGGAACAAAGGCAAAGGATGTGATCAAGTTTACTGTGAATAGTATTTGTTGTCGTTTTGGATAATCTCGAAGAATTACAACAGATAATGGCCCTTAGTTTAATAATAAATAAATGGCTTTATTTTGTAAATCTAAAGGATTTCAACAATGTTTTGCGACACCTTTTCATCCCCAAGCCAATGGACAAGTCGAGATGACATATAGAACAATTTTAGATGGCTTGAAGAAAAACTTGACATGGGCAGCAGGAAAATGGCCAAATTATTTACAAGAGGTGTTTTGGACTTATCGGACAACTCCCATTGAGGCTCAAAAATAAACTTATTTTGCCTTAGCATATGGAATGGATGCAGTTAGCCCCATTAATCTACGATGTCATCTTTTAGAATAAATCAATTATCTCAAAGATTTAATGATGAAGCTAAAATGGCGAATTTAGATTTGATTGAGGAGAAAAGGGTTCGAGCTCATTTCAATGTAATCCATTATCGGACTCTTATGAGGAACATATATGATTCGAAGGTGAAAAAAAATTGAAAAAGGCGATAAAGTGTTGAGAAAATTATTTTTACATACAAAGGAGAAAAGCCTTGGGAAATGGCTCTGAATTATGAAGGGCCTTATATGGTTGTTGAGAGGATAAAACCAGGGTATTATATGGTGCATACGAGTTTCGAATGTCTTGGAGGACAGGATCATCTTCTCCAGCAAGCTCCTGCGATTCGTTAAAATTAATAAAGTTGTCATAGTCAAAGTGGTCGGTGTTTTGATTACCATCATCTGCATTATCCTCGATGATGATCGGAGCATCATTATTGGTTGTTTACTCTTCGAGAGGAGGATTTTGTTGATTTTCATCAGTCATGACTTCTTTCTCATCGACCAATGTATATTCACTGATTTTGGATTGTTTGTTTTTCTTCCCGTGAGGACTAGTCGAAGCTTTCTTTTTCTTCAAAGAAGGTTCTTGTTCTTTTTTCGTCCTTGATGGGTGAAAGATTTTGCTCTCCTGCTATTCTCTTGCGATGTTTAGGCTTTGACGGTGTTGAAGGGCTAGCACCAGATGTACTAGCTGCCTTTTTACTTTTCTTTTTCTTTTTTGTCTTTTCTTTTTTCTTCTGAGGTAGGTAACTTTCCGACCTGTTGCAAAGAGGGAGGAATAATTTGCAATCACATTGAACTAATATTTTGCAGGTGTGCTGAGGATTAGGTCCATCCATTAAATTTCTAGGAGGTTATGCTTCTGCTGTGATCGTAAAAATATGGTTGTTGAGGAAGTTTATCAGTTGGAAGGCGGTGTGGAAAGCGTTGTTCCACTCTTTTTCGGCCCAAAGATTTTTTTTTTGAAAACATCCTTGGCTGCTGACCGACGTATAGCATATTGCCTTGGAATTACTGAAGTAATCATGCAAATAAATAATCATTGAGGAAGAAAACATATGATATTTATCTTAAAGTATATAATATTTGAAGTACTTACAGTTGCTTCTCCAGATGGGATTTAGTTTTGATGGGTTGGCATCGGATATATATTTGTCATTATCCCATGCTCCTGAGATAAAGATAAACTTTTTATTCCAAAGTTTGCCCGCTTCCAGGAGATCATCGATGATTTTTAAATCATCTACTAAAGTGAGGTTGTAGAATGGGAGCTTCGAACCTTTTTATAATTTGGTTAAAGAGATGAAATCCTTGATGTTGATCGGAATCTTGGACAACCAAGATTTCATAATCACAGATATGAGAGTGAACCATTGATTTGGTGTTACTTGAGTAGGGCATAGGTTGAGAAATTCAAAGTACTCCACGAACATAGGTTCCAGTGCGAACCGAAGACCCCAATTGATGATCTCGACGTAGACCACCAACTCATCATCTTTGCAATCTAAGGGAGTTTCCCCTTTCTTGGGTAGTCAAACAATGATGTTCTCTCATATTCTTCAGTTCTTCTTTAATTCTGATGCTTGACTCTCTTTGTAGTGTATATATATATATATGGAACCTTCTTCAGCTCGATAATATAGTCAGCATCAAGACCTCTTCAATTTCTACCAGGAGCTGCTCTTTCCTCATCAGAAATAATATCATGTGCCTTCTTTTTTCGAGGCATGCAAACTTTCTTTTCTGTGGCAGTTTCTGAGTCCTCCTCACTGGATTCAGCCTCATTATCAAATCTAGTAGCCTCGAAATCAGCTTCATCGGCTTCTGATGTTTCATCTCTTGTTTGGGGAGGATTTTTGAATGGATTTTGTTGAGGCAATGGATCTTCTTCTATTATTTCTCTCCAAGGAGGAGACTGAGAAGATGGATTCAAGGAGGAGGAGTTGGAGTAACGTCAGAATCATCTCTCATGGCTATGATAGTTTTTATTTTATGAGTTGGTAGAGGATAAGTCAAAGAATAAGTAATTGAGATTTGTTTTGAAGAATACTCGTTTGATTCTTCACTAATCATAGGTGATGCTCTGACTTGAGAAGAGGCTCGAGGTATTTTAGGTGTTTGAACTTTAGAAGAATAACGTATTTCGGTTATAGGAGAAGGTGAAAAAATAGGTACTTTAGTTGGATCGAAGTTATCGTAGTAAGTGGTTTTAGTGGTTGTTCCAAGAGGAGCTTTGTTGATTAATCTGGAAGCCATATACTCCTCTGCTCTTTCAGTAATGTAAAAGTAGTTGTATGATCTGGAGACTAGATTATCGTCAGGCTTCGGAGATTTGGGTTTTTTGGGTATGTTAGCCTTGGATCTTCTAGTTTTTGGATTTTTTCTCATAAACTGGATGGAGACTGCCCGGAGAATATAGGTTTTGATCAGAAATCTTAAATTTTCTGATGAAGATGCTGAGAGAGTTGAATAATACGTTGAAGGTAGCCAAGGGTGTGTTTTTATCTCTCAAGGAATTTAGATTGTGAGAATGAAAAATGAGGCTACTAACAAATTTATATGAGGATAAGAAGACACGTAGAAGTGGAAAGGACTTTATGATGATAGGACTGAATACAAAACGGTGAAAAGCTTATGAGTTCAACATCTATTAGACTAGCTAGCTAGCTATGAATCTAGTAGCTAGACATTCATGATGATCTGAACGGTTAGATTTGTGAGCACATTTTGCAAAATTCGATGATTACCATTGCTATGATTAGTTGGCACCTTTGGCAAAATTCGACGATTACCGTTTTCCAATTTGAATTCGATTACTATATTCTGAATTTGCATTCAAAAAGATTCGAGGAGAAAGAAAAATAAATTATTGAGTTTTTGACTTCGAGTTTTCTGATATGGCTTCTGACAGGATTCGAAGACATTTAGTTCTCCTTCATTCACTGACATGACAACTAGGGGGATACTGATATGGAAGTAGAAATTTAAGGATTAAAATGTAAATAATATAAGTTTAGTAAAACAATTATGACTATGTAATTCTATTGAGGACTCATGGTAACTAATAAAAGAGTTGAACACTTTTGATCTAACTCAATTGTGCTCTGACTTTCTCTCTCTAAAAACTCTCTCTCTCTAGAATTCACGTATTACTTTTTCCTAAGACAACACTCTTAATAATTGAACTCACCAGTTTCGGCAAGAAGTTTCCGATAAAGATCATTCTCAAGACGTTTTTTGTGAAGATGATCTCAAAGAAGAGGATGATGAATCATCAAAGGGGTCATCCAGTGGTAGTGCATCAGGAAATGAAGAATAAGTTGTTCATGATAGTTCTTTTATGTTGTTGTTTACCCCCGACCACTATGGTCGTGATTTGTAAGCCCGGCCCTTTAAGGTTATGTGATCTTGTATCCAAAATCGATATGGTCGTTAAAATTGGTGCTTTTTATGTTAAGTCTTATAAGGGCATAAAATACTAAGGAGAATAAAGGCTCTAATTTGTAATATATAAATCCATAGGGACCTACTTGTAAAAATATGAAATGTGAGACACAAGTATAAATACAGGGGGTAACATGTGATTAGAGGAAATATAGCATGTGACAATGGGGCCCACCACTGATACTATATAAGGAAAGATTTTGTTCTCCAAAAGGGG
The DNA here is from genome assembly GCA_036936605.1 of Limnanthes douglasii subsp. nivea. Taxonomy (NCBI): domain Eukaryota; kingdom Viridiplantae; phylum Streptophyta; class Magnoliopsida; order Brassicales; family Limnanthaceae; genus Limnanthes; species Limnanthes douglasii. The sequence continues at coordinate 61,861,074 of JAUPFV010000002.1, read as the reverse complement.
ACCTTTCAATGATTAGTACTTTATTCTGACTGTATTCTCTCTCTACAATCGTGTAGTTATTCGTCTGACATCCATTTTTGTACACATTTCTCGATAATCCACCTTAGATATTCTGAGACTTATCACTGGCGTCGTTTGTGGGAAATGGAGATACCCGAAGATCAGGTTCCCCAAAATCTCGACCCTATCAAAAATCTAAAAATCAAGGAATGAATACCGAGGCTATGAAGGGAAAAGCGAAGGAAAAAAGTTCTGATAAGGAGATATCATATTCAGAGGGTCGGTACTCTGAAGAGTTGTTTGGCGATGATGAACAGGGAAATCAGGGTTGAAGCAAATAGTCAACCCTAATCATGACTAGGCAGTAGGTGTAGGACGATATTGTTAAGCTAAATGCTGAGAAAAGCTGGCTTTGGCCGAAAAGAAATATTGGCTCGACGTTTGAACTGAGCGATCGGGTGAGGAAGAAAAATAAGTGGATTTTTACAAAGGCATGACTCGAGTTCGAAGGCTCGACAGGGTTGCAAGAAAGAAATCTGGATTCCGATCCAAGCATGAGTACGAATTTTCAACAGGCGAAGACATGTGTGAATCTTCTTCCCCGCACAGAGATTTCTGATGCCTTAGGAAGGATAAAAGAATGGCCAGGGAGTGAGAAATATGAAAACATAATTCATCACCAGCAAAGATAATCAAACCTCAAGGTGATAGCGTCGACAAAGTGAATCTTACGTCTGCAGAAAAGGTCGGTACGGTAACAGTTAACAGAGAACATCAGAATGGCCCACGGTTCTAGTTTTCATCAGGGAGCCAGTCTTATGGCTACATGGTCGGAAGTCAATTCGAAAATGCACTTGAAGAAGGGTTATTTGCAAGTCATGCACAAGGTTTAGGAGGTGGAACTTTAACCTCGGACATAACTGGAGATCGTCCCCACTATCAGATGAAATTTTGTCGGGGCATCTCCCAAAGTTCTTTGATATTTTGAAGCTCGAAAAATATGACGGAAAGAAAGACCCTGACAACCACCTGGAAGCTTTCAAGAATTTCATGCTAAGCTTTGACAATGACGACAAGTTAATCTGTCGAGATTTTTCGATGACATTTAAAGACAGGGCATCAAAGTGGTACAATCGATTGTCGCAGGGATGCATTAAGAACTTTGGTATGTTCTGGATGATGTTCAGACAATAGTTTTTAGGAAGTAAGAACTTCTGAGCTAACTAAGATACAATCGTTAACTGCCGACAAAAGGTCGAAGAAAGTTTGAGGGATTATACTCGATGTTTTATAGATGCGAAACTGGACTTGATTACTGTGATGAAAGTGTCGCTCTGACTGGTTATCGATTAGGCTTGTTACCAGGTCCGATGAAACAAGCCTTAACGAATAAACAGGCCTTTACCTTTTCTGCGTTGTTAGCTCAGGTAGAAAAGTAGATCCTGATTGACGAAACAGAAGCATCGGAAATGGCAGCACAAATCTAACAAACCTCTCAAGCTTCGGTTGTTACATATCAAAAGACTCCACAAAAAGCAGCCATGATTCCTCAACCACAACCGATAACTACTGTAGCACCAGAAACGTAGCAATCTCACGGGAAGGATCAGGAAATCAGACCCAGAGGGTACAAAATAATTACCAAGGAAACAATTAATGACCAATATCAAACAAATGGGTTTGGACAGATTACTTTGTCGATCTGACTGAGTGTGTTGCGACTATCTTCGACAAGGCAAGGAAAAGTGTACACTTTCGGTAGCCAATTCCGATTGGAACTCCTCGTGAAGGTCGAAACAATCGCTATTGTAGGTATCATGAGGATGTAGGTCACGTTACCAAAGATTTGCATCACTCTAAATAAGGAAGTGCAAGCACAAATTGACAGTTGAAAATTGCTCGAGTACGTAAAGAAACAAACTCAACAGAATGTAGCGGCCAAACAGATTGTAGTTGTACCAAAGCAAGAAATTTCTTTGGTGATATCCGAGGTCACCGATTCGTTTGATGTGTCCACTGAGTATACGGACCCGGATAAAAGCAGGAATGTGATCGGAGTAATTGAGGAAGTAGTATCGGTGGCGCAAGGAAAGGTAAGCGATTTATGTAAGTTTTTCGAGTCCCTAACAATTTTCGGGAGGACTCAATGTCAGGTATCACCAGTTCTTCTCGGAAGAGACACGTAGTCAATCTGGCTACACAATTAGAAGCAAGAGCCTCGCCTCACTTGTACCAGAACCCATCTCCTATTTTGGGATTTGATGATGATGATATGAGAGACATTGATGGTCCTCATCAAGACGCGATAGTAATCGTAGCGACAATTGTTGGTGAGGAGGTTCGGAGAATATTGGTTGATACCGGAAGTTCGGCGAACATTATTTTCTTACCAATTTTCTTGGGGTTTAGGAATAAGCCAATGATTATAAAGTCGGATCGAACTATTATCGGTTTTACAGAAGCGTTGGCAGAGGTAGTCGGTGAGTTTGAATGTGTGGTCCAACTCGGACGAGGGCCTTTCAAAAAAGAAGGAACAGTAATCTTTATAGTTGTAGCTGCTCCCATGTCACATAACACAATTTTCGGTCGATCTTGGTTGTCAAGGATGCATGTCGTAACCTCTACGGTTCATCAGTGCCTAAAATATGTGATCGGAAACAATGTTGGCGTTATCAAAAGCAGCCAAAAGACTGCAAGAGAATATTATAGAGCAGCACTGGCAATGAAATCCGATAAGGAGATGGTTGATGTAAGGGATTAGCAGTTTGCGGGGTCAGTCCCTGGATCGGAACCTGCAGACGATCTGAGGGAGATCCTAGGACTATTACTTACCAATGAAAGTTGTGAGAGCTACGATTTTTCCAAAGGAAAGGTTTTGAAGATTGGCATAAACTTGCCTCCCTTGTTTTAAAAAAAATTGATTGATTTTCTTATACAAAAGCTACATTTGTTTATTTGGTGCTCAGAAGATGTTACAGAGGTCCATGACAGTTTTATTTACACCAATTGTCCATAAATCCAAGTGTTCGACTATAACTCAAAAACTTCGAACTTTCTCCTAAGAAAAGACAGAGGAAATTGTTTCAGAGGTTGAAAGACTAACAAGGGTAGGACATATAAGGGAGTCCCAGTATCCGCGCTGGACAGCAAATCCAGTTTTGTAAAGAAAAGAAATGGGAAATTGAGGATGTGCGTAGATTTCACGGACCTCAACAGAGTGTGTCCTAAGGACCCTTTTCCCATGTCGAGGATTGATCAGTTGGTAGATTCAACATCGGAAAACAAGCTATTATCGTTCATGGACGCCTACGCAGGATACAACCAGATAAAGCTAGATCCAAAAGATCTGGAAAGCACTACGTTCATTACAGGGAGAGGTTTATACTGTTACAAGGTTATGCTATTTGGTCTGAAAAATGCAGGGGCTACCTATAAGAGGCTTGTGAATAAGGTCTTTGAGGAGCAGATTGGACGAAATATCTAGGACTACATTGGCGACATGTTGGTCAAGAGTGTCACGAATGAAAATCATTTCGCCGATCTTGAGGAAACATTCAAGAACCTTGGAAAGGTAAACCTCAAGCTGAATCCATAAAAGTGCTCTTTCGGAGTTCGGTCCGGAAAATTCTGAGGGTTCATGATCAGTGAAAGAGGGATAGAGGCAGATCCAACCAAGTTGGACGCTCTAAATAGTATGGCACCCCCGAGGAATATTTAAAAAGTACAGATTTTGACTGGATGATTAGCAACACTGAACAAATTCATTTCGCGATCCTCGGATAAGTGCGAACCATTTTTCAAGTGCTGAGAAATACTAAGAATTTCAGCTGGATTCCTGAATGTACCGAAAATTTTCTCAACATCAAGAATTACTTGTCATCCTCAACGTTGTTGACAAAACCACAACCCGGGAAATTATGTTTATTTATATAGCGGTTTCAGAGCATGCGGTGAGCGCAGCTTTAGTTCGAAAAGAGGATAGGATCTCTAAACCTGTCTATTATGTGAGAAAAAGTTTGTTGGATCCAGAAAAGCGGTACTTAAAGCTCGAAAATTTAGTATTGGCTCTAGTAACAGCTGCTAGAAAAATGCGAGCATATTTTCAAGGTCATTTTATTATGGTTCGAACTGCATTCCCCCTAAAAAGTGTTTTACAGCGACCCGATAATTCTGGTCGTATGTCAAAATGGTCGGTAGAACTGGGGGACTTCGATATCGACTTCGAACCAAGAATGACTATTAAAGGACGGCTATTAAAGGGCAAGCTTCAGCAGACTTTTTGGTGGAGTTTCATTCCGGCAGACCTGAGGAAGTAGCAGCTGAACCAGAGGTAAACGCAGACGAGTGGATAGTCAGAACTGATGGTGGTTCAAGTATCAGCGGATGCGGGGGTGGTGTCCAGATTTCTACATCGACAGGGATCGCAATGCATCAAGCAATTCGTTTTAGTTTCAAGGCTTCGAACAATGAAGTTGAGTACGAGGCACCATTGGCGGGCCTAAGGTTGGCACAGGTTTGCGGAGCTAGAAACGTTTGGCTAATAAGCGATTTGCATCTGCTGATTAATCACACAACAGGATAATCTGAGGCGAGGAAAGAACAGCTAGTGCAATACTTAGCAGCTTTGAGAATTTTGGCTTCGTCTTATAAAAAGGTTACTTATGAACATGTCTGAAGGGAAGATAATACAGTCGCTGATTCACTGGCAACAACAACGTATGTGGGAGAATACCCCTAGATTTTGACTCAAGATTATTCGTCTATTTTGAAGAGAAAAGACCTGGAAAGTCGACCAGACATTGCTTGTCAAATTTTAACGGTTTCAAATACTGATTGGAGGAGTAACATCATGAAGTTTTTTACTGAGGAAATGTTGTCTGATGATAAAACTCTGGCAAAAAGCGTTCAGTACAAGGCGCAAGCTTTTGCCTTGTTGGGAAATATTCTCTATAAAAAATCTGCAAGCAGACCTTTGTTAAGATGTCTCGGGCATGAAGAATCACAGATGGTATTATCTAAGCTACACGATGGTGAAGGATCAGCACATTATGGCTTCAAGACACTGATTAGGAGATTTCTTTTGTCAGGTTTCTATTGGCATACATTGTCTGCCGACGCCAAAGAACTGGTCAAAAGATGTGATACATGTCAGAGGTTTTCCAATTCAATCCCCACCCCAGATGTTCCCCTAGAATCCATTTCTCAGGGTCTACCATTTGATAGGTGGGGGATAAATCTGGTAGGTCCACTTCCATTAGCAACTGGAGGAAGACAGACTATCGTGGTAGCAGTGGATTATTTCTCGAAATGGGTCGAAGCAGAGCCATTGTCAGGAACCAGGGCTAAGGACGTGGTAAAATTCATATGGTCGAACATTTGCTGTCAATATGGGGTCCCTCAGAAGATAACCATAGATAATGGGCCCCAGTTTGACAACAATAAAATGAGGGAATTTTGTGCAAGTCACAATATACAGTAGTGCTTTTCAGCCTCATTCCATCCTCGAGCGAACGGGCAGGTCAAGGTTACTAACAAAACGATCATCAGCGGATTAAAAAGGATATTGGAAGAAAAGACTGGAAAATGGTCGGATTTTTTACAAGAGGTGTTGTGGGCGTACCGAACCAAGCCTCAAACTGCAACACAATAATCACCTTACGCCCTCGTGTACGGTATGGATAGGGTAATCCCAGCAGAGATAATGTTCCCTTCTTTCAGGATCGACCATTACGAGGAGAGTGCTAATGATAAAAATCGGGCTTTGGCTTTGGATTTAGTAGAGGAAAAACAAGCTAACGCTTATCTTAGCTCCTTGCATTATCAGACCTTGATGAGGAGCATATATGCCTCGAAAGTTCGGAGAAGAGATTTCAAAGTTGGGGAAAAAAATTTGCGAATTTTTTTTTCTCCACACCAAAGACAAGCACCTCAGAAAGTTGGCACCAAATTGGGAAGGACCGTACCAAGTGATAGAAAAAGTAAAATCGGGGACCTATCGGTTGAAAGACAAATTCGGTCGATCTTTACGTCTTCCTTAGAATATCGAGCACCTTATTGTATTTCGAATGAGTTGCAATTTTTATCGTTCTACGTTTCTCTTGTAAAACAACTTTAGTCGGGGGTACACTCTTTCCTACCCTGGTGGCGCAGGGAGCTTTTAATGAGGTGTCTACTTAAACCGGTCCATTTTAGTAATTTTTAGAGCCTCAAAACAAATCTATTTAGTAACAAAATGTCGAACCTATTAAAAGGGTTTCTCAACTTTCAAAGTTGATCAACAAAATATCGAACCAGTTAAAAGGGTTTTCAACTTTCAAAGTTGATCAACAAAATGGCGAACCTGTTAAAAGGGTTTTTCAACTTTCAAAGTTGATCAACAAAATGTCGAACTTGTTAAAAGGGTTTTTCAACTTTCAAAGTTGATCAACAAAATATCGAACCTGTTAAAATGGTTTTTTAACTTTCAAAGTTGATCAAAAAATGTCGAACCGAGTAAAAGGGCTTTTCAACTTTTAAGTTGATCAACAAAATGTCGAACCTGTTGAAAGGGTTTTTCAACCATAAGTTGATCTACCAATTCAGATGCAATAAAATACATTAAAACGTGGCGTCGGAAACTGATCACTTCCGATTCCAAAAAAGAGACGATATGAGCATAAAAACATAAAAAAGGTAGAATAAAAGCCCACCATACACGTGTGCAGCTTTGAGAACAAAACTCCACCAAGGACAAAACGAGTCAAGTCTAGATAATCTTAAAAACAAAAAATAACATAAAAATCCGAGCTGCAGGGTTCAAGAATTGGAGGATTCATCAGTTATTTCGGTGTCTTCATATGCATGGTCGGAACAATCAACACCTTCAGGACGGTCTTCTTCAGGAACGTCCAACTACATACACCCAAGTAGCATCTAAGGCCGTAAAGCATGGAAATTTAGAACATAGTCGGCCATCGCGTTGGCAACTTCCTTCTCCATGATCCTTTTACACTTAGCGCCAAAGAGGCGGTTTTCTTTTGCACTTTGATCAAAGGCCATTCGAAGCTCTTGTATCTCCTTAGCCATTTTTGTTGACCGCCGACGAAGAAAACCATTCTGAAGCTTCTGAGCAGCCAGCTCCTCGACGGATTTGGTGCGATCCTTCTTGGCTTGGGAAAGAGTTTCTTCCCAATCCTTTTATTTCGCTTCGAAAACCTGAATTTTAGCCTCAGAAGCGATGGCCATTTGGTTGGCAAAGTCAATCAAGCCTTGGGACTCTTTAGCTTTGGAAGAAATGCTTCGTTTGAGTTCGGCGAGCTCCCTAAGAATTTTCAGCACTTCCCTCTCTTTTTGGGCTATGGGGGCGAGCCTATTCTGCAGAGAGTTGGCTAAGACATCGAAATCTTGAAGGAATAAGGAGTTTGAGATTTGGGCGCGGGCAGGCAAAGGCACAGGGTCAGGGCGCATCAAGGCTCCTTGTCTTAGTACAATAACATCACCCGAATGACTCGAGGCTTTGTTCTTACCTCCAGATTGATTTCCTTTCGATCCTTGCTTTCTCTACACAATCTTCGAAAGGAGTAGATAGCTTCGCACCACCAAATTGTTTGAACATGGAATGAATGGTGACTTGCTCAGTAGTAAGTTCGACATGCAATTCGTGTGCAATAGCTTTTCTTTAGACCTTTTGTTTAAGGAAGAGTTCCCTCATTCTTCAGCCACAACGTCTTTCTACCTCTTTTTGTCGCAAACTTTCTACCCTCCTTTGACAGCCTCAGGAGACTTATCATCACTCGCAACTGGGTCACTAAGGATGACAGTAGCCTCTGGTTCTGAGGGTGAAATTTCAACATGTTAGTTCACGTCGTCGCCTTGTTCATCTTCCGCATCGGACAAATCCTCCGATTTCACATGCTTACTGGGCGCCCGATCTCGTTTAGGCAGAAACACCTCGAAATCAGGGGCCTCGAGTCTTTTCACAAAATCAACAACATCGGGAGGGGTCCTTAGTTCTTCGGGGATGATAATGTCATTCGAAAAATGCCAAAGGTTGATGTTGATAAGATTGGTATTTTTGAAGCACTGGCGAAACTTCAAGCCCTAATTCTTCCGTGCAAAGGCTCGAAGTTGGGCAAAGATTGTTAAAGCCTCCTTAAGATACTTCTTCCACAGGTGTTGAATGGTTACCTTGCAAATAAAAGGATAGTCACCGTTAAAATATATATATATACACATACCCTAGGAGTCCACTTGAACGTAAGACGCCTCGGATTTTCTTTGCTATAGGCTCGGTCGTTTTCCCAAGCCCCGCTAACAAAGACGAACCGGTACTTCAACGATCTGTCAGCTTCCAGCAGGTTATTTATTATCTTCTTTGGGTTGGCCAGAGATGAGTAGAAAAAGGAATGCTTTGGAGATTTGGATAGCCCAGAGACCCTTATATATTATTCCATGGAAATTGGGATCTCTAATAGTCGAGAAGCCATGATGGTAGACATCAGAGTGTACCAAGAATTAGGGGTTGGTTGGGTCGGACATATCTCAAGGATCTAGAAATACCTAACGATTTTGGGATCAATGAGAAGTCGCAGACCCCAAATGAAAAGCTCAGTGAAAAAGATTAATTCTCGAGCCTCTACAGATAAGGGAGTCTCACCAGGCTTGGGAAAGCGGAGGTTAACACACTGAGGGATCCCCCAGATTCTCTTCAAGCCCCCCTCCTCATTAGGAGAGTAATATAGGTATTTGTCGTTGAAAAGGGACAGGATATGTTCATTAGTCAGAGGAATGTGGTAACCGGTTACAACGTTGGTAGTTCCAGGAGGCAGTAGCTCTCTTTCAACGTCACCAACAACTATGGTACTTCTAGCTGATAGGTTTGTTGGAACATCTGGTTCGGTTTTTTCATGTTCAACTTCTACCGGTGTGTCATCGAATTTTACCGGTACAGATGCCTTGGAGGCTTTTTGACTAGTTTTCCCAGCATCTTTGTTTTTTACTCTCACCGGTGTGGAGACTTTGGAGGAAGGTTTAAGGGCAAATTTTCCAGCAGCTACGTCATCGAACCTTGTTGATATTGTTTCCTTAGAAGGTTTGTGTGAAGCTTTTTTAGCAGGTTCACCCTCGGTTTTTGCCGGTGCAGCTCCCTTGGAGAAGGATTTATGGTCAGTTCTTTCAATGATTTTGCCTCCGACACCTGCCGATGTAGCGTTCTTAGAAGAATTATGAGTCGTTTGCACGGCCTCAGTATTTATTTCTCCCGTGGGCAGGTATTTATCAGCAGATGTCAAGTCACGAGGGGGAAGGAGCTACAAGGACAACACTTGAGCTACTATGGGTATGGACGTGGCCAGGTGTTGTAACTCCGGCTTTTTTAACAACGGCTTCTTCACGTTTTCTTTTCTCTTCATCTTGTTGGACCACCCATTTAACGGTAGTCGCAGTGTTGGGACCGCTTAGACGTCCTATGATGGTTGGGGTAAGTTGGACGTATTCGTGAGGAGGTGTAGATGAGGAGCTGGAATCACCCATAGTAAAAAACGGAGTCTTGGGTCGGTTGGTAGTATTCCGAGGTCTTGAAGAGGTGGGAAGATTTTCAGCAACAGATTTCCTAGGAGAAGAGTGAGAAGCAGTAGGCCTCGACGAAGAAGTTATTTGGCGGGTCAGAAGATTTACGTTGAGTTAAAGATTCAAGTGGCGTGATTTTCTAGGTTTTGGAAAGATCAACGGCTCCGTATACAATGGTGAAACGACACCTTTGTGGATCAACCCGGAGGCTCGGTATTCTTTGGCCCGTCGGTGATTTCTAGGTAGTCGACGAAACGAAAGACTGGTTTCTTAGGGGAGTCGGGTTTCTTCGTCAATTTCTTGCCAAATGAGGGACTTCTCATAAACTAAGTAGGATTTTCTCTCTCTCAAAAGGGAAGAACAGTCAGAGTTTATCTCTCTAAAAAACTTAGTTGAAATGTGAGAGTGAAAAATGAGAGTTATTTATAGAGAAAGCAGGCGTGTCAAAGGTCTGCCCCATGGATAAGTGCAATCGAAAAGAGCATTGGGAATACCAAGAGTCGCTTAACCAAAATACTAGTTAAAATACGGCCCAGTTACCATGAGACACGTGTCTATCCGAACAATTACAGCAGACCTAGGGGGCTAGATTTATGACACGCACGTAGATAATCAATTATGAAAAACACACTGACAAGTTAAAGAAGGACATGTGGATGGGTCGATAACCAGTTTTAAAGAGAAAGCGTGATGGGCTTTTAAGAAATTAATTCGGCCCAAAACCCACAAAAACGGCCCAAGAAATTTTGATTTAACCTTGTCTATATCTAGTCTGTCGCAACACACTGAGTTAGAAATTCGACGCTTGGCAAAGTCGATCATAGAGGGTCGACATTCTGGACCAATGGCAAGGGATCGACAGTCAAGCTCGCGAAGAATCCTGACCTGACCACGGTATATGAAAATGCTTGACAATCAACGGCTCCGAAGAATTCCGACCTGACGGTCTTGCATTCAAGTAGTTTTTGCTCAGTCTTCCGTAAAACTATGGGGCTACTGATAAGGGCATAAAATACCAAGGAGAATAAAGGCTCTAATTTGTAATATATAAATTCATAGGGACCTACTTGTTAAAATAAGATATATGAGACACAAGTATAAATACAGAGGGGAACATGTGATTAGAGGAAATATAGCATGTGACAGTGGGGCCCACCATTGACACCATATAAGGGAATATTTTATTCCCCAAAATGGGATCTTTCAATGTTTAGTACTTTACTCTGACTATATTCTCTCTCTCTAGAATCTTGTACTTATTCGCCTGACATCCATTTTTGTACACGTTTCTCGATAATCCACCCTAGATATTTTGAGACTTATCAAAATCGTCGGGCTTCTGGAAATATTATTCTTTCTATATAATTTCTTTAATTAAAACTTTTTTCATTTTTATATGAACTTGTTATATAAAAAATTAAACCTCTTGATCAAAAGTGATCAATTTCTAACACAAAAATCAATATGGTTTGCAAAACCGACTTGTTGATCAACCAAAGTTGAAAGAATCTTTAGGTCCGAATTATCAAAATAATGTTGATCAACCGAAGTTGAGAGACTCTTCAAGTCTGAATTACGAAAATGGTATTGATCAACCGAAGTTGAAAGACCCTTTAGGTCCGACTTATGAAAATAGTATTGATCAACTAATGTTGAAGATATTTAGAGCTAACTTTTTTAAAGTTAGGTCCTACACGTCCGACCAGTGATAGGAGGAGTATTTCAGCCGTTTCTTCAGTAGATTTAGCCTTACTACCTTTGACCTTTGGATTTTTCTTCTTAGTCGTCTTCGAAACCTCACATTCTCCTCAAATTGACCAAATGTCTCTAAATTAGATTCTTCACTTAGGTCTTCATCTTTATCCTCCAAATGTCTTGGATTGGATCCAGAAGGTTACGTCTGTTAAGGGATATTACTGCTCTTTATGTTCAATTTTTGTTAAGGAGAATCAAGAGACGATTAGGTTTTTTAGTTGGTTTCCTAGTGGCCTGAAGGTAGGTTTGTGTGAACCTTAGTTGGGTTGACCAAGCTTGAAGGCGGTTTTCTTCTGTATCAGAGGCCATATCTTTGAAAGTTGAAGGAAGTCTACGAATCGTGGCTCCTTGAGATTATGCTGGTCTTAATGAACGACTTTTTGAGGCAACCGACTGAACCGTAGAAGAAGGCTCTGTTGGGATGATGTGTCTGTTACATGGATGTGTACCCCCGTAATAAATAGTTTGCATATGGATGTTGGCAACCCTGTAATAACACTAGCTCCCTTCTTCTTTTCATCATTTTTAGACATACCAACCAGTCGATTAAAGAATTTATGACGGTGAACTTATAAACAAAATAATATCACCAGAGATTGAATTCACGGTGGTAATAGCGATGGAAAAAAACTACCAGTATATAGCTTTGTGGTGGAAATAAAGCACAACTTCTCTCTCTATAAGTAAACTTTATCTCTCTAAAAACTACTATAGTAAGTGGATTATGGGAAAACTTATATAAAAGATTGTAAAAGACCATTATTTTATGCACAAATAACAACAACTTGTAAAACCAATACAACTCGTGATGAAATGATCAATAATTTTATTAGATTATAAAATTAGCACTATCAAATCTAAAAAATAAAATAATCAAGTTTAGGAAAGAAGAAAAATAGAATTTTTTGTCACCAGTGAAAGTGAGAAATGAAAAAGAAAGATGGTTAGTGTTCGGATTTTTTTTTAAAATTATGAATTATCTATCGATTATCAGGTTTCGATAATATAATCGATTGATTTCTATCCATTTAATGAGATTTCTAGACCGACAGGTTTCAATAAATTTATTTATGAACTTACAGAGTTTAATAAATTAATTCATAATTTTCAACACATCATGAACTAAGTTTAGTAAAATCGGTGAGTAAAAAAATTCAACATTTTAAAATTAAAAAAAAACTATGTATCAAAACTTAATACTCGAAACAAATGTTTATTGCCCGTGAAAGTGATAAATAAAACATTCTTAAATTTGAAATGTTCATGTGTTCGTGAAGGCGATAAATTAAACATTCTTAAACTTGCAATTGTTATATAAGTTAAAATAGTTATATGATAGCAAAATAATATTTTGACTAACTTTATAGAAAAAATTACCGATAACTATACGAGAAAAATTAAATTTACCGATAACCACTTCTATTTTAAAGTTTACCCAAATATGTATGCAACGTAAATGCTTTTAACACTGACACACAAAACACATACTATTTCAATAATTAGTTTTCATATCATTCACCATGACTCATTTTTTTAAAACACATATATTTTTATTTTTAAAAGACAAATAAAACAAAATCCATTAGTGATATTATAAGAATTTTTTTAATTTCTTATATTTCCGCAACTAAATTACATGTAAATGTTCAATTAGAACACAATTGTTTTTTATCTTACATAATTCTTACATCGTTCTGTAGTTATTTAATTTTGATGGCTTGTGTTCAAATGGGCTTTAGTTATTTTATAAGTGTTTTAAAGTGAGAGTGTTCAAATTCTCCGATGACACATGTTTAAATAGTCATCACCTCATCGAATTAAATCAAACTGCTAGTCAAGCCAGTTCGAATTTTTTCAAAAAGGCATCAAATTTTATTTAAAAACCTGGACATCTCATTAAAACCTCCCTGCGCCACCAGGATAGGAAAGAGTATGCCCCCCAAATATTTACATGGACTTTAAACAAGTAAATATTTACATAGTCTATTCTAAATACAACCGAAGGTGTTCGATATTCCAGAAGTGATTCAAAATCCTTCCATCTTTATCTTTGAGCTTTTACGTCCCAGGCTTAAGCTTTTCACTGACCACATAGGGTCCTTCCCATGTTGGAGCTAGTTTATCGAACTGCTTCTCCTTGGTATGCAGGAAGACTTTTCTTAGCACCTTATCACCTAGTTGAAAATCCCTTCTTTTGATTTTAGAAGCAAACCTGCTTCTCATCAAACCCTGATAGTGTGTGGCTCTGAGGTGAGCATTAACTCTTCTTTCCTCCATCAAATCAAGTTGGTTTCTTATTGCCACTTCATTAGCTTGTTCGGAAAAATTATGGACTCGAAATGAAGGGAGAGTAGCCTCTATGGGAGCTATAGCATCCATCCCATATATCAAATCAAAGGGAGACTCTTGTGTTGCAGCCCCATGAGTGGTTCGGTAGGCCCATAATACCTCTTGTAGATAACTCGGCCATTTTCTAGGAGCTCCCTCTATATTCTTTTTAAGACCGGACATGATGGTCTTGTTAGCCACTTCAATTTGACCATTTTCCTGTGGGTGGAAAGGAGAAGAAAAACAATGTCGAATGCCTCTAGTAGCACACAAATTCTCCATATCCTTGTTATCGAATTGTGGTCCATTGTCGGTAGTTATCTTTTGTGGAACCCCAAATCTACAACAAATGTTGGACATGATGAATTTTATAACAGCTTTCGAAGTAGTTCCTGCCAATGGGGCTGCTTCGATCTACTTGGAGAAGTAATCAATAGCAACAATTATAGTTCTGCACCCTCCGGATGCCATGGGTAGAGGTCCCACTAAATCCAACCCCCAACGAGCAAAGGGTATTGGCTCAGAAATTGACTTTATAGGGACTGCTGGAACATGAATTTCATTGTTGTATCTTTGGCATGGATCACACTTCTTCACCAACTCCTTGGCATCTTGCATTATGGAGGGTCAGTAGTACCCAGCCAACAAAACTCTTCTGGTTAGAGCCCTGAATCCACAATGTGCTGATCCCTCGCCATCACGTAATTCGGAGATCACTATTTGGGACTCTTTAATCCCCACGCATCGTAAGAGAGGTTTACTAAAGGATTTTTTATAAAGAATGTCTCTTAAGATGACAAAACCACGGGCCTTGTATTTTACCTTCCTTGCTACTGCTTTTTCTGGAGGCAAGATGCCTTCTGAGAGATATTGGAGGAGAGGAAATCTCCACTCTTAGGGTTGTTTTTACTTGTATATTCAAGCTCTCTTCTTCCTTATCCGTATTGATTTGAATGGATGGACACTCTGGCACATGAATCCAAGGGTAGGACTCAGTATAAGTTATGGTTGCCAAAGAGTCTGTTAGCGTATTTTCTGTTCGGGGTATGTGCTCATAGGTGATGCTTTTGAAATTAAGTGCCACTTCTCTGAGAAAAAATAAGTATTTAATCAACTGCTCCTTTTAGGCTTCGGATTGACCTTGTGCATGATGGATAAGAAGCTGAGAATCAATCATTAACCTGACCCTTTTGGCTCCAAAAATAAGAGCTAATTTCAAGCCAGCTATATCGTCTTCATATTCGGACTCATTATTAGAAGCCCTGAAAGCAAAACATATCGCCTGGTACATCTTGTCGCCGTACAGAGAGATTAAACATATCCCATCACCACAACCCATGGTACTTGATCCACCATCAGTCCGAACAGCCCATACTTTTTTATCTTTTTCACCGGTTGCTCGCTTAGTACCTCTGTTTGAATGGAATTCAACCAAGAAGTCAGCCACAGTTTGAGCTTTGACTGCCGTTCGAGGGGCGAAGTCAATATCATAGTCTCTCAGCTCCACTGACCACTTGGTCATTCTGCTTGAAATGTCTGCCTTTTGAAGAACGTTTTTCAAGGGAAAAGACGTTCGGACGATGATCGAATGAGACTGAAAATAGGACCTCATTTTCCTAGCAGCAATTACTAAGGCCAATGCTAGATTTTCAAGTTTCAAATATCTTTATTCTGCATCAATCAAGCTTTTGCTGTAATAGTATACGGGTCGAGGATAATTATCCACCTCCCTTACTAGTACTGCACTTAGGGCACACTCATAAACTGCCAGGTATATGTAAAGTGTCTATCCATCAATAGGTTTAAACAAAGTTTTAGGGAAGGATAAATGCTTCTTAATTTCATCAAATGCATGGTCGCAATGGGGAGACCAATTAAACTCTTTTGCACCTTTCAAAGTTTGAAAAAATGGGGCACACCTATCTGAAGACCTTGAGATAAAACGGTTTAGAGCAGCCGCTTCATTTGTAACAAAGCATTAAGTTGGTCTGGATCAGACTATATCCCTTTCTCACTTATCACATACCCCAAGAATTTTACGGACTGCACTCCGAAAACACACTTCTTTGGATTCAATTTTAAATTTACTTTCATTAAATTGGCAAAAGTTTCTTGGAGATCTGCCAAGTGTAGCTCTTCGTCCACACTCTTTACCATCATGTCATCGATATAAACTTCCATATTTCCTCTAATTTGGTCAGCAAAAGCTTTGTTTACTAACCTCTGATAAGTAGCCCCAGTATTATTTAATCCAAACGACATCATCTTGTAACAATGTAAGCCCCTATCATTAACAAACGTAGTATGCTCTTGATCCTTTTGATCTACTTGAATCTGATTGTACCCGGAGAAAGCATCCATAAAGGATAGTAACTTGTTTCCAGACGTGGAGTCTACTAACTGATCAATTCGGGGAACTGGATATAGATCATTTGGGAAATCTCTATTGAGATCTGTAAAATCGATGCACATACGCCACTTTCCATTTTTCTTCTTTACCAGCACCGGATTGGCTGTCCATAAATGGTATTGAGATTCCTTTATGTGCCCCATCTTAGTAAGCCGGTCAACCTCTTGAACTATGATATCAGTTTTCTCTTTAGAAAAAGCTCTCCTCTTTTGCACAACGGGTGCTATATCCTTCCGGACGGATAACTGGTGTGATATCTTGTCTGCTGGTACTCTGGTTATATCAGCATTGCACCAAGAAAAAACATGTTGATGGTCTTTCAAAAAAGCTAACATCTTGGACCCGATCTTGACAATTTTTCCTTCAACTAGAGAGTGAATTTCAACTTCTTCAATATGTATTAAAACGCCAGGGGTCTCTCTGGGGCCATCAATTTCACCCTCTCCCCCAGAGGACCCCTCAAACTGCTAATCTTCACTGATCCGAACTGCCCCCAATGTTCGAGGGGCCAGTGTTGTTGCATAAGACTCCATTGCCACCTTCTGACTGCTCCGGACAACTCCCACTTGTCCTTGTACAATGTATTTCAAACATTGGGGGACTGTTGACGCCACAACATGCATCCTACAGAGCCAAGATCTCCCTAAAATGGCATTGTAACAAGTGGGACAATCCACCACGATAAAAAGTATCCTGGCCATCTTCTTAAAAGGGCATTTTCCTAACAAAACCTCCTCCTCAAACTCCCCAATCACATCTACTGAGCTTCTAGTGAAACCCACAATTGACCTGTTCGAACGATGAATTACTGCTGGGTTCTTCATTTGTTTGTAGGAAGTTAAAAAAGGATATTGGTTGAGCTACCGGTGTCCACCAAAATTCGCCTTATATCATTGCCCCAATTGATGCTCCTATTACAACAGTATCTTCATGGGGACCAGCTATGTCCCTCAAGTCATCCTCATCGAACACAATGAAGGGAAATGGGAATTGTGATTGATAGGAAGTCATGCCTCCTTCCAGTTGGGTAGCTAGAGTATGAACATGCCTCTTTCTCGAGGAAGCAGTTGGTGCAGTCATAGTGTCTCCCCCAAATATTGTAAGTGACTCGAAAAAGCTGATGAGGCCGGACACCATCTTGCAATGCTCTGTGATAACACCCACCTTGTTTCGAGTTGGGTCAGGATCTAAATATTCTTATTCTACATCAAACATTTCAATTATCACCATAGCCCCATCCGGAGCCGATGTCCCTGTATTGTTTGGGCCAGTCCGATGAGCATTATCAGGTCTATTACCACTTCTTCTTTTAACATAAGCCCCAACTTCCCTCTTTCAATCAAATTCTGCACTTCCTGTTTCAATGCAATGCAATCTTCAGTGGTATGACCAGTATCATGGTGATACTGACAAAAACTATTATTTCGACTTTTCGTGGGAGATTGTAATACAGCCGGCTTTCTGAAATGGACTTCGTTTTTTGTTTTATCATAAATAGTGGCTACATTTTCTTTTAATTCAGTGAACCACTCCGGTTGAACCCAAGGTCCTCGCTTATTTCTAGATTGCTGGCTTTGAGCTGGTGCAGCCGGGTGGGACTGAGTCTTAGCCCTGTTTTGACCCTGTCCGGATTCCTTGGCCTTATACCCGGACTGATTCTGGTTTTGATTTGGTGCAGCTGGGGCATATCTCACTTGCCGGTGCACTCTGGTTTTCTTTGTTTCATCCATATTAATCTGTTTGCCGACCTGATTCAGTAAACCTCCCCACGTCATAGCCTTTTTCCTAGTTACTAAATCGGCCAAATTGTAAGGGTTCAAACCCTGCCTCAGAGAAGTTTTTGCCACTTGTTCAAAGCAATTAGCTAACCCATTTTTGGTGTTTACAAAGCGACTTATGTACTCCGTCAAAGATTCATTTGGTTCTTGGGCACAATGGATAATAGTGTCTTCATTGCCCTTTACTTCTTTACTTCCTACGAACTGCCTTTGGAAAACCACCCAAAAAGTGTCAAAATTCTTGATGCAACCTTGTGGTAAACTATTGTATCACTTCAGAGCACTCCCCGTAAAAGACTGGGAGAATTCTCGAAAGCGTAGCTTATCATAATCAAAGTTCATCATAAAATTTTTGAATTGCTCCAGATGGTTATCGGGATCTTTACAACCATCATATTTTTCCATCTTTGTGTTGTCAAACCTCTTAGGAAGGTTTCCGGACAGTATCTTGGAGGACAATGGAGATTTTCTCCAATTTCGGCCACGACTGAAAACAGTATCTTCGTTGGGAGTAGCAAAGATACATGGCTCATCATGAAAGGCAAAAGGATCCATTAGTAATCGGTCTACGTGCCTCCGGCCATGGCCATGACTATGAGACGACCCTTTACCCAGATGCCTCTTCAACCTTCTATGCCTGTCCCTTTTTTTTAGTATTTCTTAACCAACTTCTGTTTCTTCTTAGAACGGCCTTCATCACTGCTGGATGACAGGGATTCTTCGACTCCATCTCCGTTTGAGGAGCTGCTGGAAGATTCTGAGTCTGAATCTGAGCTCTCCACTGGTTTAGACCGGTGAGACTTCTTCGAGCTAGCATGAGTCTTTTTAGTGCTCACATGGGTTTTTGATGGCTTATGCTCTCTTGGATTGTCATTATGGTGAATTGCTGACACTTTAGATTTTTCTTTCACGCCAAATTCTGCCCTTTTTGCAGCCCTCAAGGATTTTATCTCAACTTTTAGTCTATCTCACTCCTCGATGGTATATTCATCATTTTCTCCCACCACTTCTGCCAAAGCTGGTGGTATTTCATGCTCGTCCGGATTCATCCGAACTGATCTTTCTTGATGGTTTTGAATGCTTGATTCAAGCACCTTCTCCTCCCACTGTGGTCGCCAATTTGGTGTGGATAATTTTGGTCTGAGGGTAATTTAGTCAGATGTTTTATGATGTTTCAAGGATATTTAATGTTTGGGTAGTTTGTAGTGAGAGATTTGAGCTTCCTCGTTGTATTAAATGTTCATTACCCTCATTAATGAAAGTGGTTGGGTATTTATACCCTAAATTGTGGGCCTCATGGGTTTTCGGGTCAAACTCATGAAACTGGGTTGATTTCAAAGGCCCATAAGTTTATTAAGTAGGTTGATAATTAGCTTAGTCATAAAGTGATTAGTTTTTAATACTTTAGTCTTGTTCGGATGGTTCAGTGGGTGGTTTTTGTCTGAAATGCCCATGTCCGGTTTTTACAGTGAGTGGTGAGAAAATCCGGACTCATCAGCGTTAGCATTGGTGGTTGCTACTAGGAAAATGTGCCCCTATTTTCAAGCTCACACTATTAAAGTCCAAACTTCATTCTCTTTGAAAAATGTTTTACAACGACCTGATATTTCAGGGAGAGTAACCAAGTGGTCATGTGGAGTTGGGGGTTTATGATATTTTGTTCACACCTCGAACTGCAATTAAAGCCCAAGCATTGGCGGATTTTTTTTTTGAATTCCATTCAAGCAGATCGGATATGGAAGAAAGTAAAGATAATGCACCGGTAAATTTGAAGTGGACTGTTCGAACAGATAGAGGATCTAGTGTTTTAAGATGCAGTGTTGGGGTTAAGTTAATAGCTCCAACTGGAGAAACGATGATTCAATCTATCAAATTTAGTTTTCACGCTTTAAATAATGAAGCTGAATACGAAGCTGCTTTTGTAGGTTTAAGATTGGAAAAAATATATGGAGCAACTTCAATAAGCTTGGAAATGGATTCTCAATTGTTAGCAAATCAGGTATCTAGATTTTCTGAGGCAAGAAATGATCGTTTGATTTTATATCTTTGAGAACTTTATATTTAATGCTGATATTCGATAATGATGTTGTTGAATATATTAGTCGAGGAAGTAACATGGTGGCTGATTCTTTAGCAAATATTGCTTATAAGGAGTAATATCCTTGGATTTTGCTACAAGAAAATCCCTTGATTGTTACTCAATCCAGTCAGTGTGAATGTGTAGAGGAGTTCTTTGTCACATCCGATATAATTTGAGGAGATTGGCGAACAGATATTCTTAATTTTTTTGACTCAAGGAACATTACCAGATAATACGAGGTTGGACAAAAAGTTGAGAGGTAAAGTCTTCGGATATAGTGTTAGATGGAATTTTTTATAAAAAACATTAAGCAGTCCATTGTTACGATGCCTAGACAAGCAAGAATCACATAAAGCGTTGTCAGAATTGCATGATGGAGAAGTGTTAGCTCATTGCGGTTTTAAAGCTTTATCACGACAAGTCTTATTTGCGGGATTTTATTGGCCTACAATCATGAATGATGCTAAAAATTAAGTTCGAAGTTGTGATACATGTCAAGGATTTGCTAATGCTATCCATAGGCCAGCAGTACTACTTATGTCTATAATCGAGGCTATACCATTTGATAGATGGGGGATTGATCTGGTGGGGCCTTTGCCGATGGCTTCTGGAGGAAGGCAAATGACAATTGTAGCAGTAGATTATTTTACAAAATGGGATGAGGCAGAACTATCTGGAACAAAGGCAAAGGATGTGATCAAGTTTACTATGAATAGTATTTGTTGTCGTTTTGGATAATCTCGAAGAATTACAACAGATAATGGCCCTTAGTTTAATAATAAATAAATGGCTTTATTTTGTAAATCTAAAGGATTTCAACAATGTTTTGCGACACCTTTTCATCCTCAAGCCAATGGACAAGTCGAGATGACAAATTATACAATTTTAGATGGCTTGAAGAAAAACTTGACAGGGGCAGCAGGAAAATGGCCAAATTATTTACAAGAGGTGTTTTGGACTTATCGGACAACTCCCATTGAGGCTCAAAAATAAACTTATTTTGCCTTAGCATATGGAATGGATGCAGTTAGCCCCATTAATCTACGATGTCATCTTTTAGAATAAATCAATTATCTCAAAGATTTAATGATGAAGCTAAAATGGCGAATTTAGATTTGATTGAGGAGAAAAGAGTTCGAGCTCATTTCAATGTAATCCATTATCGGACTCTTATGAGGAACATATATGATTCGAAGGTGAAAAAAATTGAAAAATGCGATAAAGTGTTGAGAAAATTATTTTTACATACAAAGGAGAAAAGCCTTGGGAAATGGCTCTGAATTATGAAGGGCCTTATATGGTTGTTGAGAGGATAAAACCAGGGTATTATATGGTGCATAGGAGTTTCGAATGTCTTGGAGGACAGGATCATCTTCTCCAGCAAGCTCCTGCGATTCGTTAAAATTAATAAAACTGTCATAGTCAAAGTGGTCGGTGTTTTGATTACCATCATCTACATTATCCTCGATGATGATCGGAGCATCATTATTGGTTGTTTACTCTTCGAGAGGAGGATTTTGTTGATTTCCAACAGTCATGACTTCTTTCTCATCGACCAATGTATATTCACTGATTTTTGATTGTTTGTTTTTCTTCCCGTGAGGACTAGTCGAAACTTTCTTTTTCTTCAAAGAAGGTTCTTGTTCTTTTTCGTCCTCGATGGGTGAAAGATTTTGCTCTCCTGCTATTCTCTTGCGATGTTTAGGCTTTGACGATGTTGAAGGGCTACCACCAGATGTACTAGCTGCCTTTTTACTTTTCTTTTTCTTTTTTGTCTTTTCTTTTTTCTTCTGAGGTAGGTAACTTTCCGACCTGTTGCAAAGAGGGAGGAATAATTTGCAATCACGTTGAACTAATATTTTGCAGGTGTGCTGAGGATTAGGTCCATCCATTAAATTTCTAAGAGGTTATGCTTCTGCTGTGATCGTAAAAATATGGTTGTTGAGGAAGTTTATCAGTTGGAAGGCGGTGTGGAAAGCGTTGTTCCACTCTTTTTCGGCCCAAACGATTTTTTTTTTGAAAATATCCTTGGCTGCTGACCGATGTATAGCATATTGCCTTTGAATTACTGAAGTAATCATGCAAATAAATAATCATGGAGGAAGACAACATATGAGATTTATCTTAAAGTATATAATATTTGAAGTACTTACAGTTGCTTCTCCAGATGGGATTTAGTTTTGATGGGTTGGCATCTGATATATCTTTGTCATTATCCCATGCTCTTGAGATAAAGATAAACTTTTGCTTCTAAAGTTTGCCCGCCTCCAGGAGATCATCGATGATTTTTAAATCATCTACTAAAGTGAGGTAGTAGAATGGGAGCTTCGAACCTTTTTATAATTTGGTTAAAGAGATGAAATCCTTGATGTTGATCGGAATCTTGGACAACCAAGATTTCATAATCACAGATATGAGAGTGAACCATTGATTTGGTGTTACTTGATTAGGGCATAGGTTGAGAAGTTCAAAGTACTCCACGATCATAGGTTCCAGTGGGAACCGAAGACCCCAATTGATGATCTCGGCGTAGACCACCAACTCATCATCTTTGCAATCTAAGGGAGTTTCCCCTTTCTTGGGTAGTCAAACAATGATGTTCTCTCATATTCCTCAGTTCTTCTTTAATTCTGATGCTTGACTCTCTTGGTAGTATATATATGGAACCTTCTTCAGCTCGATAATATAGTCAGCATCAAGACCTCTTCAATTTCTACCAGTAGCTGCTCTTTCCTCATCAGAAATAATATCATGTGCCTTCTTTTTTCGAGGCATGCAAACTTTCTTTTCTGTGGCAGTTTATGAGTCCCCCTTACTGGATTCAGCCTCATTATCAGATCTAGTAGCCTCGAAATCAGCTTCATCGGCTTCTGATGTTTCATCTCTTGTCTGGGGAGGATTTTTGAATGGATTTTGTTGAGGCAATGGATCTTCTTCTATTATTTCTCTCCAAGGAGGAGACTGAGAAGATGGATTCAAGGAGGGGGAGTTGGAGTAACGTCAGAATCATCTCTCATGGCTATGATAGTTTTTATTTTATGAGTTGGTAGATGATAAGTCAAAGAATAAGTAATTGAGATTTGTTTTGAAGAATATTCGTTTGATTCTTCACTAATCATAGGTGATGCTCTGACTTAAGAAGAGGCTCGAGGTATTTTAGGTGTTTGAACTTTAGAAGAATAACGTATTTCGGTTATAGGAGAAGGTGAAAGAATAGGTACTTTAGTTGGATCGAAGTTATCGTAGTAAGTGGTTTTAATGGTTGTTCCAAGAGGAGCTTTGTTGATTAATCTGGCAGCCATATACTCCTCTGCTCTTTCAGTAATGTAAAATTAGTTGTATGATCTGGAGACTAGATTATCGTCAGGCTTCGGAGATTTGGGTTTTTTGGGTATGTTAGCCTTGGATCTTCTAGTTTTTGGATTTTGTTTCTCATAAACTGGATGGAGACTGCCCGGAGAATATAGGTTTTGATCAGAAATCTTAAGTTTTGTGATGAAGATGCTGAGAGAGTTGAATAATACGTTGAAGGTAGCCAAGGGTGTGTTTTTATCTCTCAAGGAATTTAGTTTGTGAGAATGAAAAATGAGGCTACTAACAAATTTATATGAGGATAAGAAGACGCGTAGAAGTGGAAAGGACTTTATGATGATAGGACAGAATATAAAACGGTGAAAAGCTTATGAGTTCAACATCTATTAGACTAGCTAGCTAGCTATGAATCTAGTAGCTAGACATTCATGATGATCTGAACGGTTAGATTTGTGAGCACCTTTTGCAAAATTCGATGATTACCATTGCTATGATTTGTTGGCACCTTTGGCAAAATTCGACGATTACCGTTTTCCAATTTAAATTCGATGACTATATTCTGAATTTGCATTCAAAAAGATTCGAGGAGAAAGAAAAATAAATTATTGAGTTTTTGACTTCGAGTTTTCTGATATGGCTTCTGACAGGATTCGAAGACATTTAGTTCTCCTTCATTCACTAACATGACAACTAGGGGGGATACTGATATGGAAGTAGAAATTTAAGGATTAAAATGTAAATAATATAATTTTAGTAAAACAATTATGACTATGTAATTCTATTGACGACTCATGGTAACTAATAAAAGAGTTGAACACTTTTGATCTAACTCAATTGTGCTCTGACTTTCTCTCTCTAAAAACTCTCTCTCTCTAGAATTCACGTATTACTTTTTCCTAAGACAACACTCTTAATAATTGAACTCACCAGTTTTGGCAAGAAGTTTCCGATAAAGATCATTCTCAAGACGTTTTTTGTGAAGATGATCTCAAAGAAGAGGATGATGAATCATCCAGTGGTAGTGCATCAGGAAATGAAGAATAAGTTGTTCATGATAGTTCTTTTATGTTGTTGTTTACCCCCGACCACTATGGTCGTGATTTGTAAGCCCGGCCCTTTAAGGTTATGTGATCTTGTATCCAAAATCGATATGGTCGTTAAAATTGGTGCTTTTTATGTTAAGTCTCATAAGGGCATAATATACTAAGGAGAATAAAGGCTCTAATTTGTAATATATAAATCCATAGGGACCTACTTGTAAAAATATGAAGTGTGAGACACAAGTATAAATACAGGGGGTAACATGTGATTTGAGGAAATATGGCATGTGACAGTGGGGCCCACCACTGATACTATATAAGGAAAGATTGTGTTCCCCAAAAGGGGACCTTTCAATGATTAGTACTTTATTTTGACTGTATTCTCTCTCTACAATCGTGTACTTATTCGTCTGACATCCCTTTTTGTACACGTTTCTCGATAATCCACCTTAGATATTCTGAGACTTATCACTGGCGTCGTTTGTGGGAAATGGAGATACCCGAAGATCAGGTTCCCCAAAATCTCGACCCTATCAAAAATCTAAAATTCAAGGAATGAATACCAAGGCTATGAAGGGAAAAGCGAAGGAAAAAAGTTCTGATAAGGAGATATCATATTCAGAGGGTCGGTACTCTGAAGAGTTGTTTGGCGATGATGGACAGGGAAATCAGGGTTGAAGCAAATAGTCAACCCTAATCATGACTAGGCAACAAGTGTAGGACGATATTGTTAAGCTAAATGCTGAGAAAAGCTGGCTTTGGCCGAAAAGAAATATCGGCTCGACGTTTGAACTGAGCGATCGGATGAGGAAGAAAAAGAAGTGGATTTTTACAAAGGCAGGACTCGAGTTCGAAGGGTCGACGGGGTTGCAAGAAAGAAATCTGGATTCCGATCCATGCATGAGTACGAATTTTCAACAGGCGAAGACATGTGTGAATCTTCTTCCCCGCACAGAGATTTCTGATGCCTTAGGAAGGATAAAAGAATGGCCAGTGAGTGAGAAATATGAAAACATAATTCATCACCAGCAAAGATAATCAAACCTCAAGGTGATAGCGTCGACAAAGTGACTCTTACGTCTGCAGAAAAGGTCGGTACGGTAACAGTTAACAGAGAACATCAGAATGGCCCACAGTTCCAGTTTTCATCAGGGAGCCAGTCTTATGGCTACATGGTCGGAAGTCAATTCGAAAATCCACTTGAAGAAGGGTTATTTGCAAGTCATGCACAAGGTTTAGGAGGTGGAACTTTAACCTCGGACATAACTGGAGATCGTCCCCACTATCAGATGAAATTTTGTCGGGGCATCTCCCAAAGTTCTTTGATATTTTGAAGCTCGAAAAATATGACGGAAAGAAAGACCCTGACAACCACCTGGAAGCTTTCAAGAATTTCATGCTAAGCTTCGACAATGACGACAAGTTGATCTGTCGAGATTTTTTGATGACATTTAAAGACAGGGCATCAAAGTAGTACAATCGATTATCGCAGGGATGCATTAAGAACTTTGGTATGTTCTGGATGATGTTCAGACAATAGTTTTTAGGAAGTAAGAACTTCTGAGCTAACTGAGATACAATCGTTAACTGCCGACAAAAGGTCGAAGAAAGTTTGAGGGATTATACTCGATGTTTTATAGATGCGAAACTGGACTTGATTACTGTGATGAAAGTTTCGCTCTAACTGGTTATCGATTAGGCTTGTTACCAGGTCCGATGAAACAAGCCTTAACGAATAAGCAGGCCTTTACCTTTTCTGCGTTGTTAGCTCAGGTAGAAAAGCAGATCCTGATTGACGAAACAGAAGCATTGGAAATGGCAGCACAAATCTAACAAACCTCTCAAGCTTCGGTTGTTACATATCAAAAGACTCCACAAAAAGCAGCCATGATTCCTCAACCACAAACGATAACTACTGTAGCACCAGAAACATATCAATCTCACGGGAAGGATCAGGGAATCAGACCCAGAGGGTACAAAATAATTACTAAGGAAACAATTAACGAGCAATATCAAACAAACGGGTTTGGACAGATTACTTTATCGATCTGACTGAGTGTGTTGCGACTATCTTCGACAAGGCAAGGAGAAGTGTACACTTTCGGTAGCCAATTCCGATTGGAACTCCTCGTGAAGGTCGAAACAATCGCTATTGTAGGTATCATGAGGATGTAGGTCACGATACCAAAGATTTGCATCACTCTCAAGAAGGAAGTGCAAGCACAAATTGACAGTTGAAAATTGCTCGAGTACGTAAAGAAACAAACTCAACAGAATGTAGCGGCCAAACAGATTGTAGCTGTACCAAAGCAAGAAATTTATTTGGTGATATCTGAGGTCACTGATTCGTTTGATGTGTCCACTGAGTATACGGACCCGGATAAAAGCAGGAATGTGATCGGAGTAATTGAGGAAGTAGTATCGGTGGCGCAAGGAAAGGTAAGCGATTTTTGTAAGTTTTTTGAGTCCCTAACAATTTTCGGGGGGACTCAATGTCAGGTATCACCAGTTCTTCTCGGAAGAGGCACGTAGTCAATCTGGCTACACAGTTAGAAGCAAGAGCCTCGCCTCACTTGTACCAGAACCCATCTCCTATTTTTGGATTTGATGATGATGATATGAGAGACATTGATGGTCTTCATCAAGACGCGATAGTAATCGTAGCGACAATTGTTGGTGAGGAGGTTCGGAGAATATTGGTTGATACCGGAAATTCGGCGAATATTATTTTCTTACCAATTTTCTTGGGGTTTAGGAATAAGCCAATGATTATGAAGTCGGATCGAACTATTATCGGTTTTACAGGAGCGTTGGCAGAGGTAGTCGGTGAGTTTGAATGTGTGGTCCAACTCGGACGAGGGCCTTTCAAAAAAGAAGGAACAGTAATCTTTATAGTTGTAGCTGCTCCCATGTCACATAACACAATTTTCGATCGATCTTGGTTATCAAGGATGCATGTCGTAACCTCTACGGTTCATCAGTGCCTAAAATATGTGATCGGAAACAATGTTGGCGTTATCAAAAGCAGCCAAAAGACTGCAAGAGAATATTATAGAGCAGCACTGGCAACGAAATTCGATAAGGAGATGGTTGATGTAAGGGATTAGCAGTTTGCGAGGTCAGTCCCTGGATCGGAACCTGCAGACGATCTCAGGGATACCCTAGGACTATTACTTACCAATGAAAGTTGTGAGAGCTACGATTTTTCCAAAGGAAAGGTTTTGAAGATTGGCATAAACTTGTCTCCCTTGTTTTGAAAAAAATTGATTGATTTTCTTATACAAAAGCTATATTTGTTTATTTGGTGCTCAGAAGATGTTACAAAGGTCCATGACAGTTTTATTTACACCAATTGTCCATAAATCCAAGTGTTCGACTATAACTCAAAAACGTCGAACTTTCTCCTAAGAAAAGACAGAGGAAATTGTTTCAGAGGTTGAAAGACTAAAAAGGGTAGGACATATAAGGGAGTCCCAGTATCCGCGCTGGACAGCAAATCCATTTTTGGTAAAGAAAAGAAATGGGAAATGGAGGATGTGCGTAGATTTCACGGATCTCAACAGAGCGTGTCCTAAGGACCCTTTTCCCATGTCGAGGATTGATCAGTTGGTAGATTCGACATCGGAAAACAAGCTATTATCGTTCATGGACGCCTACGTAGGATACAACCAGATAAAGCTAGATCCAAAAGATCTGGAAAGCACTACGTTCATTACAGGGAGAGGTTTATACTGTTACAAGGTTATGCCATTTGGTCTGAAAAATGCAGGGGCTACCTATAAGAGGCTTGTGAATAAGGTCTTTGAGGAGCAGATTGGACGAAATATCTAGGACTACATTGGCGACATGTTGGTCAAGAGTGTCACGAATGAAAATCATTTCGCCGATCTTGAGGAAACATTCAAGAACCTCGGAAAGGTAAACCTGAAGCTGAATCCATAAAAGTGCTCTTTCGGAGTTCGGTCCGAAAAATTATGAGGGTTCATGATCAGTGAAAGAGGGATAGAGGCAGATCCAACCCAGTTGGACGCTCTAAATAGTATGGCACCCCCGAGGAATATTTAAAAAGTACAGATTTTGACTAGATGATTAGCAGCACTGAACAAATTCATTTCGCGATCCTCGGATAAGTGCGCACCAAGAATGGCTATTAAAGGGCAGGCTTTAGCAGACTTTTTGGTGGAGTTTCATTCTGGCAGACCTGAGGAAGTAGCAGCTGAACCAGAGGTAAACGCGGACGAGTGGATAGTCAGAACTGATGGTGGTTCAAGTATCAGCGGATGCGGGGGTGGTGTCCAGATTTCTACATCGACAGGGATCGCAATGCATCAAGCAATTCGTTTTGGTTTCAAGGCTTCGAACAATGAATTTGAGTACGAGGCACCATTGGCGGGCCTAAGGTTGGCACAGGTTTGCGTAGCTAGAAACGTTCGGCTAATAAGTGATTCGCATCTGCTGATTAATCATACAACAGGATAATCTGAGGCGAGGAAAGAACAGCTAGTGCAATACTTAGCAGCTTTGAGAATTTTGGCTTCGTCTTTTAAAAAGGTTACTTATGAACATGTCTGAAGGGAAGATAATACAATCGCTGATTCACTGGCAACAACAACGTATGTGGGAGAATACCCCTAGATTTTGACTCAAGATTATTCGTCTATTTTGAAGAGAAAAGACCTAGAAAGTTGACCAGACATTGCTTGTCAAATTTTAACGGTTTCGAATACTGATTGGAGGAGTAACATCATGAAGTTTTTGACTGAGGAAGTGTTGTTTGATGATAAAACTCTGGCAAAAAGTGTTCAGTACAAGGCGCAAGCTTTTGCCTTGTTGGAAAATATTCTCTATAAAAAATCTGCAAGCAGACCTTTGTTAAGATGTCTGGGGCATGAAGAATCACAAATGGTATTATCTGAGCTACACGATGGTGAAGGATCAGCACATTATGGCTTCAAGAGATTAGAAGATTTCTTTTGTCAGGTTTCTATTGGCATACATTGTCTGCCGACGCCAAAGAACTGGTCAAAAGATGTGATACATGTCAGAGGTTTTCCAATTCAATCCCCACCCCAGATGTTCCCCTAGAATCCATTTCTGAGGGTCTACCATTTAATAGGTGGGGGATAAATCTGGTAGGTCCACTTCCATTAGCAACTAGAGGAAGACAGACTATCGTGGTAGCAGTGGATTATTTCTCGAAATGGGTCGAAGCAGAGCCATTGTCAGGAACCAGGGCTAAGGACGTGGTAAAATTCATATGGTCGAACATTTGCTGTCAATATGGGGTCCCTCAGAAGATAACCACAGATAATGGGCCCCAGTTTGACAACAATAAAATGAGGGAATTTTGTGCAAGTCACAATATACAGTAGTGCTTTTCAGCCTCATTTCATCCTCGAGCGAACGGGCATGTCAAGGTTACTAACAAAACGATCATCAGCGGATTAAAAAGGATATTGGAAGAAAAGACTGGAAAATGGTCGGATTTTTTACAAGAGGTGTTGTGGGCGTACCGAACCATGCCTCAAACTGCGACACAAGAATCACCTTACACCCTCGTGCACGGTATGGATGCGGTAATCCCAGCAGAGATAATGTTCCCTTCTTTCAGGATCGACCATTACGAGGAGAGTGCTAATGATAAAAATCGGGCTTTGGCTTTGGATTTAGTAAAGGAAAAACAAGCTAATTCTTATCTTAGCTCCTTGCATTATCAAACCTTGATGAGGAGCATATATGCCTCGAAAGTTCGGAGAAGAGATTTCAAAGTTGGGGAAAAAATTTTGCGAAAAAGTTTTTCTCCACACCAAAGACAAGCACCTCAGAAAGTTGGCACCAAATTGGGAAGGACCGTACCAAGTGATAGAAAAAGTAAAATCGGGGACCTATCGGTTGAAAGACAAATTCGGTCGATCTTTACGTCTTCCTTAGAATATCGAGCACCTTAAATTGTATTTCGAATGAGTTATAATTTTTATCGTTCTACGTTTCTCTTGTAAAACAACTTTAGTCGGGGGTACACTCTTTCCTACCCTGGTGGCACAGGGAGCTTTTAATGAGGTGTCTACTTAAACCGACCCATTTTAGTAATTTTTTAGAGCCTCAAAACAAATCTATTTAGTAACAAAATGTCGAACCTATTAAAAGGGTTTCTCAACTTTCAAAGTTGATCAACAAAATATCGAACCAGTTAAAAGGGTTTTTCAACTTTCAAAGTTGATCAACAAAATGGCGAACCTGTTAAAAGGGTTTTTCAACTTTCAAAGTTGATCAACAAAATGTCGAACCTGTTAAAAGGGTTTTTCAACTTTCAAAGTTGATCAACAAAATATCGAACATGTTAAAATGGTTTTTCAACTTTCAAAGTTGATCAACAAATGTCGAACCGAGTAAAAGGGCTTTTCAACTTTTAAGTTGATCAACAAAATGTCGAACCTGTTCAAAGGGTTTTTCAACCATAAGTTGATCTACCAATTCAGATGCAATAAAATACATTAAAACGTGGCGTCGGAAACTGATCACTTCCGATTCCAAAAAAGAGACGATATGAGCATAAAAACATAAAAAAAAGATAGAATAAAAGCCCACCATACATGTGTGCAGCTTTGAGAACAAAACTCCACCAAGGACAAAACGAGTCAAGTCTAGATAATCTTAAAAACAAAAAATAACATAAAAATCCGAGCTGCAGGGTTCGAGAATCGGAGGATTCACATAGTCGGCCCTCGCGTTGGCAACTTCCTTCTCCATGATCCTTTTGCACTTAGCGCCAAAGAGGCGGTTTTATTCTGCACTTTGATCAAAGGCCATTCGAAGCTCCTGTATCTCCTTAGCCATTTTTGTTGACCGCCGACGAAGAAAACCATTCTGAAGCTTCTGAGCAGCCAGCTCCTCGATGGATTTGGTGCGATCCTTCTTGGCTTGGGAAAGAGTTTCTTCCCAATCATTTTCTTTCGCTTCGAAAACCTGAATTTTAGCCTCAGAAGCGATGGTCATTTGGTTGGCAAAGTCAATCAAGCCTTGGGACTCTTTAGCTTTGGAAGAAATGCTTCGTTTGAGTTCGGCGAGCTCCCTCTGAAGTTTCAGCACTTCCCTCTCTTTTTGGGCTATGGGGGCGAGCCTTTTCTGCAGAGAGTTGGCTAAGACATCGAAATCTTGAAGGAATAAGGAGTTCGAGCTTTGGGCGCGGGCAGGCAAAGGCACAGGGTCAGGGCGCATCAAGGCTCCTTGGCTTAGTACAATAACATCACCCCAATGACTCGAGGCTTTGTTCTTACCTCCAGATTGATTTCCTTTCGATCCTTGCTTTCTCTCACAATCTTCGATAGGAGTAGATAGCTTCGCACCATCAAATTGTTTGAACATGGAATGAATGGTGATTTGCTCAGTAGTAAGTTCGACATGCAATTCGTGTGCAACAGCTTTCCCTTTAGACCTTTTGTTTAAGGAAGAACTCCCTCATTCTGCAGCCACAACGTCTTTCTACCTCTTTTTGTCGCAAACTTTCTACCCTCCTTTGATAGCCTCAGGAGACTTATCATCACTCGCAACTGGGTCACTAAGGATGACAGTAGCCTCTGGTTCTGAGGGTGAAATTTCAACATGTTAGTTCACGTCGTCGCCTTGTTCATCTTCCGCATCGGACAAATCCTTCGATTTCACACGCTTACTGCGCGCCCGATCTCGTTTAGGCAGAAACACCTCGAAATCAGGGGCCTCGAGTCTTTTCACAAAATCAACAACATCGGGAGGGGTCCTTAGTTCTTTGGGGATGATAATGTCATTCGAAAAATGCCAAAGGTTGATGTTGATAAGATTGGTATTTTCGAAGCACTGGCGAAACTTCAAGCCCTAATTCTTCCGAGCAAAGGCTCGAAGTTGGGCAAAGATTGTTGAAGCCTCCTTAAGATACTTCTTCCACAGGTGTTGAATGGTTACCTTACAAATAAAAGGACAGTCACCGTTAATATATATATATATACATACCCTAGGAGTCCACTTGAACGTAAGACGCCTCGGATTTTCTTTGCTATAGGCTCGGCCGTTTTCCCAAGCCCCGCTAACAAAGACGACCTGGTACTTCAACGATCTATCAGCTTCCAGCAGGTTATTTACTATCTTCTTTGGGTTGGCCAGAGATGAGTAGAAAAAGGAATGCTTTGGAGATTTGGATAGCCCAGAGACCCTTATATATTGTTCCATGGAAATTGGGATCTCTAATAGTCGAGAAGCCATGATGGTAGACATTAGAGTGTACCAAGCATTAGGGGTTGGTTGGGTCGGACATATCTCAAGGATCTAGAAATACCTAATGATTTTTGGATCAAGGAGAAGTCGCAGACCCCAAATGAAGAGCTCAGTGAAAAAGGTTATTTCTCGAGCCTCTACAGATAAGGGAGTCTCACCAGGCTTGGGAAAGCGGAGGTTAACACACTGAGGGATCCCCCAGATTCTCTTCAAGCCCCCCTCCTCATTAGGAGAGTAATATAGGTATTTGTCGTTGAAAAGGAACAGGATATGTTCATTAGTTAGAGGAATGTGGTAACCGGTTACAGCGTTGGTAGTTCCAGGAGGCAGTGGCTCTCTTTCAACGTCACCAACAACTATGGTACTTCTAGCTGACAGGTTTGTTGGAACATCTGGTTCGGTTTTTTCATGTTCAACTTCTACCGGTGCGTCATCGAATTTTACCGGTACAGATGCCTTGGAGGCTTTTTGACTAGTTTTCCCAGCATCTTTGTTTTTTACTCTCACCGGTGCGGAGACTTTGGAGGAAGGTTTAAGGGAGAATTTTCCAGCAGCTACGTCATCGGCCCTTGTTGATATTGTTGCCTTAGAAGGTTTGTGTGAAGCTTTTTTAGCAGGTTCATCCTTGGTTTTTGCCGGTGCAGCTCCCTTGGAGAAGGATTTATGGTCAGTTCTTTCAATGATTTTGCCTCCGACACCTGCCGATGTAGCGTTCTTAGAAGAATTATGAGTCGTTTGCATGGCCTCAGTATTTATTTCTCCCGTGGGCAGGTATTTATCAGCAGATGTCAAGTCACGAGGGGGAAGGAGCTACAAGGACAGCACTTGAGCTACTATGGGTATGGACGTGGCCAGGTGTTGTAACTCCGGCTTTTTTAACAACGGCTTCTTCACGTTTTCTTTTCTCTTCATCTTGTTGGACCACCCATTTAACGGTAGTCGCAGTGTTGGGACCGCTTAGACGTCCTATGATGGTTGGGGTAAGTTGGAGGTATTCGTGAGGAGGTGTAGATGAGGAGCTGGAATCACCCATAGTAAAAAACGGAGTCTTGGGTCGGTTGGTAGTATTCCGAGGTCTTGAAGAGGTGGGAAGATTTTCAGCAACAGATTTCCTAGGAGAAGAGTGAGAAGCAGTAGGCCTCGACGAAGAAGTTATTTGGCGGGTCAGAAGATTTACGTTGAGTTAAAGATTCAAGTGGCGTGATTTTCTAGGTTTTGGAAAGATCAACGGCTCCGTATACAATGGTGAAACGACACCTTTGTGGATCAACCCGGAGGCTCGGTATTCTTCGGCCCGTCGGTGATTTCTAGGTAGTCGACGAAACGAAAGACTGGTTTCTTAGGGGAGTCGGGTTTCTTCGTCAATTTCTTGCCAAATGAGGGACTTCTCATAAACTAAGTAGGATTTTTTCTCTCTCAAAAGGGAAGAACAGTCAGAGTTTATCTTTCTAAAAAACTTAGTTGAAATGTGAGAGTGAAAAAGGAGAGCTATTTATAGAGAAAGCAGGCGTGTCAAAGGTCTGCCCCATGGATAAGTGCAATCGAAAAGAGCCTCGGGAATACCAAGAGTCGCTTAACCAAAATACTAGTTAAAATACGGCCCAGTTACCATGAGACACGTGTCTATCCGAACAATTACAGCAGACCTAGGGGGCTAGATTTATGACACGCACGTAGATAATCAATTATGAAAAACACACTGACAAGTTAAAGAAGGACATGTGGATGGGTCGATAACCAGTTTTAAAGAGAAAGCGTGATGGGCTTTTAAGAAATTAATTCGGCCCAAAACCCACAAAAACGGCCCAAGAAATTTTGATTTAACCTTGTCTATATCTAGTCTGTCGCAACACACTGAGTTAGAAATTCGACGCTTGGCAAAGTCGATCATAGAGGGTCGACATTCTGGACCAATGGCAAGGGATCGACAGTCAAGCTCGCGAAGAATCCTGACCTGACCACGGTATATGAAAATGCTTGACAATCAACGGCTCCGAAGAATTCCGACCTGACGGTCTTGCATTCAAGTAGTTTTTGCTCAGTCTTCCGTAAAACTATGGGGCTACTGATAAGGGCATAAAATACCAAGGAGAATAAAGGCTCTAATTTGTAATATATAAATTCATAGGGACCTACTTGTTAAAATAATATATATGAGACACAAGTATAAATACAGAGGGGAACATGTGATTAGAGGAAATATAGCATGTGACAGTGGGGCCCACCATTGACACCATATAAGGGAATATTTTATTCCCCAAAATGGGATCTTTCAATGTTTAGTACTTTACTCTGACTATATTCTCTCTCTCTAGAATCTTGTACTTATTCGCCTGACATCCATTTTTGTACACGTTTCTCGATAATCCACCCTAGATATTTTGAGACTTATCAAAATCGTTGGGCTTCTGGAAATATTATTCTTTCTATATAATTTCTTTAATTAAAACTTTTTTCATTTTTATATGAACTTGTTATATAAAAAATTAAACCTCTTAATCAAAAGTGGTCAATTTCTAACACAAAAATCAATATGGTTTACAAAAACGACTTGTTGATCAACCAAAGTTGAAAGAATATTTAGGTCCGAAATATCAAAATAATGTTGATCAACCGAAGTTGAGAGACTCTTCAAGTCTGAATTACGAAAATGGTATTGATCAACCGAAGTTGAAAGACCCTTTAGGTCCGACTTATGAAAATAGTGTTGATCAACTAATGTTGAAGATATTTAGAGCTAACATTTTTAAAGTTAGGTCCTACACGTCCGACCAGTGATAGGAGGAGTATTTCAGCCGTTTCTTCAGTAGATTTAGCCTTACTACCTTTGACCTTTGGATTTTTCTTCTTAGTCGTCTTCGAAACCTCAACATTCTCCTCAAATTGACCAAATGTCTCTAAATTAGATTATTCACTTAGGTCTTCATCTTTATCCTCCAAATATCTTGGGTTGGATCCAGAAGGTTACGTCTGTTAAGGGATATTACTTCTCTTTATGTTCAATTTTTGTTAAGGAGAATCAAGAGACGATTAGGTTTTTTAGTTGGTTTCCTAGTGGCCTGAAGGTAGGTTTGTGTGAACCTTAGTTGGGTTGACCAAGCTTGAAGGCGGTTTTCTTCTGTATCAGAGGCCATATCTTTGAAAGTTGAAGGAAGTCTACGAATAGTGGCTCCTTGAGATTATACTGGTCTTAATGAACGACTTTTTGAGGCAACCGATTGAACCGTAGAAGAAGGCTCTGTTGGGATGATGTGTCTGTTACATGGATGTGTACCCCCGTAATAAATAGTTTGAGAAATAATAACTATGCCTATGGATGTTGGCAACCCTGTAATAACACTAGCTCCCTTCTTCTTTTCATCATTTTTAGACATACCAACCAGTCGATTAAAGAATTTATGACGGTGAACATATAAACAAAATAATATCACCAGAGATTGAATTCACGGTGGTAATAGCGATGGAAAAAAACTACCAGTATATAGCTTTGTGGTGGAAATAAAGCACAACTTCTCTCTCTATAAGTAAACTTTATCTCTCTAAAAACTACTATAGTAAGAGAATTATGGGAAAACTTATATAAAAGATTGTAGAAGACCATTATTTTATGCACAAATAACAACAACTTGTAAAACCAATACAACTCGTGATGAAATGATCAATAATTTTATTAGATTATAAAATTAGGACTATCGAATCTAAAAAATAAAATAATCAAGTTTAGGAAAGAAGAAAAATAGATTTTTTTTGTCACCAGTGAAAGTGAGAAATGAAAAAGAAAGATGGTTAGTGTTCGGATTTTTTTTAAAAATTATGAATTATCTATCGATTATCAGGTTTCGATAATATAATCGATTGATTTCTATCCATTTAATGAGATTTCTAGACCGACAGGTTTCAATAAATTTATTTATGAACTTACAGAGTTTAATAAAATTAATTCATAATTTTCAACACATCATGAACTAAGTTTAGTAAAATTGGTGAGTAAAAAAATTCAACATTTTAAAATTAAAAAAAAAACTATGTATCAAAACTTAATACTCGAAACAAATGTTTATTGCCCGTGAAAGTGATAAATAAAACATTCTTAAATTTGAAATGTTCATGTGTTCGTGAAGGCGATAAATTAAACATTCTTAAACTTGCAATTGTTATATAAGTTAAAATAGTTATATGATAGCAAAATAATATTTTGACTAACTTTATAGAAAAAATTTACCGATAACTATACGAGAAAAATTAAATTTACCGATAACCACTTCTATTTTAAAGTTTACCCAAATATGTATGCAACGTAAATGCTTTTAACACTGACACACAAAACACATACTATTTCAATAATTAGTTTTCATATCATTCACCATGACTCAATTTTTTAAAACACATGTATTTTTATTTTTAAAAGATAAATAAAACAAAATCCATTAGTGATATTATTAGAATTTTTTTAATTTCTTATATTTCCGCAACTAAATTACATGTAATTGTTCAATTAGAACACAATTGCTTTTTAACAACCAAATTACATTAATTTTTCAAATTTATTTTGCAACCAAAGTCATATTAACACCACTATATTCTTTTTATTTATACAACTCATTTGCACGTAATTTTTTAAATATACATAGATGTTTTTTCAGTCAAAATCATATTTACGCAACTATTTTCTTTTTATTTACGTAACTTATTTGAATGTAATTCCGTAACTGAAACACAACTATTTTTTTTAATCAAATCACACGTAATAACTATAAACAATTGTTTCTTAAGACTTATTTCGCAACCTAATTACACGTAGTTATCCAACTAAAAATTTCAAAAAAATATCTTTCATTAATCTAGTTTTGTTTATTTTAAAAAATTGTAGATTTATTGTTAAAAAAATATAAAATATAAAACAACAAAAACGAACCAAAAAAACAAATAATTATGGGTAGGTTTGTCGCTAGATTACCCAAATTTACATGCGTAGCTGAAACCCCTTCATAAATTTAAAGCAAATGATAGTTTGCCATTATATTTCACCATACATTGACCAATCATCTAAAAAGGTCGATGTAAGGGAAGCCTCTGTGCTTCTGAACTCCATAGCTATAATTTTATTTTCTCTCTCTCATCCACCAGAAAATAATTCCACTTTTCTTAGTTTACTGGGGTTAGGGTTAAGGCAGTTCTTCTAACTGATGCTTCATTTTTCCTCGTTTCATCAACAGCACCGATGTACGACGGTCATTCGCAACCTATGAACCAGATCGCCGCCGAAAACGGTGCCGGAGCGGCCACTGTCGAGTGCATTGAACCCGCTGGTGGCTCTCATGCTGGGTACGATGACACCGGCATCGCGCCAATCGATTCAATCTATGTTAACGGTGACGAATTGGGCGGTGATTCGAGCCAACTAACTCTCTCGTTTCGCGGCCAAGTCTACGTGTTCGATACTGTTACTTCTGATAAGGTACGGTATACTTACCGACAACATTTGTATGTTCTCGCCTTTTTACAGTTGTTAGGTTGTTGAGAAGCAAGGTGGCCCTAGGATCAAGTCTTAGGAAGCCACAGTTGTGCTATGTTAAGCAATCCTATTGACATGAGACTTAAGGAATTATTAAAAATTAGGATCCTATTTAGTTGATTGGTGATTTAAGAATCTCAATCCGATTTTCGCGTCTACAGGTTGAAGCAGTACTGTCAATGTTAAGTGGCTGTACCGATATAGCTTCAGGATCACAGGCCATGGATGTGAGACAACCCAACTATACGGTGGGGGTGAATATACATATTCATATTTACTTTCAGAATTCCTGTTGTTGTGGTGTTTGATTTTCGGTTTGGTCTAGGCTGCGGCGGAATTTCCCAGCCGTTGTAGTTTACCACACAGAGCGGCCTCCTTAGATAGGTTTCGCCAAAAAAGAAAAGACAGATGCTTTGATAAGAAAGTTAGATATGAAGTTCGTCAAGAAGTTGCCCTCAGGTTAGTTACTTGTATGCTGTTGTTTCTTAAAGCAATAATGTGATTTGGAATGTTTGAGTTTACATTGTCTTTGAGCTAAGGGCAAGCTTGATTCTTTAATTATTCTATAATAGCATGTAACATAACACCTTGAAGACCTCTAGAAGAGTTATGCAGATTGTTTATGTGTTTTAGGTGGTCTTGTCCATGAACGAAGAAACCTGCTTCTGATGATTTGTGTATAAGTCTTCAGCATGTGTCAGTTAGCATTTTGCTCGTGCTACACAGCCTACACTACAACATGTGCATTTTTACCCTTGTCTAACTAACATGTTATTGTTTCTAGAACAAACAAATGAGCACCTATCTAAGCATAATACATCAAAACCACGCCTGACAGTTACCATACAAATTTAATTTCTTCAGTGGATCTTTGGGTTTTGAACTTTACCAAATATTTGTAACATTCTGTGGTAGTCGTGCTGTGTAGTTTTTCCTGCGCATAAGGATCAGCTCATTAAAGCCAGGCTTAGGGGAATCAAGCAAGCATTTTGCTTTCAGTAAAAGTTGTTCATCCATGGACCAAATCAGATAGATCGAAATTAATTTGATGCACTACACTAAACTACTATTTAATGCAGGCATGCAGCCACTAGATTGTTTTAACTCTTTCCATTGCATAGCATGGAAGAGATTGTTAAACAATCTCAAATGCTGCTTATGGTACAGTGACTTTAAAGCCTAAAAGATGAACTTTAATTTAGAAGAATTATTTTCATGGCGCATTCATAAGCCTGTATTGAAATACGTGGCTGTTAAATGCAAAATATATCAGACTTTTTTTCAATATATAACAAACTTAGGGACTATACTCTAAACAATGAACGAATTTGTCTTATGTTTATGCTAGAATTTTATAATATTGCATTGCGTCACATAACAATAGGCTCAGGTCTGTCATTTGTTGATCCACCTTGCATTTGGAATAATCTACATTTGATAAGCTGTTATAAAGTTAGTCATTCGGTAGTGTTACAGGTTACTAATAAATGCACCTGAAGCCCAGATATGTTACCTTTTACGTTCTTTTTATTATTCTTATTTTTTATTCTTTTTATTATTCTTATTTTTTATTTCGAATGTTGATAGTTCTTACAGGAAGTAACTGTTATATTTATGATTATGATATCTACAACTAAATCAGAATGCAGCGTAATAAGGGCCAATTTAAATCTTCCAAGCAGCCAGATGAAGCTTATGCTTGTGGTACTGTCCAAGATGCAGGACAAGATAATGGCCAGTCGGTAACATCGTACGTCTCAGTCCATCATTTAAGTTGAATTGCTTCTAGGTTATCTTTACTGAATTTAAATTGCATTATCATCAGGGAGCAATGTGGTTTTATTTGATATCTTCATATGTAATTTTTTCTGTGATACTTTGTAGATGTGTCAATTGTGGCATTAGTTCAGGTTGCACCCCAATGATGAGGCGTGGTCCATTGGGTCCGAGGACTCTATGCAATGCCTGTGGCCTTTATTGGGCAAATAGGGTGGGTTTTTTTTTTTGCAAAATCTACACTTTATGCTATTTTCTTTCACACACCTGTTAAGTTTTCATGTGTAATTGGTATTTACTCGGTGCTGCATTTAAGTTTGAAATACTTGATTAGCTCTCTTTAATAGAAGAATCGTTTGTCGGGGCTAATGGCAACTAGTAGACACTGTTGCACTCCTTTTAAAAAGCATAGATGCACAGACCATGTATATTGCTGTAGTTTAAAATTACTGACAAATATCTGAAGAGTATTTGTAATATCCAATTAGTTGCCACACATACTAACAACCCAAAATTGGCTCTTTTAAGTCACGGAGAGGATTAAAAGTATAGATACCCCTTCACTGGCTCCTACATCCTTCAATTACCCCTTGATTATTTTTGTTCTCGAATCGACTCCTTGAAAATAATATTGTTATCAACGTACATGTTTGATTTTTTATTTACTCAAGTCTGGGCTTGACTATTATCTTTGTTTAAAATCCCCCGTAAAAGTGTTTCAAACAAAAGATAAGTTTAATATGAAGAGAATTGTTATGTTCTTTCCCTCCAATGGTATATAAATTTATAGTTGCAGAGATGCTTATGAACGATTTTGAACATGCGATACAGATTCTATGGAACCATTCATGTAGGTTGTAAAGTTCATTGTTTTCCTATGTATCTTCTTTCCCTTTTTGGTGCGGGATAATGTTTACTGTAGAGGAGAAATTTATGGACGATGTGGGTGATGGATTTATCTGGTTTTGGAGCATGAGATATGGATTCTATTGTAGAGCTCATATATGTAATGGTGTGCTTTGTTTACAGCCTTATACTTTATTCCTGGATATGCAAGATAATCCTTTTTATGTCGATATTTATCTTGCTACTTCGGTCACATGTTCAGTCTTCAAAAGCATGTATGCCCCTCTCTAGTAATACAACACTGGTAGTTTAACGTAAAGGAAGTTGAAAAATTAGAATCGAAGAAAAAAAAATATAACATGGATTAATATTTATTTACAACGTATACGTTCCACGATT
Organism: Limnanthes douglasii subsp. nivea; assembly: GCA_036936605.1. NCBI lineage: Eukaryota > Viridiplantae > Streptophyta > Magnoliopsida > Brassicales > Limnanthaceae > Limnanthes > Limnanthes douglasii. The sequence goes on along the minus strand of JAUPFV010000002.1, from coordinate 61,820,042 downwards.
TTTTAAGAAAAAATGGAGGAAGAGATTTTAAGATAAAGTCGAGGAATAAGCAAGAGGGGAATGCTCAGATATAATAAAATGTATTGTATGTGGTCGGAATCATTTGAAAAGTTCTTGCTGATCTTTGCTTTGCATCTTAGGGATTAATGATTTCATATAAACTTGATGCCTTACTGAGTTCTGCAGGGTACTCTGAGAGATCTTATCAAGAAAACTGAGGATCATATAATGATTCCAATGGAGCAGGTAAGTTTCTAATAAGAAAACTTGATGCCTCTTGTAGGCCTGGGCACTTGATTTTAAAATTCAACTTTCTTCTTGATGTAAATATAGTCATATTTTTTAACTACAATGCAGAGGGCAAGTGAAGTCAACGCTGGTGATTCGGACACGGTAAATGCTATTTGTGAAGATTTAGTTTCTCTGCCAAATGGCGAGAACTCAACTCTAATTCATGAGAATTAACCTAGGAACAAGAGGGGCCAAGCTGTTTTTCTTTTCTTTCTTTTTTCGGATACTTTAGGTACAAGAACCAAATTTAGGTATCAAATCTTGCAAAAGCTTTTCTTGTCATTTGCTCGGGCTGGTTCTAATTTGTAAATATAAAATATATGTCATGGCTTGGCAACTTAATCTACCCACTTGGCGGCTATTGACTCTACCTACTGTATTTATTGTTCACTGGTAATATTATTTGCTATATTTTATTGTGGTTTAACTTTCAATCTCTGTAATGCTTGATCTGATACTTAAGATCGTTCAATAACACGAATTTCTTCCTTGAATATTTTAGCAAGTACAGGGTCGACTAGTGAATTTGTGAGTAGTATATGAATATGAAAAAAAGTACTACTTCCATTCGGTATTGATCGTAATGTTTATGTGCATAAATTAAAAATGTTAATAATTATATATGGAAAGAGAAGTTACAATTGATGTAAATATGAAATTTTTAATGTATATGTATTTAAGGGTACATTGACAATTTAAAATCGTATAATTTATCTTAATACTTATTTTTCTTTGTCCACACTTATTATCTTCTAATTAATCCGGTTTTCACTAAAACAAAAAATTAAAATAGTGATTCAAACTTTTTTCATGAATTTTATTTAATAAATCGATGATTTATCGATCATATTTTCATTTATGTGTATTAAAATATAGATTATGCATGATTTTGGTGGTTGATTTGTGATTGAAATCAAGTAGTAACATTCGATTTAGAAGATTTAGGATTTATATTCCCATTTTTCCTGTGAAATGCAGACCTTGTCACTATGAAACTCTTGTACTACCAATAAGGGCATATGAACTGCCAATGCACAAGCCAATACTAACAGTTCATATGCCTTTTCACCGGTAGTGTATTAGCCTCTGGATTGGTAGTGCAAATGCCACTAAATGACAATGTTGTGAGACAATTAAACCTATTAACTAACTTTGATTTTTCTTAATGTACATAAATAAACAGTTGCACACCACATGGGAGGTATCGGTCGAGGAATAGTTTGATGAAAGTTAAAGTCGCTCATGAAAAGAAATCTTGACCTACCACTACTACCACTGAGCTTATTGAGTTCGAGGATGAGCATACAAAGCGCTTATACCCAAAAAGAAGTATGAACTTTAACATATAAAATGAAGTAACAAAAAGTCTCAACAAGATGACGACGATATTTCAATTCTACAACGTCATTCTGCTAAGGGGTGTCAGTACAATATGATTGGTGTATGGTATCGTCAGATGTAACAAGATAAGTGAAATCATTGGACATATATTCACCCTATAAGTCACATTTGAAATACTTTATCACAATGAATGATGAGTCTCAACAAATGCTCTAAGTTTTCTATAAATTCCAAAGAAGTCAGACATTCTTTTCATAAGATAAACTCGACGTATAACGACTACAATCGTCAATAAAAGATACATTATAGGTTGAACTACCATTTGTGAAAATATAAGATAGACATGAGACATAAAAAGACATCATAATGGATAATATGAAAATGAGCAATAATGAGATATATTACTATTAAACGATAAAGGATAAATTTTTACTCATTTACACTAAAATAAAAGATACTGTAATTGTCCAAATGATCCAAAATATATATATAGACTAAAAACTTTAAATGTGACGCAAATACATGTTACAAACCAGGATATAAAAAATAAAATGCAGACGACAAATGACTCGATACTTATAAATTTGAGAGTCTAGCGTCTCAAGAGATATCAGGTTCCTCTTTAACCCATGAACAAGCGAACATGTCGTGGGCCAACACCATCAAACATTTTGATCATGACTTATAAATCCTACCAACAAACAACAAATGATTGTTCCCAAATAGTTTGTTTCTTGCATTGGTTTGTAAGTATCAGACCACTGTTTGAACTGACACATGTGGTATGTAGCGCCAATAATGAGTACCTAAGAGTTTTTCCCACAGTCTAAACTCACAGATAATACATCTCATGTCCACCATTGTTAATATCATCAGAATCATTCACATCTTTAACGTGTTTGTAATATTTTCCTTTTGATTTCTGTTCTTACCTTTCATTTTCGAACAATATCTCATGTATTAACCTTCCTCACCACATTTACAACAATTTGAATTCTTGACTTTTGACTCGAATCACCTTCAATTCTTCTTATTTGAAAAACTCACATTAGTGATAGATTTTACTCTAATCATAGGACCTTCATTTTCCGCCTAATTGTATGGTTCCAAATGTTTATGCTCCTTTAATTTTAGTACCCTTTGACATCTTCCAGAGATAGCTTTTCATTACCATACATGATCATATCCATATAATTCTCATAGAAAGTTGGTAACAATCTCAAAAGAATAAGTCTTGATCCTCATCATCGATTATGATATCGATATTCTACAGATTTATGATAATCGACTTAAAATTATCAAGATGTTCAATTATGGATATATCTTATTTCAACCTCAAATGGTATAAAAGTTACTTCAAGTATGATCAGCTCACAACTAATTGTTTTGTGCATGAAGTAGTCTTCTCACTTTTAAAACCGCAATAATATTGTCATTTACACTAATCAAAATCCAACATATAACTCATTCTTGAAGATCATGTTTCTCATTTTCTTTCTTATATGTTGGGAACTTATTCTCTAAAACCTTTCACAATCATTGTAATACCAAATAATATTTCAACTTACTCTCCATACCTGTCAAATCTTTTGATTTCGTTGACATATACATCATTGTTAACCTTCAATTGAGACAACATACGTTATGATAACAACTTGTTAGAAATCAAGATGAAATATCTATAAAAATAAAAAAATATAAAGAAAATCAAAATAAAAGAACAAAAATTTAACATGATTCGACAATAATATCTACGTCCACGATACCGTCAGAATAAAATATTTCGGTATAATACAAGGAAGTTGCAAATTTTATTGTTCATTTTGACTTTAAGAGTCTATTTATAGGGAAATAAAAAGATAACACATAATGGTTTTCCACATAATTGACCTAATGGGCCCAATAACTCAAGTTATTAACAATTATATGCATCAATATGATTATAAGAGGTACACTATCAGCACACGGTATATTGTGAACACAATATACAATCTGAACATAAAGTACACTATCAACACAAAAATCACAAGGTATGTATATTATGATCTTTTATATCACTAATCATTCAAGCTTCATCATTATTCTACTCATTCAAGGTTTAAAATCTTTGGGTGATTGGAAAATTTGGTCTGCAAAAGATGATTTGTTAGTGATTGTCTATAGTAAATATAGTAAATAGAGTAATATTGTGTAAGTTATGTTGGTGATATATATATATATATAACTACGTTGATCTTTATCGGTCCGTAAGGTTTATAATTGGTAAATTTGAAATATAATGAGAAGGAGTAGTGAAAACGGAGCAATTGGTAGTGTTCATTCCAATAAATTGTCGGTTTGGAGACAAGTCAAGAGAAAAAACATTATTATTAAAGATGAAATGAGGAATTATTAGTGAAGATGGAATGAAGAACAAATAGAAAGATTAGGGGTCTACTAAAGAAGAGTTTTCAAACTAAAAGGACGGTGATAGAAAGGAATCATGGTCAATAAGTAAAAAGACGAACGACAAATAAACCACGTGAGGTATAAATTTAGTAAACTAATATGAAAATTTGGTAATCTAAAATTTTAAATTATGAAATAATACCTATCTTTTATAATTAAGGTATTTTGTTTTTACCTATCTTTTCTATTATCTTTTCCATTATTTGTGGTAAAATAATTTTATATATATAATAGATATACTTAACTATTTAAGACCAACTAAAATATCTTTCAAAATATTATAGGGAATAAAATATTATCATTAATATGTTGATTTAATAAGTTTTTGAATTTTTTTGTAGAGGTAGATATGGAAAAGAAATTATTATGAGGTGGTAGATAAAAACGATTTGTTGAAAACAAATGAAAGATAAATACCTTTTTTCTATCGTATTTTAATTTATTACAAAATAATAGTAATGTTAACGATAAATAAATATATTAAAATAAAATACTTTAAAAATATATAATTAAATTAATGTATATAATTATAAATTGTTTTGAAAAATAATAAATATATGTTTTGTTAGTGAATGTCTTTAACCCCGTACCCACAATAATACTACATTAAAATAGTAATTCCATGTAATAAACTCATTTGATAAGGATTATTACATAATAGAAGAATTTTATATTTTGTGATTGATTAAATCTCCCACAATAAATTATGGGAGGAGAAAATGCGTTTTTTATTTTCAAAAATAAAACTCTTAGAAAAAATTCTAAAAAAGTTAGATAGCAGAAAGAGATTATATCATTTATTTATTTTATTACTTCAAATATTTTCTAACATTAGTAAATTAGACAGGCAGAAAATTTCTAAGTCATAATGGATTTAAATATTACTGGAATACATATATTATTATAATACTTATATATATTAATACAATCAAATTTAAATACATTAAAAACTGACCACATAGGTCCGAAAACTCAAAATATAGAACATAAACTTTAGAACTTTTAGAATTTGAAATAGAAAAAAATAAGTATATTTAGGCAAAGGCCAAAGCTATTTCCTCCATGTTATTTTTTATTTCCTCCATCTTTTGAAAAATCCTCCATGATGTTATTTCCTCCATAAAGGAAGTTACAAAATTGCCCTTTTACCCATTTTTCTTCACAAAACCATTACCCTAACATACCCGTTCTATTCAGTACAACAAAACTCATTCTTCACCATTATCACTACCTTACAAAGAAGAAAACCCATTTTTCACCCTAAAGAACTACCTTACAAAGAAGAAAACCCATTTTTCACCATTATCACTACCTTACAAAAGCTGATTCAAAGATAGAGAAAGCTTCGAGAAGAAATTCTAGGTTTTCTATGTAATTTTTTGTTTATCGGATGATAATGACCTTATCGTATGTAATTTTTTGTTTATCGGATGTATCGTTTTGTTTATCGGATGATGTTTTTTGTTTAACCTTGTTGTTTAGCCTTGTTTAAGTGTTTAGAGGTTAAGAAACAATCAAATTTTAATCAAATTTTAATATACACTGGTGTTTTACACTTGATTCCGAGAGGGCCACTCGGAATCAAGTGCAATGTCCCAGTGAACAAGGCTATCACATTAAATAACGAGACAGAGGCTTTGCAACTGATTCCGAGTGGCCCTCTCGGAATCAGTTGCACATTTTTTTTGAAAAATTACACTTGATTCCTAATTCCCGGCTCGGAAATAGTTGTTTTTTTTCAGAACTGTAAAAATCGGGTTTAGCTGAAAAAATAAGTTTCAAAATAGGTATTTTCAAGCTACGAAGTTGTAAAACGCAAAAACAAGTTTAAATTACATTGTTTGTCGATTGAGTGCTGTTCTCCGGCTTCGTTTGGGTTTCTTCATTTTCCATGATTAATCTTCAATAAAATTGAAGTTCTTTGTTTTAAGGTTAATTTTAGAGGTAGAATCATATATATTGGATTAAAGTTAGGTTAATGCTGTGTTTTTTCATATAAGACTATCTATTAGATAAATGGCATCTAGTGATAAATTTGAAATAAAAATAAGGGTAATTTGGTAAAAGCAAGTCACTGGTGTTTTTGAAAGTTTGAAAGATGGAGGAAATAAAAAATAACATGGAGGAAATAGCTTTGGCCTTAGGCAAACTCTTATGATTACACCTCTCTTACACGTTTTTGTAACGGCTAAAACGTTACAACGAAGTAATGTAACCCAGAAAGTCCAAACAAAAGCTTTTTTAATTTTATTTTATTCAAATATCTTATGTATTTAAATCAAATCTAATTATATTAAGATTTGATTTTATTTTATTTTAAAATATTTATTTATTTCTTTGTATTATAATTTAGGGTTTTAGAAGCTGTTATATAAAGCCTCATATGCCTTAAGTTATTTGAAGTTTTTGGAATAATATATTTTTATCTCTGAAAATTTCAACTTTTGTTGCCCTTAGATTAGGCTTTTACCATGTTACTCTTGAATTAGGGTTTCATATATTTTACTAGATTGAATTTAGAAAATAGATCACATTTCAAAAAGATCGGTTCAAAAATAGTGATAAAAACTGAAGAAAATATATATGGAATGCGAATAATACAGTTCAACGATCGCAATGAGTTCAACGCAATGAGTTGAACGCAATGAGTTTTAAAGTGTGATTGAGGTGTGATTGAGGAAACGAAAGCGAAAAAATTATAATAAAATGTTTGATTTTTAATTTAAAATATTATTTTTATTTTTACTTTTTCTAGTTATCATGAAATAAATAATTGTTATTCAAGAGTTAGATTGTATTTTCATTCTTAACGTAATGATAATATTTAAACCAATTATCTTAAGTCAACATGTTTATTAGAATTTTAACTAAAATTATTTATTCATAAATTTAAATTGACAATAAAATATAAATCATGTTATATTATATAAAAAATGTAATTTTTATACTATTTGAGACAATCTTTTAGGTTTTAGTTATGACGTCTCTTCCACACACTTAGCCAGTTTGTCATAACAAGGAATGTTATTGAACATTTAGTTTTTGAACATTTAGTTTTTGAACATTTAGTTTTTGAGAGACACTTAAAAGAGAAGACTGTGATTTTACACGCATATGTTTATAATCTAATTATAACTAGTGATGATGTCGAGGAAATCTTGGTAAACTCAAGTATTTTCTCGGCATTGAGGTGTCATGATTTTTTGATTAAATTCTAATTTTTCAAAGAAAATATGTTCTTGATATGTTTCCAGAATGTGGGTTGATTGGATGCAAACATATTGACTCACTGATGGTCGAAAGACTAAGCTTATGCGTGATACTCACTGATGGTCCAAAGACTAAGCTTATGCGTGATAGACTAAGCTTATGCGTGATACTCACTGATGGTCCAAAGACTAAGCTTATGCGTGATAGTGGAGTACATCATGCATGATCTTGAGAAATATTGGATATTTGTCTGGAAACTAAATTATATAATAGTTACTCGACCAAATGTTGTGTATTCAGTAAGTATATTGAGTCAATTCATATCAACCCCTCATACTACACATATGGGTGCAGTTATTCAAATCTTTAAATACCTCAAGGGATCTTTAGGTAAATGACTCATTATTTTGATAAAGGATATAATAGGGTTGCAACATTCATTGATGCCGATTAGGAAGGTTTTTCTACTAGCTGAAGGTCTACTACTAGACATTGTGTCTTTTTTGTGGTAATCTCATATCGTGGAAGAGTAAAAAGCAAACAGTTACATATCGATCCAGAGCGGATTCAAAATATCACGCGATGACAAACACATCATGTGAGTTAGTTTAGACGAATTATTTACTAAATGAGCTATGTATTTTCTATAATGGTTTGATGAGACTTCATTGTGAAATCAACATGTCATGCATATCATAAAATATTGGGTCTTTCCTGAGAGAACCAAACATATTGAGGTTGATTGTCATTTGATTTGAGATTTTGTCATAGAAACATCCATTTGTTTTCCATATATATAAATAGTTCACGTTCAAAAAGATCCCCTGCTTGCCGATATTTTAACTAAGCTTATTTGTAAAGCCTCAGTTGAGACAATATGTAACAAGTTGGACATATTAAACATATACGCTCCAATTTGAGAATGAATGTTAATGATAGAATATAATATCTATGAATATTTTCAGTCAACCGTCTATATTCTGTATAACAACTACAGATTTGTCAACAAATTATATTAATTAGGTTATTGAATTAGATTAGATTATTATCTTATATTGTTTATATAAAGGTATATATAAGTCATTTCTTTGTACATTGTAAAACATAACTTTGATAATAAGAATACTAAAATTCTTAACACCTCATGTTAGCATCTTTTGTTTTAGAATCGAAGTTCTAACTTATGAAGGAAAGTATGGTTTGTTACTAAAAATATGCCTTATATATCCAAACATTATTAATTCAATTACGTGTTACTATCCATAAAATCTAAGGTATTAATAAGTATATGTCTTACATTTTCAAATAAAAATACCATTTCTTACATTTATTTTCTCTCTTTTTGTTTTTATTTGTAATTTAAAAAATTTAAGGTCGGTAATTTTCAAACTATAGCTAAAACCAAAGTATAATTGGTTTTTTTAAAGGCAAACAAAATTAGATCCATGAGTTTCTTTTTAATAAAAAAAATTGCATAGTTCAGTTAACCTTAGTTTTGTATTTCATATTTTTTGTTTCTAGTACCATTTTGCAATTACGCAAAAAAAATCCTAATTTTAACTATGGTTTCGCATTTTGTACTTACAGGAAAAAAAATTTAACCATGGGTTCGCAGTTTGAATTTTGGTTAACCTAGATTTCACATTTTTCACTTAGGTAATTTAACATTAGTTTCATATTTCACACTTAGGAAAAAAAATCAAATTTAACTGTGGCATCGCATTTCCTCTTTTCGTCTAAACCTTATTTCATATTTCGCACTTAGGCAAAAAAATAAATTTAACCATGGTTTTTGTACTTAGGAAAAACAATCAAATTTAATACTGGTTTCACATTTTGCAATTTCATGTCGTCGATTCCTAATAACTAAGGTTTCTCATTTCGATTATGTAATACCCAAAAATCGTGCTTTCATATTAACCAATTTCTCTGTCTAAAATTGAATAAACCACAACAAAAGCTTCCTAAATCTAACTTTTACCTAACTCAGAAAAAAACCATTAAATTTTTCAATAAAATTTCAAAATTTATTTCAATTAAAAAATAGTTAATAAAAAATTAGAAGAAATAAACTAGAAAAAAAACATTATTAGTACATAAAAACGTGCTTATAAAAAATTGTCTTTCTGGTTTGAGAGAATAAAAAAGAAATAAGAATCGTAAAAAAGTTTAGAATTATATGAATAAGGTTATTTGCGGTATTAAAAAGTATAAGTATAAAATCTTAAATAATAATTGGGGTAATAAATGGATAATATGTTGGAGGGACTCGTAGTGGTAGTAGCTAGATGTTTTTTGGATGTTTGTTTTGTATGTTGCTTGAATAAAAAAATGGATTGCTCGTTTACTTTTTCTTTGGGATACTTGATTTATTGATATGGTACGAACATTATCGATGACGATTAGAAGAATACTATTTTTAAAATTATAGTCGTTGATTATTTCACTAAGTGGGTTGAGGCAAAAACATTGGCGAAGACAAGATCTCAAAGAAGTTTTTGAATTCTACAATCCAACTTTTAAGTTATTATATAATTCTTAGGATGTTAATGACGGATAAAGGTCTTCAGTTTCAAAATTATATGGTGACAACTTTTTATATGAACCATAAGATAGAGCAACATTATTATACTTCATATTATCCACATGAAAATATGCAATTATAGGTTACAAATAAAACTATTATGCATGGTATAAAGAGAAAGCTAGAATTGGCTAAAGGAAAGTGACCAAATTTTCTTAACACGTTTTTGTGGGCATATAAAATAATTCATAAAGGTACAACAAGTACAACGTCATTCCAACATAAATTATGATTCATAGTCATCAGATTCAATATTATTTATCAAAAGATAATGACAGGGTAAACCAAATAACTATTAATTGGAATTATTTTTTAATCTTATGACGACTTTTAATGTTTGTTATTTTTAATGTTTGTTATTTTAAGGGAAATTGTACTTAAAGTACCCACTCAACTATTCAATTGTCACTTACCACCCAAGGTTTGATCAATTGTTACTTAATACCCAACTCAACTACCTTATTGTCACTTACAACCTAATTTTATTTTAATACCCTAACTACCCTTAACCCACTATATAAACCTTATTTTCTGTTTTCTTTCTATTTTTTCTAGCTTTTTGAAGATTTGAATTTGTTAGCCGCTCTAACCACCTAACCCTACCAACCACCACGAGCTGGGTTGAAATCACATTTTCCGGTGATCGGAAGCTGCTAAAGGTTTGTTTCTTTATGTAGGTTGTTGTGTTAGTCCTGTCTAACCTCTGTTTTATACGTACAGGAGTTGATCGTCGCTTTTTGGAATCTTATAGCTTACAAGTAATCGTGTTGCGAGCTTTTTAGGTAATTACCTACCGATTTCGAAGTTTTTTATTGGTTTTCTCTGTTGGAATAGGTTATATTCTACTGTTTTTAGATGCCATTGCCTGATTTCGAGCTTTTCTCTGTTTTTTTGTTATAGTGATCTGTTATTGTTTAGTTGATATTGTTCGTTATATAGTTATGTCCTTGTTTTCTGATGTTATATTCTAATTTGGTAGTGCTTTAGTTTTATCTTGAATGTGTAGATTACGAGTTTTTAGGTCAGTTAGAGTATTGTATTTCGAAACAAATATCAGGACCGTTGTTACATAGGAATATCAGGACAGGATGCGAATAGCTCTATATAGATATACACAATTCGCAAGATAGGATGCGAATTGTTTGATGGTGCAGTAAATAATTTGCACAATTTGCAAGATAGGATATCAACTTGCACAATTTGCACATAGTTTTTGTGACTAATAACAAATATCAAGACTTTTTTACATACAAATATCAGGACAAGATACGAATAGATCGTTGTAGGTATACACAATTCGCAAGATAGGATGCGAATTGTTTGATGCAGTAGTAAATAATTTGCACCTAGTTTTGTGACTAATAACAAATAATTTGTATTGTCCAGGTTAAGAGATGTCTAAATCACGAGTTTGTATTTTTAAATATGGTCACCAAACTGCAATTGTGCCTTTCACGGAGTTTGAAAGCTTCGAAAGTATCCAAGCTTATGTAGAGAACACATGGGAGGAGCTTGCCACAGGTGAGTACCTAATTACTTACTCCTGCGGGGATCACAATAATTGTTTCTTTAATAACCAGAATGATTTTGTTGGGTTGGTGTTATATCTTGATTTGGAGCGTTTAAAACGGGTTAGTTTTCTCATAGAACAACACGTCTTCGATAAGGGTTCTGGTAATAAAAGTTCTGATGATAAGAGCTCTGGTGGTAAGAATTGTGGTGTAAAGCGTAAAGAGCGTAGCTTGATTTTGGGAGAACCATCTCTTGATCAACTAGTTAGTGGGGAGAGTAGTAACGGTTTAGTTATTTCTGATCAGAGGAAAAAACAACTTGCTACTGCTGGTTGGGCTGATGCTATTACAGGAGTGGGTCAAGATTTTGAAGAAGGTGCTGCCGGTCTGAGGGTATCTTTGTGCAAGTTTGCGTTAGAGCATGGTTTTTCTTTCAAATACCTGCACAACACAACAAATAAGATCACTGCTTATTGTGAAAATAAGCTCACAAACGGGTGAAAATGGAGGGTTTATGCATCTATTGACTCAAGCACCGGCCTTATGACGATCAAGAAGTATGTCCCGTACCATACTTGCAGTCCTGTTTTCTCCCAGAAGCATAAGCATAAGCGGCATAGGCATTTGACATCAGATTTGATTGCAGAGGAAATTCAGGATTCTCTCCGGACCTGCCATTCGTTGACAGCCAAAACCATACAATCGACTGTCAAACAAGATTACGGTCTTGACATCTCTTATCGTTTGTCATGGAATGCTTTAGAGAAGGCTAGGAGGGGAGTTTTTTGAGATAGTTCAAGTTATTTTAGTTTACTAAGCGGATACTTCAAACGCTTGAAGAGCCGGGATATTACTTCAGACTGCCAGTTGGAGTTGTCAACTGGAAACCGATTCAAGCGCTGTTTTGTAGCATTCGGTTCGTCCCTTAGTGGTTTTCATTCATGCCGTCCAATGTTGTTTGTCGATGGAACCCACTTATATGGCAAGTACAAGGGTACATTGCTCATTGTTGTAGCAAATGACGGAAACAACGGTTAGTTACATTTATCTAGTTAATGAACGATGTTTTTGTGTGAAAATGCCGATGCAATTCGCAGCATATGATGCGAATTAAGCAGTGTTGTGATCCTCACATTTCGCATTTGAGGCTGCGAATTAGGTATTATGCTGAGTAAATTGTACTTACATCGCAGCTTGAGTTAGGTATTATTTAAAGTTGTGACAAACAATTCGCATGACAAGCTGCGAAATGTTTGCATGAGAAATTAAAATATCACACATATTTCACATGACAAGCTGCGAATTGTTCCAGGACAGCATGCGAATTGTTTACAATTTTTAAACGTTTGCATACTGTTGTATTGTTCATTTGATCTGCCTTTTTCCAGGACTATTCCTTGTTGCTGTTGGTGTAGTTAGCATTGAAGATTGACACAATTGGATATGGTTTTTGGGGTGTTTGAAACCACATTTGCTGGATCGCCAGATCACATTTATTTCAGACCGTCATTCTGGTATTGTTAATGTTGTTTCTGTCTTGTATCCAAACTGCTATCATGCGTACTGTTATTTCCATCTCATGCAGAATTTGAAAGCCAAACTGGAACATACAAATAGGGAGTATAAAAAAAGATGTTGAGTTTCTTCCACCGTCTTGCTTATGCTCCCAGTCAAGAGCTTTTTAAAGATATACTAACAGGTTTTCTATGTGAAGGTGGTGAGAGAATGAGTGATTTTCTTGCAAAATTACCCCCTGAAAAGTATGCGCAGGCTTACGTAAAAGGGAAGCGATACGGCTCTATGGCTTTTACCGCAGCTGAATCGTTTAACAATCAGATTAAAAAATATTGCGGCTTACCAATTGTTGAGTTTATTGATTGGATTAGAGTCTTGCTTATGACTCAAGTTTCACGGAGATACGAAGAAGGTCTCAGCTGGAGTACTAATTTGGTTCCCGAGTACGAGAAGAAGCTAAAGCAGAATGTTGACATGTGCCAAAGTTGGGTAGTACGTAAGTCATCTTCCGCCATGTTCGAAGTCTTTTCGAATCCTGTGGCTGTTGTTAATCTGTTGGATTTCAAATGTTCATGCAGATCATGGCAACAAGAGTGTTTTCCATGTGCTCATGCTCTAGCGGCATTACAATACACCGACCAAGATCCATTGACTGTAATAGAACCCTTCTTTACGGTTAAGAATTACAGGGAAAGTTACTTTTTCAGCATACCAGCTATAACTGATTTCGAAGAAGGGTCCAACGCTAACGATCCTTTTTTGTTGAAGTTCTGCCTCCGAACGTTAAGAGACGCTCCGGAAGGCCTAAGAAAAAGAGAATCCCTTCTAGAGGAGAAATCTCAACCAAGAAGTTAAGGTGTGGCCGATGTTCGAAATTAGGGCATAACCGGAGGACTTGTGATGTTCCAGTTTAAGGTCAATTCTGGTTGGCCATATCACATTTATTTTTGTAGCATATTTATTGTTCTGTACAGCAAACTAAACATTTGTACATTCCTGTGTTTTTGTATTTGCTATTATTGGAGTTGTAAGCATTTCGCATCCCGTGTTGCGAATTATGTACAATATGTTGATGTATTGTTACAAACATCTATCAGGACTACATGCGAATTATGTACAATTATGTGAAATTTCAACAGGATGCGAATCGCTAGTAAAATCATATCAAACATTTATCATATCTTACGTTTCGCATGATAGGCTGCGAATTAGGGCCAGAATTGTGATGCGAATGGTGATCAATTAATGTCCTGATATTTGTCATATGATAAGCTGTGAATTTTGATTTAATAAAAATACCAGGATATTCGGTAAGGTTGAAAATAAGTAATATAGCAGGTTAACATGCGAATGATGTGCAAAATGTATTTGGATGCGAATCCTTTATATCATTGAAATCTTGTAAACAAGTTGGATTACAAAAAGGAGGATTACAATATTTCCAGAAACTAACAAATGGTTACACATATCACTACAAGCTACTGGTGCTAGTTAGTTGCATTTCAAAAAAATAAAAAACAAAAACCAACTTTAGCAGTTGGTAGAGGATTCATCACCAACTGTTTCCTCTTTCTCCTCTTTGTGCTGATCATCTTTATCTTTCTCCTCTTTCTCTTCCACTTTCTCTTTCTCTTCCACTTTCTCTTCAGCTTCAATATCTACGTCCATCATGCTTAAAAAAAATTTCCTTGATGGACCAGCTTCGTCTTCCCTCTTCCTTTTGTTGTTTCGAACCTCTGCCGTTTGAGGTTGCACCTGTTCTGGCTGAGGTGCAGCAGGAAGCATTGGAACCTGTTCTGGCTGAGGTTCAACAGCAACCAGTGGAACAACTTCCACTGGTTGAGAGTCAGCAGAGTAGTAGTCATCATACATGTCTAGTTCGAAGACAGAGACTGAGCTGGGGGGTGGTACTGCTGGCATGATCAACTCATCACTCTAGTTAACGGTTAAGGATGAACAGGAGTCACCCAGAGAACCGAGTGAACCAGAGTTTGAGTATGAGGTGGTTGTTGTGGTGGTGGAAAAAGACATGACTGTTTGAATTCGAAGAGAAGAAGAGGTGTTTTTAAAAAAATATAGAGTTTGGTGTAAAGTTAACCTTTGGTTACTAGAGGTATTTATAGGGAAAGGAGGTAATCATTACATAGCCTCCATGTCCAATCAGCATTTAATGAATTATGTACTTGATTAGATTGTTTTTTGTGTGCTCAATGGAGAAAACGTTTACCAAGGCATAAGCCACAGCCTGTTCGTATCCTTGAACTTTGTATTTTTAATTTTTTATTTATGCACCAGGATGCGAACTGGTTTTAAGCTGGTATACCAGGCTGCGAACTGTGTGTGTAGTGATAACCATCTATCAGGTTAGGCTGCGAACTATTTGATGATAATTTAGGCTGCGAACTGTTCATACAAGTTAGGCTGCGAACTGTTCATACAAGTTAGGCTGCGAACTGTTCATACATACCAGAGATTTGCTGCGAATTATTTGGTTGGAATTAATCGAGTATTAATCAACCCTTATATATCAGGTTATGATGCGAACTATAAGCTAAGGAATATTCAAAATTCTGAAGAAGTAATTTGTTTATGTATGCACAACAAAACTAAAAATTACAACAGATGTATTTACAAACAACAGATGTATTTACAAGCAATACACGAATCAGCCATATGCGATGCGGTCTTTGTCATTTAAAAAGTAATAAAACATTTCTGCTCTGAAGGCAGTTACCATATCTGCATCGTATTTTTTCTGCACTGATCCATGCTCAATAATATCTCTTGCATATTTGCAGACAAAGATACCACAGTCCACGGTGCCTCGCCTTTGTTGTGGGATGCCTCTTTCCACTTTCACCTTCCACCCTGTATTATATTTAGGTAGGAATCATCTATCCAACAAATATTTGATCTGTTTATAATAATTAGTGTTAGGAATAAGCACAAAAACAAAAACAGTTGGTGACATACAATTCGCATCTTAGGCTGCGAACTATATGACAATGAATCCAACATAATTCGCACCTTAGGCTGCGAATTGTATGACAACAAATCTAACATGGGCATGTCACACGATTCGCATCATATGCTGCGAATTGAGTTATGGATATGCTGCGAAAAAACAATTGATTTACTCACAATTCGCAGCATACCAGATCATAGTTCGCAGCATGCATACTTAAAATGTGTTTAAATTTAAGTGTACAGTTTGGAATATTTACCAGTAGTGCAGGTGTCCTTATGGTGGTGTATGTGGCATGAAGCTTAGGCAGAAGCAAATTATAGTTTGAAATTGTCCTGGCATCGATGTCGATGACGAGCAACGTCCAGTGGTTTACATTGTCCTTCGTCTCGGTGCACACTGGAACCATGATGATGTTGGCATCTTTGCGCCCCATCCTAAAAGCCATGTCCACCAAATTTTCTACTTGCCACCCTGCTTTCATTTGATGCTGCATCCAAGCAAGAGTATATTAAAATGAGAACATTTTATGATAACTTTGTTCAATTTACCTGAGCTAAACTTACCGCAGTCATGCCCGAAATCAGTACGGCGTCATGATGCTCTCCTTTAGCTTTAGTGCATGGAACTTTGAAGTCTGCATCTTCAAGCATCTTTCGAATCCAAGCATCGATAACCTAACAAAGGAGTTGCAGATTTATGTTAAATGTAGAATACATATTTGAGTCATTGAAAATAGAATTGGTTAACAATTGGATACCTTTACGTCCAGTTCCAGTTCTAAAGGTAGTGCCATGACATCACTCGCTTGCACCCTGATTCTGTATGTAAACTTGGACTCTGGTAACTGCCATACCACTGGATCAGGGGTGTCGCTCTCGTAGGCTTTAACCAACTGTATTTTGTGGTATTCTGCCAGATCGATACGGTCAGTTACTTTTGTTTTCTTTGGCCAGTCGCTGTATTCTACTACTGGCGGTTCCCGTATTGTTATTATGAACTCTTCTTCTTCCTCTGCCACTTGAGGCTGCGTTTGTGTCAGTAGCGCAAAACTTGGCTCCTCTATCTCTTTACTGGGCTCAAGCTTAGTAAATAACAAAAATCAAAAGTAGAAAGGCGTCAGTGATTATAAGTGCAATAAGTCCAAACAGTTCGCATCTTAGGCTGCGAAATGTATGGTTCTAGTTAAATAAATTTATTAGTATCTATCAGGGTAGGGTGCGAACTGTTCGGGGTTCCACTGAACAGTTCGCATCCTACCCTGATATTCGTTTGTAATCCCCAAATCAGCATTAGACACAAATCTCATGTTATGATGCGAAATCATTATAAGTAGGCCTTACCGCAAAGTCAGCGACAACCACTGCCGTTGACTTGTTCGGCATAGGATCGGATCGTGTCGGCAGAAATCATTAAAGTCATCCTCCGACATGTTCTCCAAAGACCATTGTATTATAGAATCGTAATATACATTATCAATTTCATTTAAAAATGTCTGTGAAACTTGAGTGTAAATACCATCAACAAAAGCATCGGGTAAACCTACTGTGTTATCGTGGGACTCTGGAGCTGGCAGTTGATTTGTTACCGGGCCTACAGTTTGACGTTGGCTTAGCAATTCTGACTTTGCTGACAGCACCGTTGGTCTTTAAGGTTCCACCGAAGAAGTGGTGTTGTCTTCTAAGGATGGCCCTTCCTGGCTGAGTAGTTCTGTCTTCTCACCGGGATGGATAGGTTCTGACTCTTGAGGTGCTATCTCTTGAGTTAGCCTTTCTCTCTTCGCCAAGGTTATCTGTTGCTGCTGTTGTTGTTCTTGTTGTCCTTGTTGCTCTTGTTGTTGTTGTTGTTCTTGTTTCCCTTGTTGCTCTTGTTGTTGTCCTTGTTGTTCTTGTTGTCCTTGTGGCTGCTGGGGTTGTTGCTGGTGGTGTTCTTCTTGTTGTTGTTGCTGGGGGTGTTCTTCTTGTTGTTGCTGTTCGTGTTGTTGTTGCTGGTTGTGTTCTTCTTGGTCTTGCTGTTGGGTTTGTTGTTGTTGTTGTTCTTCTTGTTGCTGTTGTTCTTGTTGTTGTTGTTCTTGTTGTTGTTGTTGCTGGGGGTGTTCTTCTTGTTGTTGCTGTTGTTGTTGTTGTTGCTATTGTTCTTGTTGCTGTTGTTGTTGTTGCTGCTGGTCTTGCTGTTTCTGCTGGTGTTGTTGTTGTCTTTCGGTCTCCTATTTCATACAAAAAAAAACAAAAGGGTGGAAGGGTTAAGCATAAGTTAATCATTATTGAGCACGATTCGCATCCTGACCTGATATCTATGTTATACATTCCTAACAATTTGCAGCTCAGCATGCGAATTGTGTAATAACCAACCCACCAGTTTATTACATAATTCGCAACTTAAGCTGCGAAACGTTTGGACAGGACTACACAAGAGTCCTGATATTTGTTTGATAACATCATATCATCTACTTACATTATCTACCTCCTCTGTATGTGTCTCCATGATGGGTGAATTGTGGGCATCATCGTCCCTTTCTTCCGGCAGTACTCCATCAGCATGGTGCTGATCAGAATTAGACACGGATGCTTGCTGATCAGTGGATTCTTGTCTCTCTGGAAGTGCTGCTGGTACTTGCTCTATTGGGCTTTCAATACGGCAAATTGGCTGAGAGATAACATTGTGGAGTTGTTGTGCTTCAAGTTCCGCTATCTTGCGTTTCAATTCTTTCAGCTGCAAAAATGATAGCAAACTTTTTAGAAACATATTAAGTGCTTATTGTAGTGATTATTTAAGGTTCAAGTCATACTTACTTCTCTGGCCTATTTTTCTATTTTTCGCTCGTACTTGTTCTTGTCGGCGTATGTCTTCAAACGCTTTGATTGAGCAGCAATATCGGGATTAGGATCTCTGCGTTTGATTACATACTGACCGATTGTTTCACTCATACTGGTTGTGTCGGTGTCGGAGGGCTCCTGCCTGGATTTGCCTTTCGGTTGTGGTGGAATCGTTTTCTTGGGGAGTCTTGGTGGTGGAATCGATGGCTCGGGTGGTGTTGGTTGTTCGAGTCTGGGAGACATCACCTTATTCATTACATTCTGTGATGCTCGTCTCCTTTGTTTTGGTTTTGATGCTGTGTTTTTCGTCCTCTTCCTAGGTCTTTCTTCCGGTGAAGTAGATACCGTTACTTCTGCATCTTCGTTATCTTCTTGTGGTCCGAAAGCTTCAATTTCAGCCTCGGTAAGCTGTAATGGACCTTCTAAAACCTACCAACAGATGCACATGTAAGTAAATTAATTGTTTCGAAAGTATGAGGGTGTAGACAAACAAATTGTTTTTTATAAACAGTTCGCATCATATGATGCGAAATGTGTGATTTTAAATCACATTTCGCATGCTGAGCTGCAAAATGCGTATGTGACAATATGCTGCGAACTATATGTAAAACACATGATGCGAACTAAGTGTAAACATATGATGCGAACTAAGTGTAAACCATATGATGCGAACTGTGTTGGAAAAGAAGTTGCGAAGTAAAATTCAAATTAGGCTGCGAAATGATTGATACATTTTTCTAAGCAAAACGCATGATATGCTGCGAACTGTATGCACCCCCAGTTCAATACATATATAAAGCTTATACCTGGTCATTATCCAGGTAGGGTGTTCTAAGAAGATATGTCATGGTTGATGCTTGGCAATCTAACCCCAACCATTTGAATAACCTTGGTATCGAGGTTGGCTTCGCTACCTCGTGGCCGATTTTTGTGTGCTCCATGATGAAGGGCTGCATGGGGACAAGTTTTATCAACACGATGCTATGTACATAACTAATTTTTATATTGAATAGATCAATCTTATAACTACAAGGGCGACGCAGCCGACGACTTAATCAGCTCTTTCTACTGCTAAGCAACTCCTGATAGATTGTCGAAGCTTGAACAGTATTGATCCAGCCCGGTCATAATTGTTTATTCTGTTGAGGTCTTCAACGTAATAAACCGTGCTCCAGCCCAGGATATCTCCAGATACGGCGTAGAATAGCGTGGAGCACAAAAACAGTATCAACAACCTCGCCACGTCTTCCAATTCATGCTCCCCTCCTTCGTTTATGGCCTTCTCTATACCCTCCTGTAAAACCAATGACAACATGCTATGTTAGAAATGTACAGAATCTTGCTTTATAAAGATGAAGTCCATTTTAGACGTACCTTTATAATGACATTTGTTATTGTTTTGGTATTACTAGCTGCTACTTTCCTGCCAGTTTTACCCATGAAGTATTTCTTCATCATCCTTGATTCGTCCTCCTCGCCGGGTGCATACTTGTTGTGAAAAGCTCCGGTTTTTGTTAACTCTATTTTCTCGGTGCTATGCCTCAACCCGAATATGATCTTGATATCGTTTTCAGTTAGCTTTATATACTTGTTGCCAATCCTAAAGGTGTCTCTTTCCAGAGAGAATTTCTCGATGATATATAGAATGATTTGGTAGAATTTTTTCCTTGGCAACTCTTCCTCATTACGGATTTCGATCGTCGTTTTCAGAAGCGTGTGGAAGGGTGTGTTTCTTGCAGCTTCAATGTGGGCCCTTGTAATACGCATGTCTTTGAGTAGCTTCAGAAGGCTCACCAACCCTGATCTGTAGTAGCTAGGTTTTGTTGTCATACTTTCTGCACAAACACAAATCAGTTGGAATGTCACAAATAATACGCATCACAAGCTGCGAATTGTATACATATAAATATTGTTTTAACAGACAATTCGCAGCTTGAGCTACGAATTGTTTGTAAATAAGTATAAACATACAATCGAGCTGCGAATTGCTTGCATAGTGGGTGATCAGGATGCGAACTGTTACACTTTTTACATGCACGTTGCAGGGATCCGGGAATTATGCAACAAACACCAAAATCAACAATGAACTACCTAATGCAGATCTAACATACATAATATTTCTCATGAGAGTATTAGTATTACATACAACTAAAATTCTACCCTGGCTTCGACTATAAACCCATAAACTGAGCAACTATCGTCAGTAGATACTTCATTCTAGTATAAAAATCAATGCCTATCGTGAATTAAGAGAAAAAAGTGGTTCAAATTCGTCAAAAACGCAAAAAAAAAGTACACTTTCCACGATAATGCATACCTGTTAAATTTCACCGGTCGGAGAACGAGATTGGAGCTTTCAGAGATGACTTCACGACAACTTTGTCGAACGAGATTGAAGGTGTGTATTCTGAGTGAGTAAAAGACGTTGACCGGTGCGATAGTGTCGAAGGTGCGAACGGTGAGAAGTTGTAGGGTTTTTGGGTTTGAGAGAGAGAGAGTATCACGAAGTCGAACGGTTTGTTTTCTGGTGGTTTCTAAAAATAGAATTTTGCGTTTGTTTAGGGTGATAGGAAGGTCGAAAAAGTGGGTTGGAATTGAAAAATGGGTATATATAGTGGAAGGGTATTTTTGTCCAATTTATTAGTCTGGGTATTAAGTAACACTATGTTAAAAGCGGGTACCACCGGATAATAAGATAGTTGAGTGGGTATTTTGAGGTACTTTTCTCTTATTTTAATGTCTAATGTTTGTTGTTTAGATGATTTAATTAATCGATATTAACATGGTAAAATACAGAAATATCTACAATATCTAATAGGATATGTTATCTGATCGGAGGAATTAACAACTCAGTCCCAAGAAAGCTCCAAGAAAGCTTCTCTCCCAAGAAAGATCCTAGAATTGAGTGGGTTTCTTGTACTCTAAGAAACCTTCTCTTCATTTTCTTCTCGTTGCTTGGTTTCTTTTTTGTGCCGTTTCTGTTCTCCGCTTGCTTTGGCTGGTGCGGTTCTTCTTTGTGTGGCTTGGCCGTCGCTGGCTGAGCCTGTGATTGGGCTGTGTGATGGCTGTGAACTCTCTTAGCGTTGGAGAGTTCCCACCTTTAAGTAACAACTCAGTGAAGAGCCTTCCTCTTCAAGGATCGAATGGTGTGTTGGCTGATAGGAGGCTCTATACTGATGTCTTGAAAAACAATGTTGTGATGGCTGAGTTTCATTCGGATAGGACCTTGTTTTATGAAGATCATAATGTGATCCAGTTCTCTATGCAAGCGAAGAAGGATCTGTTAACTCAGTCGAGGTTCAATCTTGTGGCTAAATTCAGTGAAGGCATCCCCAAGCGGTTGGCTTTTCAAGCCTTTCTTGATTCTTTCAAGTTTAAGAGGATGTTTACGTATGAAGCAATTGATTCAAGGAAGATTGTTGTAGAGTTTTCTGTGATGGAAGATGCTGATAGACTTTGGATGAAAAGGTTTTGGAAGGTGGAAGGTAAGGTCATGAGAGTTGTCAAGGGGTGTCCTCAAAGCAACAGAAATTTTGAATGTCCGGTAGCCTTACTCTGGGTCAGATTCGAGAGGGTGCCTGAGTTTATGTATAATAGATCTGTTATACAAGATCTGGCCTCTTCTCTTGAATTCGTGCATCAGGTGGTGGTGCTTGATATTAACAGAGCTAGAATTAATGTTTGTTTCGCATTGGTTGAAATTGATGTTTTCAAGGCTGTTGAAAAGAAAGCTTTGGGTTGGATTTTGTGATTGTGATGGGTGCTGGTTAGGAGTTAGTTACAAGAATGCTCCCTGTTATTGCCAGACTTGCCATCATTTAGGGCATGGCTCTGAGAATTGTAAAAAGAATCTGGTGAAGGATTCAAAGAGTGTGCAAAAAAGTACTGATGTTATTGATAAAGATTCTGTTCAACAGGTTTTACATGAGAAAGTTACAGATGTTCAGCCTTCTAAGTCTACAAAGATTCAAACTTTTACTCAAGTTTACATAAGAAAATTAAAGTCTATCATTACTACAAAGGACAGGTCTTCTGTTTCTCGTCCTTCAACAAGTCTTGCAAGCCCTGTTAAAGAGAAGGCTGTTCCAAACAGTGTCCCTGAGCTTATTAGTGCTCTTCAAAATCTTGAGGAGGAAGATGTTTCTTTGGGCAATGATAATCAGCAGTCTTCTCCTTGTGGTGGCAATGTTGGTAGCTATAACCCTTCTCCAAGGGCTAGCACTAATGATCCTGATTATGGCTTTGAATCTGTTATCTCTAGTAAAGTTAAATCTGCAAACAAGAATAGCAACTCAAAAAGGTTATCTATAAACTCTCTGAGAAAGAGAGAAAAGGGTCATAATAGGTCTGTTTCTGATAATATTTAAGGCTTTAAGTTGGAATTCCCGTGGAATTCATAACAATCCTACTATTGCTAGGCTAAAATTTATTATTAAAAATGAGAATGTCAAGATGATCACTATTCAAGAACCTATGGCTAGACATGATAAAATAGAACTGATTGCTAGGAGAATTGGTTTTGATAACTATATGGCTAATGTTTCTAATAAAGTCTGGTTTTTTTGGCCTAATGATATTAGAGTTACTGTCATTGTTAATCATGATCAGTTTTTGCATCTTGAGATAGATTATGCTTCTTTCAATTGTTTTTTTACTTCTGTCTATGCTAAGAATCAAAGAGTGCAGAGACAGTCTCTTTGGAGTCAGTTAGGGAGTCTTACCTGTGATGTGAAGCCTTGGATAATAGCTGGTGACTTCAATACCACCAGAAACCCTGATGATCAGCTCAATTGTATGAACTATGATGGTATTAGTGTTGATGATTTTAATGAGTTTATCAGACATTGTAAGCTGGATGTTCCTGGGTACAGTGGGTCTCGTTATACCTGGAGCAACAACAATGCATGGAAGAGGTTAGACTGGGTCTTAATCAATCAGAATATGCTTAATGACTTGAGCATTCAGGTTTGTCACATGGTCAGAACTTGTTCTGACCATGCCCCGCTCTTAATTTCAGTTAACAAAATCTCTATCACTAATTCTAAGAAAAGTTCTTTCAAATTTATTAATGCTTGGACTAATCATCCTGATTTCATGAATTGTGTGAATCAGAATTGGTCCAAGCATTGTAATGGTGATGATAATACCATCTTTTGGTATAAGCTTAAAAGGTTGAAGGTGTTTTTAAAAAACTGGAATCACATAACTTTTGGAAACATTTTTAATAAAGTTAAAGCTGCTATTATTGAAGTTGACAACTGTGAGCTCATTCATCAGAATTCTAATAATAACATTTCTAAATCTAACCTTTCTAAAGCCAATAGTATTCTTATTCTTGCTTTAAAGGATGAAGAATGCTATTGGAAGCAAGAATGTTTTAATACTTGGTTGAATGACTGTGATGTGAATACTAAGCTTTATCACAATTACGTTGAAAAGAAAAGAAAGAGAAATTATATTGCTGGTATTAAAGATAATGGGAGTTGGCTTACTGATCAGTGTGATATAGCTTCTTCTGCTGTTGATCACTTCAGTAAGCTCCTTTCCTGTGATCCTAATAACAATAATTTAGTTAATACTCAAGATTCTATTCTAAACAACATTCCTAAGATTGTATTGGACAAGGATAATGAGGAGGTCACTAAGCCTATGTCTATGGATGAAGTCAGAGCTGTTATTAATGATATGAAGAAGGACAGTGCCTCTGGCATTGATGGGTTCAATTCTTTCTTTCTTAAGCATTGTTGGAATATTATTTGTTATGATCTGTGCAATACTTTAAATGCTTACCTTGCTGGTAGTGATATCCCAAATGGCGTGTTTGCTACCGGGATAGTGCTTGTCCCCGAAATTGCTAACCATATAACCTGGAACAATTATAGACCTTTAAGTATGTGTACTATTTTGAACAGATTACTCTCTGCTATTATTAATAGGAGAATCTCCTTTATTCTTCCTAGAATCATCTCCAGAGGCCAGAGTGCCTTTGTTAAGGATAGGGTTATTCATGATAATGTTTTAATTGTTAAGGAGATGCTCCATAACATTAGAAGAAAGCCTTCTAAAGGCAATATCATCTTGCAATTAGATATGACAAAGACGTTTGACAGAATGTCTCACACCTTTGTCATTAATACTTTAAAATATTTTGGATTTGCTGATGATATTGTCTCTCTAATTTATAGGCTGATCTCCAATATTATGGTTTCTGTTTTAATCAATGGCTCTTGTTCTGGTTACTTTCCTCAGAAGACAGGTTTAAGACAAGGAAATCCTTTATCTCCTTGCCTTTTTATCCTGGCTGAGGAAGCTCTTTTAAGAGGTTTATCTAATCTATATGCTTCTAACAATAGTATGCAATATTACTTAAAGTCGGGTTATATCTTACCCTGCTTAGCCTTTGCAGATGACATAATTGTCTTCTCCAACAGTGCTCCTTCTTCAATCAAATGCCTGAGCCAGCTGCTGGACAAATATCAACAAGAATCGGGGCAGTTGATTAATAGAGACAAGACTAAAATAATTACCTCTTCTAGGTGCTCCAGTGTTAATACTGCTAGAATCAGTTCTAACATTGGTTTCCAGACTGAGCAGGATCCTTTTAGCTACCTGGGAGTCACTATTGCTGCAAACAACAAAGGAAAGAATTATATTCCTCTTATAGCTAAGATTCAAAACAAAATTAATGAGTGGGATCTGAAGAACCTGTCTTATAGTGGCAGACTATCCCTTATAAGACATGTTCTTCACCCCATTATATATTTCTGGATGCAAAATAGCTTAATTCTTAAGAATATCTTGAACAAAATAGAGCTGTGTTTCAATAAATTTCTTTGGAGACCTAAGTTTAATGAAAGTGCTATTCACTGGGCTGGCTGGAGAAGTCTTTGTAAGCCCTTTGAAGAAGGTGGATTGAATATCAAACTTCTGTCTGATATTCAACTCACCTTTTCTTTTAAGCTCTGGTACTTATTCAGAAAAGGGAAGTCTCTATGGTCTGATCTTATAACTAAAACCTATTGTCAGAATATGCATCATACTATTGCTAAGTGTTGTGTTAGTGACTCTATTGTTTGGAAAAGGCTCTACTCTGTTAAAAATGGTGCTGACCAGTTTATTCATTGGAAGGTGGGTCGTGGAGATGTTGATTTTTGGAGAGACTCCTGGCATAACATGTCTCCCATTATCACTGAGCAAAATGTTTGGTATCTTCCAGCCAAAGTAAATTCTTTTTGGAAAAATGATAGATGGGATTCCAATCTTCACTCATTCCTTTCTCATGATAGATATCAACACATGAGCTGTGTTGATATCAAGCATGATCAGGATGATGTGATAGAATGGAGCCTCTCTAAAGATAAAAACTTTAATACAAAAATGACTTGGGAAAATATCAGGAAAAAAAGTAATAAATCTTTTATCTTCAAAAAAAATTGGCATAACTTTATACCTACAAAATTTTCTTTTCTCTGCTGGAAGATACTAAACAATTTTGCTCTGATTGACAGTGTGCTCTCCATCAAGCACTTCTATTTAGTTTCAAAGTGCCAGTTTTGCTGCAATTGTGAAGATACATCCCATCTCTTCATCAATTGCAGCTATGCCTGGCACTTATGGAACTATTTTGGTATCATGTTTAAGATTCCTGTCAAGCGCTTTATGACTCTTCGTCACATGCTATTTATGTGGTTCAGTTTTTCTAGCAGTAATTTCCATGTAACCCATATTGTTCCACAAATCATTGTGTGGACAATCTGGTTTAACATAAATCACTATAAATTCAATAAGCCTATTGATACTTTTTGTAGTGCTATTAACAGAATTAAACGTTTTATCCTAGGTATAGACTCTAACCTTAAATCTAAGCACTGGGCTGGTGCTGTTAATGCAGGATCTCATATGGGTGCTATGTCTATCAGTAAGAGGAAAGCTTGTTACCTGAAATGGAAGGTGCCTGATCCTTGCAGAGTAAAAATTAATACTGATGGTGCTTGTTCCTACTCTGGTGAGGCTTCTGGTGGACTCATTGTGCGTGATGATCAGGGGAATGTTATCGAGGGCGCTGGTTTCCTGTTTGGCAAGATTAGCCCTCTTCTGGTTATGTGTCGCAGGAGAGGATGGAATGATGTTGATCTTGAGTCAGACTGCTTGACTCTTATCAACGGTTTGTCGTCCAACTATGCTTCGAATGACTCCAGAGATGTTATCCTCAGGTCTCTGCTTCCCCCTTCTGTGCGAATTCGACACATTTCCAGATCGGAGAATGTGGCTGCTGACTGGATCTCGAAGTGGATCCTTGCTGAGAAGAGAAATCGCTCCTTCACTATCCACGATATTCCAAACCCTCTCCTTGCTATCATTGTGCTTGAAAGCTTAAGAGTAGGGTATATCGATCCGGGATAGGTATTTTGGCTGATTTTCGATTTTGTTTGGCTTGAATTCACGATTTGGTGTTTGTTTTGTGTGAATGGCTGGTGGAGGATGGATGGCTGGCTCGATTTTGTGTTGAGATTCAGGGATTGAAGGGCTCGAAAGGTTGATGTTGGTGGTAGCAGTGTTTTTAGGGTTTTCGTCTTTTCGATTTGGGGATTGCTGCATTAGGTTTGGAGAGGCTGTGTTGCTCGATTAGGGTTTTCTTGTCTAATTGGGTTCTAGGCAAATCGGGTCTGTAATTGGACCTTGTGATTGCCCTTTTTAGTATCTTCATTTTGGTCCAAACATTGTGTAAATCTTCCAATTTATTAATATAGTTACTCTTTTGCCAAAAAAAAAAATATATATATATATATATATATATATATTAACATGGTAAAATATGTTATATCATCTAATAATATTAGAGTGTGAACTATTTATATATATATATATATATATATATATATTATAGTAGATCACTATAACGATAGCATAGAAAAAACTTAAATCGATATACGTAAGATTAAGATATACGATTTGACAACTATGCTGACATCGCAAAGCCTAAACAAATTTAACAACTTACATTAAATTCTCAAAACACAGATTTCCCATTTTTGCAACTCATATGAGCACTAAGCTTGGCTCGCACCTATCTGGCTAGTAAGGCGGGGTTCAAACCACTCACGAACCCAAAGTCACTGTCTGGTCAGGGGTACGGTTAGGTACCAACGAGAAGACTTCTGTTGAAATACGATTGCTTTCATTTGAAAGCTTCGCTTCTGTTGAATGGCAACTTTCACTACTGTTAACATTAGCATGCCTTCCTTTGGATAGTCGCTTTTTCAACGAGTTCTTTCTGAAGCGAGCTTTTTTAGTCTTTGGTGTCTTATCCGTCTCCCTACAGTTATTCTGTGGCTCAATTGGCCTTTTTCTGGTTGGAAGAACAGTTAACTGAGAATTTCCTTCAGGTTTATCAGAAGCAGAAGCACTTGGTAAGATAGCTAATAGAGCAGTTCTAGCAGCACTTATCTCAGCTTCCCTTTTAGTGTATGAAGCAGCTCCTATATACTTGATTCCTCCAATTTCAACACTACATGTAAAACGAACGGCTCGGCCAGTAGTTGCTTCATCCTTTTGAAACTGATAGAGGGGAATCGCATAATTCATCTTCTGAGCATACTCTTGAAGTAGATTTTTGCATAAGCCTGTATCTTGCTGGATAGGATTATACACACAATCAAAACCCGAACAAAGAAGATAATGAATTTGTGTGCTCAAAGAATTGAAGTATAATATTTAAGCTTTATATAACAAGGATATCAACTTAAAAGTAACATTAATGATCATAACAGAAACAATTCCAAACACGCAAAGTAGAACGGATGGAAGATGTATAACAAATAAGACAGCATAGATCAAGGTGAAGACCATATTGATATTCCTAAGTAATAATAATAATAATAACAATAGGGATAGTATACTTACAACAGAGCTTGAATCACCAAGTTGGCCTGCTTTCGCTAATTCCTGGAGAGCTACTTCGGCAGCTGATTGCTCCGCGGCTTTGCGATTGAAAAACCCAGACAAAGAATCATACCTAATCCCATTCACTATTACTGTGGAGCGAAATGTAGGCTCATGTGAAGGGCCTTCTTTTGAAGTTTCATATTCAGGTGTAGTGAGTCTAAACTTTTGAGCATACTCCTGCAACTGGCTCTTGAATACATAGCAATTTGAAAGACCTACACATGTACAAATTCAGACTAAAAAAACTAGTTGATAGTTACTTGTAATACCACTTTGAAGTCTTTAAAGTAGAGATACTACCATATAATGTACCTAAAAAATCATATCACATTACTAACAGATAAAAACACCATAAATAAAGACTTTGAAGTCTAAGATTACATGTATTTTCTTCTTTCGGTTATAGTTCAATAGTTGTATTTTTTCTTTAAGCAAAAAGATATCGTTCTTTTACTTTCAAAATAAAATCTACCGAACAAACCCTATTTATAAACGAGCAAGATGAGCAATTTGAGCAAAAATACTCAGTAAAACTCGATTACTAGAATAAAAACAAATAAATACCTGAAACAGCGTCGTTGGTGGGCATATCTAAGATATTCTAGGCAGATTTTCTAGATAGAGATGAGATTTCGCCGAGCGTTTGTGAAGAGGGAACGAACTAGCGTGAGAGATAGATGGATCCGGCGAAAAAAGAGGGAGAGAGAAAAAGTAGGGTATAAAGTATAAATCAGCATCTTTTAGATGGGCTGGGCTTGTGTCGTACGGCGTTGGAGAAAACGCGCCGAGGTTCAAGCCGAGTAAATTTATCGGAGAAACTCAGTAATTTGGTTAAATCTAGTTCCAAAATGGTAATCATATCTATTTTTAAATAGTTTCATACAAAATTTAACTATTTTAAAAAAAAATTATTCAATATACTCTTTTTATTTACTAACTTCAACATATTCCTAATTTTAAATTCTAACCATCATCAAAACCAAAGAGTAGGGATGGAGATTTGGATATTGTCCGGCCCGATCCGATCCGGCCGGGTTTTGTCCGGCCCAAACTTAGAACGGGCCGGGTTCGGGTTCAGAAATTGCAACCCGCAACCGGACCGGACCGGGTTCGGGTTTCAAATTTGTCCGGTCCGTTCTGGCCCGAAAATCATAAAATATATATAAAAATAATATTTCTATATATAATAAAAATAATATATTTTAAAAATAAATTAATATATTTAAAAAATATTAAAAAAATATATTAAAATTAATGTCCGCGGGTCGGGCCGGGTTGACCGGCGGACATTAGCGGACGGGCTCGGGTTTGAAAATATGAGCACCGGAGCGGGTCGGGCCGGGTTCGGACTCAAGTGTAAAAAAACGGGCTCAAACGGGCCGGCTCAAACCCGCCCCGCGGACTGCCATTGCCATCCCTACCAAAGAGCCTCGAATTCTATCTTCTTCTTCATTTTTTTCCTTTTCTCACTAAATTTCCAAATTCGAAAATCACAAAACTAAATATTCGGCTTAAAAAAAGTGTTTTTCGTCAACTTATGAGTACTTTGTAGATTTGAGCTATTTAAGATGTTAGAATAAGTAAATCTATGTTTATTTAGGTGTTTGAAGTTATATGTCGTTGTTAGATTCTTTGATGTGTGTTAGAATAGAGTTTTTATGTTCGATTTGTGTTGGAATTGGAGTTTTTTCGCGCAGGTGTTCTTGGTCCCGTCGGGTGAGAATTTGTCAATCGATGGGGAACAAGGGTTCGTTCTCAAATCGGCAAGGGAGAGGGCTTCAACCGGCGGGGAACACGTTCAGTTCTTTTCAAATTGGGAAGAACTTCAAAAATATAAACTTTTTAAATGCTACATTATTTGGAGTTTTTTGTTCCTCACCAAAGTTTTTCTCCTAAATATTTATCCGAATATAAGATAGATTTTTTCAAAGATTTTTTTGGAGATTTTGGAGGGTTGAAGGTTTTTAAAGTTTTGAGAATTTTTTGAATTTTATGAAATTTTTTGTATAAGAAGAATATTGAGAGAGAAAGAATTTTGTATTTTTAATGTTTAAGTTAAGTGTAACCAAAAATCACTAAAAGATAAAAAAGATTATACTTGGTCAAAAGACAAAATAGTAAAAACCTAATAATTAAAAATATTAAAAAATTGGATAAAAGAACGAAATAGAAGAAAAAAAAAACTAGAATAATAAAAAGAACACGTTTTATATAATTAGCTCGGCCATTTATTTCAGACTATCAAACGCTTGTTTGTAAATACTAATTTATTACGATTTAATCTTTAACTTTAATTTTGAGTTGTTATTGGTAGATAAGTTTGATATTATATAGTTATCGGTAGACTATCCATTTTATTTTATTGTTTTAATTAGGTTTAAGTCTATCTCGTTCTCTAAGCTTTATCATAAAAACGGTTATAATTTTTTTATTATACTTATAATATGTAATTTTTAAACTATGTTTTTAAAAATTTGAACTAAAATAATTATTTTAATAGTATAAACTTATTAATAAATTTTGATGTAATATACAATATAATCTGTGAGAAACCTACTCGCTATATATATATATATATAACTTAATATTTTTAATTTTATTTTAATAAAAAAAACTTAATATTTGAAATATTTTTATCATGATGTAAGATTTATCTAACTTTACCAACTATTATTATTTAATATCCTGCATTTTTTAATACCTAAAATACTTTTGAGGCCCAACTACATCAGGCCTTTGAAGGAAAAAACTAGACCCAATACAAGGCAACCGGGTCAGAAAAGAAAACCCTAATTCCCAAATATACTAAGTTCGATACCAAATTAGGAAAAACCCTAATTTCTTCTGATCTCATAACCTTCTCTCTTTCATCCCATTGAATCTCATCCATACACGAACCCTAACCTGGATCAATGTATCCAACACCCAAACTTTCAAGCATCAAAATCGCTAATAACGAGTTTGGTACTTGATTGCAATTGAAAAACCAGTTCCTTCTCACTTTCAGCGAATGCTTCGAAACCCAATCTGCCGCCGTGTTTTCCATTCTGGATACATGGCTGATTTTCATGGATGGAGACAGCATTGCTTTGCACATTGCTATTCCTTGGCAAAGAGATTCGCCTGACGAAATTTGGCTAACCAGAGACAGACTATCAACATCAATGTCGACGTTTGTCCATCCTCTCCTGTAGCACAGCAATAGAGCTTCCATCAGAGCTCGCCTCTCTGCCTGAAACGGTGTGAGCTTTCCAAAAGTGAAGCCAGCTCCTTCTATGCAACTTCTCGTGTGATCCCGAACGATTATTCCTCCAGACGCCTCGCCAGTGAAGTCGCAAGCACCGTCAGAATTTATTTTAAGTCGTCCCAGAGCAGGAGCTCTCCAGCATCGGTAAGCCACCTTTCTCTTGCATATAGATAATGCACCAAGTTTAAGCCCTGCATCTTCAACACATGCCCAATGCTTAGCCCTTAGTTTCAAGTCTATGGCTAAGATAAATCTGTTAATTCTATTAACAGCATTTTGAAAACAGTCAATGGTTTTATCAAATTTACAGTGATTTCTATTATACCAAATAGTCCATGTTATCAACTGTGGCATAATATGTGTGATATGAAATTTACTGTGAGTAGACTTGAACCAAACCAAAAGCATATGCCTAAGACTCATATATCTTCTTACTGGTATTCTGAACAACATTCCATAGTAGTTCCATAAGGGCCAAGCGTAGCTGCAATTGATGAAGATGTGGGAAGTATCTTCACAATTGCAGCAAAACTGGCATTTTGAAACTACAATGAAATGTTTTTTTAAGAGTATACTATCAACAGGAATGAAATTCTTAAGTAGCTTCCAGCTAAAAAATGAAAATTTTGTTGGTATAAAACTGTGCCAAATCTTTTTAAAGAAGAATGAACTACTGTTTTTTGTTCTAATGTTTTCCCAGGTTTTCTTTATGCTAAAGCTCTTATCTTTTGATAAACTCCACTTTATACTATCCTCCTTATCATGAGAGATTTTAACACTTTGTATGTGTTGTTGTCTCTCACTAGATAGAGAGGATAGTAAACTAAGATCCCAACTTTCATTTTTCCAAAATGTTTTAACTTTAGCTGGAAGATACCATAAGTTTTCAGCATTGATTATGGGAGGCATCTCATGTCATGAGTCTCTCCAGAAATCTACATTTCCACAGCCTATTTTCCATTGAACATACTGCTCTGCCCTTTCTCTAACAGAGCATAAACCTTTCCACACAATAGAGTCACTGACTCCACACTTAGCATTGATAGGGTGCCTCTCCAAACAATATGTTTTGGAGATTAGCTCAGACCAAAGGGAACACCCTTTTCTAAAGCAAAACCAAAGCTTGTAAGCAAAAGAGAGTTGTATGTCAGACAGCAGTTTGACATTCAAACCACCCTCTTCATAGGGATTACAAAGGTATCTCCAGCTTGCCCAATGCATTGCACCTTCATTTACCTTTGGCCTCCACAGAAATCTATTGAAATAAGTTTCAATTTTACATAAAATGTTCTTTGGTATTATACAGTTTTGCATCCAAAAGAAAATGATGGGATAGAGAACATGTCTTATAAGTGACAATCTGCCACTATAAGACAGATTCTTTAAGTCCCATTCATTTATCTTATTTAGTATCTTAGCTAAGAGAGGAGAGTAATGCTTCCCTTTGTTGTTTGGTGCAATTGTAATTCCCAGATAGCTGAAAGGAGCATTTTATGTCTTGAAGCCCATGGTTGCTTTAATTCTGGCAGTATGAGCCCTAGCACATCTTTTGGAGGTAATCACTTTAGTTTTGTCAATGTTTATTAGTTGCCCAGACTCATTCTGGTATTTGGTGAGCAGGTCACATAGGTTTTTGATTGACAAAGGAGAGCTGTTGGAGAATATAACCACATCATCTGCAAAGGCTAGACATGGTAAGATGTATCCTGTTTTAATATGAAATTTCATAGAGTTATTTGAAGCATAAAGATTTGTCAGCCCTCTCAAAAGGGCTTCCTCAGCAAGGATAAAAAGACAAGGAGATAGAGGATCTCCTTGTCTTAATCCTACATTCTGAGGAAAGTATCCTGAACTTGACCCATTAAGTAGGACTGATATCATTACATTAGAAATAAGTTTATGTACCATAGACACAATTGCATCAGAGAACCCAAAACATCTAAGTGTTTTTATGACAAAGGTGTGAGACAACCTGTCAAACGCCTTTGTCATATCCAGTTGTAATATGATGTTGCCTTTTGAAGGCTTTCTACCAATGTTGTGAAGCATTTCCTTAATCACTAAGATGTTCTCGTGAATAAGCCTTTCTTTTACAAAGGCAGACTGTCCTCTAGATACAATTGTAGGTAGTATATAGGAAATTCTCCTATTGATAAGGGCAGAAAACAGTCTATTAACAATGGTACACATGCTTAACGGTCTGAAATTATTCCAGGTAATAGGATTGGCTACTTTGGGGACCAGCACAATCCCAGTGGCGAAAACCCCTTTTGGGATAGGAGCACCAGAAAGGTATGCATTTATGGACTTACAAAGATCTACTTTTATTATTTCCCAGCAGTGCTTTAGGAAAAAGGTGTTGAAACCATCTATTCCTGGAGCACTATCTTTCTTCATTCCATTTAAGATAGTTCTAACTTCCTCACTAGATGTAGGCTTAACAATCTCAGCATTATCACAGTCCCTAACAATATTAGGGATATTATTTAGAATTGAATCATGCTCATTAACAATGTTACTATTATCAGAAACATTAGAGAGGATTACTTTGAAATGTGTCACTGCAGAAGAGACAATATCACATTGGTCAGTAAGCCAGACATCCTTATCTTTTATTCCTACAATAAAAAATTTCTTTCTCTTTTTTGTGACATAACTGTGATAGAGTTTGGTATTTCCATCACTATCACTTAACCATGAGTTAAAACATTTATGTTTCCAATAGCTTTCCTCATCTTTCAAAGCAAGGATGAGGATGTTATTAGCTTTAGACAGATTAGCTTTTGAAACATCATCTTTTATAGTTTGATGAAGTAGCTCACAATTTTCAACATCAGTGATAGCTTCTTTAACCTTACTGAATATGTTACCAAAAGATGTAAAATTCTAGTTTTTTAAATGTTTTTTCAGTCTTTTCAGTTTGTACCAAAAGATGGTACTGTCCTTACCATTACAGTGCTTAGACCAGTTCTGACTCACACAAGACATGAAGTCAGGATGGTTTGTCCATGCATTTATAAATTTAAAGGAACCCTTCCTTTGATTAGAAAACATATTATAGTTCATATATTGTTAAGCATATATTGATTAGTCAATACCCAGTCTAATCTCTTCCAGTTGGTGTTGTTGCTCCAGGTATAGCGTGAGCCACAGTGAGCAGGCACCTCTAAGTCACAATGTCTTATGAAGTCGTTGAAGTCCTCAGCACTTGCCCCATCATAATTCATACAGTGGAGCTGGTCATCAGGGCATCTAGTAGTATTGAAATCCCCAGCAAGAATCCAATTCTCGTTACAGGTAATGTTACTAAGATGTCCCCAAAGCAACCTTCTCTGTGCTCTCAGGTTACTTGCATATACAGAAGTGAAACAACAATTAAAAGAAGCATAATTGATGTTAACATGTAAATACTGATCATGGTCCTCAATAACAGCAACCCCAACATCACTAGACCAGAATATCCATATTTTGTTAGATGTATTAGCAACGTAGTTCTCAAGACCAATCCTTCTTGCCACCAGCTCCACCTTATCAACCCTTGCCATAGGCTCCTGAATAGTCACCATTTTTACATTCTCCTTTTTAATAATGAACTTTAGCCTAGCTATAGTAGGATTGGTGTGTATCCCACGTGCATTCCAGCTAATGAAATTAATCATTATCTGATGCAGAGCTTTTTGGTACCTTGTCTCTCTTCCTAAGAGAGTTTATTGTCAAATTTCTTGAGTTACTATTCTTTTGTGCTGATCTTATTTTCCTGGATATGACAGTTTCAAAATCTTGCTCACCACCATTTGAACTAGCTCTTGGAGAAGGATTATGGCTTCCAAGCATTCTGATACGAGGAGAAGCCTGCGAGTTATCAAGACAGTTCTCCTCCACCTCAAGGTTCTGGAGAGCGCTGATTATATCAGGCTTATTTATGGACACAGATCTATCTTTCACAGGGCTACCAACACTAGTTGAAGGACAGGAAACATATGAACGATCTTTCTTTGTAACAATAGACTTTAGCTTTCTTCTATATACTTGTGCAAAAGTTTGGACCTTAGTGGTCTTTGTCTCTTTATCAATCTTGTTTACTTCTTGTACAGACTCGTGTAAACCATCAGTTCTTTCAATAATATCGTCTCTTACCTTCTCGTTCTTGGATTCCTGTACTAAGTTCTTTTTACATTTATCACCATCGTGACCAATATGATGACACTGCTTGCAATAACTTGGCGCATTTTTGTAACTTACACTAATCAAGAACTCCTTACTATCTCCAAAACCCACAGTCAGCTTTCTCTTAAGTATGCAAGAAACATCAACTTCAATCAACGCAAAACAAGCGTTCCAATTTGCCATGTTTACATCAGGAACAACAACATGATGAACAAAACCAATAGATGAAGCCAAAGCGTGAATTACAGTACTGTTATACATGAACTCTTCTAGTTTCTCAAATCGCACCCACAAGAGAGCTAATGGGCACTCAAATTTTCTTGAACTTTGTGGGCACCATTTCATAACTCTCATCAGTTTGCCATCCACCTTCCAAAATCGACTAACCCATAATCTACCAGCATCCTCCAAAATCGAAAATTCTATCTGTATCTGCCTAGAATCAATTGTGATGTACGTATACAGCCCCTTAAACTTAAATGATTCAAGAAACGATTGAAAAGCTTGCCTCTTGGGGATACCATCATTAAACTTGACAATAAGAGTTGTTCTAGATTGATTACGAAGATCAGACATCACCTGATTTGAGAACCTAATCTTGTTGTGATCAGAATGCGTTGAAATACTTAACGGTTTGAACTTCGCAGTCGCAACCTTAAACCTTACCACATCAGTGTACAATCTGTTCGACGTAGCCTCTTGTGATGCAGCGTCGTACCTCTCAAAGGTGGAAAAATATCGTTATCTTGCAAATCCATGATCACTCGGCAAGATCAGCAAACAACAATGCCTACGAACTCGGAAGAACTGAGCCCGAAACTAGTGAGAAAGAATGGATAATGTATCTTAGAGGTTAAGAAAAGTTTCTATTCTTGATGCTTTCTTGAGAGAGAAGGCACCCATTTTCTTGGAAAAAAATCTAGAAAATATGATTTAATTTCATTTTTATATTTTTTATTTCTCTTACTCTTCACTATTTTCTTTATTTTGTTCCAAATCCAAAATCGAGCCTAATAAGAGGATAAGTGGTTAGTTTTTGGGTTGAATTTTGAGCTCGTATTTGATGTATTTATTATCATTATTAGTCAAACTTATTAGAGTCATTTTTTATATATGGACTATTAGAATAAAAAATACGCAGATTGGTCACTATAAATAAGAACTGTCATTTCACTTAAGAGGGTAAGTATATATAATTATTAAATAAATCATTCAATACTCTCTCTATCTCTCTTGAACCTACCCAATATTTACTTTCGTGAGTTGGTCCGTAGTTGGCAAGAGCACCTTCATACGCCACTGAACCATAAGTAATCCGAACATAGTAGCCAAACTTAGGCTCATTAGTGCCGACCACAACTGGAGTTAATCTGAACTGGTACCTGAAAGACTCTTTCATAATCAAACCTTCAAGTTAACTTTCATTATTCAAATCTTATGAAGTGTATTGCGTTATAATGGCAACTCCTCAAACAGCAAGTATGTATCTCACCCAAGGAGTGAGGTTGTACAAGAAGGTTCATAGAATTCTATTAATCTGAATTTTTTCACAAGATTAGTTAGATCAGTAAAGACAACAATTTCTACCTGAGATTTTACCACTCTAAGCCAATAAGGAAACATTGGTTGCGGTAGCCATCGATAAAAAAATGCATCGATTAACATATGTACAGGCGTATGGTATAAGGCTCATATTAAAATAGGAATTGATGCGACGAGGGATAATGAATTCGACTTCATTTGACCGTACTGACCCGACCAGAGATATCCCAGGGACTCTAGATAAGGGTCACAAAAGGTGCGCGAGACTAAACAGAGAAGAGCGGCCCATGACCCCTCGGCTATGGTTGCTGGTGTCGAGCGCATTAGGTTTGATATTTTAAATTAGCAAAAGTCGAGGATCCTCAAGATGATTTACCTTTGGGCTTCAATAACAACAAATTCACCCTTTGACTCTAGGACAACAAGTCAACCTTCAACACCAAGTAGACATGATGATTTTCAATATTTAGGTTCGCATATTAGTTTTCAGCTGTTAGGATATAATTTTATGGTGTACTAGTAGACGACTCCAAACCATGGCTTAAATAATGCATACTACAATCAAGGGTATCGAAGAAAAGTTTCTTATTTAATCTTAGAGACCGTGGCGGTTGAGTTACCACAAAGGTTTGATATTCCTAAAGTATAAAAATACTATAAAACCAGTGACCTAGAGTATTATACCGAGTAGTTCACAAATGTTACGATGAGTTTTTCAGAGGATGATCGACTATAGTGTTGAGCGTTCTCAATAACATTCAAGGGTAATTGTTTGAAATAGTTTAATAAACTAACATCAAGGTCCGTAACTAGCTTCAGCATGCTCTAAAAAATCTTTAGATATCAGTTCATAATGAGCAATGTAACTAAGGGTCACGATAACCATATAATGTCTATTAAGTAGTAGAATAAGAAAACCATATGAGATAACATTCAGAATTTTATAAGAATAACCTCGATTATTACAACGAAGATGTGCATTATGCACCGTACATACATGGGCTGCTCCCAAGGAAAATGGCCGGACAAGTCATGAAAATGAGAGCTCTAACGTTCAGGACTCTGGTGGCACATATATAATCGTAAATCGGGATTGAGGAGACTGTGCGTCTTTGATTGATCCCAAAATATTAGCCTCGACAAAACTACCACCTTCTAGCCCTAATTCTAGGGGTAGGATTCGGTTGGTTCGAATCGGTTTTTTTAGATATATATTTAAATCAAACCGAAATAAATCGCTATATAAATTATTAACCGAATTATTAAAAAATATGAGCATTTTTTGGTTTCGCTCAGTTTTTCGGTTTAAACAATGATGCGATTTGGTTTGGTTGGATTCAGTTCAAATTACTTTTATGATTTTTTTTAAATTTGATAAAAAAAAATTAGAAAACTAAAAATTATATATATAATAAACCATACAAGTATGTATATGAATAAGGTAAGTCGTGGTTCGAACCCCCACTATATTGCATACAAAAGCGTTTAAGCCTTTCTCTTTAACCAACTAGGAAGACTAGCTAATACCATTAGTAATGGTAAAATACGAATATAACAGATATCAACTGGTTTAGTCGGTTTTGGTTTGGTTCAGTTCCAAAATTGAATAAACAAAAAACCGACCAAATTTTATTCATTTGACCAAGGTTGTATATAGTTGAGTATTAAAATTCAGAGTTTAATCGATAAGGGAAAATTATTACCGTACGTGAGAAATAATGGTTCAAGAGCTCATAATAGTGTATGTAACGATTATAGGGCATCTAGAGCAAGTGGATCAGAGTCTCAAATGGTTGTTCTGAAGCAAAAATAATTATATAGTGATGATGGACCCTAAGATGACATTGTGCGACTTAAAAATGAGTACTTATACACGAATCTGGATCAACATGTTGTAGGAACGATCTATTAAGGGGAATATCTTGATTCGGATCACGGCCGACATGCTGTTCAAACTATTTTAAGTGAGGACAACCTTATCATGCCGCTAGGGTTTTCAAATATTATTGAAGGCGATTATATTTCTGGAATAACCAATTCTTTTTCAAATAGACAAAAAAAATGCTAGAAGCACAATTCCAAAAAACAATATAACCACATATGATATGGGCTCCAAATATTCTAATTGTTTTCAGAATGATGATCATGAGTGGCTGGAAGATGGACAAATTATCTTCAAAAAGTATGACGAGCTTACGGAATGACGTCACAAACCGTGACGGGATAGACACTTTTTGCACTATTGTATAACATAAATGTAGTGTTCCCGGGAAAACTGATAGTCTTCTATTTTAAGGATTCTAACTAGTCGCCCGATGGAAAGGAAAATTAATAATGATCAAACTGGACCTCATCGAACAAAAAAGGATAAAAGCACACCTAAAAATCCAGCACTACCAAACCCTAATAGGAAGCATATACACTTCAAAGGTTCGAAGGAAAGTTTTCAATGTCTTTAATAGTGTTTAAGAAAAGTTTTCATTCATAGTACAAATGAGAGTTAAAGGAAACTTGGTCTGAAGTGGGAAAGTTCATACTCTGTATACAAAAGAATAAGGGACACGATCAATCTGTTGGATGAAGATGGGATAAACCTTCAACACCCGCGAAATATTTAACACTTTTGGTTTTATAATGTGTAAATTTGTATTTAACGTACTTAAAATTTTGAACTAAACATTTTGTAACTTTTGTAGGGGCCGATGGCATATTTATTCATACCCTAAGAATATAGGACGGTTTTAATAAGGTACCCAGATAGTTTGCGTACTTTAAAAGTATCTCCATAATTTTCACGTGTGATTATTTTCTATTAATAAAAACCTCGAATCCCTCATAAAACACTCCAACTAAGATTGGTCGAACATAAGGCTCAATTTTATAGCAAGGTAATCAATTGTGGTATTACGATATGAAAGGATTGTAAAGGTTCCAAACTTAGTTGGATAAAGGACCAACTTTCTAAACAAGGGCTACAAGTTTGGTTGATAACATGAGTCTAAAACGTCAAAAAAAATATGAAATTGACCTAATATAATAGAATTTCAAGTGGACTAAATTTATAAGAGTTCAGAGTGGACTGAAAATGTAAATGACTTCAAAATGGATAAACTACATACAAACTGTAAAGTAAAATACAATATGATTTTAGGGTACCCAAAACGGGTTAAAAGATAAGCGTAAATAAGATACAACACAAAACAACACGACCACCCATGAATTTTGTTCACAGAAAAAATATGTCTTGGCTACCCAAATAATTTGATATGAGAGAGAATATAACGCAATATTCAATTTTGCGCATTCCATGGGGTACTAAAGCTGATAAGCCAAAAAACTAAAAGAATGAAAAACCAATAAGTCTACAAGCCATAGGGTTGTTATCGAGGCGGTCTGTCAGACTGATTAAAGTAAAATGTCTTCAAGCCATTGGGCTAAGAATTTTTAATTGTTTATTGTTTTAAACTTACGTAAATATTGTTTTTTTTTTCATCCAATTTTATGTAACTGTTTTATATTTACACATATACTAACTATATAAACAAAATACTACACCTACTTTGTTATATTATAATTAAATTATTATTAGTAATATGAATATATTTAGTTTATTATTTAGATATTAATTGATATAAAATTATATATTATAAAAACATTAATCAAGTTTTTGTCGGTTTTATCGGTTTGGATCGCGAATCGGTATGGTTTCAAACTTCGGCTCGTTAACAAATCAATAACATTACCGGATCGGTATCAGATGAAATTTATTGGACCGGTCTGAGACGGGTTACCGAGTTGGTAAGCCCAATATCCATAGTTATTCATCCCAGGTGACCATCAAGAGAATTCATATCGGTAACATCACTGGACATGCCGTCAAGGTTACACACTTATTCTTTCTCATTCTCCTATATATCCTCCTTTATTTTCTCATCGTTATCCTTAAGGGACACTTCAGCGGGCTTGTTGGAGACTAACACTAGCTCCCATAAGGATTTGAGGTGTATGTTATGCAATTTATGGTAAAAAACGAGCACATCATAGAGACTTGTGCAATAAGAGCTTCTCTTTTCTGTCTCCCCACTCTGGCAATAGAACGTTCTCGTGAATTTGCGGATTCGGATGCATGCATTGTTAAACAAGTCATGACTGGATGAATTTATCATTTGACCGTATTGATAAATATATTGAACTTCAGAGAGTAATTAAGCAAGATCATAAGATGTTGGACCTTCCTAAATAATGAAAATGTCTATTTTAAAATTTTATTTTGCTGTAATTTAAGTGTGATGTAATTTAACCTACCGCTTTCCAAACTATGTATATATAGATAATGTTATTTAGGCCCCAAGGGGGTAGCCGAGTTGGTTGAGTATGGCATTCTTATGACCAAAAGGTCATGAGTTCGAGTCCCTCTACATACGCTTTCTCAGCTGAGCCTGTCACCTTTGTGTGGTTTACCTTCTGGCGTTGGTTTGCAGGCTATCGCGTCAGACTGAGGGTTTACCCTGTGTGCACTCATTGCACTCTGAGTAGCTGTTGCGGGTTCCCTCCGAAAAAAAAAGATAATGTTATTTAAATTAAAAAACATCAATATATTTGTGAAACTCGATTAAAAAAATTATAAGCCAAATAAAAATAATTTTTTACTTAAAAATATTATGACAATTTTTTTGTATATATATATATACATATATAATATCGACCAAATTGATTAACAATAACATGTTTTTATACAAAAAACTACACTAACGTTTTTTCTATAAAATAAAAACCTAACGTCGTCCAAATCGGTTGATATTAATTTTTTTTATTCTTTTAAAGTACCATAATGTCGACGAACTTGGTCGATATTAAAGTACTTTAAAAAATTAATTAAAGACCCTAATATCGACGAACTTGGTCGACATTAAAGTACTTTAAAAAATTAGGGTACTTATTTATAAAACAAAATATAAAAAACCTTAGTATCAACCAACATGTTCAATATTAGAGTATTTATTTAAAAAATAAAAACCTTAATACTAACTAACCCGTCGACATTAGGGTATTTAAAAAAAACATGTAGTCCAAGTTATAATAACTCAAAAGCAAATAAAACATACAACCAAAAACTAAAACCCCATACATTATCTATTTTGTTTCAAACGAATTAATAATCCATATAAAAAACATTAAAGTAATTCAGACAAACCAATAATTCGTACAACCTAACATCCATAAATCATACAACAAAAAATACATAAGTCATTCCATATAATCAAAAAAATTAAAGTAACATCCAAGTTTTTTAACAAACCAATAATCCATACAACATAAAATCCATAAATCATACAACCGAATATCTACAAACCATAAACTA
Source organism: Limnanthes douglasii subsp. nivea (assembly GCA_036936605.1). Classification (NCBI taxonomy): domain Eukaryota; kingdom Viridiplantae; phylum Streptophyta; class Magnoliopsida; order Brassicales; family Limnanthaceae; genus Limnanthes; species Limnanthes douglasii. The sequence goes on along the minus strand of JAUPFV010000002.1, from coordinate 61,777,098 downwards.
AACATAAAAATATATAAAAAATCATACAATCGAAAAGATCTTAGTCAGATAAATATGATTGGCATAAACTCGATATTTTCTCCATTTTTTTCGTTATTACCAGCCATATTTGAATATCATCACATATTTCTATCGAGTATAATCTTAGGAAATACACATAAATTATTTGAATTGTCGTGTGTCACATCCCTGGAGCGATCTGTATCTCATCATCAGGAGTAAAATACAAAAAATGTCAAAAAACATATTAAAGAAATGTATCATAATCTCTAACTATAGTATGAATGTCGAAAACTAATACCATTGACATAACTCTGTTTTGTTCCAATAAAAGGTGATGTTGTCAATCTCGCCAAAACGAGTTCTCCTACTTTGCATTTTGTTTTACCTTCCCGCATTTCATTTTCAAGGATTTTTTGGCGTGTGACGGTACGGTTTGGAGGTAGCCAAACTGCCGAAGTACACGCACCTGTTGATACGAGTCTATTTTGTTAACACATATGACAACAAAATTAAACCATGCTACATCCTCCAATCCTATAACTGAACAAAATATTTCGTACGACTAAAATATGATATATATTAAAATGATAATTTATATATACATAACGTAAATTCTAAATATTTAAAATATTTAAACTATATGTATCTCATCAACTTTTAAAACATCCAATACAAGCCGTCTAGACTAATGATTTTGTATATCATATTTATTTATTAAAAAATACTTATCCAAAATCCACGAACAAAAATACGATACACGATGTGATAATACCAGAAAATGTAAGATATTGTATAGTTCGACCAAGATGTGCATCCTTTACGCGAAGTCACATGTTCTGTTTAACGTTGATTTTAATCACGATAACATAACAATCGCGTATAAATAAAAAATATACTTTCGGTCACATTTCATTATTCCTGACCCGAAAATGTTCACGTTTCGATAATGAACGGTGCTAAATGTACTTTTCAAACACATAATCTCAAATCCTTTACCATAATATTTATCCAACTTGATTTCGAATATACTCATTTTGGACCTAAACAAGCATGACATCATTAATACATTTATCATTATCATTGTTGCTATCTAATTGATGAGTCATTTTTAAACAAAAAAAACTTATTATACAAATGACATTATTTATCTAACGTCCCAAACATAACTCCGTGAAAATTTAAAACTATTGGTCCCGAAATTTCCATCATTCAAGAGGTCTATTAGACCGACAATTAATCAATGTTTGCCGTGACAAGGCGAACATAGTATCGTCGACGACTCTCATTATCAGTACGTAAGGCTGGGTCGGAGTAAATCTCTAATCTTAATTAAGGGTAAATCTCAAGTTTTCTCATTCGATCGAAATGCCCAAAATGGGTTTAGCCACAATTCGAGCCATGGGTTTTGTTCTCCGAAACCCATTCGGCCCAACTAGACGATGTTCGTTTCAACAAGACGTTAATGTCCAACGTCAAAAGCGACTCTCGTATTAGAACTTCAAAGCCATAGATCTTCTTCAACAGGTGCCAGTTTAATTATCGGGAGCTGGACTGACCAATTCATGGAGCTAAGCAAAGCAAGTAGGTAACATTTCTCTTGCGGCAATCTCACTAACGCCGGCAAAGAGGAAAGTGGTGTTTCTATTGTCAAATCCAACAACTCCACATTCTAGAAATGGAAGATGCGTATGCCAGATCTGTTTCTGAGGTATCTCGCAGTTTTCTTTCTTCAATTTGCATGCAAATTCGTTGATCGTTTTTTCGAATTATTTGTTTTATCTAGCTGATCAGTAACGATTTTACTGTTATCGTCGGTTTCTATGATCACTGCTACTGATCTCAATATTTCTCGCTATGTTCCCGAGTCTTTTCCTATATAATTACACACGCACATATATATAAATTTCTAATTATATATTTGGTGTACTAAAACCAATTTCTTAACAAAGTTGTAATTGTGAATGTGTATAGGTATTGGATTTCTTTAGGGTAAATCCGACCAAGGGTCTCACCATTTCTCAGGTATGTACCTGCTTCTTTATCACGGCCTAGTTGTTGAACACTCACCTCCTGCCAAACCGCCAGGGTTTTGACATTGAGTTCTCTATTTTTTAGTTAACTTAAACGTATGAATTTTTCGATGTGGGCCAAATTGGATTGGTTTTTGTGTTTGAAGTTTTGTTATTAAGATTACCGACCGCCAGTCCAACTTAGGCAAGAGTTTCTCCATAGTATTTCATCCATTGTGTTATTTTCAGGTTGTACAGCACTCTCGACGATTTGGAAAAAATGGTATGTGTGTACATATTGTACCAGAACCACACCATTGCACTTAATTTTGTATCAGTATCGCGGGTTTACTATCCTTGCATCGATTTCTGCAACTGTCTGTGCTTACTCGTGTTGACTGAAAATAAACTCGATCGCTGAATTCTGATCTCTCCGTATATGTTAGTAAATTAATATTCCTGGTTGCTTTGCTTTTGGAAATTGCAGTTTCAGATCGACTTAAAAATGAGTATATGGTGTTTTTCATTTGCGAAATAATGTTAGTTATGATATCCTAGAGATTGAAAGTGAAAAATCTCTCCGAAGAAGGTTATCATTTTTTACAAAGTAGGAGCTCTTTGACATTTAGAATTTACATGGTCCCTATATTCACATACTTGTATGCTTCGTAATCATAACCTTTAAACTATATTGTTAATGTAGGTGATGGCTCAGAGTGAGCTATATTTCTCTTGTATAGTGTTTATTGTTAGGTGTTCATTGTCTTAAAGTTAAGAAGTAAAACTATATTTGATGGATGATATGAAAATAATAGTTCTTAAAGAAGGAAACTAATTCTTCTTCTATTAGTGTAAGCAAATGTTCAGTGGACTGTTCTTTTACCCCTATTCTAATACATGTTTCTCTGTTTTTTGCATGCGCTTTTGCTGTCTGCAGTACTGCCTCAAGAAAGAAGTAAGAACGAACCTGATCCGCCTCTCCTTTTGAATGCTTTTTAAATGGTTGGATAAACATACATAATGCACTTTAGGCGGTCTTCTTTGTGTACTGTTTCTAAATCAAATTGAACTTTACATATCTACTTTGTAGTATTCAAACTCCACCTCGAACATAGCTAGTAAAAATCCCAAGGGACTGATATGGTAGTTTGGTGAAGAAAAGTGGCAATGAAAAAAACAATACAATGAAAGCAACATTTAGATGTTGAAACACAGGTTAATTAAACAATAGAATTGAGTTCTTATCCAGAACTATAGGCTGTAGCTATGATAAATAAAAAAACTGCATTGCTTACAGATTGTTTACATTTTGGGTCGGTGTCAAGAACATATAAATTGGTGCAAAAGGAAATAAATTTGTAAGACAGAAACATATTTTTATACCCATTAAAGTACATTATTAGTGATGCATTGCTGGCTTTTATATGTTACGCCTTAATTATTCTCTTCGATGAACTTTGCAACTGTTAACATACTTTACTGATAGGTTTAATTTCTTCCTGAGTGCAGGAACTCCACTCTGGAAGTTGGTCCTAAAACAGTTTGATGATTTGCTTGTTAAAATATTGATTGTTGCTGCTGTTGTCTCTTTCGCTTTGGCGTTGGTTGATGGAGAGACTGGATTAACAGCATTTTTGGAGCCTTTTGTAAGATACAACACTCTTCGGCTAGGCTAATCTAGTCTCTTTTGAATATTTTCTTTGTCAAAATTGGCACGCCAAGCTTCAAGTTTCTCTAGCATTTGAGCATTCCCTTACTTTTTGGTAGTTTTTTGATTTTTCTGGGCATAAATTAGAAAAATCGATGCTCTACGCGAAACTGTACAGTAACGAGGGAACATGTAATGGGGACAAAAAATAGGAGTATCAGAATGTCTTGACTGCTCAAGAAAAGGGATTCTCATATTACCAATTTTTAATATCTGAGATGAGAATCCCTGGCCATGTTTATCTCCAAGGGAGGATCTAGCTCAGATCCAGAGAGGAGAGCCCATTTGGCCGAAAAATTAAGTAAAGATGCTCTTAAGAAGATAAAACACAACAAAGTTCATAGATCCATAATTTTGCGCAACTGAATGTTTCTAGTAACACTTGAGTCTCTGTCTCATGATTCTTTTTTCTTTTTGTTTACTTTCCCATAGTGTTTAGCGATAGTTCGGTGATGCCTTTGCAATTGTTTTTAAAATATACCTTTTTTGTCTTTTATTAAAACTTCGTTTTTCAGGGTAACAGATCTGGTTCAATTCCTTATATATGTTGACTCTTTTTTTCTGATTTTTGTGGTATGTTCATGTGTTTTTTAAGATACAGCTTTACCTTGGTGTAGCAACACATTTAAACAATGAATATCTTTATGAAGCATTTCAGTGGAACCAATACGTTTTGTTTTATCTTGGATTGTTACTGAGGCTAAAGTATTTTTCATATTCTGTTACATAAATATCTCTTATATTTTACTTAATAATTTAAGTTCTCTTTAGATCAATGTTTTGAATTAGCCACTTCTTTTCTCACACCACAGAAGCCAAGGTCTGTAATTTTCTGTTCTACAGCTCATCCTTAATAGAATCTACAAAACCATATAAGAAATGCTGATGAAACTGCATGAAAATCATACAATTTACTATGTATGTGATACATAGTAGCATCTGTAGGTTATGGAATTGTAAGAGATAGAGTCCGTGCTGGGTATAGTTTCAGTTGGATGTTATAATTACAGGCATGTCTCTTATGATGCAGTTACTTGTATTCTAAATTATGAGGAATGCAAGTATCATTTTGTATATCAGGACAAAGTGATAAAATGTGTGAATCTTGTACCAATGGTGCGATGATCTTGACATCAAAATCTATTTGTTTTGGACCCATTCTATTTTATCATGTCAGTTTCAACTATCAAAGTTGAATTTAACGTTGTCTTTTTTCTCTTACCTTTACGTTGTAATTACCTCAACAGGTTATCTTGTTGATATTGGCTGCCAATGCAGCAGTAGGGGTGATCACAGAAACGAATGCTGAAAAGGCTCTTGAGGTGAGTTCTAGACTTTATAAGGACGTTGGGATAGTATGTTGGACAATGAAGGATTATATTTTTACCTTCCAAAAAAACGGTTTAGTGGAAAAAATAAGCCACACAATCAAGATATATTGTGTAATACAAGATCCTAAAGTGATGAATGGAAACATAAGCGTAATGGAATGGTTGAAGGCGAGTGTCTAAAATCAATTATTATTCAATGTGTATTCAAGTATTCGTTAGAGTGAACAAATGCGTGCCATGAAGCATCGCGAGAATGCTCTTTTCCTCTTAGTTTTAGTTGAACATCTGTAAGTGTATCCTCTAACTGGAAGTGTAGTAGACCTTGATTAGGTTTTGGAGTTGGCTGGGGGCTAAGGAGACCTTAAGATTCCGTTTCAGATTCCTGTTCTGTTTCCTTTTCCTCCCAGCCTGACCTTAATTTATGCAAATACTGCTATGCCATTGTATTGCAGGATTTACGTGCATACCAAGCTGATATTGCAACCGTGCTGCGTAATGGTAAGGCACATAATTAAACGAGCAACTGATTGAGTTAATTGTGTTAGTAAAAGAACTATACACAACTATAAAATGTAATAGTTTGCCTGTATTTGCAATTTTTCTCTTTTGATATATGAATTAGAAAGCTGGTTACGGAGTATCAAATAGCTCTAATGACCATTATTTCTTAAGAGTGAAAATTTTACTGTTCTTTTGTATAAAATAGCTGAGTTTGGTAGGAGAACAAACTTTTCTCTATTAGGCTTTTAGTGATTTTGACTCAGTTTACTTTATCTCAACGCTTGTGCCCATCTTAGATGCATGCCATGGCGGTGCATCTCTCATATTAGTCTTCAAGTTGATTAATACGCTCCATTTATGTATAAGGCAACATGTTTAGGAGATGATTAATTCTGCTGTAGTGAATCCTCTCTAACAAAAGAGGAAAAGAACAAACAAAATTTTGCGGGGATATCATAGTATGGGTTAATAGATGCTCTTCAGTTTAGAGAAATCTTTGCCCCTATCATTTTTATATGATCTAGCTACACTTCTCTATAGGAATAGGTGAATGAATTAGTTACTGCACCAGACTTTTTACTTGTATTAGTTAGTTATCTGTTGTTTTTAGTCATTTCATTTTGTAATATTTCACGAACTTTGTGTAACATGTTAAAGATTGCAGGTTGCTTTTCCATTTTGCCAGCAACAGAGTTGGTACCAGGGGATGTTGTAGAAGTTAGTGGTACGTGAGTTTACTATTTACTTATCCCACGTAAATGATAGACTGATAATTTTGTACTCCGCTTATTTAGTGGGATGCAAGATTCCAGCTGATATGAGAATGATTGAAATGCTAAGCAGTGGGTTACGCGTTGATCAAGCAATTCTTACAGGTAAATTCAACTTGTAAGTTGACTTGTCTGTGCATGTTTGTCATAATTTAAGTGAATCATTCAAGAGAAAGAGGAAGATTTATTTTACCTAGTTAAGTAGCTGACTGAAAGCTGGTGTTAGCAAAGGTTTGTATTCTTTATTTATGGCTCATGCTCTTTGTAAGTGCATTTCTTTGCCTTTAAATGAATGTTTTTAAGCATTTTCACTTCTGATGTAGCTGGACATTTTTTTTAATGTTTGGTAGGGGAAAGCTGTTCGGTGGAAAAAGAGGTTGATTGTGCTGTTGCATCAAATGCTGTATACCAGGACAAGACAAACATTCTTTTCTCGGTAGAAGCTTAAACTCTTTGTTACATGATATATCAGAAGTTAAAATTTAGACTCAGCAAACTGGAATTGAATTCCGTTCTAAGTGATGGAAAATTTTGTATACTTTATCAAAATCAGTATATTATTTTCCTTTTTTAAGTATGTTAACATGCATTAAATGGTATGTGTTAAAATGACTCATTATGGGTTCGAAGCCATGCTAAATAACAAATATCACTCCAATATTAGTTTAACCTCACAGATTTATTATACCAAGTCTTTCTTTTGAATTTTGGTTTGAAACTCTTTTTCCTTGCCAGCCAATTTATTTTAAAGAGTATATCTTATGTCTCTTAAAGCTACTTCAAGTTACCCTAGTACACTAGAAGCTAATATAGATAGACTTTAATATTCAAGTTGCTTACATGTAACTTTGCTGTGATTTCATTTTTTATTTTTTATTTTCTATTTTCTATTTTCTATTTTCTATTTTCCTCTTCATTTATTTATTGATGTTACACTCATTAGACAAATAGACCCAACAATTTGAGTAATCTTAAACTTGTTCTTTTTGTCGCCTTTATTTTTGGATAAATAGTGTTTCATGGTTGCTTATCTTGCTTTTCTTTTACGTGACACTTTTTAGTTTACTTTTTTTCATATTAGCTTTTGGTTCGATAGCCTTTTAGATGGAATGGATTATCTAGCATCAAAGATGTAAATCAACTTGTATTTGGCAGGGAACAGTAGTGGTTGCAGGTCGGGCAAGAGCTGTTGTTACTGGAGTTGGTGCCAACACTGCAATGGGCAGCATACGTGATTCGATGCTGCAAACTGATGACGTAAGCATCATGATATCTAATTCCGATTAAAATAGTAAATGCCTGCTTTAAAGTGATTTCGAGTATGTGCTTTGTATCAATGTATAAAGCCACTAATTTGACAAGAACCTTGATGGATATTTGGAAGTTGCACAGTTTGTTACATTTAGCCTTTATGTTTTTTGCGCCTGCAAAAACAAAAAGCCTCCGAGGTTATGCATGATTTTTTTAATGGAGGAAACCAGACATCTAGCGGAAAACTTTTTTTATATATTGAGTTTGGACTATTGCAGGAGGTAACACCCTTGAAAAAGAAACTGGATGAGTTTGGCACTTTCTTAGCAAAGGTGATTGGATATCCTCTACCTTAAACCTTCGTTTTTGAATACTAATATAACAGGAGCAAGTTTCTATTTTCCCTTGCATGATTTGCTAGTTCTAGAAGCGGGAAGAGAATCTATTCCCAATGACTTCAGTCTTATTATTGAGTTGTTTCTTTCATGTTATATAATAGATGAGTTTCAAAGCCTAAAGGTTTATTTGTAGTTTAATTATTATTTTATTTTATATTTTATTCAAATTAGAGCTATGCAAAAGCAGGAAACAATCAGCAAGATACATCTTTATTACCAATGCTTGGAGATTATGTCTTTTCTTCTTTCCTTTTTTGTTGGTTTGTTACATGAATAAGGGATAGTGTTGCAGTTCATATCCCTGGTTTTTTTTGAATTTTTATTTTTATAACAAAATAAAGATAAAAATAAAATAAATAAATAAATAAATAATATATATATATATATATATATATATATATATATATATATATATATATATATATATATATATATATATATATATATAAGATATAAGTGCAAAGGGAACTTAAAGAATCCAGAAAGCTTTATTACCTCTTAGATTAAATCTCAAATAACTTAATAAGCATGATTTTTTTATGCCACTTGTGGTCTAAATTTCTTGCAAAATGCCGCGAGTTATGTAGTTCATTCATTATTCTTGCTGTATCTGCTAGCCAACAGACACTTTTGCCCTTGTTTATTTTTCCGTGCCTTAACATGTCTTGTATATCGCACTCTTGTTTTCAACCACAAGGATATTTGTTTGCATGCATAAAAGTTGTCCATGGGGACCTCATTTGAAGATATTTCAGTGCTCACTGCGTGAGGTAACTATGGACATTGCTTTTCATATATTTTATTCATTAAATATTTCTGTATTTTAGGTTATTGCGGCTATCTGTGTGCTGGTATGGATTGTAAACATTGGCCACTTTAGTGATCCTTCTCATGGTGGGTTTTTGCGTGGCGCTATTCACTACTTCAAGGTTATGGTTTACTCTTCTTTCTCAGCTTATGGATCTTTTGTGGTGTTCTTATTAATAAAAAAATACCCTGCTATAACGGTCGTGAGGTTTTTGTATTAATTCAGTCACGAACCAGCAATATCTTGTTCTACATAACATTCGATATTATAGAGTTTATCTATACTATACTTTAAAGTCAATTGCGGCATTCAAGCTGGTTAGTTGGTCTGGTGGAACACGTCTATGCCATGTTTCACAAATTTGTAATATTCTGGGAAGAAACTAGGTTATCTGTAGGTCATCTGTTGGTAATGCAGAACTATTGGTGGAGAGCCTTCTATATTGGCTGTCACATGTGATGTCAATGGCCCAAATATAGATGCTGGAGGTTAACTACGTTAATTGGCCATAATCTGTATATATGTCAGTTGGCAATGGAGTCACACTGTTATTTAAGAAAGATATAGTTCAATACATGAAAAATAAGATGTGTATTTCAGTGCTAAGAAAAGGTTGTTGATATTTAAGTGAGGTTTGCTGGGGTGCATGTGTCGTGGACATATTTAAAAGGGGCTAGCTTCGTGGTTGAGAACCATGAGCTTCATTAAAGAGACCCAGGGTTCGATTTATTGGAGTGCAAATTGGTAGGGCCAATTTTGCTGGATTTTTGAATTTTTATATGTTCCATATGGAGGGCGAGCTTTGCATGGGCCCTCAGGATTTGGCTGGACCCATTTTTGCAAATCTCGGTCTTAAGAGAGAAGTCTTCATACATTTGACTTGTGATCCTTGCAGATAGTGTCTGAGTGCTACCTTGTTATTGTATGACTTCATAAGGACATACTTTGTATCATCTAGAATTTGTAGATTAAGAATTTCTGAATGATCAGCTTCGTTTAATAGATTATACCTTAGTTATGCTGGACAAGGTATGCTGGTTCTATGGTTTCAATTTTAATAGGTTATTTTCAGGCTCGGTATAATATTATTGCTCAGCTCCTCATGTGACTGCATCTTTGATCTTTTAATTTTGAATAACTTTTCATGTTCCCTTCCCAGATTGCAGTTGCTCTCGCGGTTGCCGCAATTCCTGAAGGACTTCCTGCAGTTGTTACAACGTGAGTTCTTTATGTGTTTCATGGTTCATATAGTTAGTTGGTTAGGCACTTAACTGGTGATGATTCGATATCTATGTGTAAGTATGTCTATTTTATATTGTGCCAATGTGCACGCGACGCACATGTAGACATATATTCATGTACAAGCGCAGGCCGCCTCTGATATGGAGTTATTAGTGAAATAGCTTACTAGTCATATTGAAATTAGAGCCAAAGTTGTTGTTGTATGACCTGTACCAATATCATTGTAAACTGCTGTAGTAGGAAAGAGTTATGATACCGTCAAGTCTGTGATTAGCAAACTAGTTGTCAGTTTGGTTATATATGTCTATGCTGTTGTGATACTCAGCAGGTATTTATTCGGCCTAATGCTTGGCTTTCTCTTATTGATTTTTCACTTGTTACAGGTGCTTGGCACTGGGGACTAAGCGAATGGCACGGCTAAATGCAATTGTTCGGACTTTGCCATCAGTGGAGACGTTAGGCTGCACGACCGTAATCTGCAGCGACAAGACTGGTACTCTGACAACCAACATGATGTCTGTTTCAAAGGTTATCACCTCAGAGTATCTAATTATTTGTATCTTTGGCTACTGCAAATACCAATTAGTAAATTTGACAGTGTGAATTTGGACTAGTATGCTTTGTTACACTTCTAAGCAGTTTAGCCTTGGATCAGGAGCTTAAATTATCTGGATGCGATGACAAAAGAAACTCGCCATCTTAATGTCGTTCAATATGTTTGTTGTAGATTCTTCGAATATGTAAAAAATCTTATCTTTATTTTATGTGTCTAACACATCATTTATTTGATAGCTGCTTAGCGTATTAGATATTCTATACTCTTAGCTTTTTGTATGGTTAAAGGCTTGAAGCTCTGTTGTATCTCGTAGAGAAATTGATGTATAAAGTGGTTCTTGTCCAAGTGTAAGGGCAGGAACTTTCTGGATATCAAGTCATGTAAGAGTGAATAGAAGATTCACATCTTCCAAAAAGTATCTTGTATAGGATATATTGCAGTCAGTTGAAACATGTTTCACTTTGATTCTCTATATCTTTATTATTTTAGCAGATATAATCTTTCGCTAACATTATGGCCTCGTTCTTATGTCTTTGTGTTTTCAGATATGTGTATTTCACTCTCTTGAACAAGGTCCCCTGATTGGTGAATACAGTGTCAGTGGGACAACATATGCACCGGAAGGCTTACTCTTCGAGAGCAGTGGAATGCAGGTTAGCCCTAGATGATTTTGCTATATTCGCTACCATACCACGATTCATGTTAGCCTGATTATATTGGATTCTTTTTCTGTAAAATATTAGTTGTATATAGACAATATATATGGCTCTATATGTGCTGCTGGTAGTTGCACATTTATGCTTTTTATTTACATTGTTCTTGAGACATTTGTTTTTCCGCAGCTTGATTTTCCTGCTCAGTTGCCTAGCCTTCTTCACTTAGCGATGTGTTCAGCCCTTTGTAATGAGTCTATCTTGCAATATAATCCAGACAAGGGTACATATGAAAAAATTGGTGAATCAACTGAAGTTGCTCTTCGAGTTCTTGCTGAGAAGGTTTGTTTTATACTTTGACCTTGGAGCACCTCTAGCTTGTTCAGCATATGGCCTTCCACTGTGTGGTTGTACAACCATATGACTCCTGATCCGCTATTCGGTTGCATGCCACTCGTTTTCTAATTTTCTCCTATGTTGAGTGTTACCATATCAGGTCGGCCTTCCTGGATTTGATTCAATGCCTTCTGCGCTCAACATGCTTAGCAAACATACACGTGCATCATACTGTAACCACCACTGGGAAGATCAGTTCAAAAAGGTTTGCTTTTGGTTTCAGATCATTAATAGTTTCTAGATTGTGTAGTTTGTTCAAAAAGGTGGGACTGTTGTGTACTTTGTTTAGCTTTCAGATTATTAATACTTTCTAGAAGCAGGGGAGTGTAGGGAGCGAAAAGTACAGACTAGTGTACTAGTGAACTATTAGAAAACAAAATCTAGTATCTGCGCTGATTAGGACACATGGGCCAATTGCTGAGGCAAGTCCAGGAAATATGGTATTTAACCAACATTCCTTAATGTCAAAATGTTAAGAAGGTTATAATCACAACAGTACTATTGTGCGTGCGAAATCATCTCAAAACGCATTTGATTTGTTGGTTTCATTATCTCTGGTGACTCGTCCTTTGACTGATGAATTCAACCAAAATAAGATCTTGATATGGGAGTTTTAGAACCGTGGCGGAGGGCAGTAACAAAGAAGTAGATAATGCATACCAAAAGGGAAATAACCATTATTAAGTGTTTATAATCTCTAGTGAAGGATGTAGATATAAGCGACTAATCAGAAACAATACCAACAAATATAACTCGCAGTAGGAATGTGGGTTATGTAGCTTTAAAGCCTTTCTTTAATTATTATATTCTACTGTTTCTAGCTAGTTGCTTTTATATTCAGCTGGGAAAACTACTCTTGCAGGTTTCTACGTTGGATTTTTCTCGTGATCGCAAAATGATGAGTGTCCTTTGTAGTCATAAACAAATGGATGTTATTTTCTCGAAAGGAGCTCCAGAGAGTATCATTTCCAGATGCACTAGTGTCCTCTCAAATAGTGATGGTTCTAGTGTTCCATTGACTGCCACCATCCGCACTGAGCTGGAGTCACGTTTCCACAGGTAGACTATTCTCTTCGCTCCATCTTCTAATGAAGTATTATAATATTATTAAAATATCTTAATGTCATGAAGACCATGCATGCCACCCATCGTCCTTTCATTTAATAATGATCATGGCGGTACATTGTTGATGTTACCTAATTTAAGACATTTCTTCGAGCTTACTCTAAAAGTTCTTGGGGGTGAGAGCAAGCTTCATTCTTCTCATACTTTCCGGCTGGAGGTGTTTGGGGGTGAGAGTGGCCCGTTACGTAGGAAGACACCTGTTGCAAAATATACTCATTTTTTTATTATCTTCTAGAAGTTTTTCCATGCCTCATAAATAAGTTTATAAATAATTTGGATCTTCGTGTCCGTCTACTATTGAGCTTGGAAATTTCATTATTGCACAACAGTTAAACCTTTGTTTAGACCCTGATACGCTTGTAAATTGTATTCACTCAGTGGCTTTACTACATGTCTCTGCTTCTATTTCTTTTTGAACATGTTTTTTATTTATTTTTTATATCAGTTTTGCAGAAAAGGAAACTTTGAGATGCCTTGCTTTGGCCATGAAGCAGATCCCACGGGGTCAACAAACTCTATGCTTGGATGATGAGAAAGACCTTACATTTATTGGGTTGGTATGCTTTCTTTTCAAAAAGGATACTAGCTAGGTTTTACACAAACACACATTCTCTGGTTCAATCTTATATAAATTTTTATTCTCTTGGTTTTAAAAGGTCGGGATGCTTGATCCACCAAGGGAGGAAGTGAAAAATGCTATGCTTTCATGCATGACTGCTGGTATCCGAGTTATAGTTGTCACTGGGGATAACAAGGTAACTACACTATCAATTCTTAGCTCTTTTACATATCAAATAAATTTTTTCTCATTGGATAAAAACTTCAGTCCACAGCCGAGTCGCTTTGTCGCAAAATAGGTGCTTTTGATCATTTTATTGACTTTGCTGGTCACTCCTACACTGCTTCTGAATTCGAACAACTTCCAGCATTGGAGCGAACACTGGCATTGCAACGTATGGCTCTCTTTACCAGGTACATTTTCTACAGTTAAGCCGCTATCTTATACTGAAACAAGCTTCCCTACATTTCTATTCTCAATTTCAAATATTTTCATTTCATACAAATTTGTGAAGATCCATATGCATTATATCATATTCAGGGTCGAACCCTCTCATAAAAGAATGCTGGTTGAGGCCTTACAGAACCAGAACGAAGTGGTAACTTTTTTTCTTTTTGCATATTTAAACTCTTCTAATAGCTTGCCTTTACTTGGTTACGATGGCTTATATCCGCTACTGCTGGTGTGTATAGTTAGTAGTCTCAAAAGGGAATTCTATCAAACTGATGTTCCATGTATGAATTAAATGGTATCAGTTAAGTATATTTCTGGATTGCTCTGTTGATGAAGCGCAGAGTAATTTGTCAATGTTATCCCGTAATTGAAGATAAGACTGGCCTGATTTTTTCCAGGCCTTGTTACTCTTAATCATCTCTCCTCTTTACAATCAACTTCAAATGTGTTATTTCTTGTCGTTTAGTTAATTAGTCCTTTAATAGCTATCTTATTTGAGAGTTCTATATAAGAGAGGAGCTTCAGTAAAATAGGTAATAGGCGCCGTTCAGAAATTAATTTATATGCCAGTTTGCCGAGTAAGAGGCATTGCCTCTATGTTTGGTCCTTTTGAAACTCAGGTATCACTGTCTTGTTCCTAGAAAATAAAGAAAAAGAAAGAAGAAATTACGTTCATCCCTTTTTTTTCTTGTATGTAAATTGACTTCTAAATTAACAGTCCTGCAGCTGACAAATATCTTTTGTCAGAGTTCTCTGAACTTGAGCCATTAGATTCTGCAGTCCATTGTTTCATGTCAACTATGTTTATATGCCATTGGCATCTAGTAAGAGGCATTGCCTCTTTGTTTGGTCCTTTTTTTATCTTTTTATGTAAATTGACTACTAAATTAACAGACTTGCAGCTGACAAGTATCTTTTGTCAGAGTTCTCCGAACTTGAGCCATTAGATTATGCTGTTTATAGTTTTATGTCAACTATGTTTTTTTCGTGGGAATTGGCATTATTTTATTCTTTGTTATAGGTTGCAGTGACTGGTGATGGCGTCAATGATGCACCTGCGTTGAAGAAAGCAGATATAGGGATCGCCATGGGGTCTGGAACTGCTGTAGCTAAGGTATCATACAGTGGTCCTCTGCTGGAAGCTCCTCATATTATGCAATGTTTTGCGTGTCAAATAGCATGTCTAACATTTCTCTCTTTCACCGACATTTTTGGTATTATGTGAAACTGTTTCACGTTCACATGTTTCTTTGATTTCGGAATCGCAAAGTATCAATATCTGGCATGACACAGGCTGAATCCATAGGCGTTCGATTTGAATAATCTCTGCAGTTCGTTATTCCACTATTACGTAATTCCTATTTTCTCCATGCTAATTTATGTAGTTTAAAGTGTTTGTATAAAATGGTTGCAGGGTTGTATGTTTTAGTATAGTTTTATGTAAATCTATTTCCAACACTTTTTATATAAACATTGTTGCTCTAACATTCTTGGAGTACATACTCCAAATTTCTAGTCGCAAGATATGCTAATTATAAACTGTACAACTCATTTTTTCGGTAATTTTATATTTTCTTGTTCTTATTCTTTCAATTCATTTTATTCCAGAGTGCTTCAGATATGGTTTTGGCTGATGACAATTTTACTTCTATCGTTGCGGTATTTTAATTTTCCCCCTTTCTTCGTTTCGTGCTTGCTTCCTTGTCTTTGTTGGTTTATGTTTTATTCTTTCGTATCTACATTTATCTTCCATACCTTAGTAATAGTAAACATAGTGGCTTTGCAACTTAAAATTATATGTATTTGTTATATACGACCGTGTCACCCTGTTTGTTTCCATGGAATTACCCTTTGGCTCCTTTATATATAAATTAATCTCATAATGTTATTATCTCTACTTATAGAATTACAAATGAAATAAATGTCTTTCTTATTAACTCTATGTTTTCTCCCAGGCTTAACTTTTTTTTTGGAATTGTTGAAAGTTTCATTTTTCAACAACACGAGAAACACCATATAGTTTAATTAGAATTGTGGAGCAATCACTGTTTTTTTCTTTCATTATCTTAACTTTCATCGCCCAAGTGTAACTAGGCCATAAATTATATTTATTTTTTGTGCTATTGAAAGCTGCTATATTGCTTGATACCATAATTATCTTAACTTTCATCGCCCAGGCTGTTGCAGAAGGAAGGGCTATCTATAATAACACAAAGCAATTCATAAGATACATGATCTCCTCAAATATTGGTGAAGTTGTCTGTATTTTTGTGGCAGCTGTGCTCGGAATACCTGATACCCTGGCTCCAGTGAGTCAATTTAGTTTTCACTTATTTAATTGGACACTTTGTCTTTATGTAGTGAAATCTGCAATAATATAATGTACTATATCACCTTTTATGCTTTTATATCCTGGCCTGTGCCTTTTAGAATTTTGGAGTTAGGTTTTCTGATTTATTCGACCCTAAACCTGTCCAGGTTCAGCTACTCTGGGTAAATTTGGTTACTGATGGATTGCCTGCTACTGCTATTGGATTTAATAAGCAAGATTCTGATGTCATGAAGGTCAAACCTCGTAAGGTAAACTTGATGACTCATTAAACAGCTAGTAATATGAGACTTCACATCTTCTTTCCTCTATATTGTCTGCTTTAAAAAGAACCTCTCCTGACAAAGATATGAGCTAAGTACTATGAGCTGTCATGGAAAAAAGGTGATCCGTCTTTTTTCAACAGAAGTAGAGAGGGTGAGGAGAATGTTAATCTAATTTATTTCCTTTAACAGAGAAGAATGAATGAATGAATGGTTACCCGTCTCTTTAGAAGAGCACGTACTTGATCTTGTTTTTCATTGTTTGAGGTGCTGTTGTAATGAGTTTTCTAAAAGAACAAAATCAGGTTTGATATGCTTATGGCGAACTTCCTCTTAAATCTGTTGCAGGTTAGCGAAGCAGTGGTCAGTGGATGGCTATTCTTTCGGTATTTGGTAATTGGAGGTCCTGGCAAATGTTGATCGTAGCTGTTTCCATGTTTAGATACTTTCATGAAGTCGTGCTGAAGTTGGTTTTATAAATTTCCAAACTGCAACACTACATTTTGCTTTAACAATGAAATTTATTTGAGGGAGATCTTTCGCAAATCGCATTTCAACCGAACCATATTCATCTTAACTTGCATCATGCATGACATAACTTATAACGGTCTTAGTTTTCATTCTCGTTTGAACAATATATTTTGACTTAGATGACAGCATTGTTGTGTCTATGTAACATGCTGTAAAACATAGTAATTTGTATCACTTTATTTTGGTGTTTTACAAAAAAATATGATTCACTAAAGATAACCCTCTAAAATTTTCCTAATACATAACTGTATATGTTTCGTTAAATGGGCGCGTGAATCTGTTGATAAAATATGTCCAAGGTCTGAAAGTTATTTCTTATTTGTATGTAGCTTATGTTGGCCTTGCTACGGTAGCTGGCTTTGTGTGGTGGTTTGTCTACTCTGACAGTGGTCCTCAATTGCCATACCGCGAATTGGTGAGTTTCATTTCTGTTGTGATGTGGTTAAGGGCAAGAAAAAAAATACTTTACCTTAATTGCGGTGTGCTAGAAAACATTGTTTTGAATACCATTTAATTTAGCTTCTTGGGCCTCTAAATGAACTATTATTAGTGTATGCTCCTTGGTGCATTCTTCCTACAGTTTCTATTGGTTTAAAAATCTATTGATCAGAACACTTCAATAGGTTCTTTAATCAATTAGTACAGTATGTCATTTAGGGCTATAGATTGGAATACGTAGGACTTCGAGTTGTAGAGAGCATGGTGTAGGGCTGTCAATATTTAACACGACACGAAGTCCCAACAAAACAATAAGGGTTAGAGTCAAGATATCTATGACTGGATAAAATCTAGAGAAAACACGACATGGGAAAAAATGGATCGTGTTCACGTCGACCCGTACAACCAGAAACTGATATGAAAAACACAAAATACTTACAGATTTACATTTTTTTCGCGCTTAGTCAGTGTTTGGGTTAGCGTTCTTTTCTTGTTTAAGTAGGTTTTTTGGGTTCAGCGGGATTGGTGGGTCTAACATATCATCAGTTTTTTCAAGTTTAGTCGTTTTTTCTGGGTCGTCATCACTCACCAGTTCTTTTTACCTAACCAGAAGCAACCCCACACGAGCTTACTCTGTGACATGAAGGAGTAATCACTCTTTAATTAAAAAGTAGGATATAAGCCCTGATCTGCATTCCTGCAAACAATTTCTAAGAGCCAGGTGGGCTGACTTGGCGGATTTATCTACGCTTTTTTAGGGATCTCATTGCTTAAGCCTTTGGAATTTTCTGGAAACTTCTTAAACCCTGGTATAAAATATGAACATGGACTCTCTAGTTATGCTATAGATGAAGGAAGGGTTATAGAAAAAGCCAAAATTACTAAACATAGTTGCATAATTTTTTTATTAAATATAATTGTTGTTTCGGAAAAAATTAAATTGGAAAAACGAAAATGCAACTATGTTTAGTAATTTTGGCCTTTTCTCTATCCGTTCCCCTAGTTGATTGAAATTTGTCTGAATTAGTTGGCTGCTTTTACCAGCGGATCTAGAAATCTACAGAAGGGTGTGCTTTTATGATTATAAGCAGTTCTGTATCCAAAAGTCTACTTTAGAACAAAATAAATAAGTTATAAAGGAAACAAATATAGACAGAAAAACAGAGTTAAAAAGGTAAAAGACCACCGAGGTAATGGAAGGTTGGGTATGGAAGGAAGGATTACCATTTGGAAGACCCTATAAAACTACTATTATAGTACATATGATGAGTAAAATTCAATGTTTCTTATATTACTTTTTCATAGAAATCGTTTTTTGCCATTGAGTGGGTTTGAGTCCCGTTGTCAGCTCGTAGATCTGCTGCTGGCTGCTTCATTGTCGCTATCTCAGTTTCAGAGGACTGGATTACATACATGTAGTAGACACATTCATTAAAGGCAATACGGAAATGATTGTAATTTTACTATCTATTGTTATTATATTCCTCAAATATTCCTTACCATTATTGCCTTTTACTTTCATTCCTTCTGCAGTAATCATACCCATGTGTTATTTTTTACACCCTCGCAACAAGGTGATTAAATCACCTTCAGACCCCTTTTGGATGACACAACAAGAAGCTAAAAGGTTCAACTTTAATAATAGGAACATTTTAGCCGCAAACAATCTCGATCCAGAATTAATTCGGAACTTATATTCCACAAAAGAAGTGGTTGATTTATTTAAACTCCCTGGCAGTGCTATCCACAATATCTACGCACTCAATTAGTTGCTAGGGTTATTGTAAATGTTTATCTTTTGTCTCCACAAATCGGACCTGCTGGTGGTGATTATACCTTTGGTACATGAGTTTGATGTCTTTACATGACTCAATTACAGATGAATTTTGACACCTGCTCAACGAGGGATACAAGCTACTCATGTAGTGTGTTTGAGGATCGGCATCCATCTACTGTAGCTATGACTGTACTTGTTGTCGTCGAGATGTTTAATGCTCTGAATAACCTCAGTGAAAATCAATCTCTTCTGTAAGTTAATTTTTTTCTGTTTGTTCGGAAAAGGAAAATAAGGACTTTGTCTTCAGCAGGATCCGAGATGTCTTCTTTTAGGTTTATTTATATATATATATATATATATATATATATATATATATATATATATTTGAATGTTGTAGAATGTTAAAATAACAGTAGGTTGTTTTTGATTACTGGTACTTTTTTAGTCCAAGTAGGTAATTATGCTAGTTAACTTGATCTTTAGCCTGTTTTCTTAGAGGATAGAGGGTGATATGTGTTCCCTTCGTGGCTTGGTTATTATATAGAATGCTCTGTTGCTTTAGTCCAATTAATATTCCCAGCAATTTTGTGGTGCTTAGTGCAAGATAATGTGCATAAAGTTCTAGTACAAATTCTTGAAGTTGCAATAAACTTCACAGGATTTAAGAATATTTGATCAAGTATACTAGTGGGTCAAATCACGTTATCTGTAACCTGATACTTTTATGGTGCTTAATTTCCAGTGTTATTCCTCCTTGGAGTAATTTATGGCTTGTTGGTTCAATCTTCCTGACAATGCTGCTTCACATGCTAATTTTGTATGTTCATCCGCTAGCTGTTCTTTTCTCTGTAAGTTATCTTTTGCACTTCATATCAATAACAATTGATGATTTCTCTTCTCATTTCTTGTGAAAAATGAATTATTATATGCAATGTTTTCATGACAGGTAACACCATTATCTTGGGCTGACTGGACCATAATCCTGTATCTCTCTTTTCCTGTAAGTACCTTTTTATGCTTTATGACTATTTGCATCCAAAAGCATGAGTTGTTTTCATTTTTTATCTCTTGTGCTTAATTACTTCACATTAGCTGTCTGTATACTATTGGCTTGGATCCTATTTTGTCTGTACATTTTATAGGGAAGGGAGCTAATATGCGTAGGCTTCACTTCCCCAAGAACACAGACGACTTGGTATTATTCTAGGATAGATAGTTCTCTTTAAATTGCATTCAGAGCCCTGTCACACTAGCACTGATGCTAAGTACTATGACCTATAGTGTTGCAGAGTAGCATAGTTTGTTTTGGTACGCGGGAACTCTTGATCTACACACTCAGTACCAATACCAGGGCCCACGACCGACTCCCCAACGGCCATGTGCCAGTCTATCGAGGAAATTAATTCTTTGAGATGGCCATCCCGGTTCCGACCTAGGGCTCTCCAGGCACCCAGGATGCTATCATCATGCCAGAATCTCGACTAGGGAAGTGGTTGAGATAAGGAGAACTCGAAATGTTTATCTCCTGTCAAAAGTGCCATGCTTTGTTGGTTAATGTATATCATCAGTCAAAAGCATTATCTCTGGTGAATATTGGTATATAGACATTGTCCTAGGGCTTTGCAACAGTACACCTTGCTTTTAGCCATAATTAGCATTTCACAAGTGTATATCTATTTACGTAGCTTCTTAGAATAGAAACTGTACTGGGACAGTAGCTGTGAAATTAGTTTACCACATGCGAAATGGTTGTTTTATGGGTGGTGGCGTCCGCCAGTGGGATGTATGTTTTTTACCAGACAAAAACTTAAGTCCCTATTAGATACTGAAAGCACGCCGATATTTATTATTTAATGCGTGATGATTGGAGGATGTATTCAAACACTCATATTTCATATCTCAGTCAGATCTTTTAGTGTTTTATTTTTAAGATTTGTCTTAGTCACAGCTTCAATAACGTTTTGAAATAAGGAATGTATACACACACAAAATTTATCTATTTTGATTCTGTATTTGTTGTAGGTTATACTTATTGATGAGCTTCTCAAGCTATTCTCAAGAAAATCTTTTGGTCAGTACCTTATCATCATTGTATCTGCTATATTTTCTTGGCTGTTTTGAGTCTTCAGATTAATATTTGTCATGCATGACATGATAGAAAATCGCTAGTCCATTTGCATTCTTGGTTCAGTTTTGACTCTTATATGGTCAGATTATCTATGGGGACAGGTTAAGTTTCATTCAAAGATTCTTCCAATAGCTTAATTCTAGATTTTGATATTAGGGGGAAAAACTATTTCTCATGTTTGGCAAATATAAAACAAAGACACTAATCTATAAAGATAGAAAACTAGTAACGACGTGTATATATAATTTATTCGTTTTCTTACTTATTTTAAAATTCTCTCTAAAAGTATTTTTGAAACTTTTTATGCTGTTCGATAGTCGACTGCAAGTTCTTTGAAGATTTGATTAGATTATTAGCTATTCAAGAGACAGAGTTATGGACGGATCGACCTAGAAATGTTTTCCTATTAATTTTTATGAATGCTTTTTAGTCACAGTTTTTCTTGTATTTTAATATCAGGTGTAAGGTTCAGGTTCAGATTCAGGAGGCCTGATTTACTCCCGAAAAAGAACTTGCACGATAAATAGGGGAGCACCTTACATGTCCAAATTTTGCATACAGAGGTAATCTTGATACAAGAACTTACCAATACACCAGGCAATATAAATCTTTGAACACCGACATGGATAAACATATAAATTGCAGAAAGTTTTATCAAAACCAGGAAGTTCTATATGCATATGTTGTACTAAATTACATGGGGCCTTAAGTTAAAACCTACCATCTGTTCCTTAATGTCATCTGAGGACAGTAATAGATGTTTTTTTGTAATTTCTTCCATAGAGTAAAAGAATGTTGTATCAAAAGTACAACGTTGTTTTGATTCATTTTCATTAAGCATTATGACAGTTCGAGTACGATTATAACTTTTCCACAGTTTGCATGGTAACGTCTTGTAACATCTTTTGATATTATTTATAAGGAAAATTTTAATCATTATACATGATAATCATTTGAATACGGTCAGTCATCTAATGAATATGACCTTGAATTTAATTTCAAGTTTCATTTATTTTTCTTTCATATTATATCGTCTTGTAGTATTTTTCTTTCATATTATATCGTGTTGTAGTATTTCATTTTGGAGAGAGAATACGACTTCATTATTGAACTGTGAAGCTGAAAATTTTAAAACTGACAATTGAACCTTTTTTTTTTACTGTTTAGAAGTAGATAATATTTCAATTGGATTTTTCTCTTCGAACTCATGTCAATTCTCAACTGGAAACCTTTTATTTCTAATGGAACTTTCAATTTGCAATTGAAGTTCTCTATTGAAACTTTAGAAAAGAAAAGTGCACTGGTAAGAAATGCAATATTGTAATGTTAACAATGGAGACCGCTAAAAAGAAATTGTCGAAACTATTTTGTGAGGTGGTGTTAAAAACTAGTCAAAATTTTATGAAGATTTAATTTGTCATTTGTACTTTTGTTTTAAATTTTTTGTGTGAATAATTATTTCGTTAAGTTGTCATTATTTTATATAATTCTTTCCTTAATTCTTTCTCTTCCTAAAAGTAATTTTATTTA
This sequence comes from Limnanthes douglasii subsp. nivea, assembly GCA_036936605.1. Taxonomy (NCBI): domain Eukaryota; kingdom Viridiplantae; phylum Streptophyta; class Magnoliopsida; order Brassicales; family Limnanthaceae; genus Limnanthes; species Limnanthes douglasii. The sequence goes on along the minus strand of JAUPFV010000002.1, from coordinate 61,754,339 downwards.
CCCTAAAACTAAAGGAATTAATGTTGGTAAGATTTAATGTAATATCGAATTACTACCAAATTAACTAATGTTCACCGAATCCTGTTTTAATGTAAAATTTTAAACCGAAACAAGTAACTCCCAAGATGATGAAATGTTAGTCATAACTTTTCGTTTATGAGGTTAGTGTTTTACTGTCCTTATAAATCTGCCATTAAAATTTAGCAATGGTCAAAATTATTTATCGTAGGAATATTGCATATATGGTTATTTATATATGGTTACTTAATTAGTATAGTAAAAAGTGGAATTCAAAATTATAATTTCATTTGTTGAAAGACCATTAGATATTTCACATTTAAAATATCTTTAAAATCGATTTGTTTTTTTGGTGTAAAATATTAGTGATCATATCTGTAATCGTGTTAGTTGATCTCCACACTGTTTATCATCAAGAATGGTTATTTTGGGTGTGAACTGTCAAGTGACCGTATTTGTAACAAAACAAATTATAACTTTGGATGCCACGTGCCACCGTATGGTTAATTGGCACGCACTAGTGACCATATATGCAACATTTTAAAACATACATGACTTGTTTCGGACACAAATTAATCTTAGTGACAAGTTTGTAATACGTGTCAAACACCGATAACCAGTCAAAGTTTTTAGCCCAGCCTCGATTAAGTCACACCTCTTAAACTCCTAAAATTAAAAAATTCAAAGGTAAAGAACTTTGGCTCATCAAACTTAATTGAAAATGAAGTTCGCTCCAAGAACAGAGAAAGTAGGAAAACAGGGGAAATCAACTTTTTAATGATCAACTCGATCATGGATCTCCATTATGCGGAAGAATTTCCCGTTCTTCAGTCTGTTAGAAATCATATTCAACAACCATGTAAGAAATTTGTAGATTTATTCAATCCGGTGGAAGAATCAACAACTTTGAATCCAGAATACGTGAAGAAGACAGAGCATCATTTCTCTATACAATATAGCGAACACGTTAAACAATCGGTTATCAAGAAGTCAAGAACCACTTTAATTGGCAAGTTCAGCAATGGAGTTCCAAAAAAAACAGAAACTCGAAAGATTTTTGGAAACATTGAAATTCAGGGGATCGTTCAGTTTTGAAGTTTGGGATTCGCATCACATTTTCTTTGAATTTGAATTGAAGGAAGGTGTGTCAAGATTCTGGTCACGAAATGTTTGGAAATTTGATGATATAGTCATGCGAATCTTGAGATGGAATCAGAATTTCAACAAAAAAGTTGAAGACCCAACTGTTTTAACCTGGGTTCGTTTCGAAAACTTGCCAGAAAGCTTGTATAATTCCCGTTTGATACATGATATTGCTTCAATAATTGGTCCAACTTACAAAGTTATTGTTCCACATAAAAGGGCACATACTAATGCTTGTTATGCTCAAGTGGAGGTGGATATTTCTAAAAAACTGCAAAGAAAACTGTGGACTGGTTTTGGAAGTAATGGTGGTTATTGGGTAATCATTAGCTATAAAAATGTGCCGTCGTATTGTCACGGTTGTTATCACATAGGGCATTGTCAATCTGAGTGTAAGAAATCAGCAAAGAAGGTGGAAGACTCTGATACTTTTCAAGAAAATAGCAAGAATGATGCTAAGGATGAGGAGCATGAGGAGATTAGCAAAGGGCCTTTTGTTGACACTACTGTATCAAGGAACATTGTTAAGGTATATAGAAGAAAGCTTAAGTCAATTGTAACTCAAAAGGATCCAGAAGAGGGAAAGATTGAAAGTAACAAAGATGTTAATCAGATAAATTCTACACAAGTTCAATTGGACAAAAATATACAACAGAATCTTGAAAATGTTCAAGACGTTTCACAAGACAAAAGCAAAGAAATTATAGATGCCATTAACAAGATTGATGAAGACCAATATAGTTCTCCTGATCTCAATATTGGTAGCTGCTCCCCTACACCAAGGCTTTCTCCACAACAAAGTTTTAATGAAATCATATCATCCAAATTGAATGCTACAAAAAGAAGAAGATCCAAAGATAAGTTAATTATCAAGTCTCCCAGTTCAAGAGACAAAGTTTATAAATCCTACTCTGAAAATGATCAGAGCGATTAGTTGGAATGCAAGGGGTGTGAATAACAAGCCCACCTTGAGAAGACTTAAATCTATGATAAATTCGGAGTATATCAAGGTGCTTATTATTCAGGAACCTATGTCAAAGAGAGATAAAATTAAATCTGTTGCTGAGGTGCTTGGTTTTAACAACTATGCTGCTAATGTGTCTGATAAGCTGTGGGTTTTATAGGTGCCTAGTGTTAATATCAACATTGTTCTTAATGTTGATCAATGTATCCACATGGAGATGGATTACCCTGGTATTATTGATAAAGTTTACTTAACATCAGTCTATGCAAAATGCAATCGAATTTTAAGGTTAGTTCTTTGGGATTGTCTTGAAACTACATGTGACAATGATAAGCCTTGGATGTGTGTAGGGGATTTCAATACTATTTCTGCTCATGATGAGAAATTGGGTTGTACATCCTCTTGACAAGCAAGTATGGATAACTTTAATGAAGCTATAAGAAGATGCAACTTGAATGATGCTGGGTATTGTGGTTCGAAGTTTACTTGGACTAGAAGTAATAAGTGGAGAAGGATTGATCGTGCATTAATCAATGATAAATGGATGTCTACATTCACTGATACTCAGGTTTTTCACATGGTCAGAACTTGTTCTGACCATGCTCCTCTCCTTATCACTGCTAATACTCAAAATTCTAATGATGTTATTAACAGGAAAAAGAATTTTAGGTTCATAAACTTTTGGTGCAATGATGATTCCTTTTTAAGTGTTGTTGAGCAGGATTGGAATCAACCTCTTGATAGTCACCCTAGCAACACTTTCTGGTATAAGCTTAGAAGGATCAAAGACTTCCTTAAGCTTTGGAACAAAGACAAGTTTGGTAATGTTTTTGACAGTGTCAATGAAGCTGAATGCAAGGTTAATGCTATGGAGGTTCTTCATTACATTAATAATAACCATCAGTCTGCTGCTAACTTAGCTATGGCTAATGGTATTGTTGAAACTAGAAAAGATTTTATTATAACATAGAATTTCAGTACAAGTTAAAGCCATATATATAGGATCTGAAAATATCTTCTAATTATACTAGTCTACTGTAATAAAATCTAATCTAATAATATCTATAATAGATTACGTTTGAATATTGACTATAATAAATTATTTAGTCAATGTATATTATTATTTCCTTTAACACTCCCCCTCAAGCTTGTGCGAAAGTGCTTGAAACTGTCGTAGCTTTGATAATAACGTTCTCTTTGAAACTTGAACTGAAGTACTTGAAGTGCAAGCTTGATCAAAAGACTGAAACGAAATCACACTCCCCCTCAACCTGGAGCATATATATTAATCATGCCCAACTTGTTACAAATATAAGTAATCCGTGATCCATTGAGCGCTTTTGTGAATATATCTCCTAGTTGTTCTCCTGTTTTGACATATCTCGTATGAATGAGATTTTGTTGAATCTTTTCGCGGATAAAATGACAATCAATCTCAATATGCTTCGTTCTTTCGTGAAAGACAGGATTAGACGCAATGTGCAGGGCCGCTTGATTATCACACCATAATTGCGCATGCATGGTAGTCTTGATGCCAATATCATTTAACAATTGGAAAATCCAAATTATCTCACAAGTAGATTGAGCCATGGCTCTATATTCAGCTTCAGCACTTGATCGCGATACAACATTTTGTTTCTTACTCTTCCAAGATACCAAATTACCCCCTACAAAAACACAGTAACCAGTGGTCGATCTTCTATCAATTTTAGATCCAGCCCAATCTGCATCTGCAAAATACTCTATATTTGTATGACCAATACTGCCATACCACAATCCTAGTCCAGGAGCTGATTTGATATAACACAAGATATGTTCTAGTGCTGCCCAGTGATTAACTGTTGGAGAAAACATAAACTGACTTACAACACTGACTGGATATGCAATATCTGGTCGAGTTACTGTAAGGTAATTGAGTTTTCCTACTAATCGACGATACTTTTCTGGATCACTAAACAATTCTCCGTCATCTTTCAGTAATTGCGAATTAGGAACCATTGGTGTATTACATGGTTTCGCTCCTAGCTTTCCTGTTTCCATCAACAAATCTAGAACATATTTTCTCTGCGATAAAAGAATACCTTTGTTGTTTCTTGTTATTTCAACCCCCAAAAAATACTTCAATGGTCATAAATATTTTGTTTGAAATCGCGAATGTAAAAATGTTTTAAGCAATGAAATGCCTTTAGTATCATTCCCAGTAATAATGATGTCATCTACATATACAACAACGAGTATAATTTCATTTGCAGATCGTTTATAAAAGACAGAGTGATCACAATTGCTCTTCTTCAACCCAAATTCATTTAATGCATCACTAAACTTGCCGAACCAAGCACGGGGACTTTGTTTTAATCCGTACAATGATTTATACAAACGACATACCTTTCCTCTCTCCCCCTGAGCAACAAATCCAGGTGGTTGCTCCATATAGACTTCTTCTTGAAGGTCTCCGTGTAAAAATGAATTTGTAATATCTAACTGATGTAATGGCCAATCATTTGATGCTGCTAAGGAAATAAATAAACGAATAGAAGTAAACTTAGCTACCGGAGAAAAGATTTCAGAGTAATCAACACCATAGGTTTGAGCATATCCTTTTGCAACAAGTCGTGCTTTGAGACGAGCTAGCGTCCCATCTGGATTCATTTTTACATTAAACACCCATCTACAACCGATAGCTTTCTTTCCAGTGGGTAAATCAACCAACTTCCAAGTACCAGTGTCTTCTAATGCTCTTATCTCTTCAAACATTGCAGCTTGCCAGCCAGAATGTCACAATGCTTCGTGAACAGTTTTTGGAATAAAAAATAGAATCAAGAGATGCTATAAAAGCTCGGGTAGAAGAAGGTAATTAATCATATTTTGCGAAAGAAGAAATTGGATAAGTACATTGTCTTTTACCTTTTCGAAGAGCAATAGGAAGATCAGGAGTGGACTCATCATCGTCTTCCATCATATCCTCGTATTAATAAACGAGCTACGTTTCCTTTTGAAATAGTTCATTCAGATGTTTGGGGTCCTTGTCCCGTTGTTTCTAAAACTGGTTTTAAATATTTTGTTACTTTTGTTGATGATTATTCCCGTGTTACATGGCTATATTTAATGAAAAATCGTTCTGAGTTATTCTCAATATTTTGCACGTTTACTGCAGAAATAAATACCCAATTTAATTGTCCTATTCGTATTTTAAGAAGTGATAATGGGAAATAATATTGTTCAAATGCATTTCAATTATTTATGGAACAAAAAGGAATGATTCACCAAACTTCGTGTGTGGACACGCCATCTCAAAATGGTGTTGCTGAAAGAAAAAATAGACATCTTTTAGAGGTTACTCGTGCACTTCTTTTTCAAATGAAAGTACCGAAATTATTTTGGGCAGATGCTGTTTCCACTGCCTGTTTTTTAATTAATCGTATGCCGTCTACTGTACTTTCAAATAATGTTCCATATTCCGTGCTTTTTTCGTCTAAACCTCTATTTCCTGTTGAACCACACATTTTTGGATGTACTTGCTTTGTTAGGGATGTAAGTCCTACTCGTACAAAATTTGATCCCAAATCCTTAAAATATGTTTTTCTTGGATATTCTAGGTTTCAAAAAGGCTATAAATGTTTTTCCCCATCTCTTCATCGTTACATTATATCTAAGGATGTTACATTTTTAGAACATGTTCCATTTTTTCCTGGTTTGTCTAATGTCGATCCAGAAACAACTACTGTCGATGATGATTTACTCATGTACACCACCATTCAAAGATCTGATGTACCACCTCCACCATATCGACCTCCCATTAGATATGTTTATTCTCGACGTAAAGCACCTCCTCCATCATGTCCACTACCAATTATTGTATTCGTCGTAAGATACTGAAACAAACAATGACCGGAATAAAAGGTAACAAAACAATTTAGTGTTTTAGTGAGTTGGCTAATAGAAATAAGGTTGAATGAAAACTGAGGGAGATATAAAACAGGTGTCAAAGAGATATTTTTGGTGGGATTGATAGTCCCTGAACCTAAAACACGAGATGATGATCCATCTGCCAATGTGACATTAGAATGATGTGTATTTGAAAGAGAAGTAAAAACTTGTTTATTACCTGTCATATGTTCTATGGCAGCAGAATCAATGACCCAATCAAAAGATGAAGAAATAAGACATGTAGTTGAGTTACCTGACACACAAGCTACAGGGTTTGTAAGATCTTGTGACTTTAGAGACTCTTGGTACTTGGAAAATTGAGCATATTCCCCAGCGGAAAGCACATGAGGTTCTTCATTCGTTGCCATATTAGCAAATTGTTGAGGTAGTTGAGGACAATTCCACTTTGTATGACCACGTTCATGACAGTAAAAACACTCAACATTGTTTAGATCACCTACATGGTTACCGGAACTGTTATGTCTATTGTATCCATCTTGACTATTGTATCCACCACGACTACCGCGATTACTGTATCCACCACGATTACCACGATAGTTTGATCTACCACGACTACCATAATCGTTATATCCACCACGACCACCACGCACACCAGATCTGCCACGATTGTTGTAACTATAAGCGCCGCGACCACCACGACCATCACGAATATTATGACCATCCCGATCATCAGAAAAACCAGGTTTATTGGTGCTGATTAATGCACTAGTGACAGGTTGTACTGGCTGTGAGCTTTCAGTTCGAAGAAGTCTAGCAAACATTTCATGTAGAGATGATATCTCAGATCCAGCGAGGATTTGAGATTTTGCACTATCAAACTCCGAAGGAAGACCAGCAAGAAAACTCATTACAGCCATTTGTTCTCGTTGCAATTGTTGACTTTTAATATCAGTACTGAAGGGTAACAAAACATTAAGTTCTTCGTAGATGCGTTTGAACTCCATAAAATATGCCGTAAGAGACTTATCTTGTTTTTCAGTACGATAAAAAGACCTGCAGACATCATAGATACGCGATATATTACCTTTTCCCGCATATAGAAATTCCAGATATTCCATTAACTCTTTAACGTATTCACAATGATTAACAAGACTAAGTACCTCAGTAGTGATTGTATTTCGAATCTGAAGAAACATGCGAGCATCATCACGCCTCCAATTTTTCGCTGTGTCATCCGTAGGAGGATCTTGTATCAAATGGTCATCTTTTTCTATACTTCGTAAATAGATACGAATTGTTTTACTCCAATCTAAGTAATTGGATTCGTTCAATTTTTGTTCTGTGATTTTTGTCATCACAGGAACCAAATCAGACATACTTTTCTCCATCTAGATTTTTTTTATAGAAACCCTAATGGCTCTGATACCATGTTGAAACTAGAAAAGATTTTATTATAACATAGAATTTCAGTACAAGTTAAAGCCATATATATAGGATCTGAAAATATCTCTAAATTATACTAGTCTACTGTAATAAAATCTAATCTAATAATATCTATAATAGATTACGTTTGAATATTGACTATAATAAATTATTTAGTCAATGTATATTATTATTTCCTTTAACACTCCCCCTCAAGCTTGTGCGAAAGTGCTTGAAACTGTCGTAGCTTTGATAATAACGTTCTCTTTGAAACTTGAACTGAAGTACTTGAAGTGCAAGCTTGATCAAAAGACTGAAACAAAATCACACTCCCCCTCAACCTGGAGCATATATATTAATCATGCCCAACTTGTTACAAATATAAGTAATCTAAGACAGAAATGTGTCAATAGTTGGCTTCATGAAGGTGATGGTAATTCTAAGATGTTCTATAATTACATTGCTAAGAAAAAAAGGAAAAATGAGATTAAGAGTATTAGAGATGAGGATACCTGGATTACTGATAAGAAGGAGATATGTATTTCTGCTGCAACTTACTTTAAAAGCATCCTCACATCTGATCCCTACAAAAGCAATGAAGAGGAGATCAGGTTGTTAGAAAGCAAGAACTTTGATTGCATCCCTTCTATTGTGTCTATTGAGGACAACAATATGCTGCTCAGAAATATCACAGAAGATGAAATTTGGATTATCATAAGCAATATGAAGAAGGACAGCTCTCCTGGTATTGATGGTTTTAATCTCTTTTTCTTTAAGCATTGTTGGCATATTATTAGAATGGATTTGTGCAATGCATTTAACTCTTATATTCATGGCAATACTATCCCTACTGGCCTCTTTGCAACTGGCATTTGCCTAATCCCTAAGGTTTCTAACCCTACTTGGTGGAATAGTTACAGACCTATTGGTCTGTGTACATTCGTTAATAGGATTTTTTTCAGCTCTTATAAATCATAGACTGTCTAATATCCTTCCCAAAATAGTATCCAATTCTCAGTCTGCCTTTGTAAAGAATAGACTTATTCAGGACAACATCTTACTGGCTAAAGAGTTACTTTTTGATATTAACAAGAAGCCCAAAAAAGAAAATACAGTTGTCCAGTTGGATATGTCGAAAGATTTCGACATCATTTCTCACTCGCTTATTCTTAAAGTGCTGTATTCTTTTGGTTTTAATTTAAAGATTGTTGAGCTTATTAAGAGAATGATCTCTGATGTTCATGTCTCCATGCTTATTAATGGAGAAAATGTTGATTACTTTAAAATGAAAAGGGGTTTAAGGCAATGAGATCCTCTTTCTCCTTGCCTGTTTATTCTTGGTGAAGAGTTTCTCAGTAGGGGCTTACACATCTTGTTTAATTCTAACCCTACAATGTGCTATGCCTCTAGAAGTTCTTTTATCGTTCCTTGTATTATGTTTGCAGATGATATTTTGATTTTTACTAATAGTGCTCCTAATTCTATTGATATTCTTAGTGGCTATCTTGATCTTTATCAGCTTACTTCTGGTCAAGCCATTAATAAAAGCAAAACAAAGCTTATAGTTTCTCTTAAGTCTAACTCTTCTAAAGTGCATAATCTCAAGCTGCAAACTAGTTTTGAGGTGGATTTTCTTCCTCTTTCTCACCTGGGTGTTACTATCTCAAATAACAACAAAGCTAAAATCTACAAGCCCATTTTGAACAAAATCAATGATAGAATCACTGATTGGGACAGTAAGCTTCTCTTCTATGGTGGTAGGTTATCTTTAATTACCAATGTTCTTCTGCCTATTGTCTATTATTGGATTCACTTTTGTGAAATGCCTAGAACTATCATTAGTAACATTGAGCAGACTTTAAACAAATTATTATGGAGAACTAAGCATGATCAGAAGACTATACACTGGTCCTCTTGGCATTTCATTTGTAAGTCTTTTGGGGAAGGAGGATTAAATGTCAGAAAACTTTTGGACATTCAAAACTCTTTCTCCCAGAAGCTCTGGTACAAGTTTAGGATGAATGGCTGTCTTTGGTCCAATGTTATGAATGACATTTATTGTAAAAATTCTCATCCTTTATACACTAACATAAAGGGTTCTTTAGTTTGGAAAAGATTATGCAGCATTAGTCAGCAAGCTGATATGAACATTACCTGGATTCTTGGTAGAGGTAACGTGGACTTTTGGAAGGATTCTTGGCACAACCTGCCTGCCATTGCAACTGATCAAAATATTAATTGGTATATCGATGTTAAATTTAAAATATTTTTGGCATAAAAACTCTTGGTGTTTAAATGAAGTTCATGATAGCATTGATACTGATAGAATGTTAAAGATCAACACAACTCAGATAACAGATAAGGAGGATGCTATCTACTGGAGGCTTTCTGAAAATGGGCAATTCAACTTAAAACAAACCTGGGAGAATATAAGAGCTAAACATAACTACTCAAGCCTTTGCAAGAGGATCTGGAACTCAAAAATTCCCAGGAATTTCTCTTTCATGACATGGAAATTAATGCATAACTTTATTGCACTAGATACTATCATGACGAAGAAGCATATTAGCATGGCATCTAAGTGTGTATTTTGTGATAATTGTGAGGAAAATAATCATGTATTTGTTAATTTCTCTTTTGCTTGGCAGCTTTGGAATTGGTTTGCCTGTATCTTTAAAATCAAAATCAAAAGATCAATGGTTCTAACTCATCTTCTAAGATGCTGGTTTTGGTTTTCAAAGCTAAATTTTATGTTTCTCACCTTATTCCTCAAGTTATATGTTGGGTGGTTTGGAAGGCCAGAAATTCCATTAAGCACAAGGGTGTTCATATAAGTGTTAACAGGGCTATTGATAACATCATTAACATTGTTAAAGGTGTAGATGTCTGTGGTAATATCAGTTACAAGCACTGGTCGAAAGCTCATGATGCAGGTGTGATCATGGGATGTCGCTCTATTGAAAAGAAAAGCAAACCTCAGTACCTTAGATGGATTCCTCCTGTCCATTCTAGACTTAAGATGAATGTTGACGCTTCTTGTGCCTTCAATGGTGAGGCTGCTACTGGTGTTCTTTTCAGAAACAGTAAGGGAGACATCACTCATGCGTATGGTAATCAAATTGGTAAAGTCTCTCCTCTTCAAGCTGAAACTTTAGCTATGATGCATGGCCTGAATATTTGCTTCAAGAATAATTGGAAGCACGTAGACATTGAGTTTGATTCCCTTGTCCTTATTAAGCAGCTTACCAATAACATTAGAACTGATTTCAAGGATCAAAATCTTAGCTATTGCTGTAATTTTCTGGATAAAAACATGAGCCTCAAGCACATCTCAAGGGTCCAGAATCAGGAAGCTGATTGGCTTGCCAAATGGACCCTTAAGTGCAAACAAAAACAATACTTTCATCAGCATAATGCACCCTCTGTTTTGCTTGCAATTACTTTTCTTGAGAGCTTAAATTTAGGGTATCTTGCTTAGCGAACATTGGTACTGCTAGATTTTGGTTTTGTTTGACAAATTGGATTGGTGTTGCTATGGAAGGAAGTGGTAGAGACAAAGAAATGCAGATGAAGTTGGAGTTACAATGGGAGTGATGCTGAGGAGACAATGAATTGGAGTTGAAGATGGAATTTTCATAAAAATGAAGATGAGGAGACTAAGAAATAAAGAAGAGCTTGAAATCGAGGAGTCCATTTGTGATAGAGTAATGAGCTGCTCTCTTGGATTGAAATCTGTTCAAAATTTAATTTTGGTTTTCTTTGGCAAGGCGGGAGATTTCCAGCGCCATGTTTTTAGATTTGTAATTTTGGGTCTATTTCATTATGACCCTTATTGTTTCTAAACTTTTCAATTCTTAATAAAGTTGTTCTTTTGATTAAAAAAAGAAGATAAAGAACTTTCACCCTCACCAAAACATGCAGAAACCCTCACCCTCACCAAAACATATAGAAGCAACAATCCTATCCAAACTTTTGCCATTCAACAATAAACGAAAACCTCGCCATCAATATCGAATGAACCCTTCATAAAGGCAGCAACTTCGTTGAACAGTCAAACGAAATAAATCAAGCATCGAAACGAGAAATCCTTAAACATCCTGGTTGTCGCTTAAGTAGCGACCAAGTAAATCACAACCAAATAAGTATTTATGTCTATTTTGGGATTTAAATTTTAGATTAAAGATTTAGTAATAGGATTTAGGTTAGAGATTTAGATATAAGAATTGAGATTTTGAGTTAATTTTATGCAAAAACCGTATAAATTTTGGTTTTTTTTTTCATGGTGTTTTTCGCTAAAATCAGACAAAAGACGTCATATTTTTACAAACACGGACGAAAACGAGGCCTTTTGTGCCAAACACGGGCAAAGTAAGGTCCTTCGGCCAGATGATTGGCGCATACTATATTTTAGTAGACACATGATGTTTAGTGCAAAGAAAATATTTACCGCCAAATGTCTGGCGTACTAGTAGCTTTCCGCGCCAGGTGTTTGGCGCGGAGGGATATCAGTCTTCCATAGCTTTCGCGCGGGGAAATTCCGTGAACCAAATTCTATCAGATCCTTATTTTTTTTGTTTGGTTTTCTAGTTTTATTTGTACTGATTTTTATATGTAAAAAATCATCTTATTCTGTAAGTGTTATTATTTTCAAGTAGGTTTATGTGATTTTTTTTCCAGATCATGGAATCATGATAAAGTCCGGGTTCTAGTTTTGGTGACGGTGACGATACACGGCGTATCAGGAGGAAAAAGAGAGAGAAAAATTTGTTGCTACACATGATGTCCCATCTCCTATTCCTATAGAGATGCTTCCACCTTCACTTCCACCTGCATCCACTTTTACATCATTGAGCTTTACCCACATACGATGTCAGGTACGCGTCGTCGCGTTCCAACCTCCACTATTTTACTTGATCTCTTTCGCGATACGTTCAAAGACCACACTTCCTACTATGTCTGGCAGGAGACGTAATTTCACGATTTATTATTATTGTTCAGTTGATATATGTATTATTATTTGTACGCTCACTATACTAGTCATATGAGTTGGAGTTTTGGACATCAAGGTGAAGTTAAATAGTTGTCCGACACCATATTTTTTGGAAAAATAATCGAGTTGTTGTCCTCCATACAACCAGAGACCACAATTACAGAGGTTTTCATAGAGCTTTGGCATCAGAAAACTAACAGTTTCCATTTCAGCTTTGGTGATATGAGTATCACCATTGACGATGTCCATACGATCTTGGGTCTAAAGGTCAAATGTGATAGCGTTATGCTTTGGTCAGATATGACAATATGCAGGTCATTCACGATGTTGCCGCACTCTTAGTTCTAGATGAGGTTGATATTAAATTTGAGGTTGAAAACTACAAAAGAAAGTAATACTAGAAATGAAATAAAATGATTAGTTGTTTAGTGTATGAATATCATACATGATTGGTATTGAGTCAGACTCTTTTTAACTTGTTATTTGTTGCTTAAAAGTGTTTTTGGTTGCATGAATTAAATGGTTGTGTAACGTCGGTATGACTTATTTACTTTTAGGTTTTAAGAATAGAAAAACTTGGGTTAGTATGTTATAGGTTGGAAACTATGTTATAAAGTGTATTTGGTAAAAAATATCAAACCTTATTTGTCTTATTGTTTGCACTGTATTGTTTTACAGGTTTGTTTGTAGTAGCTTGGTAATTTGGTATCATTTCCGGAGTAGAGCTCACCCAAGCCAACTATCGCGATTGATCTTTGCGGAATTTTGAGCACGTCTATGGCACTCCACCGTATCAGCTGTACAGGGTGCATAACAAGGGAAAAAAGAAACCCAGGTCTCTTGTCTATGAATTCGATCATGCCGATTGAGATCATTGGTTACAGTATGTGCTACAACCTATATTGAGGGGCCCTATATTATTATGGAAATTGAGTCGTTTTGTACTCTAGGGTTTATCTTAACTCATCAGAAGGTTAGTAGGTACAACATCATTAACACAACTATATATCCACTACAGACTTACGTGCACGATTACCACGATGGAATATATTATACGACATATACGGACAGGGTTGCACCAGATTGCATTATATCCATGTCTAATAGAGTTTTAGGGGGATTACGACAGGCTCAGTGAAGTGTATGAGGATTTTTTTCTATTGTGAGGAGATTATGTTTGACATTTTGGTGTTATGTTATTTCATTAGGATTCCATATTTTTTATTATAAACATTTTCTCTCTCTCTCTCTCTCTCTCTCTCTCTTACGTTGTTGATTTTGTAACATTTGTTGTTATTTCATTCAGATTTTAGTTGTTTTTTTTTTAGATCGTCTTAACGCCTACATGTTTAATGTTAGCGTAAGAGTTATTTTAACATATATTATTATTTTAACAATTTGAAAACATAAAACTTAGCCCGATAAAACAACATTAAACATGAACATAAAATAAATACAATAAATTAAAGTACTCAAAAGAATATTAAATAAATCCAATAAGTTAAAGTACTTAAAAGAACATAAAACAACTACAATATTCAATAGTAGTCAAAGGAACCTAAAAGAACATTACAAATGAACATAGAACAACATAATTTTACTGAAAGTCACATCCTTTGTTAAAAGTGAAACTCCTAAGTGCATCTTTTTTTTTCCAACGATTTGTTTCTCCATATAACATAGCATACATTTTACCAGAATCTCAATATCTTTCAAATGAAACGAATTAAACGCCTCAATTTTAATTTTATACGGGAGATCAAACATCCAAAACATTGGTTCGCTTTTCATATAACGGCATATGGTAGATAATTGTTCATGAACGTGTGAAGACGATATGAGATTTGCTTCTTGATACTCGTACATGTAACCATACAGGTAATATATCACACATAACACTTCATTAATAAACCCATCGATATTCTCATCCCACATCGTTCTCTTCAAATACTTGATGGATTGTAAGAGATAAGAGTCTTCACTCATAGTCCATTCTATATCAAACAAAATAATGAGTTTTGTTATAAAATATATTTAGGTAGTTGAAGTAGTGTGCTCATAGTTATATTATTCATGACTTTTATATAGAAATGAATAATGAAATTTGCGGGTAGCATTTGTGCGAGACTTATTATTGGCGGGTAACAATTAGGCGAGACTTATTAAGTATCTATTACAATTTCCCGCCATCTTCGACTTTCCGCAACCTACATTTTCCCGCCAACTATAGGTTTTTGCCAACATAGATATCGCTATAAATAGCTTCACAAACATAGCACATTTGTTCATTCAATGCCATAAATGCTCAAACTTTTAATTTGTAAGATATGGAATAAAGTAATGGAGAAGACCATCAGTTGTTGAAAGTTGTCAAATCTGGTAAGAAAAAATGGTCAAAACAGAATATCGACAGATTTTTTAATAAAATTATTTGTAAAATATACTAAAAATATGGGCATCATAGAGCTCAATATAAGCCTCCATGTAATCGTGAAAATGTAGCTACTAAATACAGTTATTTGAATTTAGTTTTAAATAATCTGCTTTCTGACCACCTCGAGGATACTAGGGATTAATATGATATTTGATTCCCGCATATATGATTCCATTAAACAAAATATTCTTCATTTTTTGAACGTTTACCTTTTCGAACACCATCTTGAACAATTAGAGTTGGAACAATCATCTTTGAACAACGCATGAAGTCTCTTAGTTTCTACATTTCAGTTTATGATATTTTTTAGTTTATGTTCTATGTTTTTGTTGTTTATGTTATATCAATTTATTTATGATGTTTTTTAGTTTATGATTTATCTTTCATTTTATGTTTTATCTATTTGCTTCTCTTGTTTTAAAGTTTATAATGTTTTTTCAATTTATGATATTTTTTGGTTTATGTTTTATGTGTTCAAAGAGTTCATAAACATTCGTTCCAAATATAACTGAGAGTTAATCAATCTTTAAGTGCGTTAATCCAATCGTTAATTATAGCACAAATGTTTATAACATCGTATAATGTTTTTCTTAATTTGTAAAAAATAAATAGCCTGCCGCTATCCTTTGGCAAAAATAGGGTGGATTCTGCCAAAAGATGGCTGTAATAGGTAGTTGTTTTAGCAATGCAATATTTTTTATCCGCCATCTTCGTTGGTGGATAGTTATTAAATTCCGTTAGAATCTTGAAAGGAAGGAAATCAAAGTTTCCAACCGTTCGCGCTGTGGCCATTTCATGCGTCACCAGTTGGGTGGAATATAAATTTTTTCTTTCAATTTTCTATATTTTTTACAACATGTACATACTAAATATGAGGCACGAGGACTATTCTATTTTTCCAAATAGTTCATAAACGTTCGTTCCAAAATAAAATTGAAGTTTTAAGTTACAAACTTAAATCAATCATGATTAACAAAAAAACAAGCAATTATTCTATGTAAATTGAAAAAAAGTAATAAAACTTTAAAAATGAAAAAAAACTATGAGTCTTTTGTTAAGTCTACTATTAATGGCTCACATTCTCAGAATTGTCTACCAAATGGTGCTGGTGTGGGATGTTGTAGTCATAAAAATTGTTCAATCTTTCAAACAAAAGCTTAGATAGAGGTTTAACATCTTTTCAAACAGTGTGCATTTATGTATGATCTATAATTGGAAAGTGAACCTTGAACCATGTCAACTTATAAAAGTAAAATAAAAATAACCAAAGTAAATTATATTGAACAATTGCATCATTTTAATAACTAAATACATTTTTTAGAAAAATTAATTACGTACATGAACAAAGTGAATTTTATTCACGAAAACGACCCCAAGAGCTATCGAAGGACCATCCATTGGTGGTCTATCTTTAAATGGTAAATAAGTTGTATAACCGTTGGGTACTAAGTAGTTAAAAACGTGTTTGAAAGTGGTCGCGATCAATTTGTCGCACGTAGGTAGCGACATTCAATTTTGTAACGGTGCGTTGTCTTTATAATATTTCAACCGACATAGTTTTTTATCCGACCTCAACTTTTTGTTTAAATATGCGGAACTTAAATACAATTATCTATGGGCTTCTAGTTCGCGTACTATAAAATTATCTAACGAGTTTCTATCCACTTTTGACGCCACTATCCATGGGTGATGGCTTTAAATCCATAATTTTTGTCAAATTTAATGGTGGTAATTTTGTTTATGAAAGGACATATAAATTATGGTATGTCTGATGCATATATCGTGTCCGACATGTTATGTATTATTTTACCAACATCAGACAACCTCTTCAGGGTTGGTTTAACAATAATAGACGATTTTTCTTTAACGTTATCAAACTTACTTTACCTTTAGATGCAACTCATGCTTATTTTGTTTGAGGTTTTATGTTGGAATTAGTACATACTTATCCAATGACTGTTCAATGTCACCAAATGTACCAACCAATATTATGAAACTAGCGACTGATGTTCTTATTTTTGGATTTTCTGCATTATCCGCATGTGATTCTAACCAGTCTTCTTCGACGTATTCGTGCATAAAAGGATCCTTTTTTGTATGATAATCAAGACGAGTTTCATTACCCTTACCCAACCACGACTACATCCAGGAGTACGAATGTGTGTTTTCAGCTTTTGTTGGGGTTTACAAAGAAGAAAAGTAAAAGGATCCGGAATCTCTTTAAATTTTTAAGTTAGTAATTTTATTCATAAACACCAAATTGTTATAGTTTTGAATTTAAATTTATAAAGTTAGCTTTGACCTCTTATTCCTTGGTTAGTTTAACTCGAGGGACCGTCTCTAGTCTTCTCCAAGTTTCGTCTATAATTAGTGTAGAAACAGACCCATCCACTATCTGGATGAGTTTCAGTTTGTGCATACATGGTAATCCGTGTGTTGTTCAAATGATACAATCACATTTGGATTTTTCACCTCTAGATTCTTCGGTCTTTTCAAGATAATTACCTGTATATTATGGTCAAAGCGATTAATGATACGTACCCCCTTAGTAATTTGAAAGGTTTAAACTCTTGAAGTTTGTGAACAATATGAAACTTGCTTAAATCTATATACTCTTTTAAGGTTGAATGTTTGATTGCAATAAGACCATGAACCTTATCCCAAAATCTTTTGAAATTCGATTGACTTGTCCCGATATATTTCTTCAAAAGTAGCGCGCACGATTTACGCGCTATTAGATATGTGATTGTCAAAATGTAAAATAATGTTATTGTATGCATGAACAAACTTCTCTTTATATATTTTAATCCATGAGTCTAAGACGTACTCGACTGCCTTCTCATGTTTTTTTAACATCCTCTGCATTTTATCCAATCTCTTGTTCGTTCGGTCACCGGTGGTTGATGCAACGACGTCCTTCTAAGCGGCCAAAATGTGTTAATTTCTTTGCCAACTTCAAACATTTTTTGTTTTCTCGTTTAGATTCTTGTTGATATGCCATTCACATAACATGTGACTTGAGGTAAAAAATAACTTGTCTATGGTATTCATCGAAGCAAGTTCAGGATTTGTGATTATAACAAAAAACAACTAAGAATCATTCTTTTCCCCAGTTTCATACATTCCGAAGCTTATCCGTAATTATCTTGCTTATGTTTCATCATGAATGTGAATTCAATGCAAAATGTTTTGTTAGCCGATGTAACCCTGACTACTTCAAAAAAAGCATCCCATATTTAATATTTTTCTAAGTGCTATCCATAATTAGCAACCAGAGAAAGGTCCATAGTAAATTAATACTTACCGGTAGGTAAAAAACAAATTGGTTATGACATTGAATCCTTTATTGGCCATCTCATGCCATTGAATGTATTTATGCATTTTTAATTTTGTTAACAAACATAGCATTTGCGACCCACCATCCTTTTTAACCAAACTTGTTCTTTGACGATGATTGTATATATGACGAATGTTAGACGCATTCTTCGGATTGTTCTTCTTTAATGCATCAAATATTTGACGCAGAGTTGTTCTATTTATCGTCAAAACATTGACAAGCTATTTTTTTTGTTTTAATTTCGCCCATCGCATACATACTTGTAAATACGCAATGGGATCATGGTTGTGTTTCCCGGAATACAACCTAGTTATCACAACCTTTAACCAAAGATTAAAAATAAAATGAAAATAACAATTGATATTTTGGCTACCACACGCCTTCCGCTTATGATCATACTCTTTCACCTTAGACTGAAAGATACCAGATTTACACATACAAAATCGACTTTAGGTGTTCTTTTTCTTTTTTCTTTTTTCTCAAAATATTATTTTAAGCGAGAACCCAAGTGTCTTGTTCTTTTTTTTGACCCGCTCGGTCATCGAGTCAAAAGTATACTCATTGTAAGTTATAAAATGGTGAGCGTAGTGGACAATAGCTGATATATCATGTTGGATAATCTCATGCAATGCATATAATGGAAACGAATTAATTGAACCTAGAAACCGGATTAAGTAAGATCATTTCGCTGAGACCATGGCAGAATTGTTGCTCGTTCTGCCATGAGCTTGACGGAAGTTGAACCCATTCCGCCAGTGCCTTGACGTCAAGGTGATGGTGTCCACCATCGGTTTGGCAGAAATTATCATCTTTTCTGCTATACCAATAACGAAGAACACCATTTCGATGCCATTGTCGGACGAAATCTTAGTTTTCTAGGTTTTCTAAAACAATTGAAAAAATAGAAAAGGAGAAGAGTGTATACCTTTTCCATGTTATTGCTAGTCCGTAGAGGAACAAGTTATTATTCTATTTCAGCCATGATTTTAGATTTTAAAAGGTTAAAAACAATAAAGTTTTTTATTTTCCATGTGCATGACAAGTTTGTCCAGAACCAAGAAAATAAAGTTCCCGAGATAAAACAGGGTAGTCTAGCTTCTCCCAAACTAGTATTGCATTTCCCATTCTTAGATAAAATAGTAGGACACCTAAGATATTAGATTGTTATTTACATTTTATTCATCACATTTTACTGCCAGATGGATGAATCTGAAAATTATGATGAAGTTTTGCAAGTTGAAAATTTGAGAAAATGGGAGTAATATGAAAGATGAGATGAATTCTTTTCTAAAAACTCAGACTTGGCAACTAACCGAGCTACCAGAAGAGAAGAAATATTTATATAACAAATAGATTTACATAGTAAAAGTAGAGCATAATAAGAGTACATGCCACAATGCTAGGCTTGTTGCACTACTGGATAAACTTCTCTTTACAACGATCCCACTTTTCCGGTTGCCAATGTAGAAACGTTTTTACAGCACAACAAGTTTTGAACAATGAAAAACGGGTCAATTTTTTACAACGGATTTGCTACGAATGTATTATTCAATTGAACAATATTTTCGGTAGAAACGGGTTTGCAACAAGTATTGTTTTAGAAGTTTTTTTTTAAAAAATTGAATGATTTGGGTTCATTTGAGTTAACGCTTCTTTTTTACCCCAAATATTTTACCAAAACTAAAAGTGGCCACGCTTGCTGCTTGTGTTTTACGAAATTTACCCAATTAAAATAGACCCAACTTAGTATAACCCAAACTTAATACACAAACACAAATCCAATTTCATTCCCAACATCGATAGCGACCTTTCATTTCTCTCATATCTCGTTATTCTTCCTCTCTCTAACTTTTTCCCCTATCAATTAGGGTTTTCCTATTTAGGGAAGGAACAAACCTGCAAACTCCTTCCTTAATGGTGCGACAGAAAGAGAAAGCAGCAGTTGAGTTGGATCCAAAAAGATTACAGTGAACCTTGTAACACACACAAATTCATTCTTAGAACACAATGTTTGTCTCACAATTCTCGAGAAAGTCCTAAAAAGCCCTTATTTTCCTTTTCTCATTCCAGTGATGCATCTTCCAATGACCACTAGCAGCTAACCCTAGCACTGCACCAATACAAAGTTCCTTAATAACGCTTGGGCCTTTCAAGGTAACATAGGCTACTTCATGGCTAACCGTTTGTCTTCTCTAACTTAAAAAAAAATCTACAACTACATACGAAAACACCATATCTTCATTCTATAGATCAAGAAAGAAAAAGTACAGTCATGAGCTATATTTTTCTAATATCAATCTAAAAATAATAGCTCTTACATATACTAACATTGTTGACTAATCAATATTCAATCGTAGTTTGATTTTCCAATCACACGTACTGCATACCGTATGATATGTTAAACTATTTTAGAAAACCAGTTGGAATATATATTTAAATCTGTATTATATGCATTGCTATTGAGCAGAAGTTGTTGTGGATGCGAAAAAAGAAGTCGAGTTGGATCTAAAAATGGCTAAGGCATACTTGTGAAAGGGGTATGAATTGAGCATAAATATTAAGATCAAATGCTTTTAAGGGTTTTTAATATATATAGATATTGAAATAAGCTTGTTCTTATCAAACTTTTGTTCGAAACTTGAAAATTGATAATCCTTGAAACTATGCCTTACAGATTGGACGAGAGCACAAGTTATATTGTCTATGACCGGGTATTGTTTATTCTCACCTATGTTGAATTAAAAATATTTTTACATAAACGTTACTCTAATTGCTTACGGTCAATAATATTCAATTGTTAGTGTTCATATATTTAAAAACATTTCAGGGTATGGTGGTATGGTTACTTTGAAGTATGATAACACGGATTTAAACTCAGCAAACTAACACACTGAGTGGACAAAGGACCTCAAACAATAAATGTAATCGAGATTAGCTGCTATTCCGCTATTATATCTCATTTGTAAAAAACTTGTATGTATACTACTGTTTCATTTGTTACTCAGGTTAATAGGTTCAGAACCACTATGTACGATAGAGTAAATGCTAGTAGCATGTTTTACATGCTACAAGCCTAAGGAACCCAGTTCTATGGTATAAACCTAAACTTCAATTTACAATGCACAAGGTAAAGTTCCTTTGCTGAAGCGATGCCCAAACCACATGACATAATTATAAAAATATACTCGAGTTTTAAGACTTTGTCTTGGATTTGCAAGTTTGTGACAAGCAAAAAATAATATGGCACACATCAGTAGGCTAGTTGCTGCTGGTGTTGTTCCTTCTTTATTTGATTATGCAGATAGTAACAACTATGACACACAAATGACTTCGTGATGCACGAAGGGCTATGGTCTTCTTTGTGGTCCACTAGAGATCCAAGTCTATTTCTACGGTCAAGTAGGTGGAATTGGTTACGAAGGAGGTGAGTTTATTTTTAAGATACTTGTTTTTTTCTCTTCTTCGACTTTGATTTCATCGCCCATATATCTACCTCTTAAAAATATACACTAACTTGTTCAGACCTATTCCTTATACATATTGTTCTATTCCCTTTGTTCTCGACGAAGATATCATGTCCCAAAATCTCTTCTTCGCCTCGACTTGGATCCACTGACGCAAATTTGAGTCACTAGATACAACAAATCTCGTTTATTGGATCAACGATGCTGAATCCATTCTTTTTCCGATAATCGAAATACTAGAAGAAATTATATGTCTAGACTAGTTGATTTCCTATTAAACATGTGAATGTGATTATGAATAATTGGTTTTTATTTTGTTTAGTTTTTATTTAAAAGTTGATAATTAGTATTATTGTTGTTTCTGTATTCGGGTTTATATTGAAACCTAGCATTATGTGCTTAACAATTCCTCGGTATAACTTAATGAGTGAACAATATAAATTTTAGCTTATAAAGAACATTAGAATGTGAGAAAGGTCGTGATCTTTTTTGTGATTTAGAAATTTAGGAAAATGCGTATAAACTAGGAGATTCAAGTGATTTAGTATTTGTTGCAATGTAGTCTAGGTGTAATGCCGAAAACATTAAAGTGCAGTTCCTTAACAAGAAATAGTTTGCAGTTTGGAAGCAATATGCACAGAACTGTGAGGTGAGTTGCTTGTAACAAGTCATTCATTTTGTTATATCTTTTTGACAAATAAGTCTCTTTTATATATTGAAGGTTGTTTCTAATTCTGCACTGATTGTTGGATCATCCAATGAAAAAGTTGAGTCTACATGAAACAAAATTTATGACGGTCCAGCCCTCGCGACTTTCATGTCACATGTGTATGACCTTGTGAAGTAAGTCTAAAAAATATTATTAGTGTATAAATAGTTTCTTTGACAATATTTATTTCGTAGTTGAAGTTGATAAAAAAGAATGATGCTACAAAGCGGCCAATATCAACTCCGATATACACGATACAACATCCTATATATCATACATTTAAGCCAAATCCGCAGTCAGCAGCTCCAATTTATCATTTGATGTTTGAATTTTTGTTGAAACAATTCATTTTCTCTTGGAGTTTTGTGCAGGACGTTATAGATAAAGACGATACAAAATTACAAAATTTGGAATCAGAATGGGGAGATCAAGTTTATAATGCAGTGGTAACAGTTTTGGATAAAATAAACAAGTACAATCCAGGTGAGAAATGTGTTATTCCTGAGCTTTGGAAGTGTAAAAAAGGACACAAAGCATCTCTGGAGAAAATTACCATTGTATTTGTTGAGACTAGGGAAACAAAAGCTTTATTTGAACTTATACTTATAAATTACCCCGAAGATAATGTCATGGTAATTATGTTTTGTCTATTTATAATATTTTACTCTTCTTAAGAAGTTTATTTATTTGTGATATATCATATTTTAGGCTATTGATCGACTTCATTATTTACAATATTTTGGATATGTGTAGTTGGAGCATTGGCAAATCTGGCCGCAAATAAAGAATATGCTAAGTAATTTGCAGCCTAAGGTTGTGTACATACTTTTATGATGCTACTTCAATATTACAAGTTTCCAGTAGTAAAAGTTGAAGTTTTTATTC
Organism: Limnanthes douglasii subsp. nivea; assembly: GCA_036936605.1. NCBI lineage: Eukaryota > Viridiplantae > Streptophyta > Magnoliopsida > Brassicales > Limnanthaceae > Limnanthes > Limnanthes douglasii. Next base: position 61,731,085 of record JAUPFV010000002.1, on the reverse strand, counting down.
AACATCAATGACAGATCTTTTGTATATCATTTCGAGATTATATTTAGCTTCTTATTAGTGAGAGTCTTTAATGTTCAAATTTTATCGAAGTCTTGTGTAGGTGATGTCTCTAATTGCTAATTGATTAGGTTGATAGTTTCAAGATGCTTGTGGCTTGGGTTATATTGTACCTTACAACGAAATTATTAGTAAATATGACGTTGAAGCCCTTGTTCAAATCGTACAATCTTCTCACATGTACTTAAGTTAGCATCCAGTTTACATTCTTTACTTGCAGGCACTGATGTTTTCTTGTTCTTTATATATTTCAGAATTTCTAATCGAAAAAGGCAAGAGTGATCCTACCGACACCTCCACGCCATGATATTGAATTAAATAATTGACTATTTTTAGAATTGACCTTGTTAGAGACAAAAATTCTATACTTCGCTTATAACTTTGACAGTTATATTTGCTTATTGTAGTTCGTGTTTGTTAATTTTTGATCTGGCCGTTCTATGCCAGAATGTTTCATGTTTGCTAACAGGTTTTTTTATTTGTTATCTGATCTGGTTGTGCATGGTCACTTTTAGGTTGTCGGTAACACTGCAGCTGATCTTGCATTTTACACTTTTATGGACAAAATGGTGCAGTTCATGACTATAATGGTATTAAAAAACTTGTTACTAGTTATTGGATAAAACATTAATGTTTTACTAATCATATGGCTACTGATATTAAAATAAAATAATATTTGGTGTATTTATTTTGATGGGTGTTGCAGTATAGAAATATTTGGTCTCATGGAGAATTTAACTTATAATAATACATCACAGATGTACATTAAATCTTGTCATGAGGAATTCTCATGTCCACAATTTTTGATTAAAAGAAAAATATTACTGAAAACGGGTGAAGTTTTATTATTGAGAATTATTCATGTATAAGATATAATAATTAATATATAAACATGTTCACTTATGCTCTATTAAGTAACCAAACACAAGTCCTAATAGTTTATTTTGGTTGTTTTTATAATTGTGACATTTTGTTTTCTGGTACTACATCTTAGTGCAATAGTTTTTATTTGGTAAAACTATATTTGTTAGTGACGAATCATATTTTGTATTTTTGAATCATATTTTGTTATATAGGTCTAGCTATATTATATTTTGAATTTCTAAATCATTAAATAGAGCTATATAACTATGTATTTTTTAAAAAAATTCTCATTAAATTTAACAATGAACTTACAATATTGTTAGTGACTCCATTATGATCAATTAGTATGCAATAAGATGACAACGACGTTTGTAATGACGGACAAGTCACCAGATTTAACAGTTTAGCTGAAATGGTGCAACGAACTTACAACAGAAGTTGCAACATTATGACCCGGTTCTATCCGGGCAAATTTTATAACGCTTTCCAGTTGCTTGCCCGTTCCAAAAGAAATTCGGTGGCAACTAAGGTTAGTTAGTGACCCCACTTAACAAAACCGGCACTTGCGGTCTTATGCCCGTTGTAAAAGCCTTTTTGCAACGATGTTGTGTCGATTTTTGTTGTTTTCAGGTTTTGTAAAAGTCAGTTTATCCAGTAGTGTTGTTAAGGGTTATCAATGAAAAGAAGGTGTAAACTATATTGGTATTTTCTCTCTAGTTGTGAAGCTAAATACAATTAAATTGGTTTTGGGAATCATGGTTGTACATAGTTTATATTTTGAGTACTTAGATGTCAAGACTGTATTCCTTCACGGTGATATGCAAGAATATATTGATATGGTGCAACCACATGATTTCATAAAAAAAGGACAAAATATGGTTTACAAATTGAAGAAAAAATTGTATGGTTTGAAACAAGCTCCAAGATAGTGGTATATGAAGTTTGACATTTGTCTGAGTACCACCGGGTTCATTAGATATGAGTTAGATAATTGTTACTACATAAAGAGGTCTGAAACCACCTTTATTTTTTGTTGTTGTATGTGAAAGATATGCTTATTGTAGGACCTAAGAGTGAAAAAATAAATGATATGAATAAGAAAATGTCAGAGCAATTTCCCATAAAGGACTTGAGACCTACAATTTTTTTTATTGATATGAAGATCACAAAAAATAATAAACGTGGTAATTTAGAGTTATCACAATTAGAATATTTGAACAGAGTTATGAAAAAGTTTAACATGGATAGTACCAAACTAGTGGGACTGTGTAGCCATTTTAATCAAAGACCAATCACCTAAGATAACAAACAATAAGTCTAATATGAAGAAGATAAATTATGCACCGTTGATCCAGAGCCTTATGCATGTTATGGTTTGCACCATACCAGATATTGCACATGTAATGAGAGTTGTAAGCATGTACTTGAGTAATACAAGAAAGCAACACTAGATGCATTAAGTGACTAATTTAATATTTTAAAGTTACTATTGCTACTTCACTATGCTTCACAAGTTCTAGTGTGATAATATAATTACACCGTGTACCGAATGAATTAGATATAGATAAGTAAAATTGTGTTTTTGTTTCTTTTTTTATAGCATCGATATTTAACACAAATAAAACACAATCGAGTTCTAGCATAATTAAAAAATCTAAAATATATTATTATATAACTATATGTTTTTAGACGAGATTATATTATAAATCATTAATTTATATTATAAATCAAAAACTTTAGTCATAACTATATTATTTCTAAATCATTAATTTATATGTATAGTAAAGTTATTATTTAAGGAGTAATCTACTAATAACCATCAAACATAACTTATTTATCAATTAATGAGGGAATTCCCATGACCTAGTATATCCGAGCAGAGGGGAATGATAAGAATATATAAATAACTCCAAACTGAGCTGGTGATTGTATAAGCAGGCAGACCGAGGCCCAATGGAGAAAATATATTAAGCAAAGCTATATTGCCGAGGGCTAGCGGAGAAGCAAGAAAAGCTAGCAAGGAAACCGAGGGCACAACATATGATGATAACTCGTACTATAAAGCAGAACTCGGCTAAACATATTCCTCGTTGGGAAAACCAAGTTGGACAGCCAGCGGCCACCATCAGATCAAAGTTTGTACCACTTGTATTGCAGGAAGCGGTAGACGGTGACCTGGTGGCTCAGACAGCAACCCAGCAACTTGAACAAAAACTTCAACATATACAACAAGAGCAGCATATGGTGGCCTGTGAACGTGACGCTAGAGAACAATCTATGCCTGCTACTATCGCCGGATTAAATGATGCAATGAGCGTACTAAATGCTAAAGTTTGGGGAGCCAGCTGCGCAAACCCTCTGTCAGGACCTGACACTAGCCAAGCGAATCGTGGGGACCATTCTTCCAAGTGCGAGGATATAAGCGAATGAGAAGGTGAAAGTGGAGGCAAAAGACGCTCCAAGGGTCAGGAACCCATACAGGAGGAAGAGCCTCGTGCATCTAAGAAAGCTAAAGAGATCGAGGTCGTCCAGTACAATCAAGTACGACCGAAGCTGTCCACTTAAATCCTCAATGAATCCATATTCGTGGAAAAAATCCTTAAAACGCAATATATTCAATAAATCCCCATTCATTGAAAGAATCCTTGAAACGCAACTCCCTAGAAAATTCAATCCATTTAGGATGGAAGCCTATGAAGGAAATGCAATGGACTGGTTCAACAGTCTACCTAAAGGATCAATTTGTGATTTTGCCGGATTATGGAGAGCCTCCAGGGAGAGATATGTAGGCAACAAAGAGTTCTGACGCGAGTGTGACTCATGGATCTTTACCGGAAATACAATGAATTATTGAATTATAATTCCACCAAATTGATATTTTATTTATTTTAATATTGTGAACTAGTACATATAAATTTATTGGCTTATCAGTTTATCCATATGGACAAATATCTTATGATAACTAGTCAAAGATACATTCGATTTTAAATTTCAGTAGTTAGAGAAATATAAACCATTATGTCCAAATATTTGGGATATATTTATTGTAACACAAGATTTATAAATAAAGGTTCAATACTCTTCAATAAAACTAACGTATCTTTATACTGCTTATGCTCTTAAGTTATTCATCTCCATCATCATTTTAACTCTAAATCAATTGACCCTACGTATTGTCAACGTTTTGGCTAAGCCTAACGATCCAAATTTATCGACATCAATTGGAATTATATATGGAACACGATAAATTTTGTTTCCATTAAGATCAAACCAATTAAAAAATTCAAACAAAAAAGCGTGAAACATTATTGAAATGATTGATTTATTGCTAGAGGAAGAGATTGAGATGGAGCATCCAAACGAACGACCAAGCGTTCTGGGTCTAGTGTTGAATTCTAACAGGCTTACTAAATCATGGATAGTCTAGATGACTATTATAAGGATGGAGAACCTCAAGCAGACGAAGAGTACCTAGTAGACCCAAAATTATTATTTCGAGTCATGCCACCGTTCTATCATAACCATAAGATGGACACATATGATGGTATATGAGATCTAGAGTATCACATCCAACAATTCAACAAATATTTTTTTTTCAATGTGGAGCTGACAATGAGATAAAGTACCGAGCCTCTACCATGACCCTTAGGGGAACTACAATGCAACGGTTCAATAGTCTCCCAAGAGGTCGCATAAAAAATTACAAGATCGTCTGCATTTAAGAATCACTTTTTGGGCTCAAAATAAATAAAAAAAAGATGATGATTATATAGTACATTGTAAACAAAGAGATAATTAAAGTATAAATGACTATTCCAAAATTTTCGTTGAAACAAAATCACAGTTATAAGACTAACACGTTGTCATAGTTGTAGCAACATTGAAACAAGGAGTTCAAGAAGGAACCATATCTGATGCAATAATAAAAATAAAAGCACTAAACTTGAGAGATATACTGACCCAGGTGGAACAATTCATCAAGAGGGATGAATGAGCCATAATAAAGAAAATAGAAGACACAAAAAATCCTACATGAGGTGATTTGGTAAGCAAAACAGATACCATGGCTCAGATAAACGCCAAGTATGAAGATTTAAGGATCACTGGTGCTTCAGATTCAGCTAAATCAAGAACAAATTAATCACAAAGAGGAAATCAAAAGTTAACTACAACGCTGAAACCAGCAGAAGAACGAATCGATCGTTGAGAGGACCATTTACGAAACTGATATAGTTACCAACGATGATCTCTGAAAAACAAAGGTTCAGACAAAGGATTCTATCACATTTTAATGATCCATTCGGGAGCGATAAGTATATAGGTTTTTAAGGTTTACCAAAAACTACCTGCAATTTAGTTTTTTCAAAAATACTCATGAAAGACAGAAACATGTACACACGTAACAATTAATTATTTTTAACCTTCAAAACTCAATATCTTTCAAACTCTAACTCAAAAAAATTCAAAAAAACAAATATATTTATATTTTTTAAGACAAAAAAAATGTATTTCACGAGTGCTATTTTTAGAAACATTTGTTTTTAAATTTTTGTAACCAAATTACACTTAATTCTGTAACTGTAACGCATTTTGTTTTTCTGCAACCAAATTACATTTAATTCCAAAACTGGAATACACTTACTTTTTCCATTTAAAACTTATTTTCACAAAAACAAATTGTGTTTTGTTCCACATAGTTAGACTTATTTAGCAACCAAAGTCCTATTTTCACAACTGTTCTCTTCTTATTTAGCAACCAAATTACACGTAATTTTACAAATGGAACACAATTTCTTTTTCCGAACTTATTTCCCAATCCAATCACACGTAATTACACAATTTTTTTTATTGATCTAGTTTTGTTTTCTTAACAAACAGAACCGATAGTATTTTTCAAGTTTTTTAGAGCTATGGTTTGAAAAATATGATATTTAAAAAAAACAAAAAATAGGAGAGAGAAAAAGGTTTAAGGGGTATTTTGGACTACTAGTTGACTATCTGTAAATTATCATTTATAACTAGGTGGTTTATTTTATCAAACATTAGGCGGTTATTAGTAAGAAAGTTTGATGTTGGGTGGTTATTGGTAAATTACTCTAAATTTATATTATAAATAATAGTTTTGATTTAAAGTTCGAGATCATGTTATGATCATTCATCAGTTTTGCATATTTGTCTTGTATGTTCTTTTCTATTCACTATCTTCAATTAGTTTTAAACCTTAATTATATCCATTTACCTTGTTTCACATCATATATCTCGACCGAATACTTTCTTTACATATTGTTGACAACATTTGTCTAAACCAAAAGATGCCCATAAAAAAAACCTAAAAACCAATAAAAAGTAAATCCAAATATTCCGCCATGTTAAACCACTCGAATCTCGAACCTCACTATCCTATGGTCGATGTAGAGATATATTGTGTCAGAGTTGGAAATAATAACAAGGGTTTCAAGCGAACTCTTAGGCCCGAGTTCTTATTTATAGTTAATTTACATTTGTAATTATATATATTATACAATAAATAGTCATTATTGCACATGTTCACTAAGATTAATATGCCAAACGCGCTACTTAATCATATGCTCTAACCTTTTATAAACTAAGGTTCGGTCACTGTACATATATAAATGCTTACTTGAGCCTGTTATAATGTTAAAGTTCTGATAAATTACCCATCAAGCACTGTAACAGCTCGAGTTTTGCTAAATTACAAATCAAGACCTCATAAGTACCCTATAGTCATATCGAATGTATTGACCAATAAGTAAAAATAACCCAAGTCTAGCCATACTATTGCCCTATAAGTTTGAGTTTTTTTGGAGTTGAGAAGATGTTCACGATGTGCTGCTCATATCTTATGACGGGCCAAGTTTCCTCTAGTCGAACTGTCATCGTTCTGAATATCTTGGTTTGATATTAGTCATGTTTCTGATTTTATATAAAACCTTCACAGGTTAAAACCTTCATTGATAAAAGAAAACTCAATTTTTCTAAAAAGAAAATAGTACAAAAACATGTAGCAAACTGTTATAGTTCATGGTACGCCAATCTAAATCGATTTTTTTTTTGTGTTAATGTTTTCTAGGTGGGTACCCCTCATAATACTTCAAAATGAAAATAATAGGAGAAATATTAGTCAAAACATAAAATTGACAAGTATAAATAGGACATACCAGTGTATTAGAGTTGCCAAAACTCGTAGATAGTACTCGAGATGGAACCAAAACCCCTTATTGTTAAAAACGAATTCCTTGGAGAACCGCAAGAAATACATGTGCATATTTTATCATCTAGGGAATAAAATATAGTGTTAAGTAGAGTGACACCAAACAAAGTGCGATAAACACGTGAAACTCGTGTAAAAAAATTTCAGGATGCTCAGAGGATAACATGAGGTGGATTATCCAACCGTTGATATGTTGAAATTTGGATGTTCAAGATGAAAATTTTATCTCCATAAAAGCAAAATTACATTATGGTATAATTTTATTACTCCCCATATTTTCTTAGATTACAATCTATTATGTGACTATCTATAAGAAAAACCTATCCACCTTCTCATTTAAGGTTTAAATATGCCATGAAGTTAGTTAACGCGAAAGGACTCAATGTTCCCAGAGGCTGAAAGGTAATCACAAATAGTGATCAAAGTACATGTATCTCAGTATGAGAGACAATATAGGGGGATCAGTTATCTGAATTCCGGGATGATAGTGGTATAAGTACAAGCGGCTGTTGTACGTAAGGTGCACCACTGTTGAAGATGAAGATCCAAATGAATATGAAAATAGTCACCTGTTTTTTTTGCTCTGAGTATGATATCATTGCATCAGTGAGAAACATGAGTCCCATCAAGAGACAAACTTTGAAAAATTTCTTTCACGATGATGTAGTAATCTAGACCTATGTGCTCAAGGAAGAAATGTGGCTCTCATTGCATCCATAATTATGTGGTTTTGTTGGCTGGTTGGAATGTGCCCAAACTAACTGATGGTGACCAATTGGAGACTATTGGTGGCTTCCATCATACTTGAAAATTGTCCCAAACTATCGTTTTTAATAGAATATTTGTTGGTCACTAAAAATATTAAGCACTAACCTGTACTAATATATGTCTATTACTAGCGTATGAGGTGGTTCCATCATGGAAGAATGTAAAGGAAGGCTCGACCTTGATTATGACTGTCCCTATTGATATAAAAGGTATATATGTGTCTGCCAACTTTGAGGCCAATGTTCATGCCATTTCAAAAGAATTTTTATCGAATGACAATGTGCTCTCAACCTTTGCTTCTCTGAAGGGGATCGTTTTTTTGATGTCCTTCATCATGAATAGGAAAGACAAAGGGCTCGTCTGGGCCAGTCTTGCAATATATATAAAAGTAATGATAAAAGAGACAATAATCGCAGAGCTGGACACTTAATGACAATATCAAAATAAAGCGGAATGTGTCCAAAGATAAAAAAATTGTTAACAAAAGGACTCATTTATGCAACATATGATAGTGATATGATAGGTAAGAGGTCTAAAACTTCAAAGATAAATTGTTCAAAACAGTTAAGGGAATTAACTAGTTAGCATATGCTTCCTATTCCAAAGAATTACCCTAAACAAGCAAATGATATTATGGTCACACCCAGTGTATTAGGTAGGCATGGTATTATTCGCTTACCCGTCCGAGTTTGTGCTTGGAATTAAAATATCATTCGGAAGCTTTGGCCTCGATGATCTCTATCTCAGTCACTGATAAAGTGTTGCACATGTTGTTATCTTTTCCTTAAAACATTATTGAAAAGGCCATACATTTCATCTTGTCATCGACTCTGTATCACATCATCTCACTTTCAAACTATTTTATGTGGTGCTCTAGATATTCCTTTCTACTGTATTTTTCCATATTATAGTGGAGGAAGTTTGATGGAAGATTTCTATACAAGATATGGGAAGCCAAAGAGGATTTCTCGCTCTGTAAATTCTCATCGTCCTCCAAGATATCACCGACCCGACATTTTTTTGTTTGGAAGAAGAATGTATAAAACTATTGATATCGTAGCCCCTTCTATTACTCGGAAAAAATTATTTCACTAATCATATTTGAGAACGCTGGTGGATACCCTTGGGGTTACACACCATAGTATGGGTTTGGCTGAGCTGTAATTTTTCCTCTATGAAGGTTCGACTGAACCTTGTATGCTTGGACTGACATGGTATGCAGGTTTTCCTTCATGGAGATTGGAGCTATCTTGTATCCCTAATTCATGTTCAGGTACATCGATGCATAATCATGATGAGGCACATACAGGGGAAAGTAACATGGTAATGAGTCAATTGTATTCCTTGGTGTGTTTTCAAAGCATGCTGATATCCAAGATAGATCTTGGTGAAACCTACATGGAAGTTCAGGTGCACTATATAATATTGAATTATTTGTTTACTAGTTGGCTGAAGCACATAAGAAGCCTGTTAGAGGTTCGGGTGCACTATAGGGAATGAAGGGACCTGTTTGTTATTCGACTGAAATACCTGAGAAATATGTTGTTAGAAATTCAACAAAAATACGAAAAGATGCTGCTAGACATTTGGTTGGACCATTATAGGATCATGCTGAAGGTTCAGCTGGAACACCAGAAGAGTCTGTTTATAAATCTGTTAAACCTTTGATAGTACTCGTGGAAGTTGTTGGTCATTATTTAAAGATGAATGTTTGTTGTTGCTGGGTGCGCCGTTTATCAAGCCCATGGATAAAATTCCTATGCTTGTACTTGCTCATATTTTCCTTCACAAACGGATTTAAGAACATAGGTTTTGCTTCTTTACTTTTTTTACGCGGTGTCTTCCACTCTAGCCAGAGGATCCTCATCGTGATTAATTCCTTTTGTTTATAGTCTGGCTCCCGAGTAAGAGATCTTAAGTCTATTAGTTGTTGTCTTGTATCCCTTCTTTATCATAAAGCTGGTAACATTGTCGTCTTCCTCCTCGTAGTACTTCAAATGTTGGATTTTTGTCTCACTCACGGAGCCTGAATGAAAAATATAGCCTATAAAAGTTTGAAATTATTAACATTCTCCTCATGCAACTTGGACCAACTATTAAAAATGTATGTTAGGTGTTGTCGGGATGGTGGTCGAACGAGTAAAACCTCCAATCTAGCTTCTTCATCGATGATCATATCAAAATATGTATTCAAATTCGTCGTCAATCGACTCTATGTATCAATTTATTTTTAAATGTTTCTAGAAAAAGAACTTTACGATAACAATTAGCTTTCCACGAATGACACTAGTTTGATGTGCCAAAATCTGATTTGAAGAATTCAAATGTATAATTACTTTATTAAGTTCTCTTATTTATAAAAAGGAGATAATCTTAATTGAAAAAATATATCAATTTATTTATTTAAATAATTCAAATAGTTAATAAAAATATATACCTTAATAAAATTTATAGCTGTCATGAAGATAATCTCATTTTTATCAAATTTATAGTTAATAAAAATATATACCTTAATTGGTATGTTAAGGAACATCTAGTTGTCATGTTTCTTTATTACAAAATTGGTGTCATCCATCACAAAACTTGTAAAACGAATTTTTGTGCAATATATAAATTAGGACACTATAAAAATTTCATGTTCCTCACAAATTTATTCAATATTATACTTGCCTAGTTTTTTGTAATCTAATCGCGCTAGTTTTTTGTAAATTTAACGATTCGAGTTTTATGTCCATTAGATTCTCGTGTCTATAACTACGCGAGATATGTGCATTTCACATAGTCTGATTTAAATGAATACTAAATTTGTGCGAGCTTTTTGTAATCCAATCACGCGAGTTCTTTGTAAATTTAACCATTCGATTTCTAAGTCCATCACTACATCATTCTGTCTATTTTTATGTGAGATATGCACATTTCATACCGCACGATATTATTGAATATTATACATGCGCGAGTTTTTGGTTAGCCAATCACGCGAGTTCTTTGAATATTTAACCAATATATTTAATTCTAAGGTTGAGTTAAGATCATAAACTTTTTATAATAAAGAAGAGATTAATAAAAACAGATTACATGACCCTAACAATGTCCAGACACTCAACCCTAAAAAAACATACATCATAGTCTAGGGTTGGTAAGTTTACATCAAAACAAAAAGCATGCAAAATAAAAACAATCAACCATCCGAAGAGTCTTCTTCATCAAAATTATCTTTTTTCTCCTCATCATCGTTGTCATCGTCTTCGACCTCTGTGTCCGTCTCGTCGTCGGCCTCGTCGTCTTTGACCTTTATGTCCGTCTTCGGTACATCTTCATACTCTTTTTTGACTCACTTGTCTCTCTTTCTTTTTTGTACGTGGAATCTCGTTCGGGTCTAAGTATTATATCGAGAGTGACCACGAGTCGGTAGAGAAGTATTCATCATGGAATGAGAAAATGGACCCATCGTTCGAAGTGTCCGAGGAGTACTCCGTTGTTTTCGTATGTTTGTAGTCGGATAAGTGTTTGGACTCATCAGAAAGACCGTCATCGGAGGATGAGTAACGGTAAAAGTCTGGAGAGGAAGGGTAATAAGCCATAGTATTGGAAAATGAAGAGTTTATGAGTGTTCTTACTTTAAGAGTTTATGTATACGCATAACTCTAACTCAATCTCGATATTTTTTCTATTTCTAACTTTAGTCATGATTAAAGATCTACCCTTTTCAAATCAAGCAATAAATTAGCCAATAGAAATAAGTATAAGCTTTAAATACTGACATAATTAGGTATCCACTAGTTGAAATTTCATTTATTAATTATAGTGCATGTTTAGTGTAGAGACCAGCCAAGGCATTGCAAAAATAGGACGAACGTGCGATGTCTTTGCATTTTAAACATGCGAGATGCTTACAAACTATTAACCGAAAAGACAACACATCTTACATAACCGGGCAAGTTGTTTTATTTAACAGACGTGCAATTCTAGGTCTTTTGCAATAATTGCACTGACTAATTAGTCAAATTACTTCCAAAATATGTAAAATTACTTACAAAATATGTCATATTATAAAAATCTATATCAAGATAGCTATCACAGAACGTTAGTGTTTGTATCATTTAGGAAATAATAAAACATTTGAGCTTTACTAGTTGCACACATATCTTCGTTTTAAGTTTTATATACAAAGAATTTTTGGATAATTTCTTTAGCGTATTCGCAAACGAAAACACCACAGTCAAGGCTGTCTTCTTTTTGTTATGGGATATCTCTTACATTTTTCATTAAATATCCCTTCTTTACCCCCATGTATGTATCTTTTTTATACAATATGCAAATTATTAAGAAGAGTTTATAGCTATTAGCAGCACATATATGACAACGCATTTTCTTATAAAAACTGATCAGGCGATTTGTTTGAAACTTTAACACTTCGATATCTTTTTAAAAAAAACCACCCGATTTGCTTTGAAACGTTAATCGTGTGATTTATTTGTAGATGTAATGTTGTGATGTCTTAGGAAATATAATCATGAGGTTTATTTGAAGATCTCACACTCCGATGTCTTTGAAAATATAAGTGTGTGAGTTGTTTGAAAACCAATCAATACAATGTCTTTGAGACAACTACCATGCGTTTACTTTGAAAATACTTACCAACGCCTCAACACCGTTTCTTGTGTAGTATGTTGTGTATTTACTACTTAACATGATTGGTTATAGTTTGTTGTCGTTCCGTTCTCCATATCAATAACCACCAAGGTTTACTGGTTCATTGTATCATTTCTTATGTTGCACACCGGAAGGAACACAATATAGGTGTTGTGCTTTATATTTTTGAATACTTCGCCAACAAGTTCTGATAGATCTCATTGTCGGCCAGTGCTTTTGGAATTAATAAAAAGGATTACAAACAGATTTCTTATAATAGTCGATAATTAATTTTAACTACATTTCCCGTCGCAATGGCATAAATTTGGATCGCGTTTTATTAAACACTGTAAGATCGATGTAACTTTTGAATGGTATTAGCCAATCAGTATCCTTAATCATATTTTATATCCAAACATTGATAATCTACTAAATGACAAGTAAGAGTCGTACAACCAAACATGAGAAATTAATAAGCATACGAGTTCCTAGTATAAGTGATCATGCTAGACTAGGCATACACTACCTTTAAATCCATTAATACTTAGCTACACTTGTATATTTTACCTTGAAGTCTAGGTTCCATTTGTTAGGTAGCGTCATTACTTCACTCACACTCATGTTAAGTTTGTAGGAGAACTATAATACCATACTTCTGAAACTTCTTTTTCTTCTACCCTTTGTATTTTAAGGACTTTGATGTATTCACTGAACTCAATGATCTGTGTTGTTCCCGTACTCTTTTCCCAATCAAGGAGATTAACCTCTGGCTCTTGTGTCTCACAAATTAAATTCCAATTAGGATATGCATCATCTACATCCTGTAACATAGAGAACTGGCTATCATATTATAACAACCTAACTATATATATTCGATGTTTAATAATATAAAAATGCACTTATATGGTCCCCAACGACTACCAATGATGTTGTCTCATCTACAATATTGTTAGCAACAAAATCTTTTAAATTTCAATCAAGCATAGCCTTCGCGATAGAATCCAAAATGCGTTGCACGAAAACATTTGCCTCAACCTTATCAACTTCGTAAAAAAAGAATGTGTACATTATATGAAAAAATTGTCTAAGAGTGGTAGTTCTAAACATAATATTTTGTTTGTCGTATCAGCTAATGGTAATGCTTGTCCTTGGGTGGCTTGTTCTAACTTTATGACCTCTGGTTTTTGGTGTTTGGCTTCCTCTTCAACAAGTTTTTGGACTTATATTGTTGCTTCTGGCTGGGTTATTAGTTATGCATTTGTGTAGGGTTATGCTTCTTGTTGGGGTTGGGCTTTCTTTTCAGCTTGTTGTTGGAGTGCTGGTGCTGCTTCAGTTTGGGTGAGTCGTTCACTCTTTGTCAAAGCTGGTTGTTGCTGTTCTGTTTGATAGTGTTGGTGGTGTTGGGGTTGATGTTGTTGGGAATTCTCTTCTTGTTGTTGTTGATGTTGTTGTTGTGTTTGTTATTCGTCATCCTATTCTTGTTGGGCTTCTTCTTCTTCTTATTGGAGTTGACCATGCGATACCTTGCACGATGAAAATGAAATTCCTTATATAATGACTGTGCGACCTTAGTACATATCAAACATGCGAGTTCTTATATACCAAAGCATGAATGAAACCATGCGATTTTTTCGATAGTTAAAATGATGCGATTGCTTTGATATTATAAGCATGCGATTTCTTTGATATTTAGCATACAATATGTTAAATATCTTTAGAATGCGATTTATTTGATATGTAGACTATGCGAGTTCTTTAATATATTAACCACACGAGTTATTTGATATATAAATTACACGATTTATTTCAACATTGACTATGACACTTTTTTGAAACATTAGCCATACGAGTTATTTCATGCATCATGGATCCAAGTGTAATAAAACAACATATCAAAGTATAACAAAAAAAACATATTTAAACCCTATAAAATATGAATTTATCAACATACAGTATATGAAAAAATTAATATTTAGAAAGTTGAATCTTAATGAACTTAAGATCCACTTACATCTTCACGACCTTCCTGTTCCTGGTTAATCCACTCTCTGTTCCAATGGTTCCACTTCTGTAGTTAATGACTCATGTAACTGTGGTAGCAGTGGTGTAGTCTCTGTCTTATTTAGTGCAGACTAATTTGTATCCACTACCTTTTCAGGTTGTTCCACTACTGTAGCGTCTACATTATTTTCAGGTATTACCATTGTTGTAGGAGATTAATATGTACCCACTAGCTCTTCTGTACCAACATCTTGTTCAGATTGGTCCACTACTGTAGTGTCTCCATCCTGTTTGGGTTGGTCCACTACCTATTCAGGTTGGTCCACTACTGTAGCGTCTCTCTCCTATTCAGATGGTACAACTGCTGCATTTTTTCTCCAGTTCAGATGATACCAACTTTTTACCATCTTGAGTTAAAACATATACAACAGCTTCAGTTGGTACCAGACGTTGTTCTTCAGCTACCTCCTTATATGTTTATGTTGTTTTTTCAGGGTATCCGACAAACAAAAAGGCAGAGAAATTGTTTTATCAAGTTCTAATTTTTCAACAGTAATTGATTTTTTGTTGTTGTTCAAATTTAGTACGTAAATCAGCTAACTCTTTCTGTACCTGTTGAATCTATCACAACAATGCGAGGCATAAAATTAGTATTTTTTGTGAGGATGGAACAAATAAAACATATATAACAATATAAGACATTTATCCTTTTCGACAAACGAATGCTTCAAATATTTATTATCAACAAAGCTCCTATACGCATTCGTCTTCCTTTTTATTCCACTCTTTGACGTAAAACAGAACAAGTACAACTCTTAAAGGTTGTCGTTTTCTTGGTACAAATACTGGTCCGAGATTTAGATGTCGTTGCAGTGCTTTTTGAGGTACTTATACTAATTTTCGACTTTCACGGATTTAGGCTGTGTTGGATGAAATAATCATTCAGCGATAAATATAATTTATCTTCTATGCCCCCAGTTTCAGGTGGGGATGTCTGGGTTGGTGTTGTATGAAGGGTTGAGGGGTTGTTCATTTGGGGTTCAGTGTTTGGTGGTTGGCTTGTTTCTTGTGGCTTTTTTCTTGTTCTCTGGGCCACATATTTAATTATTTTCCTAGGTCTTTTCTCCGGTACAACCGGTACAGTATTTGGGTTCCCACTAGGTTCACCGCATCCAAATGTTTCTCTTTCAACCTTTGTCAACATTAACCCAACCTCCAAAACCTATCCAAGTAGGAACAACCCAGTAAAACAAATATCACTAGCAATATTATTGGTTTCTTACCGACCATGCATTTCATTTAGATAATTTAACATACAAGTTCTATTTACATAAAAACTATATAAGCTCTTTTATACAAAAACTATGCAATTTCTATGATACTATAACTACGGGTGTTCTATTATACTAAAACCATGCGTGTTTTTTTTATACTAAAACTATGTGTGTTTCTATCAGTCCCCTACTACGCGAGTTATTTACAAACTAAAATAACGTTTTAGAATATATATTTGATACTTGATCGTCTTCTAGCTAGTGCAACATCTTAATCATCTCCATGGTTACTGACTTGCACTATAATCCCCATCATTTATAGCATCTTAGGATCATGTTAAGCTTGGGGAGATCAACCGCAATGGTTGTATGCTCCATGATGAAGGGCTGCAACAATTTTTTTATTAGTATCAGGACATATTTTTAAGCATATATTTAATTACATAGCAACATACTTAAGAATAAAAGTGCAACACAGTCGATAACTCTATCGAATTTTCCAGGAGCAACAAAGCTCTAATTGACCCAAAAACCTTATGCAATATTGCTATAGACCAATCATACTTGTTTATTTTGTCCAAGTATTCAATATAATACACCGTCGTCCAACCTATTATATCTCTTGAAACTGAGTAAAACATGGTAGAGCAAATCAACAAGATCAATAGTCGAGTAACATCCTTCGCAACATGCTCCCCGCCTTCCCTAATGGATTTCTCTATACTTTCATGTAAAATAGCATACACAATGCTAGATTAGTGAAACCGAACATCATACTTATAATAGACCTTAGATATAGAGGTACCTTTATCATATCATTTGATACCAATTTGTTATTTGTCGGTCTAGTTTTTCTGAGCAGAGAGTCAAGAAGTATGTTTTTTATTAACTTGGAATCATACTCGACACCTTCTTCGAATCGACCTAAGAAACCTCCGACTTTGGTTAGAGGCATTTTCTCTGTCCCGTGTTCAAGCCCAAATACGGCCTTTACATTGTTAGTCGTTAGCTTGACTAATTTTGACCCGATTCAAAAAGCGTCGTCCTCGACTGAAAATGTCTTTACAATCTCCTCGATCAACTCCTAATGATTTTTCATCAAATACTCTCGTTGCGTAAGTCAAATAATTCTTTCAAAAAAATGTAGAAAGAAGTATCTTTTACAGCTTCTATGTGTTCAGATATAATTATATTTATTTTGATTAGGTTTAGTTAGCTCACTAATCATGATCTGTAAAATCCTCCTATCGTAGTCATATTTCTTGCAAAAATATAAATGCGAGTTTTTTGATAAATCAACCATAACAATTCTTTGCAAATTCAACCGTACAACTTCTTTGAAACACTAAACACAACCGTGTGAGTTCTTTGAACTAACACACAAACGCATGATTTATTTGAAAATATAACATGCGTGTTTTTAGAAAGATATAACAAACAAATACAGCCACCCAAGTTCCTTGAAGTAACATAGAAAGCCCACCCCAATATAACCACACGAGTTCTTTGGAAAACAAAACAACAAGATGTGAGATTGGTGCATCTACATATATATAGGATGCGGTTTACTGTTATTTAGACACACACGTTGATAGAAAACTAAAAATTAAGTCTCAACGCCTAAACCCAGAAACTAAACAATATATTACAACCTATAAACAATACGACACATTAAAATAGAACACAATATGTGCACCTAAAAACTAACCCGAAACATAATGTCCACCAAACCAGAAACTACCGATGGTCGAAGATATACCTAGCAACGATGTTTAACTAAAAACAGCCACTACAATACACTATACATATAGTACAAACCTATAATCACAGATGCTAGTTGATTTTTTAAAAACAAAATACGGTGGCATTCTTTTAAAAATTCTAATTTAGTACCTCTATTTATTGATACTTTAATATTCAAATATGTTTTTTTTCTGGTTGATGAACAATGGCATGCGATGTGTTGATTGCTTCACCAGAGTGAGAAACGGTCGGTGGAAGTTTTGCCGGAAAGAGAACGATAAGTTGGTTCATTTTCAGTTCCTAGGTTAAGTTTAAGGGTTTCAATGGTTTAGTGCTTCTACTGGGTTTAGTAAATTTAAGAGGGAATAGATAGTGAAAGGTCTTGGTTCAAAAGGAAAAACGGGTTTTCAACCTAAAAGAGCCTATTTATACTAGTGAGGGTATTTTTATCTATTTTTAGGTCAATGTTCTTATTGTTCGTATGCAAATTTTGGGTATTAGGTGGTAATTAGATAGTTGAGAGTGTATTTGTGGGTACTTTTGTCTAATATTTCGGCTTATATGCCACTTGTACAACAAGTTTTTAACTTTTGGAAATAACTTATCAATTACGCTCATTAGTATCAATTCCTTATATGCTAACATAATATTATATAATGCACATCATTTCTAACTATGAGTAATCGAACACGACCCATCCCCCAAATGTAGTTGTCCAAATTTTCCGCATCCATAAAATATGTAATATATTAAACCTGTTGAATTAACCTCAACAATTTCAAACAATGGCATTCTATACATCATATTCTTGTAGATACATCACTCGTGGGTATGTCATAAGAATGGAGATGGGTGTGACTGTGCTTAAAATATATATGTTATTACTTGTGACCCCTAACTTCTGTCCAATTCCACATAAAATAATTTTTTTTCTTTTAATTTACCCAACAAAAATCGCATGTGCGACTGATAGCACACGTCCGACA
The DNA here is from genome assembly GCA_036936605.1 of Limnanthes douglasii subsp. nivea. Taxonomy (NCBI): domain Eukaryota; kingdom Viridiplantae; phylum Streptophyta; class Magnoliopsida; order Brassicales; family Limnanthaceae; genus Limnanthes; species Limnanthes douglasii. The sequence goes on along the minus strand of JAUPFV010000002.1, from coordinate 61,712,528 downwards.
TAAGATGTTTGTGTTTTAAATTAGAAATATTACGTTTGTTGGATATATTTCTAAATTTTTCATTCCTCAAACTAACTACACAATTCTAACGATAGGAACCAGCCGTAGATAATTTTATAATGATTTATTCTTTGTCTATTTTCAACATTCTCGTTTCTAGGTATCCTTTTAAGAATTCCACAACCTCATGATACTAATTTCTACATATGATTGTTGGAGTCCATAATATATTTTTGATTATAATAGGATAAGCCTAAAGTCCAAAACGATAATTACATTTTTTGTCCCGCTGTTTCTTTTTTTAACATTATATTTCTTAGGTTGTTTCTTATACGGTTTAGATTTCTCGAAAACAAACATTAATATCAGAGTTAAACCAATATTATCGTTATCATAAAAACTATTAACTATCACGTATCCCTTATTTTTATCCATACGCTTCGATCCATTATTCAACTTTAGGTGAAGCTATTTCTCCTATAACATTGATTATTTCCTCCGTCTCAAAATTTAAAGAAACACTCAATACTTGTTTTTATCTTTTTGTCCTTACTTTACTTCCTGATTTATATTTTGATGCCACTATGCACTATCCAACCCTTATTCCAACAAACACATCATTAAATTAAATTACAGCCAACATATATCATTTAACACTTAAAATTAAACTCTAAAAACAAAAACAAACTCAAATTTCTTAAAAATTAGTCATGGAAAAGGAAGACACCCAAACCAAAGATTCAACACCGGAGATCATCACTCAATCAACTAAGAAAATAATTTAATCTTGTAAAAATGGAAACAAACGAAAATCCGAGAGGTAGGAATAAAAAAAACAAGTTAATTTTTTAAAAAAAACAAATAAACAAATCAAAAACATATTTCCAAAGTTTTATAAAAACAATTCAATATTAAAAAAACCAGAAATTTGTTCCTGAAACTTAATATGCAGGAAAAAAACTAAAAACAAAAAATTCAACCTATAAAAAGTACAACCAAGTTCATGGAACTCTTACCAACCGATAGATTAAAAAAACAAAATTTAAGAGAGATTTTTACCTTTGAGAGATTGCTTCAATGAAAGTGGCGGCTATGTTTTTTTTCCTCGGTTAAAAAAGTTGATGGTTGTTTATTTATATTGATAGGATTAGGATTTATGGATGGAAGTAAATATGATGGTAGAAGGTTGCTAGAAAAGATTAAGATATATATGGTGTTTGAGCAGTTGCTGGAGAAGAAGGTAAATACGGTTGTTTGGAGTAAAATTAAAAAAAAAGATAAATTAATAATTTCCTTTATGGAGGAAATAACAGAGTGTTATCTTTTTTGAAATATGTAGGAAATAAAAATCTTATGGAGGAAATAGCTTTACCCTTCAACTTTATGTCTAGTCTAATGTAAAAAACCGTGAGTAGATATGAAATATTATTATAAACGTGTAGTTCTATCTTAGTTTTGTTTCCCCTAAAAAATTTAACGCCAAAAAGATGAACTAAATCATAAACTAAAATGTAAAGAATGCACCCAAATAATGACGAAAAAACGTTGAAATCGATTGGTATTTTGTGTTAAGGAGTTTCAACGCATCAAATCAACTCTAGTTACACAATGTTCAATTAATATAAACTAAAATCGTTAGAGTCGTCGATATTGGATTCGACCTTCTCAAAACCTGGCCATACCTAATTTGCGAATAATTTGTTTTTTGGCCTAATTTGTGAATAATTTGTTTTTTGGTTAGATTTCGACTGAGTGAAGCTATTTCCTCCCTAAGATCTATTATTTCCTCCATTTCAAATTTTTAATAAAACACTAAACACTTGTTTTTACCTTCTTGCCTTTATTTACTTTATAATTTATAATTTGATACGACTATCCACTATCAAACCCTTATTACAACAACACATCATTAAGATGCCCCCAAGGGGTAGCCGAGTTGGTTGAGCATGACATTCTTATTACCAAAAGGTCATGAGTTCGAGTCCCTCTGCATACGCTTTCTCGGCTGAGCTTGTCACCTTGTGTGGTTTACCTTCTGGCGTTGGTTTGCAGGCTATCGCGTCAGACTGAGGGTTTACCCTGTGCGCACTCATTGCACTCTGAGTAGCGGCTGCGGGTTCCCTCCGAAAAAAAAAAACACATCATTAAGATAAATTACACCCAACATATATGATTTAACTTCTAAAATTAAACAATAAAAAACATAAAAATTCAATTATTTTTAAGATTAGTTAAAAAAATTACATGTTTTTTAAAAAGAAAACATGTAGTTCCGAGACCACCACTCCGAATAACATTTTTTTTAAATCACGTGATTTTGAGTTAGGAACTCAGAATCACATATAATATTTTTAAAAAAGAACCTAATCAACAGACACTAATCAAACCACATAAAATCTATATTTTGAACTCAATATACAGGAAAGAAACAATTAAAGTAGAAATTGATATTAAAAAACGATTAAACTAGTAACTCGATATGCAGGAACTCGATTAACGATTAACAAGTTAGAACTCATTATGCAAAAAAATCATAGATTTAAAAAGAGATTTTATTCGATATGTCAACCCATATATTTAAAATAAAAATAAGATTAACGATAGATTTTTATCTTTGGAACTCGAGAAACTGCTTCAAAATTGTTTGGTGGTTAGGGTTTTTTAGGGTTAGAAGAGAAGAGGTGAAGGTAGATAATTAGTGGAGAAATTTGGGTTTTTGGTGTAAAATTAATACAGTGATAAATTAGGATTTTCCTGCGATTCTATGATATATTTTGGATCCGATTTCATTATCGATTTTTTTATTTTTAGTATTTGATTTTTTTTGGATTTTGATAGGTTTTTTTTTTCTGATTTGTTAATTTGTTATTTTTTTTAGTTATTTATTTATTTATTTATTTTTATATGTAAATTATAATTTGAGTTAGAAATTATTAGACTAGGTAACTACTAAATTTGAAAGTGTAACATAAAAATATAATTTGATTAATATTATAAAATCAAAATTATTGTTTTAAATTAATGAAACTTTTGAGTATTAAATATAAAGGTGGTCAATCAGAAAGGCCCATATAATAGTTCTTTGTAGTTTTCATTAAACTTAAAAAGTGTTGTCAAACTGTCTAAATAATTAAAATGAATAAGCTGGTTTACTATTCTCCTAAAATTTGACTTCCAGTTAATATTGATCGAGACGAATTAATTTTATTTGTATAAATGTGATTTATGTGTTTTAAAAATTTATAAAAGAAATACGTTTTAGGGATTTTTTTTAAGGAAAAGAGAAGACTTTTATAATGGTAAAAATTATTAAAATTAAATTCCTCTACAATAAAGATAAAAAATAGGGTTATTTTCTATTAGGTACACCAAAACTTTTATAATTCTTGTTTGGTGTGTCCTATTATCATTATTTCTTATTAGATGCATCAGAAAATTTGAATTTTCTAATTATATGCTTTAATAATTTTTAAGATAAAAATAACCTTATTCTTAATTACACCAAAGATCGGTCTTCTTCAACAAATACACCAAACAATCTCTCTCCTCTCAAAATCTAATATATTGTCGTCGATAACTTCGATTTTGCTTCGATCAGTCGTACTTATCTGAAAATGTAACCGGTCATCGTCGATAACTCCGACTTCGCTTCAATCGGAGCTCCATCAACTCTAAATCAGGTTTAGTTTTTTATTTTGTTAATAAATCCCTAAATTTCTGGTTATTCTATAATATCTTGTTAGGGTGTTGTGACGCTTTTAGAAAATATTCATCATGTTGGATCATCTGTCAATTAGATTAATAGTTTACCCGAGTCGATAGTTTAGGTAAATGTTTCAATTTCTTTTTTATCACAGACCGAAAACTTAGAAGAAGCATGTGCAGTTTGTCTTGAGTCTCCATCCATTGCAGAAACTATATGACATCTTCCTTGCTTACACAAGTTTCACAAAGATGTAAGGATTATAGTCTTCATATGAATTCTTCCAACGTATGCGGTTAGTCATATTCTTTTTTTCTGCCAAATCTTATACAGTGTATTGACCAGTGGCTTAGTAAGAGTACATACTGCCTAGTTTTCAAGTCATGATTATTTAATATCCGAGAATTGCAGTCATAGAGGGGGATATTGTTTTGAGAAGTATGTTGGCCAAAGATTTTCCTGCTATATTGCGATTCATGTGGTTGATATTTAAAGTATAAGAAATTTTCTATTATCTTCTTTAACTTTGGCATAGATGTTTGATCTAGCATTGCTTTAATTCTCTATTGAAGTTAGATTCCTAGTTTTTCATTAAATATATCTTGTAATTAAAGCTTATCGGTAGTTTGTTGATACAAAATTTAGCATAGAAATATGAAAAGGATAAGCTCAATGATAGTTTGTAGTTATTGATTTTACCATAGAAATAGGGTAGATATAAAGTAGTATATTTGCTTGAGTGATGTATGTGGCAGTGGTGTTTAGGATGAGAAAAACGGTGTAGAGGAAGTGTGGGTTTTGTAGATTGTTGATTGAAAGTGGGGTTGAATGGCCATCAGGTTGGGATATGAATTATGAGTTTATGAGAGAAAGGTTTAAATACATGAATTTCATGGAGGTTTCTAAGATCACATTTTACTTTTGCTGCAACCTACTACAAATAAGACAACCAAATATATCAGGGAATTATCCTTGAGCAGGGGAGGACAGGGGCCTTGATATAATTTATAAAATTAACTCAAAATATGTCACGAATATTAAAAAAAGTTAAAAGCAAGACAATTATTCGTTGGCCTCTGGTTTGTGATATGTCTTTACATTTGAAAAATTACAAAAATAGCAATATTGTGAAACTGGTCCATCAACACGGTATATAAAGACAAATTAAACAAAATGTTAGTGTTGAGAAAATAAAAAATGATATTGTTGCAAAAAGAATCCATTCTTAAAAATTGCAAAAAGAAAGTTATCTATCTATATATATATATATATAAAAGAATACATCAGGTTAGAAGTATAAACAAATCTTGGTCCGCTAACGCCTGTAGCAGCCGCTAACGCTAGCAGCCGCTAACGCATGTATAAATGCTGCTATAATGTTATTGCTATAGTTTATTGATAGATGATATTTACTATTAAGTTATTTTGAATTTTATTCAGTTCCATGGTCCCTTATATAACATAGCTAATACCTTACATTATAAGAAAAATAAAACAAAGAAAGCAATAGGTTTAGGAATAGGAGCATACAATACAAAATATAATGAATGACAAACAAAGTTTTTGAATGAGGAAAATATTTAATATTTTCTTTGATTTCAATACATACTTCAGGCCTCAACGATAATTTTTTGCGGGTAAAAGTTGTGGTTACTATATCACCTTGCAATATCATTCTTAAAGATACTATGTTTTGTAATATGATGTTATTCTTATTTATTATTTTGGGACTATTTCAGTTAAATGTATAAGTACTGTGCCGGATTTACAAGAAAGTACAAACCTCTTCATAATCTTCAAATCAAGAGGAAGTAGATGTTCCAAACCAAGAAATCTTTTCGCCAATGAAAAGCAAGCTCATTTTCGAGAGAGAGATTACTCGTTCACAAACTTATTCTTTTTTAAGGTTTGGTAATGTTGGTTGTATTTTGTTCTTATTCTTTTTTAAGAAATAACCTTACAAAAAGAGTAGCAGTTTTTATTATTGTTATTTATACTATTTATCTGTTTCAACTTTTAATGTGCGTATTTGATTATTTTATTTACTTTTCATGTATGTAAGTATATAAGAGCCACGATCATTAGTTCGTGGAATATGATATCAAAAGGGATACCTATTTGTAATTTAATGAATACCTATTTGTAATTTTTAAAACGTATCTGGCTTTATTTTTGAATTTTGGTGGTTGTCGGTTTCGGCTAACTATAGCACTTTCCAGTGACCATATTTTATTTGTTTTATCAGTTGAGGAAAGATTTTATTTGTCTTATCAATTGAGGAAACATTTTATAGTTCTGTTTTTGCTTTGTCCACGTTTTTCATGGTTGTTTTTTTATTCTTATTGTTTTAGAAATAACAATCTTATTATTATAGTTCCAGACTTTCTATTGTTGTTTTCCTTAATAGGTTTAAAATGATTATATATATATATATATAATTGAATAACCTAATTTATTTTAAGGTAGAGTAACAATCTTATTACTGTTATTTCTAGTAGGAATACCAATTTTATTACTGTTATTTTTTTATAAGAGTAACAGTTTTATTACTGTTATTCATCATATGAGTAACGTGATTAATTTATTTTTATTTTTAAATGAATAATAGTATTTATTTTTGTTCATATAAATAATTCAAGTAAATTATTTTATTAAAAAATAAATAATATGATTCATTTTCGTTAATCGAAATACTTAGAAATAACAGATTTATTATTTTTATTCTTAATAGAATAAAAGTTTTGTTACTCTTATTCCTCATATGAGTAACATGATTAATTTTGAATCTTTAAAAGAATATCATTACTTCTAACATTTTTTTATAAGAGTAACAGTTTTATTACCTGTTATTTTTAATAAGAGTAACAATTTTATTACTACTATTCATCATATGAGTAACATGGTTAATTTTTTTATTTTTAAATGAATAACAAAATTTATTTTCCAAACAACTCAATTTTTTATATAAAAAAACGAATAATGTGATTCATTTTGGTTAATTTATAAAACTAAAAAAAATAACGAAAGTCTCAATTAACTCTAAAACAAACGATCTCGACCGACAATAACACAAGCTCGTGATCGTATCTTTTGTTTTCTATAGTTACAATTTTTATCATGTCCAAGTTTTGAAATTCTTTGTTGTATTTTATTCTTATTTTTTCAGGAATAACATTACTACTCATATTTTTATAAGATTAACAGTTTTATTACTGTTATTCACCATACGAGTAACATGGTTAATTTTTTTTATTTTTAAATATATAACAAAATTTATTTTCTAAAGAATACAATTTTTTTTATAAAAAATGAATAACGTGATTCATTTTGGTTAATTTATAAAACTAAAAAAAATTAACGAAAGTCTCAATTAACTCTAAAATAATCGATTTTGACCAACAATAACACAAGCTAGTGATCATATTTTTTGTTTTCTAAATGGAAAAAACATGTTATAATTATAATTTTTATCATGTCCAAGTTTTGAAAATGTTTGTTATATTTTCCTCTTATTATTTTTAGGAATAACATTACTCCTAACATTTTTATAAGAGTAGCTGTTTTATTACTGTTACTTCTAATACGAGTAACAGTTTTATTAATGCTATTCATCATACGAGTAACATGGTCATTGTCGCGGTGGTGGTGATAGTGGTGGTGGTCGTGATGGTGGTGGTGGTAGTAATGGTGGTGGTGGTGGTAGTAGTGGTCGTGGTGGTGGTTGTGATGGTGGTAATGGCTGTGGTGGTGGTTGTAAGTGTGATGGTGGTGGTGGTTGTGGTTGTGGTCGTGGTCGTGATGGTCGTTACCGTAGTGGTGGTTGTTGTTTTGGTGGTGGTGGTTGTTGTGGTTGTGGTGGTCGTGGTCGTGTATGTCGTGATGGTCGTGGTCGTGGTGGTGCTCGTGATGGTGGTGGTCGTGATGATGGTGGCGATGGTGGTGGTTTTGTTGGCGGTGGTGGTGGTGATGGTGGTGGTCGTGGTGGTGGCGGTGGCGGTGGCAATGGCAATGGTGGATGTCGCGGTGGTGGCGGCGGCGGTGGTGGTGGTTTTGATGGTGGCGGTGGCGGTGGTCGCGGTGGTGGTCGTGATGGTGGTGGTCGTCGCAGTGGTGGTGGTGGTGATGGCAGTAGTGGTGGTGGTTTTGATGGTGGCGGTGGCGGTGGTGGTGGTCGCGGTGGTGGTGGTGGTTTTGGTGGTGGCGGTGGTGGTGGTTTTGGTGATGGTGGTCGCGGTGGTGGTGGTGGTCTAGGTGGCGGTGGCGATGGTGGTGGTGGTTTTGGCGGTGGCGGTGGTCGCGGTGGTGGTCATGGTTGTTGTCTTGGCGGTGGCGGTGGTGGTGGTCGTGGTCATGGTCGTGGCGGTGGTCGCGGTGATGGTCATGGTCGCTGTCGTGGCGGTGGTGGTCTTGGTCGTGGTTATGGTCGGGGTCGTGGCGATGGCGGTGGTCGCGGTGGTGGTTGTTGTCGCGGTGGTGGTTGTTGTCGCGGTGGTCGTGGAGGTGGTGGTGGTGGCGGTGGTGGTCCCAGTGGTGGTGGTGGTGGTTGTGGTTGTGGTGGTGGTGGTGGTGGTGTTTTGGTGGTGGCAGTGGTGGTGGTGTTTTGGTGGTGGCGGTAGAGGTGCCGGTTGTGGTGGTGGTGCTGGGTTTGGTGGTGGCGGTGGCGGGAGTGGTGGTTTTGGTGGTGGTGGTGGTGGTGGCGGCGGCGGCGCTGGTGGTGGCGGTGGTTGTGGTCGTGGTGGTGGCGGTGGCGTTGGTTGTGGTCGTGGCGGTGGCGGTGGTTTTGGTCGTGGTGGCGGTGGTGGTGGTGATCGTGGTGGCGGCGGCAGTGGTGGTGGTTTTGGTGGTCGCGGTGGTGACGGTGGCGGTGGTGATGGTGGTGGTGGCGGCGGTGGCGGGAGTGGTGGTTTTGGTGGTGGCGGGAGTGGTGGTTTTGGTGGTGGTGGTGGCGGGAGTGGTGGTTTTGGTGGTGGTGGTGGCGGGAGTGGTGGTGGTCGCGGTGGTCGTGGTGGTGGCGGTGGCGGTGGTTGTGGTGGTGGTGGTGGTGGGGGTGACGGTGGCGATGGTGGATTTGGTGGTGGTGGTTTTGGTGGTGGTGGAGGTGGCGGTGGTGGCGGTGGTGGTGGTGGCCATGGCGGTGGTTGCGGTGGTGGTGGTGGTGGTGGCGATGGCGGCGGCGGTGGTGGTGGTTTTTGCGGTGGCAGCGGTGGTAGTAGTGGTCGCGGTGGTGGCGGTGGCAGTAGTGGTCGCGATGGGTGTGGTTGTGGTGGTGGTGGCGGCGGTGGCGGTGGTGGTTGTCGCAGTGGTGGTGGCGGCGGTGGTTGTCGTAGTCGTGGTGGTGGTGGTGGCGGCGGTGGTTGTCGTAGTGGTGGTGGTGGGGGTGGTGGTGGTGGTCGTGGCGGTGGTGGTTGTCGTAGTGGTGGTGGTGGGGGTGGTGGTGGTGGTCGTGGTGGCGGTGAACGTGGTGGCGGCGTTGGTGGTGGTTTTGGTGGTCGCGGTGGTGATGGTGGCGGTGGTGACCGTGGTGGTGGCGGCGGTGGCGGGAGTGGTGGTTTTGGTGGTGGCGGGAGTGGTGGTTTTGGTGGTGGTGGTGGCGGGAGTGTTAGTTTTGGTGGTGGTGGTGGTCGCGGTGGTCGTGGTGGTGGCGGTGGCGGTGGTCGTGGTGGTGGTGGTGGTGACGGTGGCGATGGTGGTTGTGGAGGTGGTCGTGGCGGTGGCGGTGGTGGCGGTGGTCGTGGCGGTGGTGGCCATGGCGGTGGTTGCGGTGGTGGTGGTGGTGGCGGCGGCGGCGGCGATGGCGGCGGTGGCAGTGGTGGTGGTTGTCGCGGTGGCGGCGCTGGCAGTAGTGGTCGCGGTGGCAGTAGTGGTCGCGGTGGTGGCGGTGGGTGTGGTTGTGGTAGTGGCGGCGGCGGTGGCGGTGGTGGTTGTCGCGGTGGTAGTAGCGGCGATGGTTGTTGTAGTGGTGGTGGTTGTGGCGACGATGGTTGTCGTAGTGGTGGTGGTGGTCGTAGCGGTGGCGGTGGTCGCGATGGTGGTAGTCGTGGTGGTCGCGGTGACGGTGGTGGTTGTCGCAATGGTGGTGGTGGTCCTGGTGGTGGTGGTGGTGGTGGTTGTGGTGGTGGTAGTGGTGGTAGTCGTGGTGGTGGTTTTGGTGGTGGCGGTGACGGTGGTGGTTTTGGTGGTGGCGGTAACGGTGTTGGTTTTGGTGGTGGTCACGGTTGTGGTGATCGTTGCGGCGGTGGCGGCGGCCGTGGTTTTGTTATTATTATTTTTTTTTATCAATTTTTTTTTAAATATATTTTCCTAGTTTTTTTTATATATATTTTGTACATAAAAATAACATCTAATTTTAAAAGTTTGAAAAATGGTTTCGAAATTGAGTGTCTTTTATATATAAAAAAATAATTTATAATTTCAAGAAAAGTGCTTTTGAAAAACAAATTAACAACACTTAAATAATTTTAAGAGAACTGATTTTGGAATTAAATGGATATTTTATAATATGATACCTTAACTTAATAGTGTTTGGTTTAGATTTTAAATTTTAAAGTTTTTAGATTTTAATTTTAAAAGTTCATTAATATAGTTTAGATTAATATAGTTTAGGTTGAATATGAAAATTTTAAATCTTGGTACAACATAAATATCGGATTGAATATAGAAATATTGTGTTTTTCAATAATAAAGGTGAAATGATATAAAAATATAAATTTAAAGATAATTGATGGGTACAAAATTAAAAATATATTTTAACTTGAAAAAGAAAAAGTTAAATAGAGAAATTAATAAATTTTATTGAAAATAACGTTTCGCTATTATAAATTGATAAATTCTTTTCGTATCACAAGCATATAATCTTATCGTTGTATCCTAATTAAACATTGATGTGACCGTATTGTTGTAGATATTAGATTTGGTGTGTTTATAATTGTATATTTAAAAGTGTTATATATTTTAGAAGTTATACATTTGTAAAAAGGATACATGATATAATATATGGCTAAAAGAAAATACTCATATTGAAAAGAAAATATAACTTTCAATAAATAAAAAGTGAAATGGATAATAGAATTCTAATCTTCTACGATCATTTTATCTTCACTTTCCTAAAACTAGATGGTTAATTTTTTTCTCAAAGAAAGAACCCCTTAACCCAAACCAATATCATTAAACTCTTTTTGGCCTTCCACCACCACCTCTATTGCTTCTAAGATGATGATGAAGAACCCGTTTACCGAAACCATCACCATTTGGTGGACATGCACAATCCGGGTCCTAAAGAAAAATTGAAATGGATAAAAAGACTACATAAAATATAATAAATTTTGAAAAAAACATATAAAAAATCAACTTTAATATATTTACCACTAATTTTTATCATGAAAATAAATTTATTAAGATGATACAATCATCTTTCCAAAAATATTTTAAATCAAATAATATTTTAATCTTTTTATAAAACATAATGATTAAAAAATAATTGATAATGTAATGAAAATACCGCGATATTTATCTTATTAGACCACACAAGTTACAAATCACATCTAATTTTTTCATATATGTTTCTTTTTATTTCTAACTTTTTAACCATGGGCTCAAAATTTAGAGCTCAAAATTTAGAGATCTTGTATAGATAACAACAACTTTTACATATTTTCTAAATAACTCCCGACAACTATGAACATAACCACTCCATTTGTTTGCTTATATAACTATTTAAAAAATATTTTAAGAGAAAGAATCTTTTTTAAAATATAAAAATTGAAGAATATATCCTTAAGTGTGTTATTATCTGAGTGTTATGCATTTTAAATTTATTGTTTTTAATTTTTTTTATTCACGTCGTCTTCTACCAGATGACTAGGAGCCTAGGAGGTATGGGAATATCTTTGGTATTTGAACATCTTTGAATGCCTCTAGTTAGTTCTTTTAGTTGTACTGGTATGGCCTAATGAAATCTGGCTTTTTTTTTACACGTCTTTCTAATAATAACATATTGAAAATGTTGGTTTTGAAATGTTAGTTTTGGATCAAATTTTATTAGTTTAAAAACCATAAACATTATATATATATATATATATATATATATATATATATATATATATAAATATGTTATCTATAAACATATAATAAATATAAATTAAAATTAACCCCAAATAATACTTAATGTTATTATAAATGTGATTATACTTAATATTATTTCATATTTGATTAGAAATTTAAGAAACAGCCTTCTACATAGTCAGATTTAGCAAATTTCCTTGCATTATATAAGTTTAACTTTAAATACTTTTTTTTTGTTAGAAAAGTAGTTTATTGATTTTCAGAAACTTTTGCACACAAGCAATTTTTCTTGCATTATATAACCTTTTAACTTATTATTATTATTATTATTATTATTATTATTATTACTATTATTATTATTATTATTATTATTATTATTATTATTATTATTAATTTTTTTATATTTATTAGAAAAATAGTCTATTGATTTTGAGTTTATTTTGTACATTTATTTTTGGAGACATGTTGTTTTAGCTAAGATTTCTTATAAGAAAAATATTATTTTTTATTAGTTTATATATCAATAATTTTTTAAGACATACACAAATTTAATAACCTTTAGAAAATCATCCGATTTTAATTTGCGGTAATAGCTTGGAAGGAAAATGATGCACATGTTAAAGGAGAGGTGGTACAGATTGAAATTGGTCTCCTTCAAAAATTGCGGAAAGAAAGAGTCGTGCGTGTTGGTCATGTCGTGTAGACACTTGGGTCTCTGTGGCGTTTGTGGCTCCAATATCCATACTTGCCCTATTTGTCAATCTATCACTACTTATATATATATATAAAATTATATTCTAAAACAAGTGTCATTAAAATGCTTTCGACCAATTAAATTTGTTTATCTTTTGTTTTTCCTCGACCTATACAATTCTTATCGACATTTGACCAATTAACTTCATCTATTTTGTGATTTTTACTGAAACAAGGCGTAATAATTATATTTTTTAATAACTCTACATCCCTTCCATATGCCGATTAATACAGAAGGGAGAAAATATTTTTTTTAAAACCGGATTTAACAGTTAAAGTTTTAAATTTTAAAAACTATATACGATATTTTAATGAAAATAAGTATTGTTTTAAGATATTTTCATACAATTAAAAAAAGTAATAACAAATTTAGAAAAATAAAGAGAATAAATTTGATGTGGTAGAGCTAATAATTTAGGCATTGAATTAACTATTCTATTGAAAAGTTGAATATATAATTAATATTACATTGAAAAATGAGAACCAAATTTATTTTGAAACAAAAAAGTTATTCTAAAATCTTACTTATTAAGAAATGGAATGAGTATTTCTTTTCCTCATACTTTTTTCTATTTCGTATTCCAGTCCGTTAAAACTCAAGCATTTTGGTCGGTCAAGCACTTTTATTTATTACTTTTTCGTATAGATAACTAATGAGACTTCTCGCGTTTTAAGAAAAAAATTGTAGTCTACAAATCAAATCCTTATAATCCATAATATGAAAAAAGTCATTAGATATTCTGCCAACTTTTTTTATTTTTATTGATTTATAGTCAAACATCTTTATCTTTTTATTATTAGGAAGATGTATGAGTTTCGGTCCCTAATATGTAACAACTAGTATCAAAGCCAAACTTGTATTGGTTAGAAGTTTTTTACCATTTAGATCTTGTTGATAAGAAATTCTAGTTGAGACTTGATATATTTTATTGATTTGGGTTTAGATGAAGCTTATTTAGTATATCTGTCTAATGTATGATTAAAGGTTTATATATGGACTTCAATTTCATGAAATCATTAGCTCAGATTAAGTATACAGATTTTTTGAAATTAGAGTTTTTTTAGTCGTCATTGAACTAGATTTGTCAATGTTATATGCATAGTGGCAGGTAAGTTCCTAGTCTCGTGATATCGATATAATGTTCCCACTCGCTGTAGCGAGCTGATGCTCTGCTGCGATAACCAAACAAATTTCCACGTCGAGCCTTGAAAGTTGCTTTCACGTCTTTGTCTAGTCCATATTTCTATTTATTTTACAATTTCTAGAGATGTTTGATGAATTGATACAACTGTAACCATCACAGTTTTTTTATACTTAGGAGATATATTAATTCATCATTAATTAAGTGATCTTCAAACAAATTTATAAATAATGGTGACTCGTATATAAAATATTTGTAAAATAGAAATGTTATATACAGTTTATATAACTATATTTTGCAATGATACTATACATATTCATGTATCATACATTTAAATAAATTGATTATTGACAAGGAAATATACCTTTACTAAAAATATTCATATCAACTTTCTCCGGACAAGGTTGACAACTAGTTGACCGAGGTTTGAGAGGCTCCCTTAATTATTCAGACTAGTCTCATACGTGTTGGAGGAAGGATATAAAGTAAAGAAAATCAGGTGCATATGTAGCAATAAAATTCATGGAATAAGTTCAAAAAAATTATCCGTGTCCTGCTCACAGCTAGGGGTGACTAAGAAAAAACATATTTGGCTCTATAATAGATATATTTCACTATAAATTACAATTTCAAGTCTTTCAAGGCTAATGTAAGGTACCACTTTGGTCGAATAATGAAATATGTCATAAATGACCTTGGTGGATTATATTAAACGACACATGATGGTTCAAAGAACAATATCATGATTTATTTTGTTTAGTTTGAAAGCGAAGAAGTTTTGTTCTTAAAATAATACATTATGAATTAATTAATAAAAATCGGTACATTAACCTTATACATAGTAAATCTATGTTCATAGCACTTTTACATTTGAGGATAAAACCCTATGATCTTAGCAAAGGAAAACCAAAGTCTGATACTGTAATAATTATTTCATGTGACCATTTAATACATTCTTAAAATTTTTAGTTTTGGATCCAAAACAAAATTTAGATGTGAAGATTATACAATTATTTTTAGGATATTAATTTTCCAGGAAGTAATCAAGAGAATTTCGAGGAAAATGAAAAATAAATTGTTTAAATTCAAATGAGCACGGGTTAGTTTTGTTTTGGATTTCCGATCATCTCATAATTATGATAGTGATAATTTCCTAACAAAATCAATGTTCAACTTTTCACTTAAGAATAACTACTTGTAGATTTTCATGAAAAATAACTCATTTTAGAAAATTATGCAAACTAAAATCAATATTCTTCCTTACAAAGATCCAAAAATATGGATATACGAAATATTATAAGTTCATATTATATAAAACATTTCAATATTTTTTAATAAAATATCATTAAGATTCTTATTAGTGTAACATAGCAATTAAGCTTTAATTTTTATAACGTCACAGCAAGTTCTATAAGAATGCTAAGATTATTTATGGTCCAACAAAAGAATTCTAGCTTGTGTAAAGTCGTAAGAATTCAATAAGAATACTGAGATTTTTTTGTTATATATGAAGAATTAATTTTAATTTTATGTACTATCACAATAAATTCCAACTTTAAATAACAAGTTATTCTAACAAAAGTATTGATGCTCGATAGTTCAGTATCACTTGATTATCTGTAATCGAACAAAAAAAGACTAGTTGATAGCGAGTTTATATTTGAACCATGTTTGATTCAAAATATAACATAATAAGATAAACATAAGGTATTATATAAAACATATTGCATGCAAGATAAAAAATCAAATTTTAAGCAAACTTTTATCTCAATCAAGCTAAGGATTCTTTCAGGACTACTATTGTACATATTGTATAGTTCAACATTAAGCTTTATTAAATGAATATTAATATCATGTTTTACAAAAATAGGTACATTGAGAAAACTTGATAGATAGTGTTATCTAATAAATTTATTGATTGTATATAATAGGTTACAAACATTAGTCAACGTAAAGAAAATTTAAAAGATTTTCTATCAATTATATCAAATTGTTTAGTTAAGGTCAATATTTGTAATAATAAGAATTTTTTTTTTATGATATTAAGAAAGTGTATGTCTAATTATACCATGGTTTCTCAAAGTTATAATATTGTTCAGTTTTTAGAATAAAATTAGTAGAATGTTATGAAGTTCACGAGTTCAATGGAAGTAAAAATGTTGTATATCGATGACTTATTCCTTAAAATGAACTATATGAACCTATTGTATGCCACCAAGAAAATTCGGTTGAAACAATTCAACGTGAAATATCTGGATAAGGCGTCTCATATATAATGAATCATGATTGATCGTTATAACTCATGATGTTCTATGGGTTAATCAAAAAATATATAAATTGAGAGCATGTAACATTATGATGTACAAAATCAAGCCTATCGGTTCCCTCGAGGTAATATGAGATAAATTTTCTAAGTCAATATTGGTGAGGATAATTTAAGTCTCAAGGTAATTTTGTCAGGAGTTTTGTGATGTTTCAAGGGCATTTAATATTTAAGTGGTGTTTCAAGGGTATTTAATATTTAAGTGGTTTGTAGTGAGAGATTTGAGCTGTCTGATTGTATTAAATGTTCATTACCCTCATTAATGAAAGTGGTTGGGTATTATACCTTTAATTGTGGGCCACATGGGCTTTCGGGCTATTAGTTTATTAAGCAGCCTAGCAATTAGCTTAGTCATAAAGTGATTAATTTTTAATACTTTAGTCCTGTTCGGATAGTTCAGTGGGTAGTTTTTGTCTGAAATGCCCTTCTCCGGTTTCTACAGTGAGTGGTGAGAAAATCCGGACTCATCAGTAGCCCATTTTTAGGTTATGTTCGAAGGCCTTTGTCAAGACCTAAAAAATCGCTCATGAGTTCTTGTAACAATGTCCAGACCGATTTCGATTTGTATAACGGATTTATCCGGACTGGCAAAATCCTTAGAAGCTCAAACGTTTTTCCATAGATCTTGGGACACGTGTCCCTTTCTGATTGGCCTCACCGGTCATTTTTCTCTAAGAACGGCGCTCCCACTTTCTTCAAAAAGTAACCTCTTCAATTAATGTTGGTGATGTCAGCACTGTCTTTAATCATTACTCTATCTTTTCGTATTCTCCTAGGTTTCAAGGTATCTTTTGTCTCTTTAGTATAAATCAACTGATTTTTCACTGTTTTACCATCTTCATCATCTTTTCACTTCTAATCTTCAAAGCTTTTATCTCTCTTTTGCAAAAACTTGTTTTTGGTGTAAGTTTATGTTTACAGCAAGAAACGCACTTGTAAAAGGTGGGTGGCTCAATCTGTCGGAGTTAGAGAAAGCACAAAGAATCGAACGAGAAAAGCGTGTTGCCGCAGGCCTACCAGTTTCTCCTATTGAAAAATCCGAGACACCAAGTTCAGAGCCTGATCGAGGTTCTTCTTCTGTCCGAAGCTCTAAACCTAGAAGATTATTCGAACCTAGCCTTTCACCAATCGTCTCAGGCTCATCGGTCCAGGAATCAGAGCCTATTGTCGAACAAGAGCAAGTAGTTACAAGCACCAAAAGACCCTCCCCATTCATTGCCATGGGATCGGATGCTGACATCTCCCCTAAAAAGCTAATAAATCGACGAAGAGGTCGTCTAGTAAAAGGCCAGGTTGTTCCACAGTCTAAATCTCCAAAATCCATGCCCTCTAAGTCTGGGGCCAAAGATAAAATTACAGGGTCAGAAGCACCCATCAAGGTTCCTAAAGACAAATTGTCACCAGTTCAAGTCTTTGAATCGAACCCTCCGGATCTGAGCCCCAGCCGGACTCCAGACCATAAGAAGAAAGCAATGTTCAGCCATCCGAACAGCTCACTGAGCCAACCACTAGCACTTCCCTCCCAAAAACAGATGGTAACCCTTCCACGGTAATGGATGACGTGATGGAGGATAGTGTTGAAGAAGCCCCTTTTGAGACCGATGTCTCCGGGCAGATAAGTGAGACTGCCATTGTTAAGAAAACCAAGGGCAAAGTAAGACTGCCGGAGTGCCTCGTATGAAAAGTGGGACCTTGTTTCCATAAAGTTAGTGTAAAGTACCTGCTAGCCATGCAGAAGATCTATTATGCCTTTATTCACACAGCTGAACTAGGCCGGATGCGGACGAAGTGGGGGATCCCATAAAACGTTAAAGTGAGGATACCGGTCGATCCGGAGACGCCAAAGGATTGCAAGCTCAGTGAGATAGTTTTCTTCATAGAGTTATTCAACTGGGGCTTAGATTTCCCTTGGACCCAGAGATCGTCAGATATTTTCATCTGATAAAGCTCTGCCCAAGTCAACTGAGCCCCAACGCCTGGTTTACCCACATGGCCTGCATCATGCCTCCAGGCTCTCCGAATCCCTCTTCCGATGGAGCAGTTTGCTGCTGTGGCCAGCCTTTGCAGAAACCATGTCATCCTCTTCTACCATTACAATATGGGTGACAATTACAAAGTGGTGGATGACTTGCTTGAGTCGGAGAAGAACTGGAAGACTCAATTTTTGTTTATCAGTGGTGCTTGGGAGAACGAAAGGAAGATTAAAGCTCGTGATAATCCAAGCATGCTTACCAGCAGATGGAGGAGTACAGGTAAATATGTCATCACATCTTTCTATTTTTTTCTATAATAATTTTGTTTGTTTAATTTCTCTTCTTTTGTTTTTTGGTAGTGCTGCCGAAGGAGTTCAACGACTACTTAGAGGAGGGGCAGGCTACTTTTGCAAAGCTAAACGCTTGGGCTGCTGAGAAATGGGGAAATTCTTCCACAACTGTTTTACCGGAGGCAACTTGGTAAGATCCCATCTCTGGAATACAACCGGCCGAAGAGACTTGTCTTGGGGGGAATTAACCACTCCACCTCCTCCGGGGCTGATTCTTCAGAAGACAGATGCAAAGGATGGAAAGCTAGCCGTGTCGGACAAAGCTAAAGCCCCAAGAAAAATGAAGGGCAAGAAAGGCAAGGCTAAACAAGACGTGGCTGAGATCAACCCAGGTGATGTTGAGGAAGCTGTCCCAGCAAACCCGGAGGGGCAGGACCAAGGAAAGATTGATGTTGCTTTGCTACAAGTGGTAGAAAACGAAAGTACCAAAGATGTAGTTGGATCTCCAAAGTCCCAAAAGGCTCCCAAGAAAGACAGAAAACGAGGAGCAGAAGGTGGAGATAGGGAGGCCAAGAAGAAGAAAACCTCCAAGGGAGATGAAGTTGCTCTCCGGCCTCCGGAGTCTCTTCCTCCGGTCAACCCAACAAACCTAACTCAAGCAGAGAAAATCCCAAGTGACTTCCACACCGGAGAGGGAGCCGGAGGGCACATCAACATCGATGGAGTAGACATCAGTGGACTCCAAGGAATTGGTCTTTATTTCGAAGACCTTGAGAAGGACGACTTCGCTGGCCCTTACCTCCCCCCAAGATCTTCGAATATAGTTACTTTCAACGGTAAATCTTTTTCTGTTTCAGTGGAGAAGGATATAGTGACCCACTCCTTGTTGAGAAATATCCAACCGGTGCTCAACTTGGAGAAGCAGGTGCGAAATCAATCAGCTATCATCAACACACTCACTTCTGATAAAGAGAGTTTGTCTAACAACCTCCTTACTGCCAACCAAAGCATTGAGGCATTAAAGAGAGAAAATGAAAAGTTGAAGAGGGGGAAGGAAGATTTGGCCACCAAGCTGGCAACTTCGGAGAGGTTTTTCACAGAACTTCAATCCAAATATTCTGACTTGGAGAAAAATCTTTCTACTTCGAAAGAGGAGGTGAAGGCGAAAGACAACGTCATTCAGACCCTAACAAATGACAAAATATCGCTTGAAGATGCTGTGTCTCGGGCTGAGCAAGAGAAAGAAGACTTGCTAAAGGAGCAGGAAAAGACAATCCAAGCTAGGATTGATAATACACCAACAAGGTGATAGACTCCCAAGAGGAAAGGTATGCTGAATTCAAGTCAGACATGGTCTTACTCTTTTATCAGAAATTTCCAAAGAGGACACTCGGTGACTTATGACGATTCATGGAATACGAAGACCTTCCTCACCATACTATGGTTGATGGTGATAAGCATGGTTATTCCAGTGGTTGGGATGACACCACTGATGAAGATGAAAAAACCGGCGAGAGTCCAGATGAGGAACCCACCGATCCCAAGAACAAACCAAGTGAAGCTGGGACATCTAAGAACTAAAGTCCTTAAAATGTCAACCATCTTTTAATTTTTTGTGTTTAAACTAATGTCCTTGGATGGCCAAGGCGTTTTTGTAATCGTGTCCAACACCTGTCCGGACAATCCTTCTCTTTTAAAACTTCAAAGTCCTTGGATGGCCAAGGCATTTTATATATTTAATATCACTCTCCGGTAGATACCGGGCAATTTTATCTTACATAATTCCTACATTGTTCTGTAGTTTTTAAATTTTGATGGCTTGTATTTAAATGGCCTTTAATATTTTATAAGTGTTTTAAAAGTGAGAGTGTTTAAAATCTCCGATGACAAATGTTTAAATAGTCATCACTCCACCGAATTAAATCGAACTGCTAGTCAAACCGCTTCAAATTTTTCAAGAAGGCATCAAATTTTATTTAAAAACCTGGACACCTCATTAAAATCTCCCCGCGCCACCAGAGTAGGAAAGAGTATGCCCCCAAATATTTACATGGACTTTAAACAAGTAAATATTTAGAGAGTCTCTATTCTAAATAAAACCGAAGGTGTTCAATGTTCCAGGGGTGATTCAAAACCCTTTGATCTTTATCTTTGAGCCTGTATGTCCCAGGCTTAAGCTTTTCACTGACCACATAGGGTCCTTCCATATTGGAGCTAGCTTGCCGAACTGCTTCTCTTTGGTATGCAGGAAGACTTTTCTCAGTACCTTATCACCTGGTTGAAAATCCATCCTTTTGATCTTGGAAGTAAACCTGCTTCTCATCAAACCCTGATAGTGTGTGGCTCTAAGGTGATCCTTGACTCTTCTTTCTTCCATCAAGTCAAGCTGGCTTCTGATTGCCTCCTCATTAGCTTGTTCGTAAAAATGGTGAACTCGGAATGAAGGGAGAGTGGCTTCTATAGGAGCAATTACATCCATACCATATACCAAGACAAATGGAGATTCTTGTGTTGCAGCTCCGGGAGTGGTCCGGTAAGCCCATAGTAATTCTTGTAGATAACTTGGCCACTTTCCAGTAGCCCTTCTAGATTCTTTTTAAGACTGGACAGGATGGTTCTGTTAGCTACTTCAACTTGACCATTTTCCTGTGGGTGGAAAGGAGAAGAGAAACAGTGTTGAATCCCTCTAGAGGCATAGAAATTCTCCACATCCTTGTTATCGAATTGTGGCCCATTGTCTGTGGTTATCTTTTGTAGAACCCCAAATCTGCAGCAAATATTAGATATGATGAATGTTATCACAGCTTTCGAAGTAGTTCCTGCCTATGGGACTGCTTTAATCCACTTTGAGAAGTAATCAATAGCAACTATTATAATTCTGCATTCTCTGGATGCCATGGGTAGAGGTCCTACCAAATCTAGTCCCCAACGAGCAAAAGGTATTGGCTCAAAAATTGACTCTAATGGGACAGCTGGGATAAGAATTTCATTACTGTGTCTTTGGTATGGATCACACTTTTTCACCAATTCCTTGGCATCTTGCATTATGGAGGGCCAATAGTACCCACCTAACAAAACTCTTCTGGTTAGAACCCTAAATCCACAGTGTGCTGATCCCTCGCCATCATGCAATTCGGAGAGCACCAATTGGGACTCATCAAACCCCAAACATCGTAAAAGAGGCCTACGAAAGGATTTTTTTGCAAAGAACATCTCTTAGGATGACAAAGCCACGAGCCTTATACTTTACTTTTCTTGCCATTGCTTTTTCCGGAGGCAAGATGCCATCTAAGAGGTACTGAAAAAGTGGAAATCTCCGATCTTGAGGTTCATTTACCTGTATATTTAAACTTTCTTCTTGTTTATCCGGATTGACTTGAATAGATGGGTACATGAATCCAAGGGTAGGACTCATAATAGGCTATGGTTGCCAACGAGTCTGCTAGCGTATTTTTTATTCGGGGTATGTGCTCATAGGTGATGTTTTTGAAATTTAGCGCCACTTTTTTGAGAATAAATAAGTATTTAACCAGCTGCTCCTTTTTGGCTTCGGATTGACCTTGTGCATGATGGATTAGAAGCTGGGAATCGCTCATTAACCTGACTCTTTTGGCTCCAAAAATTAGAGCTAATTTCAAACCAGCTATAGCAACTTCATATTCAGACTCATTTTTGGAAGCCCTGAAAGCAAAACATGTAGCTTGGTACATTTTGTCGCCGTATGGAGAGGTTAAACATATTCCAGCACCACAACCCATGGTACTCGACCCTCCATCAGTCCGGACAACCCATACTTTCTTAGCCTTTTCAATTGTTGCTTGCTTGGTATCTCTGTCTGAGTGAAAATCAACTAGGAAATCAACAACAGTCTGAGCCTTGACTGCTGTACGAGGGGCAAAATCAATATCATAGTCTCCCAGCTCTACTGACCACTTAGTCATTCTACTTGAAACGTCTGTCTTTTTAAGAACATTCTTTAATGGAAAAGACTTCTGAACAATGGTCGAATGAGACTAAAAGTAATGCCTCATTTTCCTAGCAGCAATTACTAAGGCTAGTGCTAGTTTTTCATGTTTTAAATATCTTTGTTCTGCATCAATCAAACTCTTGCTGATATAGTACACCGGACGAGGATAATTATCCACCTCCCTTACTAGCACTGCACTTAGGGCGTAATCAGAAACTGCCAAGTATATGTAAAGTGTCTCTCAACAACAGGTTTAAACAAAGTTTTGGGGGAGGGTAAGTGCTTCTTAATTTCATCGAAAGCCTGGTCACACTGGGGAGACCAATTAAACTCTTTTGCACCTTTGAGAGTTTGGAAAAACGGGACACACCTATCTGAAGACCTTGAAATAAAACGGTTTAGAACAACCAATCTCCCTGTCAATCTTTGTACTTCCGTAATATTCCGAGGAGGTTCCATTTGTAACAAAGCACTAAGTTGGTATGGATCAGGTTTTATGCCCTTTTCACTTATTACATACCCCAGGAATTTTCCGGACTGCACTCCGAACACACACTTTTCTGGATTTAATTTTAAATTCATCTTTACCAAGTTGGCAAAGGTTTCTTGGAGATCTGCTAAGTATAGCTCTTCGTCCACACTCTTTACCATCATGTCATTGATGTAGACTTCCATGTTTCTTCCAATCTGATTAGCAAAAGCCTTGTTTACTAATCTCTGATAAGTAGCCCCAACGTTCTTTAACCCAAATGGCATCACTTTGTAACAATAGAGGCCCATATCAGTAACAAATTTAGTATGTCATTGATCCTTCAGATCTACTTGAATTTGATTATACCTGGAGAAGGCATCCATAAAGGACAATAGCTTGTTCCCAGATGTGGAGTCCACTAACTGATCAATTCGAGGAACATGATATAGGTCTTTTGAGCAAGCTCTATTGAGATCTGTAAAATCAATGCACATACGCCATTTTCCATTTTTCTTCTTTACTAATACCGGATTGGCTGTCCATAAAGGGTACTGAGATTCCTTTATGTGCCCCATCTTAGTAAGCCGGTCAACCTCTTGAACTATGACATCAGTTTTTTCCTTAGAAAAAGCTCTCCTCTTTTGCACAACAGGCGCTATATCCTTCTGGATGGATAGTGGGTGTGATATAATGTCTGCTGGTACTCCGGTTACATCAGCATTGCACCAAGTGAAAACATGCTGATGGTCTTTCAAAAAGGCTAACACTTTACTCTTTAACTCCGAAGTCATCTTGGACCCAATCTTAACACTTCTTCCTTCAACCAGAGAGTGAGTTTCAACTTGTTCAATTGGTATTAAAACACCAAGGGTCTCTCTGGGGTCTTCAATATCACCCTCTCCCCCAGAGGGCCCCTCAAATTGCTAATCCTCACTGATCCGAACCGCCCTTAAAGTTCGAGGGGCCAGTGCTGTTTCATAACACTCCCTTGCTACTTTCTGACTACTGCGGACAACTCCCACTTGTCCTTGCACAACGTATTTTAGACATTGGTGGACCGTTGACGCCATAATATGCATCATAGAGAGGCAAGATCTCCCTAAAATGGCATTGTAACATGTAGGAAAATCCGAGACAATAAACAATATTCTGACCATCTTCTTAAAAGGGCCCTTGCCCAGCAGAACTTCTTCCTCAAATTTCCCGATTACGTCAGCTGAGCTTCTAGTTAAACCTACTATTGACCTGTTCGAATGCTGAATCACTGCTGGATTCTTCATCTGTTTATAAGAAGTTAAAAAGAGGATATTGGCTGAACTGCCAGTGTCCACCAAAATTCGCCTTATGTCATTGCCCCCAATGGATGCTCCTATTACAACGACATCTTCATGGGGACCAGCTATGTCCCTCAAGTCATCTTCATCGAGAAAAATGAAGGGAAATAGAAGTTGTGATTGATAGGAAGTCATGCCTCCTTCCAGTTAGGTAGCTAGAGTATGAACATGCCTTTTTCTCGAAGAAGCAGTTGATGCAGTCATGGTGTCTCCCCCAAATATTGTAAGTGACTCAAAAAAGCTGATGAGTCCGGACACCGTCTTGCAGTGCTCTGTGATAACACCCACCTTGTTTCGGGTTGGATCAGGATCCAAATACTCTGATTCTACATCAAACTCATGCTTGTTTTAATCCATTTTTGGTATTCACGAAGCGACTTATGTACTCCTTTAAAGATTCATTTGGTTCTTGGGAACAATGGATAATAGTGTCTCCATTGCCCTTTACTTCTTTACTTCCAACGAACGGCCTCCGGAAGGCCACCAAAAAAGTGTCGAAATTTATGATACAACCTTGTGGCAGACTATTGTACCACTTCAAAGCACTCCTCGTAAAAGACTGGGAGAATGCTCGACAAAGTTACTTATCATCGTCCTCGAAATTCATCATAATTTTTTTGAATTGCTCCAGATGATTATCTGGATCTTTACAGCCATTATATTTTTCCATCTTTGTGCTGTCAAACCTCTTAGGAAGGTTTCCGGACAGTATCTTGGAGGACAAAGGAGATTGTCTCCAATTTCGGCCACGACTAAATACAGTATCTTCGTTGGGAGTTGCAAAGATACCTGGTTCATCATGAAAGGCAAAAGGATCCATTAACAACCGGTCTACATGTCTCCGGCCATGACTGTGACTATGAGACGACCCTTTACCCGGATGCCTCTTCAACCTTCCATGCCTTTCCCTTTTCCTTGAATACTTTTTGACCAACTTTTGTTTCTTCTTAGAAAGGCCCTCATCACTGCTGGATGATAGGGATTCTTCAAATCTGTCTTCATTTGAGGAGCTGCTAGAAGATTCAAAATCTGAATCCGAGCTCTCTACCGATTTAGACCGGTGAGATTTCTTTGAACTAGCATGAGTTTTTTAGTGCTCACATGGGTCTTTGATGGCTCATGATCTCTTGGATTGTCAGTATGGTGAACTGCTGACACTTTTGACTTTTCTTTCACACCCATCTCCGCCCTTTTAGCAACCCTCAATGCTTCTATCTCAACTTTTAGTCTATCTCGCTCCTCGATCGTATATTCATCGTTTTCTCCCACCACTTCTGCCAAATCTGGTGGCACTTGTTGCTCGTCCGGATTCATCAGAACTGATTTTTGTTGATAGTTTCGAATGCTAGATTCAGGCACCTTTTTCTCCCACTGTGGTCGCCAATTTGGTGAGAATAATTTCAGTCTGAGGGTAATTTTTTCAGGAGTTTTGTGATGTTTCAAGGGTATTTAATATTTAAGTGGTGTTTCAAGGGTATTTAATATTTAAGTGGTTTGTAGTGAGAGATTTGAACTGTGTGGTTGTATTAAATGTTCATTACCCTTATTAATGAAAGTGGTTAGATATTTATACCTTTAATTGTGGGCCACATGGGCTTTCGGGTCATGCTTACGAAATTGGGTCGAGTTCAATGACCCATTAGTTTATTAAGCAGTCTAGCAATTAGCTTAGTCACAAAGTGATTAGTTTTTAATAATTTAGTCATGTTCGGATAGTTTAGTGGGTAGTTTTTGTCCAAAATGCCCTTATCCGGTTTCTACAGTGAGTGGTGAGAAAATCCGGACTCATCAGTTCTTAAGATAAATTTGAAAATTAAGGAGATACAAAACATTTTATATGTTTTAACAATTGGAAGTTTCACATATGCTCAGGTTTATTCAAGATTAAGTATAACTTCATGAAAGAATTATTAAGTATATATTTAAGTATTTTAGAGAAAAATCATTGTACAGTAAGGTATGGATCCTAAGTATTTAGCAAGAATAAAATATCACAAAGTAAACATGAAGCAATTCAGTTAATTAGAGAGATCATTTATGCACCATTACTTTATGGGTTAAGTGGATCTTAGATCAATTTTTATGATTTAGATATGCATATTTTATGAGAATGTATACTTAGTACACTAAGTACCATTAAAATAAATAATATATATTTACTTTCCTACAATTAAGAAAAATAGAATCGAAAATATTGTATGATCTATTTTTTATTTAGTTAAGTTTGTAGGAAAATACAAATATTCAACTCTTTATTTTCATATTTCCATACAAAGGTTTCAACGCCCAAAGTATTTAATGAAGATAACATCTATACATATGTTATTAGTCTAGAAGATATTCAGAATGAGTGCAATTTTGTTTGTAATTTAATATTCATTGCAGTTTCAAATTGTATCGTGTTCAGTTTCCCTTTGTATTACAATTCAATCAAACAAAATAATATTTAATTTTGTTCTTATCTCTTGTATTTTTTTTGTACAATTTAGAGATCTTATTTTTTTATTAAGCATGATGAAAAAATAATCAAAATCTTATGGTTCCATTCTACATTTTATGAGAACTCCAAGTTATTTAGTTTATAGTGGACAACATGATTATTGTGGAAAACTGCTACACTTTAAGTGGCACATCTTACTTAGTTCATTGTTGACTATAATTTAAAATGAGATTATAATTTTTGGGCTAAAAAGCACCTGTGGTCCCCCATGTTTACCACTTGTATCAACTTGGTCCCCTTCCTTCAATCATGCATAGAACGCATCCTCATCCTTTTTTTTAATTTGTATTTTTAGCCCCCCCCCCCCACATGTGAAGCTTGTGAGCTTGATACGTGGCATCAGTTTTTGTTGCAAGAATGGTCCTCCAATTTTTCTTCCAAAATTTCCCCTTCTCGTTCCATCTCATCTGCCATGTCAGCTGCCCCCTCAGCTTTACCATTTACCTTAATTTTTTACCGTTTAACTAAAAAACTTACAATTTATCCTAACTTAACCTAAACCCCGAAACCCAATATAACCCAGCCCAGCCCGTAACAATATAACCCAACCCGTTTCCCTTTACCCAAATCAATCTGACCCGTCGTTGTTCTCCTTCTCTCTTCTCTCTCTTTCCTCTCTTTTCTCTCTCCATGGTTTCTATCATCTTCTGTACTGCCATCCAAAACAGTAACTAAATAAGAGTACGATGAATCCAAAAGACCACTACAACGTTTAGGTATTGAATTAACAAACATCTCATTTGTAATCCAACTAGAGACATTTTCACGCTATTTGGCAATAATATGGTCCCTAATTAATATATAGTTAACCTGTTCTATCCCACCCACAATAGGGACCACCCCGAAATCGATTTCCTCTTTAGTCAGTGTATCAGCGGGGAAACTGCCTGTGAGCTCAAGCAACGCCTCTGCCGTAGCGTCTTTATTGATCGTGATGATCTCATCGCCAATACCAGGCACGACTTTTGTCGTCCTAGCTTTATTATAATTGGTATTTTCCGAATTCGATTTATTCGATAAAAGAATAACTTAGGACGACGAAGATGTGACATTACTCTTACCTATAAGCGTATCACCATTGGAGACATTAGGGAAGTTTAAAAACACCGAGCTACGTTGACGCTGTCCTCTTCTTCGCTTCTTGGGGACTGAGAAAGAGAGGAGCTGCTCGAAGTTAGGGTTAGTGATAGAAGCATCTGGAACTGAATCGAGATTACTGATAACGTTTGGGGTAGGGTTTGTAACCGATATTGGAGGAAGAGTTGGTGATAGTTGATTTAGGGTTTGGTCCTGTTGTTTCATTGTTTAGCTTGATACAGTGAGAGAGGGAGATTAGTACAGAAGATGATAGAAACCATGGTGAGAGGAAAGATAGATAAGAGAGAAGGAGAATGACGACGGGTCAGATTGATTTGGGTAAAGGGAAACGGGTCGGGTTATACTGTTACGGACTGGGTTGGGTTATATTGGGTTTCGGGTTTGGGTTAAGTTAGGGTAAATGGTAAGTTTTTTAGTTAAACGGTAAAAATTTAAGGTAAATGGTGAAGTTGAGGGAGCAGCTGACATGGCAGATGAGATGGAACGAAAAGGGGCACTTTGGAAGAAAAATTGGAGGACCATTCTTGCAACAAAAACTGATGCCACGTGTCAAGCTCACAAGCTTCACATGTGCGGGGGACTAAAAATGCAAATAAAAAAAATGATGAAGATGCGTTCTATGCATGATTGAAGAAAGGGGACCAAGTTGATCCAAGTGGTAAACATGGGGGACCATGGGTGCTTTTTAGCCTATTTTTTGTTACTTGTGAATACAAAAACTTTAATTATTTCACGTCAGTATTCACGTTCATTACATCGAGTGATCCAAATAAGAGATTGTTAAGATATCATAACTTAGAATAACTCATTAACTAATATAAATGTATAATATCTTATGTGTTATAATTATCATCTAGTTATTTGAATATAATAATCATTCATTTAAACTATACCATAAAATGACAATAAGAGTATAGTCCATACTTTTACTATAAATACCAGTTGGACCATGATTTGACTAAGGTGGCGATTGTCTTAATTCAACATTAAAATTATTGGACATTGTTTTTTTGTTTTTTTTTTCCGGAGGGAACCCGTAGCCGCTACTCACAGTGCAATGAGTGCGCACAGGGTAAACCCTCAGTCTGACGCGATAGTCTGCAAACCAACACCAGAAGGTAAACCACACAAGGTGACAGGCTCAGCCGAGAAAGCGTATGTAGAGGGACTCAAACTCATGACCTTTTGGTCATAAGAATGCCATACTCAACCAACTCGGCTACGCCTTGGGGGCAATTATTGGACATTGTGAGTCTAATAAGGGTGGGTTTGGTGCAAACACAAATTTTTTGAATTCTAACTTGTTGAAAGAAGTAGACCTAAATGAGGTATATATAGTATTTTGTTAAAGTTGCACATGTTGCATTTAATACCAGTTCATAAACTTTTATATATACATTAAACATTGATTTAAGATTGTAGGATTTAAAGAAAATACATAAATTATTTTTTCATTTTTTTTTTGATGAACATCAATATCTGAAATTTTATGTGTTTAGATATATCAAACGTCATTATCTCTTAAGAAAATAATTATTGTGTATCTCAAAAAGATCATTAGTTTTTAAATCAAATATTCTCAATCCACATAAACTATTATGCATCAAAATATTATATAAATCCTTCGTATATTTATTCATACCATTTTATTTTATTTTATTTTATTATGAAAATTGATTAATTTAAATACCTAACAAAATTGGTAATTTGTATTCATACGACAAAAGCATGAGTCCAAAACTAACATTTTAACTTTAAATATAAAGTTATGGTTTTTTATTTGTTATTGAATATCAATATCTAGATGTATATAACTAGTATTTAAACTTTTAAGAATTTAAATATATCTAATACATTTTCATCCCTTTGTTAATTTGTTTTATCAATATTTATAAATATTTATAAATATTCATGTATTTATCTTCGTCATTTTGACTTCAGTTTTATGGAAACGTTTTTTAGAAAAGTTTGTGAGATTAGAGCTATATTTAAGTAACTTTTGTCGTCTCAATGTTTTTATCGTTTTATTAGAAATTACCTATCTATCTTTTTAGTTTATTTAATATATACTTGTATGGAGGGATGTAACTAAATTCACATATATAAAAAACACTAACCTTATCGTACCTCAATTTCAAAAGAATTATATTTGTACCTAATCAATTCCATGCGAATTATCTATGTATTTATTCCACCGCATATTCATCCATACAAGGTCACTTTTTGTCAATAGGGGCACTGTCACCTTCTTCATATATTTGTTAGCCGTTGGGGGTGGGGGGAGCTCCAATCTAAACCCTATTAGAATACCTACATAAACCATCTCCAGCAGTATGGATCCCGCGACATCAATAGTTGCTGGTCCCCAAGTGACACTAAGGGTAACATCTCCATCTTGAGACATCCTGATTTCAAGTTAAAGGCCACAAGCCGGCTACGATGAAGTTAACAGTAATACATAACCTAGCATATTCGAGCTGCCACTCCGGGTATTCGGCATCAAAGAGTTGCTCAAAATGGTTTATTTCACAATCACCGTAAACTTCTTCCAAAGTCCATGGTACTTTTTTGAGTATGTACATTAAACAAAGCAAAACAGAAAAAAAATCAGCAAATTGCGATATATGCAACCCAACTTCATTGAAGAAACTAACTGACTCGAGGCTTACATGTACTCTTCCTTTACATTCAAATTGAAGATTATTCTTTGCAATGGGATGTTCACAGCTCCCAGAAACAAAAATAGATGAGTGCTTCCAATTCTTATCCAAATCAAGAATGTTAACGAATTTACATCTGCTACGAGTGGATATGTAGTAGTATGGGGTTCTCAATACTTTATACACATCAATAGTAGCTAAAAATCCGCTAGACTGATCTCGTTATCCAACAATTTTTGATAGAATAAAACACTAAATAGTAAACGCCAACCATTAGATGTTCACTACGTGGGACAAATCCTAATACATCTAAAGAATTCGTTAATTAAGTTTGGTAAAGATAGTCGGAGGTCCCAGTTAAACAAAGTTGTCTACAAACAAGTTTCCTCCTCCCGAGCATGATGAGGCTGTTCACCACGCTTCGAAAGTCTAATTATTAATGCATTGGGAAATTCATAAACTATTATAAACCTTTAAAGCCCTTTGGGGCTTAGATGCTTATAAACGGGGGCCAACCGGTTCAAATAGCTGTCTAGAAAACTTATGTCTTCCATCGTGTCCACTAATGAAGAACCTCGAAGGAGTTTGTGGTAGTTTTCTCCTTCTTCAAGGATACTTTGTGAGACATTTCTAGGGGAAAATAGAGAAGTTGATGTTGGAATATAGAAAACATATAATACAAGAATTTAGGGTTTCCAGCCAGAAGGTCAGGAAAACTCACGATCACTACAAAACTATTGACCATGATAAAAATAAAAAAGCGAGATGAAGAAGAAACAAGTTTCGATATTTACCTTTTTACTATATCTGGAAATGGGAAGAAAGGTAACGACGAGCGAACCATGAGTAATAGCATGGGGCTAATTGCATGTCATGAGCTAAAATGATGTGAAAAGGTGCACCGATTGATTAAAAATGGGACATGATTTTGGTGGAATGAAACTAACGTCGACAATCATACGCCTGACGTTACAAATTAAAGGCAATATTTATGTAGGCCACGTTGAAAAACACAAATATGAGATAAAATAACGTTTCATCCGGGATTAAATTGTACTCTTTCTAAAAGACAAACCCTTAAAATAATTCGTATTAAACAAGACTCTAGAGAATCATGATAAGGCATAACCCCTCAATCAGTTATACCCATCGCCAATGACGAAACACATTCAACTATGAAGTTGAAATAAATTGGTATCTGCTAAAGCATTACCCCATAGTATTATACATAACGGTCAGGTCGAGCCACCCCGATCATACAGTGGAGTTGGAGGGGTATCAACATGAGGTGAACAGTAAGATAGCTCTGTCGGATAGAAGGAGCTATTATCAATTACTAATAAGATCTTTAGCAATATGCAGACCCAGACGTTGTCTATGTAAAGGTTGAATTATACCTCAAAACATACAACGTTTATTAGGCAAACAAAGCCACTAAAAGTATTAACGAGCCAGCAGTAAGAACTTGAGAATGGATCATGGACCCCGATCAAGCACAACTAAAAATAAAGAGTTATTAGGAGATAGTGGCGTGAGGTATAATATATATATATATATATATATATAGTTTATAACGGGATTGAAACCCTAGAACAATGTAATATTTTCCAACTAAAACAATAATAGCACATTTATTTTTTATACTTTCATAACATACACAACCATTGTCACTAAATTCTCTCACCAGTCGTGGTGAAATGCATGCAATTTATTTTAAAACTACAACTACAATCGTTGTTACCCTTAAATACTCTAAGCTTATTTTTCATTCTTTTTACAGCTATATCGAAGTTGGAGTTATACCAAATTTGCAGCACCATCAGTTTGATGCTGTAGAGGATACTTTCAAAGTCTACACCAGTGGGCTACATAGAAGTGGTCAAACGAGATCCATACACTTCTCACGGAATCAATTGAAGCTGAATTTATCATGGGCAGAACTCACAACTCTACCTCGTACAACGGTAATCCTCAACCGAATAGAGGCTATCAATGGAAATGTGTATCTTCTGACTAAGAAGATGGCTCCAAGGCATATGAAGAATAAAGATATTTATAGTTTTACGTGCCCAAAAACTGTAACCACTAGTGTCGCATAGATGAATTGATCTGATGAACTATTAAAAGATACTATTGAAGCTGAAGTGAGTCAAATACACAATGACCTCTAACCTTAAAAATGAATAAAACCTCAAGTGCATTAAATTATCATAAAAGGGAAGGCATAGTTGTAAAAAGAAAAAGAATAAGAATAAGAAGACGACGAAAATGAGTTTAAAGATTGTTTACGCTACAGAGCAACCATCAATTCTTATGTTAGAGCGTCACACAAATCAAATATTTGAGATTCATTACTCTTCTCTTTGGAGGCAGGTGAAAATATAGGGGAAGTTTAAAGTCTAGTGGGTTGCTCAAACGAGCTAAGTACTTAAAGCAAGGAGGAAAAGTCTCTCAATCCAGACGATTTTGTTGAAGCCGAACCCTTGCAGCTTGAGGACGGGGACACCCTTGCATTTTCTCTACTTGACTTCATCAAGCCTATTTCTGAACTGGAAAGGGAAGTAGTACGACAAAAGGATACTATTGAATCCATTCAAGATGAATGTGATCTTAACAGGAAAAATTCAGAGGAGCATATGAACCATGCTGAAAATCTAGAAACCCGAGTCGCACAAACTAAAGAGAAGGTTAAAAATAAATAAAAAACAACTAATGAAGTCAATATTAATGAGCTAAAAACTTCTTCAAATATAAGAAACTCATAAGTACAAGGAAAAGGTAAAAAATCATAATGTTCAAATGGACCTCATGCAAAGATGTTAGATAAGCAAAAAGCTGCAACTAAGAAAGTCGGGGAGGATCTTGTGATATTTGAAAAATAGGCTACGAAGAACCAAAAAGATATAGTTGATGTGTATGCCAAAAAGTACTTAAGCTCCTAAACAAGTGGGACGGCGAGACCAAATCTGAGTTGGTTATTAGTTTTTACAAATCGTTCCCGGATCTTATATCAAAAAGTTTTAGGACTTGGTACCTGAAGAAGAAACACAATCTGAAGATACAGAGGGTGAAGATAAAACCTAAGAGAATATAAGATATAAAAACGACTCCGGATGTGGGAGTTCTAAAGAACATCAACATGCGAAGAGTTCTAAAGATAAGGGTAACTGAAACTATAGTCAAGCCAATAGAAACGGGTCAAAAGGCAGTTGAATTGTATTCATTTCACCTTGTTTTTATATTATCATTTTTATATTTTTCTAAGTCTCTGGTATGGCCATGATATTTTACAACCATATTCGAAACTTATGAATGAACAATTTCTTTTTTACTCTCTGTCTTTAAACAAATGTGTTATTCATCAAAAAAAACATAATTAGAATCTTTTTAGTTGAAAGTAATGAATCCCCAACCATTTATTGAAACTAATTTCATACTTGACCAACCAACTAGTGATGGATCCCTTGCACTTGACCAGCTAATGCTGGAACCTTTTAAAAAAATCTTAAATTTTTAAGTCAAAATTACATGAATCAATCAACATTAAGATATGAATATAAAAGGAAAATGGTTTATAAAATATAAGTTATTCATACACTTCATTAAAACCTCCACGCGCCACCAAGATAGGAAAGAGTGTCTTCATACATTACATCATAAAACAAATATGTAGACGAGTTTGTTTTTATAATGATTCCAAATAAAGTCTTAGGTGCTCAATATTCTAACGGTATCGGAGATGTTTATCTTTTTGCTTTATCAATTGATAATTTCCAGGCTTAACCCTTTTAATAACCAAACAAACCCTTCCCAATTCGGTGTTCTACGACCCACCGATAGCCTTTTTGGAGTAGTTTACGATTTAGAAATATGAGAGGGTAGGCTTGGCTCATGTTACGAGATCTATCCCTTAGACTAATGAAAAAGAATATTCCTGAGTTGATGTCCGGAGTGTGGTTTGGTAAGACCATAATAGTTTTTATAAATTAATTAGTTACTATTTCATATAATCGATGATCTGAAACAATATTATTTTTATATTGTTATATATAAGGCATAAGTGTTTGAGAGACGAAGTAATTTATGGTAGGAAGTTCTAACATGAAGTTTTGGTTAATAATTATTTCATGAAATTATGGCATGGATTTATGTCATGAAGTTCTAGAATTAATTTTTAGCACACTTTTTTAGCAAGAAGTTCTCGCATGAGTTAAGTCCAAGCTTCACCTAGTTTCAAGTTTCAACTGGTCTGGGGAATTACTATGAAACTATTTTGATATATTAGTTTTAAATTTAAACAGAGAGGGTTGAAGTGTCAATATGGTACAAATTTATTATAACTAATTGACATTACAATTTGGTCACCACCATTGATATGAATATATAGAAGCTTGTTATAACGACCTAATACACTATTTGATCATAGTCGTTGATCTAAATAATGGTATATGTTTTTATAGTAACCTTGGCTTGCAATTAGGAGTATAATCTAAGTTTGTGCTAATCTACATTATATTTGAGGTCTGGTATATATCGTAGATAATCACTTGTACAAAGATATAAAGAGAACGTACCGTTAGGGAAAATATAACTCTTAGAGAGAGATACAATTTTTACAGAGAAGAATCGCTGAAGAAATCAATTTATTTTAAAACTGATAAATCATTTAGAAAAAACTATAAGAACTACACTGGAAAAAGTACTGAGAGTTGGAAGATAACACTAAAAACTTGATATTATATATGTGTGTGTATGTGTGTACGTGTTCGTACGCGTGTGAACGTATATATGTATGCATGTGCGTATGTGAGTGTATATGTGTATGAACCCGTTTTGGTGCGTGCTTGCGTATATGTATGTGTTTATTTGTGTTTATGCACATGTACGTGTGTGTGTGTGCGCGCGTGCATGATCGTGCATGTGTATGTTGGTATGTGTTTAATACTATATAATATTGTACTTTGCTTTTTAGAATTTCTGAAACATAGTGCATGAGTAGTTGTATATTGTGTTTTTGTAATTCCTTGTAATTGTTCCATCTATACAATCAGATCTATTTTATGTTGATATATAATTTCTTCATAATCTAAACCCCGCAAAAGCATGCACTATAGTTAAATATTTATGTTAAGGTATTCATTATTTAATGTAACTTAAGTGAATGAACCTTGCTAGAACTTAAGTGCATAAAACTTTCTGAAACTTAATTACAAAGAATGTATTGAAATTTAAGTGCATGAGTCTTGCTGAGCTTAACTGCATTAATTTTGTTGAAATTTGAGTGTTGACACTGTCATGGAACTTAAGTGGGGGACCTTGTTGGACTTTTAGTGCATAAATATACTGAAACTTAAGTGCATAAATGATGTTGGAACTTATTTTAAAAGATGAATTGCTGATATGAAAATTCAAATTTCTATCCATGAATCTACCAGACTATGTGGGTGATATCCATAAAAAATGGTGTGGTAATCATGGATATTTAGAAGTAGATATGAAAATCAATGTATCATAAATAATTAACAGTAATAGAAGAAGGATAAAAAACTATGAAGATGAGTATAATGAAATTTGATTTTGATAAATTCACTAATAATAATGATTTTAATCTCTATAGAACTAAAACTAAAGATCTCTTTATATATATGGAATCGTTATGTGCGATTGATGAGATAACTGCATAAGCTATTAATGACAAAGTATTATCGAAGGCTTATGGTGTTTTGATCTTGAGTTTGAGGGCTGAAGTACTGAGAGACGGATTTAACGAGTTTACTTCCATGAGATTTAGAATAGGCTTGAAGCTATTTACTTGAATAAATATTTTCCAAATATATTGTATCATAATAAGTAGTTATGTACTTAGAATATGGATTGTAGTAGAGAATTCGAAAACACTTGTATGATTTCAATAGAATAATTTTTTATACAAATATAGCATGAGTCAATATTGAAGATAAGGATCAAACAATTATCATTTTAAATTTTTTACTGGAAATATATGAAAACTTTATTGAGACTATGATCTATGGCAAACAATATTTTACCATGGTTGAAGTAAAATGCTCTGAGTTCAAAGGATCTTAAGAAGAATGCTGCTTTGAAGACATACTCTGGTGAGTTTAATAATCTTAACTGCTTTAGTTAATGAGAGACAATTGATTGTAGAGAGAGAAATAGATTCTGGAGAGAAAAAATTAGAGTACTTAGAAGATTAAACTCATAAACCCCACCCTTTTATTTGAGCCGCCTTGACCTTTCTATAGAGGCGTAAAGACTTAGCCAATAACAGAAACAATTACAGTAAATGCGATAATTATATAGTAGTCCCTAACAAAAATACAAGATACCAATTCCTTCTTTTAATTTTACAATTTGTCACAAGTTATTTTATTATTTATATTTCAGTCCTTGAAGTCTCATTTCCTTATCACTAGCCCCCTTTCAAACTGGGTTGAATATTCTATTATACTATCATGTGTCACGTGCATCAAAATATTTCATTAGGTGTCTAGCCTATTTCTCAGCAAATAATGACACCCTATGAGCTAGGTCTGCACTTAGGACCATAATGTGACATATGTTAAATTCTTATGTTACATAACTGCTTCAACTTTTGTCCAATCAACGTCCACCTTTTCCACTTCCCAACACTAACTTTCTCTTCTTATAAATCCCACTGTCACTCATTGTTTGATTCACAAACAAAATTTCTTGAGAGAGAAAGTGAAAAAACTCTAAACTCCTTTGCTACCTTCACCGACTTCTTCAATCTACCAGCTACTATCACCAGAAAACTCATCTTTTCCATTTGATCTTCAACCAGTTTATAAGAAAATGTCCAAAATCCAGGAGATCTAAAGCCAAAATTCCCAAAAACACCTGAATCACCAAAGTTAGACAAAAACATCTTCGGAGCTTACAGTTACTTTTGCATCAGTTAAAGAGCAGAGAAATAATGGCAGCTGGATTAATAAGCCACGCTCCCTGTGGTCTGTCGACAAAGACAATATATTACGGTAATTTCAATGCTTCCAAAACTCTTATTTTTCCGCCTTCTCCTCTTACAGAAGAGAGCCAATCCTCAAAAAATGTGAGCACCTAAAGTACCTCGAACCTCACCTTCTCTTACCAGATCATCATCTCAAACCAATCGGAAACATAACTTTCTGGTGTGG
Source organism: Limnanthes douglasii subsp. nivea (assembly GCA_036936605.1). Taxonomy (NCBI): domain Eukaryota; kingdom Viridiplantae; phylum Streptophyta; class Magnoliopsida; order Brassicales; family Limnanthaceae; genus Limnanthes; species Limnanthes douglasii. The sequence continues at coordinate 61,675,074 of JAUPFV010000002.1, read as the reverse complement.
ATTATTTTTGTCTGAGGGTAATTTGGTCAGGTGGTTTGTGGTGTTTCAAAGGTATTTAATGTTTAAGTGGTTTGTAGTGAGAGATTTGAGCTGCCTGGTTGTATTAAATGTTCATTACCCTCATTAATGAAGGTGGTTGGGTATTTATACCCTTAATTATGGGCCACATGGGCTTTCGGGTTATACTTATAAAATCGGGTTGAATTCAAAAACCCATTAGTTTATTAAGCAGATTAACAATTAGTTTAGTCAAAATGTGATTAGCTTTTAATACTTTAGTCCTGTTCGGATGGTTCAGTGGGTGGTTTTTTTCCGAATTGCCCATGTCCGGTTTCCACAGTGAAGGGTGAGAAAATCCAGACTCATCAGTAGCCCATTTTTTAGGTTGTGTTCGAAGGCCTTTGGCAAGACCTAAAAAATCGCTCTTGAGCACATGTGACAATGTCCAGACCAATTTCGATTTATGTAAATGATTTATCCGGACTGACAAAACTCTTAGAAGCTCAAAGGTTTTTCCATGGATCGTGGGACATGTGTCCCCTTCTGATTCGCCTCACCAGCCGTTTTTCTCCTAGAACGGCGCTCCCACTCATTCCAAAAAGTAACCCCTTAAATTAATGCTTGTGACGTCAGCGCTGTCCTTAATCATTACTTCCATCTTTTCGTATTCTCCTAGGTTTCTGGGTATCTTTTGTTTCTTTAGTATAAATCAACTTATTTTTCACTGTTTTACCATCCTCAACACTTTTTAATTCATATTCTCCAAAGCTTTTATCTCTCTTTTCCAAAAACCCTTTTTGGTGTAAGTTTGTGTTTACAGTAAGAAACGCACTTGTAAAAGGTGGGTGGCTTAATCTTTCGGATTTAGAGAAAGCACAAAGAGTCGAACGAGAAAGGTGCATTATTGTAGGCCTTCCAGTTTCTCCCATCGACAAGTCTGAAACACCAAGCTCAGAGCCTGATCGAGGTTCGTCTTCTGCCAGATGCTCCAAACCTAGAAGGTTATTTCAACCTAGTCTTTCACCAATCGTCTCAGGCTCATCGGTTCAGGAATCACAGCCTATCGTCGAACAAGAGTAAGCACTTACAAGTACCAAGAGACCCTCTCCATTCATAGCCATGGGATCAGATGTTGATATCTCCCTAGAAAAACTATCACTTCGACGAAGAGGTCGTCTAGTAATGGGCCAGGCTATCCCTCCACAGTCCATATCTCCAAAATCAGGCCCCCTAAGTCTGTGGCCCAAGACAAAACTACAGGGTCAGAAACACCCATCAAAGTTCCCAAGAACAAGTTATCTGGTCCGGACGCTATTGGAACAAGCCTCCGAAATGAACCCTCCGGATCTAAGCCCCAACCGGACACCAGACCACAAAGGGAAAGTGATGCTCAGCCATCCAGACAACCTACAGAATCAACCACCAGTGCTCCTCCACCAAATACAACTGACAATACTTCCAGGGTGATGGAAGAGGTGATGAAGGACAGTGTTGAAGAAGCCCCTTTCAAGACCGACGTCTCCGGGAAGACGAGTGAGACTGCCATTGTTAAGAAAAACAATGGTAAATAAAAGTTGTGTTTAAAACATCCGGACCTGCCGGAGTGCCTTGAAGGAAGAGTGGGACCTTGCTTCCACAAAGTGAGTGTAAAGTATCTGCTAGTCATGCAAAACATTAACTATGATTTCATTCACACTGCTGCGCTTGGCCGGATCCGGACGAAGTGGGGGATCCCAAAATCTGTTAAAGTAAGGATACCGGTTGATCCGGAGACGCCAATGGTCTGCAAGCTAAGTGAAATAGTTTTCTACACAGATTTGTTCAACTGGGGGCTTAGATTTCCCTTGGACCCAGAGATCGTCAGATATTTCCATCTGATAAAGCTTTGTCCAAGCCAACTGAGCCCCAATGCTTGGTTCACCCTCATGTCTTGTATCATGGCTTCCAGGCTCTCCGGAATCCCGCTTCCGATGGAGAAATTTGGTGCTGTTACTAGCCTTTGCAAAAATCATGGTATCCCCTTCTACCATTACAATATAGGTGACAACTTAAAAGTGGTAGATGACTTGCTTGAATCAGAGAAGAATTGGAAGACTCAATTCTTGTTTATCAGCGGTGCTTGGGAAAATGGGAGGAAGATTAAAGCTGATGTCAACCCAAGCATGCTTACCAGTTGATGGAAAAGCACAGGTAAACATTTCATAACGTCTATCTACCTTTTCTTATAACAAGTTTGTTTGTTTAATTTCTCTTCTTCTTTCTTGGGTAGTGCTGCCGAAGGAGTTTACTGACTACTTGGAGGAAGTGCAGACTATTTGTGCCAAACTGAATGTTTGGGCTGCTGAAAAATGGGGAAATCGCTTCCACAATTTCTTTACTGGTGGCAACCTGGTGAGATCCCATCTCTGGAACACGACCGACCGAAGAGACTTGTCTTGGAAGGAATTAACCACACCGCCTCCTTCGGGCGTCATTCTACAGAGGACAAATGCAAAGGATGGAAAGTTGACCTTGCCGGGTAGGGCTAAAGCGGCAAGTAAAATGAACAGCAAGAAAGGCAAGAAAAGGCTAGAGGCAGCTGAGATCAACCAAGGTGACATTGAGGAGATAGTCCCAGCAAGTCAAGAGGTGCAAGACCAAGGAGGAATTGACGTGGCTTTGCTTCAAGTGGTGGAGAATGAAAGCACCAAAGAAGCAGTTGGACCTTCAAAACCCCCAAAGGCTCCAAAAAATGAGCGGAAACGGGGAGCAGATGGTGATGATAGGGAAGCCAAAAAGAAGAAAATCTCCAAGGGAGATGAGGTAGCTCTCCGGCCTCCGGAGTCTCTTCCTCCGGTTGACCCAACAGACCCAACACAAGCAGAGAAAATCCCAAGTGATTTTCATACCGGAGAGGGTGCCGGAGGGGATATTAACATTGATGGTGTTGACATCAGTGGCCTTCAAGGAATTAGCCTTTAATTTGAAGACCTTGAGAAGGAAGACTTTGCTGGCCCTTACCTCCCCCCAAGCTCCTCGAACATTGTTACTTTTAACTAGTAAATCTTTTTCTGTTTCAGGAGAAAAAGATTTGGTGACTCATTCCTTGTTGAGCAATATTCAACAGGTGCTCAACTTGGAAAGACAAGTGCGAAATCAATCAGCCCTCATCAACACACTCAACTCAGACAAAGAGAGCTTGTCTAACGACCTCCTTACTGCCAACCAGAATGCTGAGGCACTAAAGAGAGAGATTGAGGAGTTGAAGAAGAGGAAAAAGGATTTGGCCCTTAAGTTAGCCACTTCGAAGGGGGTTAGCAAGGAACTTCAATCCAAGTGTTCTGTCTTGGAGAAGGACCTCTCTACTTCAAAAGAGGAGGCAAAGGTCAAAGATAACGTCATCCAAACCCTAACGAATGACAAAATTTTGCTTGAAAATGATGTGTCTAGAGTTAAGCAGGAAAATGATGACTTGATAAAGAAGCAGGAGAAAACAATTCAGCCAAGGATCGATGCATACACCAACCAGGTGATAGATTCTCAAGAGGAGAGGTATGCAGAAGTCAAATCAATCATGGTTCTGCTCTTTCATCAAAAATTTCCGAAGAGGACACTTAGAGACTTATGGAGATTTGTGGAGTATGAAGACCTTCCTCACCATACTATGGCCGATGGTGATAAGCATTGCTATTGCACTGGTTGGGATGATACTATTGATGAAGATGAGGAAACCAAGGATCCCAAGAAGAAACCAAGTGAGGCTGGGCCATCTAAGGAAGCTCAGCCTTAAAGTATTAACTATCTTTTAATTTTTGTGTTTGAACTAAAGTCCTTGGATGGCCAAGGCATTTTTGTAATTGTGTCCGGCCCTTGTCCGGATAAACCTTTTTATTTAAAACTTCAAAGTCCTTGGATGGCTAAGGAATTTTACATATTTTAATATCATTCCTCGGTATTAGCCGGGAAATTTTATCTTACACAACTCTTACATTGTTTTATAGTTTCCTAATTTCAATGGCTAATGTTTAAACAACCCTTAGTTATTTTACAAGTATAATGAGAGTGTTTAAATTATCCGATGACAAATGTTTAAGTAGTCATCACTCTACCAATTCAATCCGGTCTGCCATTGATACTTTAAAAAATTTCAAAGAAGCTATCAATTGAAACACTCCGAATTTTTCAAGAAGGCATCAAATTTCATTAAAAAGCCCAGACACCTCATTTAAACCTTCCCGCGCCACCAGGGTAGGAAATAGTATGCCCTCTAATATTTACATGGACTTTAAAACAAGTGAATATATACATAGTTTTCATTCTAAATACAACCGGAGGTGTTCGATGTTCCAAGGGTGATTCAAAATTCTTCCATCTTTATCTTGAAGCCTGTATGTCCCAGGCTTAAGCTTTTCAGTGATCACATAGGGTCCTTCCCAAGTTGGAGCTAGCTTGCCGAACTGCTTCTCCTTAGTATGCAGGAAGACTTTCCTCAACACTTTATCTCCTGGTTCAAAATCCCTCCTTTTCACTCTGGAAGCAAACTTGCTTCTCATCAAACCCTGATAGTGTGTGGCTCCGAGGTAATCCTTAACTCTTTTTTCTTCTACCAAGTCAAGTTGGCTTCTGATTGCCACTTCGTTAGCCTGTTCCAAGAAATTGTGGACTCGGAACGAAGCGAGAGTGGCCTCAATGGGAGCTATTTCATCCATACCATATACCAAAGCAAATGGGGTTTTTTGCGTTGCAGCCCCGGGAGTAGTCCGGTAGGCCCATAATACTTCTTGTAGATGAGTTGGCCACTTTCCAGCAGCCCCCTATAGATTCTTTTTAAGACCAGACAGGATGGTCCTGTTAACTACTTCAACTTGCCCATTTGCCTTTGGGTGGAAAGGAGAAGAGAAACAATGTTGAATGCCTCTAGAGGTACATAAATTCTCCACATCCTTGTTGTCAAATTGTGGCCCATTGTCTGTAGTTATCTTTTGGAGAATCCCAAATCTGCAGCAAATATTAGACAGGATAAATTTTATAACAACTTTCAAAGCAGTTCCTGCCAATGAGGCTACTTTGACCCACTTTGAGAAGTAATCAATAACAACAATGATAGTTTTGCACCCTCCGGACGCCATCGGTAGAGGTCCCACCAAATCCAGGCCCCAACGAGCAAAAGGTATTGGCTCAGAAATTGACTCTAAAGGGACAGGTAAGATATGAATTTCATTACTGTATCTTTGGCATGGATCAAACTTCTTCACCAATTCCTTGGCATATTGCATTATGGAGGGCCAATAATACCCAGCTAACAAGAATCTTCTGGTTAGAGCCCTGAATCCATAGTGTGATGATCCCTCGCCATCGTGCAATTCAGAGAGCACTATTTGGGACTCTTTGATCCCCAAGCATCGTAAGAGAGGTCTGCTAAAAGACTTTTTGTAAAGAACGTCTCTTAGGATGACAAAGCCATGAGCCTTATACTTTAATTTCCTTGCCACTGCTTCTTCCGGAGGCAAGATGCCATCTGAGAGGTATTGGAAAAGAGGAAATCTCCAATCTTGAGGTTGATTTACTTGAATATTTAAAATTTCTTCTTCCTTGTTCTAACTGATTTGAATGGATGGGCACTCTTGCACATGAATCCATGGGTAGGACTCAGAATAAGCTATGGTTGCCAAGGAGTCTGCCAGCGTATTTTCTGTTCGGGGTATGTGTCATAGGTGATGTTTTTGAAATTAAGTGTCACTTCTTTAAGAACAAATAAATATTTAACCAGTTGCTCCTTTTTTTCCTCGGATTGACCTTGTGCATGATGGATAAGAAGCTGAGAATCGCTCATTAACCTGATCCTTTTGGCTCCACAAATTAGAGCTAATTTCAAGTCACCTATAACAACTTCATATTCAGACTCATTATTGGAAGCCCTGAAAGAAAAACATATAGCATGGTACATTTTTTTTGCCGTACGGAGAGGTTAAACATATCCCAGCACCAAAACCCATGGTACTCGATCCACCATCAGTTCGAACAACCCATACTTTCTTAGTTTTCTTAACTGTTGCTTGCTTAGTGTCTCTGTCCGAATGAAATTCAACTAGGAAATCAACAACAGTCTGAGCCTTGACTGCTGTTCGAGGGGCAAAATCAATATCATAGTCTCCCATCTCCACTGACCACTTGGTCATTCTGCTTGCAATATTTGCCTTTTGAAAAACGTTTTTCAAGGGAAAAGATGTCCGGACAATGATATAATGAGACTGAAAGTAAGGCCTCATTTTCCTAACAGCAATTACTAAGGCCAGTGCTAGTTTTTCAAGTTTTAAATATCTTTTTTCTGCATCAATCAAGCTTTTGTTGATATAGTACACCGGACGAGGATAATTATCCACCTTCCTTACTAGAACTGCACTTAGGGTACAATCAGAAACTGCCAAGTATATGTAGAGTGTCTCTCCATCAACAGGTTTAAACAAATGTTTAGAGGAGGATAAGTTCTTTTTAATTTCATCGAAAGCTTGGTCGCACTGTGGAGTCCAATTAAATTCTTTTGCACCTTTTAATGTTTGAAAAAACGGGGCACACCTATCCGAAGACCTTAAGATAAAACGGTTTAGAGCAGCTCACCTCCCTGTCAATCTTTGTACTTCCTTAATATTCCAGGGAGGCTCCATCTGCAATAAAGCTCTAAGCTGGTCTGGATCAGGCTGTATCCCTTTCTCACTTATCACATACCCTAAAAATTTCCCGGACTTTACTCTGAAGACACACTTTTCTGGATTGAGCTTTAAATTCACCCTCATCAAGTTGGTAAAAGTTTCTTGAAGATCTATTAAGTGTAGCTCTTCTTCTACACTCTTTACCATCATGTCATCGATGTAGACTTCCATGTTTCTTCCGATCTGATCAGCAAAAGCCTTGTTTACTAGCCTCTGATAAGTAGCCCCAACATTTTTTAACCCAAACATTATCATCTTGTAACAATGGAGGCCCCTATCAGTAACAAATGTAGTGTGTTCCTGATCCTTCGGATCTACTTGAATCTGATTATACCCGGAGAAGGCATCCATAAAAGATAATAGCTTGTTCCCAGATGTGGAGTCCACCAATTGATCAATTCGAGGGACCAGATATAGGTATTTTGGGCAAGCTATATTGAGATCTGTGAAATCGATGCACATACGCCACTTTCCATTTTTCTTATTTACTAACACCGGATTGGCTGTCCATAAAGGGTACTAAGATTCCTTTATGTGCCCCATTTTAGTAAGTCGGTCAACCTCTTGAACTATGACATCAGCTTTTTCCTTAGAAAAAGCTCTCCTCTTTTGTACAGCAGGTGCTATATCCCTCTGGATGGATAGTTGGTGTGATATAATATCTGTTGGTACTCCGGTTACATCAGCATTGCACCAAGCAAAAACATGCTGATGGTCTTTCAAAAAAGCTAACACTTTACTCTTTAATTTCGATGTCATCTTGGATCCGATATTGACACTTCTTCCTTCATCCAGAGGGAGTTTCAATTCAATTGGTATTAAAACACCAGGGGTGTCTCTGGGGTCATCAATTTCACCCTCTCCCCCAGAGGGTCCCTCAAATTTCTAATCCTCACTGATTCGAACTGCCCCCAAAGTTCGAGGGGCCAGTACTGTTGCATAACACTCCCTTGCTACCTTCTGATTTCTTCGGACAACTCCCACTTGTCATTGTACATCGTATTTTAAACATTGGTGGACTGTTGAAGCCACAACATGCATCTTGGAGAGCCAAGATCTCCCCAAAATGGCATTGTAACACGTAGGACAATCCACCACAATAAAAATTATTCTGACCATCTTCTTAAAAGGGCCTTTGCCCAACAAAACCTCCTCTTCAAACTCCCCGATTACGTCAGCTGAGCTTCCAGTGAAACCCACTATTGACCTGTTCGAACGCTGAATCACTGTTGGATTCTTCATTTGTTTATAAGAAGTTAAAAAGAGGATATTGGTTAAAATGCCGGTGTCCACCAAAATTCGTCTTATGTCCTTTCCCCCAATGGATGCTCCTATCACAACAGTATCTTCATGGGGACCAGCTATGTCCCTCAAGTCACCTTCATCAAAAATAATTAAGGGAAAAGGAATTTGCGATTGATAGGAAGTCATGCCTCCTTCCAGTTGGGTAGCTAAAGTATGAACATGCCTCTTTCTCGAAAAAGCAGATGGTGCAGTCATGGTGTCTCCCCCAAATATTGTAAGTGACTCAAAAAAGCTGATGAGTCCAGACACCGTCTTGCAGTGCTCTGTGATAACGCCCACCTTATTTCAGGTTGGATCACGATCCAAATATTTTAACTTTACATCAAACCTTTCAATTATCTCCATAGCCCCATATGGAGCCGATGTCCCTGCATTTTTTGGGCCAGTCCGATGAGCATTATCAGACATATTTCCACTTCTTATTTTAACACAAGCCCCCAACTTCCCTCTCTCAATCAAATTCCGCACTTCTTGTTTCAACGCGATGTAATCTTCAGTGTTATGGCCAGTATCACGATGATAATGACATAAACAATTATCACGATGTAATGCAGCCGACTTTCTGAAATGTACTTCGTCTTTTGTTTTATCTTAAATGGTGGCTATATTTTCTTTCAACTCAGCAAACCACTCCGGTTCAACCCAAAATCCTCGCTTATTTCTAGATTGATGGCTCTGAGCTGGTGCAGGTGGGTGGGATTGAGCCTTGGCCCTATTATGACCCTATCCGGCTTCCTTGGCCTTGTACCCGGACTGATTCTGGTTTTGATTTGGCGCAGCTGGGGCAGACCTCACTTGCCGGGGCACCCTGGTTTTCTTTGTTTCATCCATATTAATCTGTTTGCCGACCTGATTAGTAAACCATCCCACGTCATGTCCTTTTTCCTGGTTACTGAATTAGCCAATTTACCATGGTTCAAACCATGCCGTAGAGAAGCTATTACTACTTGTTTAAAGCAATCAGCTAATCCATTATTGGTGTTCACAAAGCGACTTATATATTCTTCCAAGGATTCATTCGGTTCTTGGGCACAATGGATAATAGTGTCTCCATTGCCCTTCACTTCCTTACTTCTAACGAACTGCCTCCGGAAGGCCACCAAAAAGTATCAAAATTTCTGATGCAACCCTGTGGCAGACTATTGTACCACTTCAGAGCACTCAACGTAAAATACTGGGAGAACGCTCTACAAAGAAACTTATCATCATCGTCAAAATTCATCATAAAGTTTTTGAATTGCTCCAGATGGTTATCTGGATCTTTACTGCCATTATATTTTTCCATTTTTGTGCTATCAAACCTCTTAGAAAGGTTTCCGGAGAGTATCTTGGATGAAAATGAAGATTGTCTCCAATTCCGGCCATGACTAAACATAATATCTTCATTGGGAGTTACAAAGATGTCTGATTCATCATGAATGGCGAAAGGATTCATTAATAACCGGTCTACATGTCTCCGGTCATGGCTGTGACTATGAGACGACCCTTTACCCAGATGCCTCTTCAACCTTCCATGTCTGTCCCTTTTTCTTGAATATTTTTGACAAATTTATGTTTCTTCTTAGAACGGCCTTCATCACTGCTGAATGATAGGGATTCTTCAACTCCATCTTCATTCGAAGAGCTACTAGAAGATTCCGAGTCTGAATCTGAGCTCTCCACCGGTTTAGACCGGTGAGACTTCTTTGAGCTAGCATGAGTCTTTTTAGTGCTCACATGGGTCTTTGATGGCTCATACTCTCTTGGATTGTTAGTGTGGTGAACTGCTGACATTTTTGAATTTTCTTTCAAACCCATCTCCGCCCTTTTAGCAGCCCTCAAGGCTTCTATTTCAACTTTTAGTCTGTCTTGCTCCTCGATCGTATATTCATCGTTTTCTCCCATCATTTCTGCCAAAGCTGGTAGAACTTCCTCCTCGTCCGGATTCATCCGAACTGGTTTTTCTTGATGGTTTCGAATGCTAGATTCAGGCACCTTCTTCTCCAACCGTGGTCGCCAATTTGGTGTGGATTATTTTTGTTTGAGGGTAATTTGGTCAGGTGTTTTGTGATGTTTCAAAGGTATTTAATGTTTAAGTGGTTTGTAGTGAGAGATTTGAGCTGTCTGGTTATATTAAATGTTCATTACCCTCATTAATGAAGGTGGTTGTGTATTTATACCCTTAATTATGGGCCACATGGGCTTTCGGATCATACTTATGAAACCGGGTCGAGTTCAAAAACCCATTAGTTTATTAAGCGGATTAGCAATTAGCTTAGTCAAAGTGATTAGCTTTTAATAATTTAGTCCTGTTTGGATGGTTCAGTGGGTTCTTTTTGTCCGAATTGCCCTTGTCCGGTTTCTACAGTGAGTGGTGAGAAAATCCGGACTCATCAGTTTCTGCCTTTTCTGCTGAAAATGCTCGCCTTTTCTGAATAATAGGTTTCACCCTTGGGTTTATATCTAGGCTATGACAGATTACTTTAATTGGTACTCCTATCACGTCCTCTGTTTTCCAAGCGAATACATCTAGATTATGGGATAAAAATTCTAAGAGTTGTTGACGTAGAATTGGGGTCAGTAAGGTTCCTACTTGAAGTACTCTTCCCTCATAAAAAGTATATTCCTCTATTTTCTCACTTACTGTCAATGACCCTGGTTTCCCTCGGATCATCAACTCTTTACTCAGAATCCAAAGTCAACCTTCCTGATTGCTATTCATTCATCATATCACCACTACTGGATCCTCGGATCCGAAGCACAGTGGCATAATATTTCATGGAAACCTTTTGGTCGTTCCTAACAACCCCCACACGGTCTCCGACGACATACTTGAAACATTGATAGATTGTTGATACAACGCCATACATCTTTGACAACCAGGATCTTCGAAAAATGGTATTATAGCTTGTTGGACAGTCCACTACCATGAAAAGCACTTGGATATTCTTCTTAAAAGGTCCCATTCCCAAACTTACCTCCCCTCAAATTCCCCTATAACACGAGCAGTTACTCTAGTAAAACTGATGATGGTGCGTGTTGATTGTGAAATACGAGGAGGATTGCGCATCCGATCATAAGGAGCTTTATAAGAACATTTACAGAACTCCCAGTATCTATCAATAAGCGTCGAATCTGAACGCCAGTGAGCCCCAATGACCACTGCATCCTCGTGTGGCCCCGCAGTACCCCAGAAATCATCTTTATCGAAAAGAATAAATGGAACATCTTTCTGACGATACAAGTGAGTATGCGTTTTTCCTTCCATCTGAGTAGCCAAGTTCACTATATATCTTTTCGTCGAACTATCGGTGTTATCAGCCATAGAATCACCCCCGAAAGTGGCCAAAGATTGAAAATACTCACACAAACTTCAAACATGGCCCTTCTTTACCGGCTCCTCAATATCCATCAGACTTAACTGATCTGGATCCATATCCAAATATTCTGATGCAGCATCGACATCATCAACCTTCAAATCTAGTATCATCAGATTTTCATCTTGTGCGTTTGGATTGGTTGGTTGTGAAGTCGATGCTATGGGATTTTTCGATGCATTACTATGAGACTTCAAATAGGTCAATAACTTCCCGTTTTCAATTGAAATTTGAACTTCCTTTTACAGAGTGGTGCAATCATTTGTATCATGACCAATACCATTATGATACCTACATAACTTGTTATTTCGCTCCTCCCTCGGCATATTGATTGGAGTGGGTTTCCTGAAATTTACATATCTTTTGGTTTTATAAAAAATTGCAGCCACACTTTCGGTCAAATCTGTATAATATTCAGGCCTAATCCATTGATTTGGCATAAGCCTATTAAATTGGTATGATGGAGCTTGATTTGAATATCCTCCGGTTTGAGGTGGTAGGTTGTTGTTCCTCGGACGTGATTGCTGAGAAAAATTCAAAGACTACTCCTGATTATGCGGCACTTGCCCATAATTCTTTTGAACAGTAACATCTACACCTCGAACCCTAGTCGATTTTTCAACCTTGATTTGGTCATCTACCTAGGCCATCAAAGCTCCAAAAGTTAAAGCTCTTATTCTTGTTGTCTCATTAGCCAAATCCCATGGCAAAAATCCCTGACAAAAAGCTACCATTGCCACCAGCTCTTCACAATTATCCAGACCTGCTTTTGTCAAGATAAAGCGCTTCATATAATCCTTTAACTTTTCTCCAACTGCTTGCTTGCATTGGATGATCGTATCCCCATTTGCCCTCATCTTCTTGCTCCCATCGAACTGTCTTCAAAAGGGATTAAAAAAGTATATGAAATTTGAAATGGATCCCCTCGGAATTCGGTTATACCATTTTAAAGTTGTTCCTTTAAAAGCCTGTGAAAAAGCCAGACACACTAGCCTGTCGTTGTCTTCGAAGTTCATCATGTAATTATTGAACTGTTCGATGTGATCATCTGGGTCTTGCATACTATCGAACTTTTCAACTTTTGAAATGTTAAAACGCTTTGGAAGCGTGATAGATCTAATCTCACTTGTCAACGGAGAATTCCTCCAATCAACACCTTGAACATACTGATCTTTGGTTCCCATCACCGCATACAAAATTACGTTCATCCCCATTGTGCTGATTCGAAATGTTTCCTTCACACCAGTTAGACTCCCTCAAACATCGACTATCTCTTTTAGTTGTATTCTCTTTCTTAGATTCATGAGGTTGCTCTTTCTCTTCTTTCGAAGAGCCTCGATATCTTTTAAAACCTGATCCCAAGATTTCAACCTCCTCATCACCAGATGTGTTATACATTTGCTTATCTTTATTTTCTTTTCGAGATGAGTGACGCTCTTTTGACGCTTCGAAACACGCTTTTTTCAGCTTACTTCTGACTTGACGATCAGTGCAAGATCATCAGATTGTCTACCATCATCGTTTTGGTCATTCATCCGCCTTAATTCGGATTTCAGCCTTGTTGACCGAATTTCCTGTTCCCTCTGATTGTATTTCTTGTTTAGAGAATTTATCTTATCCAAAAACTGACTCATTCGCAGCTCTATCTCATATTGAGTCTGGTGAACCGGAGTAGAACCTTCTTCTCTATCATGTGTCTTTTTTAAATCTTTTTAGCGTTTTAACAGCTCCTCAAACCAATGGGTTGTTTTCTGGATTCATTGCAAGCTTTAAAATTGTTTTTTCAAGATTAATAAAATTCGAATTAGTAAAATTGACACCAGTCGTTGATTGGTCTCCAACGGATTCGCCAATTTGGCGAGTTTAATAATCTGAAATGCTTTAGTTAATGAGATACATTTGATTGTAAAAAAAGAAATATATTATAGAGAGAGAAAATTAGAGTACTTAGAATATTAAACTCAAAAACCCCACCCCTTTATTTGAGCTGCCTTGGCCTTTATATAGAGGCGCAATGACTTAGCCCATAACAAAAACAGTTACAGTCAATGGAATAATTACATATTTGTCCCTAACAAAAATACAAGATACCAATTCCTTCTTCAAATTTTACAATCTGTCATAATCAATTTTGGTATTTACATCAGTCCTCGAAGTCTCATTTTCTTATCATACTCTATTAAGATGGCTGGAATGTGAGAGGATTCTTAAGAAAAGAGTTAAACGAGAATATATTGGTTATAGGTTTGTTCTAGGACAAAAAAAAGTCATATTTGGATAAAGTGTCCCAAGAGGAATAACAAAATAATCTATAAAGCTGGAGACTTCTCAATGGGTTCAAATAATTATGAATATAATGATGCACTAATGGTTTATACTTACAGGTTTGGTAATATATAGGTTTTGGACTGAGGAGTATGATTCCATATGACTTTTAAAAAACATTGGTTTGAGGACTTGAAGAAGTTTGATGGTTCCAAGGTCATACTAGAAAATGATGATCCATGTATGGTAAAATTGAAATGATAGTGTTCGGCTCAAGTTTTAAACAAAACTTGATAGAGTCATTAAAACTTTTAGGTATGTACTTGATGTTAAATAAAAGATTATGTCTAACTATAAGGGTGAAGATGACAGACTCAAGGATGCGTAAGACAGACTCGTTGTATTGAATACCTATAGAGCTAATATGTATTATTTATTGAAAGATTTTTTGTTTCATTGGTGTGTCTAGTGTTGAGAATGATTCTTTCAAGATGTGGTTTAATGTTGTAAAGTATTGGGAGAAACTGGTTAGTAGTTCAAGTTTCTGATGTAGGCGGATTAATTAAAAAGTTAGTAGATTGACATCGAGGTAATAGATACAGAAGTCATTGAAAACCTATGTGGAGAATTATTAAATATAGGCTATACATGAATAGAAGAAAAAATATAATGTGGTAGTAAACTATAGATGGAATTTTAAGATATTGCATGAAGTTCAAGTTCTGACATGATAGTCTCAACTTCGAGAAGTTTCAAGTTTGAGCTGGTCTGGAAAATCAGTATAACACTAATTGAACATATTAATTTAGGATTATATTGACTAATAATTGAGGTATCAAGGTAGCATAAGTTTGTTATGACTAATCGGCAGTACCTTCTCATCACAACCATTGATCTGAACATAATACAAGTTTGTAATAACTCCCTTCTATACTATTTGATGATAGTCATTGATTTGGGTAATAGTATATGTTGTAACAATATTGGTTTGTTATCGTGAGATTTGTGTATGTTTTTACTAATCTACATTGTATTATAAGTCTTATATATATGAGAAAAGTACCAGTAAATACCTTCTCAACTATTTAATTACCCAGTGGTACCCGTTTTTGGATAGTGTAACTTGGTACTTCAATTAAAATTTGGATAAAAATACCCCCGACCAAATATACCCGCTGGTACTTCGAGGTGTTTGCAATTCTCATGATATGATGCAAATTGTTTGCAACTCTGGGTTTGCTGAACAATTCTCATGATGTCATGAGAATTGTTTGCAACTCTCAGGATTTCCTAAACAATTCTCATGATATGATGCGAATTGTTTGCAACTCTGGGTTTCCTGAACAATTCTCATGATATGATGCGAATTGTTTGCAACTCTCAGGATTTCCTGAACAATTCTCATGATATGATGTGAATTGTTTGCAACTCTGGGTTTCCTAAACAATTCTCATGATATGATGCAAATTGTTTGCAACTCTGGGTTTCCTCAACAATTCTCATGATATGATGCGAATTGTTTGCAACTTTCAGGATTTCCTGAATAATTCTCATGATATGATGCGAATTGTTTGCAACTCTCAGGATTTCCTAAACAATTCTCATGATATGATGCGAATTATTTGCAACTCTTAGGATTTCCTGAACAATTCTCATGATATGATGCGAATTGTTTGCAACTCTAGGTTTCCTGAACAATTCTCATGATATGATGCGAATTGTTTGCAACTCTCAGGATTTCCTGAACAATTCTCATGATATGATGCGAATTGTTTGCAACTCTGGGTTTCCTGAACAATTCTCATGATATCATGAGAGTTGTTACGGGTGAAATTTTATTTTTTAAAAAAATAAAAAAATATCATCAATGGATCTAGTTTTGTTCATTTTTAAAAAACAAAAGCGATGGTACTTTCATTTATTTTTTTTGAGCTCCGGTTTGAAAGATACAGATCTTTTAAAAATAAAATAAAAAGAAAAAGTAGGAAAGAGAAATTTTGGTTACGTGGTTGTTCATGAATGGTGAGGGTAGTTAGGGTATTAAAATAATGTTAGGTACTAGGTGGTAATTAGGTAGTTGAGATGGGTATGAAGAGATAATTGATCAAACTTTGGGTATTAGATGACAATAAAATAGTTGAGTAGGTACCTTAGGTGTAATTTCCATATATATATATATATATATATATATATAAATTCTTAGTCAAAACAAAGATTTAGTGAGAGAAAAAATAAAAAAAATATATGAAATAATTGAGTAATTTTAGAATTGATGAAAGACGTATGAAAAATTCCACTAAAAACATCATAGTTTGTTCTGAACCATTTTGAACAATGTGTTTGAATGTGTTTGAGATCTCTCCGTAAGTGCGTACTCTACTCTGTTTCTATGGAAGCTTTGCTACGAAGCATGTGGGAACTATATATTTTCTCTTGTAAGTCTTTATAATTATTCTATCTATAAATCAGACACAAAATTGCTCCATAATGCGAACTACGTAAATATTGTGTTGTTGTTTTTCGTTTATGTTAAGTTATTTGTTGTAAATTAAGTGCGTGAACTTTGTTGAAACCTAAGTCCAGATTTCGTGCTGGAGTTTTAAGTGCAAAAAATGTATTGGAACTTAAGTCCCTAGTGTTAAAACATAAATTAAGAAGCTAATTTTAAAAGTTGATCTTCTATCAACATATCTATTAGGCTATGTGGATGATTTCCATAACAACTATTGTGAGCATCGTCTATGTTTGTGTTTATATACAAACACTGGAGTTTCTATATATATCAAAAAGTTGTAGTCTAACATGGTATCAATCGTACATAATATTTGAAGAGAAGCAAGTATTAGTGAGTGAAAAAAACTAAAAGAAGTGAGTGCATTTAGAATTGATGAATTTTGAAAAGAATCGAATTTTTTTATTGTGAACTAATATATACAATTGAAATTTGGTACTCTGTTTTGAGAAATTTTGAATGGTAGGTACGAAAAATAAAAGACACCTTAAAACCTCGATATATTGAGAAGTTTTGAACAATGTGTACTCAATCGTATTTACTGTTTTTTAATTTTTTTTGTAAGTGTTCCACCTATAAAATCAAACACTTATATGATAATTCAAACTAAGTAAATCAAATCTAAGTGCGGTGTTTTTTAATTTTATGATAACTGCAGGAATTCATCTATACCCGCATAAATATATAAATTTAGATGCAAAAATTGTGCTGGAACTTAAATGCAAATGCAAGAAATATAAATGCCAACAAGTTTTCTATCTATAAATTCACCATGATGTGCAGCTGAATTACCTGGACATCAAAATTTATTTTGTTTATAAAAAGAAGTCCACACATTAAAATTGGATAGGACAAGGACAATTTGAATGTAGGGCTTCGTTTATTACTGCCAGCACTGACTGATTCATTGAGCAGCTCTAGATAGAATCTCCATTTATCCATCTTTTAAACATCACAAAACACTCTCCAGGTGTGTACTCTGCTGTGTGTCCTCCACCCTGCAAGTACCCAATCACCGAAAACTCGAACCATGAAAAAAATCGAATTATACCCTAATGACTGTCCGATGAGGAAAAACATGATTAATTTTTTCCAAACTAACGTACATGTATATTCGAATCATTACCTTAATAGTGGTGAAAGTCATTCGATTGGAGTAAGTCCTTGTGTATCTATTCAAATACAAGAAAGTACAATAAAATTGTTAGAAATGTTAACATCAAAACCTAACTTGACCAAGAAGCATATATACTAAAGAAGGACAATGCTTTTCATCCAAAAAAATTGCTTCCCAAATAATATTGAAAACCGTAATTATATCATAAAATAAAAAATGTTAAATATTCATCTATTTTTTATAATTTGACCGGTCCACGTTGATTCGAAGAGCATTGACAAGCAAAGATTTGAGCAAAAGATTGAATGAGGCTGAAAATCATTTACAACCTAGTAATGACGGAGTTTAGAGTACCGGAGTTAACTCGAACTAAAACATATTATTTACCCTGCGACTTGGGTGTTTATATACCAAGGCCTCCAGTCATCAATAATCGAGTAGTTAAGAGATCTTATCCAAGCTTCAGTTCCCATGAATGGCACAAGCATGTCATGATCACCACTGATCGGTATAAGACACATGACATTGAATATTTTAAATAAATAAGATAATGAAAAACGTAAGTAAATTTAATTCAATTCAACAATTTGTGAGTTTCACCTGTAAATTAAAGAACGGTATCCTTTATCACTAAGGTTTATGTGGTACGGTACAGTGCTACTAACATCTTTGATGAGAGGTACATCCTGGTTACATCGCACCCAGCTTCCTATACTCTCCTGTACTAATTATAAACTAGATAACAAAACTACAAAATGTATTCTTGCTAAATGCCTAAAGCTCGCACAATTGTTTTGTTTTTATACCTTTCGCACATGAAGTGCTTGGCGGACATGTTCATCATTGGCCCAAAAGATGGAAAGCCAATATCCATACATCTACGAATAAGACAAGACAAGTTTGTTATGCCAGCAGTTCTTGTTATTCTATTGTTTAAAAACATACATTTAAAACTTACAAAACAATCAACTGGTGGAAGTTGTAGGTTTTCAAGGTAATTTATCGGACCAGATTTGAGTCCTATGAGCTTCGAATTAGTAGGTTGCCCACCACACATAGGCTTCAAAATGTGAGCAATCATTATCCTCGAAGTACACTGCCATGTATTATAATTTAGAATATTTACATTATGTTTCGGCATCTGAAATACCTTCTTATTCGCAGTGAAGTTATAGTTTCTTATTACGTTAGGATTCCGTTTTCTATTATTTGAGGACTTAACTAACTTCTGGCACAAGACGTGGCTACCTTTTCATACTCTTGAATGCTATTCAAACATTTGGTATTACTCGGACTCACTTTTACATACTCTCCTTCACAGTTTCTTTCAAGTGACTGTCAAAAAAGGCAAACTGTTTCATGATGATTATTGACAAAAAAAGAAATTATTGTAGTTAATCCAGTGACGTACCAAAACTAATATGTTACCTCGAAGAGCTCGTCGGAAATAAGTCCCTTTCCATGACAAAATGGGATTCTAGAGTTCACATCAAAATTTATGTCTGTGCTAGGATTACCTAGCACATATCCCTGAAATACTTTACTTGTTACACAATTTACTACAGCTGAAGCACTAAACAAGACAATATATGGTGACTTTCATACCTGGATATCTACATGGGGTTTAAGGCCTTCTTTGTTTCCTGTATAAACATACGAAAGTATATATATTACGATGAAAACAAAAAAAGTGTTCTTCATTTACGAAATAGGAATTCGGACGGAAGAACTTATTCAAAATTATACCATCGGAAATCTCTTGAACAACCAGAGGGATAGTGATTCCAGAGTACGAATCTCCTCCCACATAAAATTTGTTCGATATGAACTCTGGATGAATCATCAACCACTGCAAAAATAAATAAAACAATAAATTGAACAAAGTTTTCGAATCTAATCTTCGCTGTGAACTTGTATTGTGCGACCATACTTTTTTCAACCAGCATATAGTAGGGAAAAAATTGTGACATTAGTAAAAATAAATTTTCACTATGTAGATATACATACCTTTCTAATAAATTGATGGACTTGTTGAGCTCGCTTGGTGTCGGTCGAAGGAGAATTAAGTTTGTTTTTCACATAAGAAAATCCAGCTCCAGCAGGCACATCTAGAAAGATTATGCTAGCCACCTGAGAAATATCTATGCTATCAAAATGTTATAAACGAAAATTCAAGTAGTCCAATGGAAGTGGCTAAAAAAAGCGAAAAATATATTTATGTAGTGGCGTACGAAATGGAGATTTTCTCTGTCAAATGATTGACGAAATTCGAATATTATTTCCGTCGATCTTTCGGCACAAATAGACTTATTTTGTTAAATTTTATTTTCCACAAGACTTCTGGCGAAATTTAGATAACATTTGGCCAACTTTTTGACGAACACACCAGTACAACGCAGTAATTTTGGCCTTCTGTTATAGCCATGCTCTAGTCTAATAGTGTTAAATCGCGTACTTATCGATAACTACGATGAACACCGATTACTAATTAACCTGTGTCCATGAATGTGGAGTCGATACTAAGGTTGGCAAGCTCCCGTTGTACTCTTCTATCCTAAAATTCAATGGTCCTACATATACAAATGATACTAAGTTAAGAAAAACACAAATTAGTACAAATGTATATACATAAATAATTGAAATATTGTACTGGCTTACCAATCTCAAACACCAAACCTGTAAAAGAAGTACAGGCATGTCCACCAGTTAACCAAAGCAGTAAAGGGTCTTTTCTAGGATTTCTCTCTGACTTTATAAAGTAGTAGAAAAGTTGAACATGCTCTGATTCATCAACACCCACATATCTAGTAATTCATTAACTAATAGTTAACCATTTTTATGCCAAAATATGGTAAATTTTATAATAAGTTGTTAGAACTAGCTTACCCAGTTTCAAGGTGGAAAGGAAGAGGACCATCGTAACCTGGAAGGAACTTGACCACCGAGGGAGAAGCACTAGTCTGTAGAAGATAAAGAAGAAACAGCAGGCCTGTGATCATAATCGAATAGCTTGAGCTTTCCATTTTACTCTAGTAAAATTTGGACCTCCTAATGTCTATTGCTAAGACATGTGAAAGGCAATTCAAAGGGAGAGAAGTACAAGCGGTTTTTGTTGTTTAAGGGCATTGTCCCGTTTGAAGAGACTTAAAGACACGACCACAAGGTGTCAGTCACTGCCTGAATACATATCCAGATCTGCCAAAATAATTCTTTGCGTGGCAATTCGAATAATTATACTACAAATATTGTTTTGCTATGTAAACTGAATTTTTGAACAAATAATGTACAAGTCATTTATTTTAAATAAGACAAAGTTAGTGAAAAAATTAAGCTATATCATCCGACTTCAAAATACTTCAAACATCCAAAATACATTATTCAACAATTCATTTTAAAAAACATGCTATTTTCTTCATTTGAGATTGGATCTGCTTTTTGGCTACTCTTGTTGATTGCTTTATATAATTAGAGGAAACTGATGTAAACTGTAGTTAGGTGAACCGTTGGACAGACTATATAAATAAAATTGAATAATACACAAAGTCTTGTTAAAAATGAAACAAAATGCGAAAATACATCCGTATTTATTTTTGGTTCAAAAAGGCTTAGCTGAGATATGATTTTGTTCATATACATATACAGGTGGTTATTTTCATGTCTAGCTGACATGTGTGATTTTAATCGCATCTAACAAATCAATTTATTTTTAGTCTATTCTTAATTGATTTTCAACCGCTCATTCTAATTAGGTTGTGTCAGGATTCACTACCTGAATCATAGAGCTTTACCACAGATCTATTTGTTCACTCTAATCAAACCACACCTCATGTTTCATAGCACACCTCCAATCAAGTCATGTCACTTAATGAGCTACGAGCATTCGAAACTAGATCATACTGGTAATCTATAGAGCAAATCACTCATCTTGAGCATGGTTGCTCGTTCTTCATGATCGACAGCCAAGAATTTCACCCACATCGCGTTCTGGTCTGGGCTTGGAGCTCTGATACAATTTGTTGGGAACATAATACCATATATTCTAATTTTGTATATAAGTATGAACAATCTGATCTCCGCCCCCGTATGATATTGTCCACTTTGGGTTTGAAGGCCCGCACGAATTTGCTTTTGGTCCACTTCGAAAAGACATCATATCAGTCGAGATATGTTCTTACTTATATATCATTGATCATATCCATATCTAACCGATACGGGACCCTAGTCGTACCTAAAATATATTAAATGTAAGAGAGTGTATGCCAACAAATTTTAGTTTATTTGGTGCCATGTGATAATTCCATGATACAATCCACGCATCATGGACTTTATAAAAATCGACAAATCAAATGATCCTTATAAGATGTTTTGAAGTCAAATGACTAAATGAAACAAACCGTCATAGTTGATGGACAAATCAACAATTTAAGCATTCTAAAGATATGACTAGTCCAATATACTAATTCAAATGAAAATAAAATATGAGTTACTTCAAAGAATAAAATGATTCTTTTTATGTTATTATTATTATTATTATTATTATTATTATTATTTGTTATTTACTCTTTGGAAATTCTTCTAGATATTAGATCCCTCTCCCAATCTACACAAGTAGGGATTTACCACATCAAATCTGAGCCATCTGGGAACCGAGTGGTGCCCACAAGATTTTCGTCTAAAAATCTAAGAACAAGAAGGCTAAAGTAGATAATGGTAGTTTCACACTGTGAGACTAGTCTTTCCATCAAAATAGAGAATACTGGTGGATAAATTGGTGAGGAAAATCCACCCAAAACCACCATTGTCGTTCTAGTAGCAGACTTCCAATATGTTATGGAAACCATCAATATCTGAACAAGATCTGACACAGCACTAACAAGACTCGTTAGGCCGAATCTTAGCCACCTCACCTGAATAAGTGACCAACAGTTGGAGAACACCTTCCTGAGAGGTTGTAGGAGGTAATACGAGCTTCGACTCTTACCTTATTTTAAGAACAAAGTTCACAAGAAAAACATATAGTAAACAATCATACAACAAGCGATTTAATGTGGTTCAGATCGTGAAGAAATCATACATCCACGGGCAACAGACACTCATTTTATAAATAAGTAGGTTACACGAAGACTCTTAAACACAAAAGACTTAATCACTCTTTGTAACAAGAGATCACGTAATTCACAAAACCCTCTCTTCAGCGTTTATCTCTCACCTTACTTATCTGTTAAAATACCTACAACTAGTTTCTTTCTCTGAAGAAATATGCAGCTTACATCTTGTCTCGTCACAAATGGAAAACTAATATATTCTTCTATTTATAGACCATATGTGAGAAATCTTAATCCATTAATTAAGGAATCTAATTAATATATAAAACCAAATTAATAGGAAATCTAATTAATATATATGACCAAATTAATAGAAAATCTACTTACTTTATAGATGACCAAATTAATATAACATTTAATTAATATAAAAGTATAATTAATATTTAATATATAATTAAGTAATATCCAATTAATATTGAATATCCATTTAATATAGGAATTCCAATTGATATTGAACATCCAATTAATATAGAATATATAATTAACAACAAACTCATTTAGAAAAGAAGATTATGTTTCACGTTACTTTTACCCAACACTTAACAATTCTCAATCTATGCTTACAATAACTCTAATATTTGTTACCCCAATGCTTCAACTACTCACTCGAGACAAACTGTCCACCTCCACATATGGAGTGATCAATTTCTATGCAGTCTGCGAACTCTATCGAGGCAATACTTCTCAATAGACTAGTATCATGACCTTCGACATCCAAGAAAGTGGTAGTAACATCCATCTGGCCTATTCCAAGATTAGGTCGAGAAACATTTGGCAGATGATTCACATTGAACATTTGAAACCTTTGACCCATCGAACTTCAAATCAAGACCGAACCCAACAATGGTTGAACTTCTTTTGCAAATTCTGAAACTGAACCTAGCTTGAAAACATCTTTTCTAAAGGTACCCACATCTCCACCTTTGTGTTCAAGCTACATATCAACTTCAGCTCCTCCTCCGACAGCTATTACATCTCCATGATGATTTGAAAGTCGAGGGGCTCCTGTTGACCATGTTAGTTGTCGAAAACTGTTCCTTCACTCAATCTCTTGTTCTGACGAGCTGTTAGAAGCATAACCATTAGTTCAAGTAAGTTACGACTCATCTTCTCAATTATTCTTTGAGGTACTCTTCAACATTCTTCGCCTATGCATAATTTTTTTAGAACAATAGCTAGTGAATGGTGGTTCACTAATACCATACCACTTTCAGTCCTAAACTTCTACAGGTACTTCCTTGGATTGAAT
Source organism: Limnanthes douglasii subsp. nivea (assembly GCA_036936605.1). Classification (NCBI taxonomy): domain Eukaryota; kingdom Viridiplantae; phylum Streptophyta; class Magnoliopsida; order Brassicales; family Limnanthaceae; genus Limnanthes; species Limnanthes douglasii. The sequence goes on along the minus strand of JAUPFV010000002.1, from coordinate 61,651,476 downwards.
CTCCACTTGCTTCGATAAGCCTTTAACTTTCTTTAACTGAAGCACAATAGATCCATTCCCCACACTAGATGCCCATTCTATTACGGACATATTCATCTAGTAGATAGCTTGAATCTAATACTTTCCAATAAGAATCCATCATTATGTCTTCACCATTTGTTAGGGAAACCATCAATATCCGAATAAGATATGACCCAACAAGACTCGTTGGGCCGAATCTTAACCACCTCAGCCGAAGCAGTGACCAACAGTTGGCGAACACCTACCCGAGAGGTCGTAGGAGGTAATACGAGATTTTGATCTTACGTTATTTAAAGAACAAATTTAACAAGAAAAAAAAGTAACAATCGCACAACAAGAGATTTAACATGGTTCGGATCGTGAAGAAATCCTACATCAATGGAGAACAGACTCTACTTTTACAAATAAGTAGGTTACATAAAGACTATCAAACATAAATGACTCAATCAATGTTTGTAACAAAAGATGACGTGATTCATAGAACCCTCTCTTTAGTATTTATCTCCAACCTCACTTATCTCTTAAAAGACCTAGAGTTTGTTTCTCTTTCTAAAAAAATATGCAACTCACATCATGTCTCGTCACAACTTGCAAAGTAATATCTTCGCCTATTTATAGACCAACTTTGATAAATCTTAATCCATTAATTAAGAAATCTAATTAATATATAAGATTAATTAATAAGAAGTCTAATTAATATAGAAGATCAAATTAATAGGAAATTTAATTACTATATAGAAGACCACATTAATATAAAATTTAATTAATATATAAAAATTTAATTAATATAGAATATCTAATTAATATAAAATATACAATTAATATAAAGTATCCAATTAATATAGTCCAATTAATATAGAAAGTCCAATTAATATATTAAATCCAATTAATATATGAAATATGATTAATATACAAAATATAATTAATATAGAAATCTAATTAATATAGAAATCTAATTAATATAGAATATCTAAATAATGTAAAAATCTAATTTATACAACAGAATGATTTAGAAAAGAAGATTATGCTTCACGTTATTTTTAGCCTACATTTAACGTAATAGTTGGCAATGGAGCTGCGGGAAAAGCAAGCTAACAATTTTTAAATATTGTGGAGAATGTTGTTTACATATCCTCCTACATAATTAATGTCTAAGATCTAGCATCTTGAAGATGATGTTGAAGAACAAGAAGACAATGCAACCATGTGAATAATGAAAAAGACATTTCGAACGTCACAAACTGGTACACCATCCCATTCAGAGACAAAACTCATGTTACTAAGGGTAACTCATATTTGAGATCCTAGAGTATGAGCGGGAGATATCGACGTCGTTATCATGGGAGGAGCATGAGGAGAAGGACTTCAAAATGTAGGGGAAACAAATGAAAGGAATACATGAGACTATGATCGAGAGCGTCAACCAACCTAAAACGACAATACACTCGACAAAAAGATCCCCGACAACAGATGTTTTGCTCTGATCGAATGAACAACAAGTTTCACCAATTGAGTCAAAGATCCAAATAGGATACCAACAATTCCTAGTGGTTCAACGAGGGATCCAACCGAATCATCAACATGCCCTAGTGTCTCAACCGGGGATCAACCGAATTTTTTAACCAGTCTTAGGGACCTAAATAGAGATCCAACCAAGTTATCAACAGTTCCAGGCACCTCCGTCTTTACATCTCTCTCAACATTGTTATTTTCTCGTACCACCAACTTACCCAGCTATGCATGAGGGATATACTCATGTTCTCGTTTCAATAGATATAAATCAATATGTACCACCTTCAGCTTACATCAGCAAATACAAGCTTTTAGGTTCACATCTCATTGCATGCCTGAATCCTTACTATGCGGTATCAACATAGGTTCATCACTCTCGTGGCTATCAATAAAAATTTCTAAGCAAGAAGAATACTGAGAAGTGACATCAACCAGGGAACCAACAAGCATACCTATTCATGGGGCAAACAAATATAAACTAGTGAAGACATTTTCTTGACAATGATTATGATTTGCAGGAGGAGTCCCCATTAGCACAAGATATCTTATGCAGAGATCTGTCGTCGAACTTCAAAACCATAAAATGTACAAATTTAGTGTCAAGGGCCCCCAAAATAATCATATCGAGTAGTTTAAGAGCGAGCTACTTGGTTATAGAGTGAATGATAAGATGAAGTGAAAGACATTCTTCATGACTTTCAGAATAAGTTCATTGACATGGTTTACTAACCTTTTGATATGTTCCATTAATTGTTTCAAGATGTTGCACACGACCTTTCATAATTACTTCATTGGTTATACCTTCATAAAATATGGTGATTACTTCATCCATTGAAAGAGAAAGGCCAATGAAATCTTGAGAGAATATAATTAGATGTTTGTTAGCAAGAAAATGAGTTGCATGACTACCATGACTTGGTATTAGCAGCAGCGTCTATGTAAAAAATATTACCATGGTTTTTATTAGATGTCATCATAAATAAAAATGCACTTAATTTGGAGACTTATTAGCTCAAGTGGAGAAACACATCAAATTTGAATAATTTTAAAAAACAAGGCTCGGTGGAGAAACTATAACTCCAATTGTGTAGCCCTACTACCATTCATTGATATGCAACAACAAGCCACAAAACATTTCAAAAGTCAACAAAAAACCACATAATGAAGTCTTTCAGAACAACAATAATATAGGTTCATCCCAACCAAAGCATTATAATGAAAAGAAAATTTCTCTTATGATATCCACGAATAGTTACAACAACAATAACATTAGAAGCCAAATGCATGAACGTTTGGCCAAATAGTCATGTACCAAATTGACTAAGAATTAGAGAATTATTTACGATAGAACAAAATGTATTTGGGTATTGAAGGACATAGAAGTTGCAAATTCCCAATGTACATAGGGAAAAAAGAATTATTTTTAAATTTCAAAACGATATTAGACATTACACAATGAATTGATGGGATTTACAAGACGAAGTCCAAAACATGATTGATGACGATGAACTGTCATAGTTTGTTAAAAATAATAACATGAATTAACCAAACATGTTGGGCCGATCAAAAGCTAATAGCAAGAAATGACAAGCAAACACGAGAGAGGATGAATAGTAGAGAACTTTGGATAATAACATATTATTTGAGTTAGAAAATTAAAAATACTTAAACCATGATAAAAAAAATAACAAAGAATATGTGTCATTTCTAGAGGAGGCCCATTTTCATATATCACTAGGAATTGAAGAAATATATAATATCAATGATTTGGAGGGGCAACAACAAGGTCAAACATCATCGTCCATATACCCAAACCCATAACCAAATGTTGGCATTCTCATATGATAATTTGAGAAGAATAGTGACACCACACAATGATATCGTACTAATCACATGTGATTCGGGTGGAGTGAAAGTGAAAAGAATGGTATTAAGTACTAGAATCTCGGCCAACATCACAAGTGTGGAGGCATCTTTATCTTATAATATAAGAGTGGGAAGCTCATGGCTGGACAAAATGCATGTTATAGTTGTTATGTACATCAATACCCCAAGTTTTGAATCAATGGAAATGTGAGAGTAATAAAAGGAAACCAAAAGACTTATAGATAATATTATGCAATTTCTCTAGCTCTCAAGAAATAGAAATTATTGTGGGAATCGGTCATCCTTTATTATATGGATGCTCCCCGAGAAGCGCCTACCTTATAGAGCTTGGAAAAGAAGTGAAAAGAATAATAATTGAATGAGAGAAAGTATTACGAATCAACCGAGACATCCCTACATATCTCAGGTATAAATTACTTGAGATTTTACAAAAACATTGGTATGTTCATCTGGAACGCCCAACATGTCACGGGAGTCCCAACTGCAATCATATTGCCAGTATGAATAACCAATCCAGTACTCGTAAAAAAAGAATGACAAGTGAATGATGTGTGTAGACTTCACAAACTTAAATAAGGCGTGTCTGAATGATCATTTCCCATTCTTAATAATTGAAAATTAGTGGATGCTACCTCAAAGAATACGTTATCATTTATGGATGCTTATTAAAGATACAAACAATTACAAATGCATGAAGATGATCAAGAGCATACCATATTCATAATCAAAAGAAATATGCATTGCTACCATTTAATAGCTTTTGGCTTAATAAATACGAGATCCACATATCAACGACTTGTCAACAAGATCTTTGAAACCTAAATTTGTTGAAACCTTTACGCTTACATCGATGACATGTTAGTCACATGTGTTCAAAATGAGGATCATTTAACTAAGCTAGATGATACATTAATAAACCTTAGAAAGGTTAATCTAAAGTTAAATATGGTAAAGTGCATATTTGGGGTACAATTCGTTAAATATTTATGCTATATTTTTAGCGATAAATGAATTAAAGTAGATCATTCTTAGATCAATGAACCCCTCAAAAAATACTAGAGAAGTATAAAATTTGGCATGAAGATTGGCAGCACTAAGCGAATTCCTCTCAAAATCCTCAGACAAATGTAAATTTTTCTTCCAAGTATTGAGAGTTGCATGAAGGTTAATTTGGAATCCAACTTGTGAAAAAACCTTCAATAATATCAAGAAGTTCTATTCCCCAGATATGCTAAAGCCAATGGAATTTGTTTTTTTAACTGTGTGATCTCAGACTATACTATAAGTATCGGTCTAAAAAGAGGAACATAATTTAAACAAATTTATTAATTAAGTAAATATTTATTGACTACTGAAACCTTGTACTTGAAGCTTGAGAAACTTGATTTAGCATTGATAATGGCTGCTATAAATATGATGTTATATTACCAAGCACATACAATTATAGTCCGAGCATCGTTCCCATTGAGAAACATAATAAAAAATCCATATATTTCTAAAAGCTTAAAAAGATGGTCAGTGAAATTTAGAGAACCCTAATATACTTCCTAACAGACTTTCAATCTGAAAGACCCATCCCTCAAAAGAACAATCTGAATCCGCTTGGAAAGTCATAACGAATAGTGGAAGCAACAACTAAGCCTCACGAACACGGATCTAACTAATCTTTCCAAAATGTCATATCTTTAATTAATCTATCAAGTTCAACTTCCCTAACCTAAAATAATAAGTTATAATATGAAGTTTTTACTGTAGGTCTTTGGCTAGCAAATAATTTGTTGAGCCAAAAGAGTCCAACTTTTCTTAGACTCTTAAGCCTTACGCCAGGCCTATGGTAAGAAAGATAATAGCATCCAATATCTAAAGGAGCTTCGGGGCCATGCATCTTTTTTTTACCAAGTTGACTTCGAGCTAGGGTTGAGAGCAAACAATGCGGTTGTTGATGCTTTGGTTTCTTTGGCTTGTACAACAAGCATTTTTCAAAAGCAAACATCTATCATACTACTCAATAAATATGTATCCATAATATCGGGTTTAAAAGTCATGATAATTGAGGGGGAAGAAGAAAAAGATGAGTACTAGAGAACCTCGATAAAAAACTATTTGATTGAATGATGATTTCCTGTGAACGAGGCCACGGTACGAAGAATATATATGAAAGCATAAAGGTTTGTATGAATATCTGATATTATATACAAGCAAAGGCTAACCAAAAATTTGCTTTAGTGTCTCGTCCAAGATAAAACCTCTTTTGTGGTTGAATAACTCCATGATGGAGAAGAAAACACCCACTATGGACGTAAGGCTTTGGATAGAAAAATTATATTCCGAGGTTACTTCTGGCCTACAATAAATAGAGATTTCGAAATAGGTAGTTATGCATTATGACATTTGTCAATATTTCTCTAATTTTATACAAGTCTTAGGTGTTCTATTATAATTTATACCAGAAGCAATCCGTTTTGATAGGCAGGGTCTTAATATTTTGGTACCCCTCCCTAACACTTCATGAGGAAGAAAGTTTTTTTAGTAACGGTAAACTGCATCTCAAGGTAGTTTGAGACCCAATCATTGATTCTTAAACTTTTTTACATAAAATATTTTTTGCCATTATAGGATACCAATAGTCATCACAACATACAATGATACTCATTACAAAATGAATAACTTACATGGTTTTTTGCAAAGAAAGATATCAAATAATTTATCTCCTTATTATTTCTATCCCCGTGCAAATTTATTAGTTACGACTACCAACCAAAACACGTCAGATGACATCAAGAATATGCTGGAAAGAGTTTTAAGAATCGGGCTAATCTTTACAGGACATTTTATGCTCTTATAGATTCACTCCATAACTGGAAACATATTAAACATTTTTTCACATTATTGTATGGAATTACGGCAGATGTCTCAGCCGAAAGGGTTATGACTTCCTAAAATATTTCAATTTATGAGGAAAGAAGCAATTTAGAAGTAAGACGTATCGAACTTGACCATCCCCTTTAAGCTTCGACTAATTAGTTATTAATTCTTCTTTATAAATGTTCTATTGAACTATTATTTATGGGTGTACTTTTTCCTTACTTGGTGGCAAAACTATTGTTTTCATGAAGCATCTAACAATTAATAAAATATTTATGCCAAAATATAATGTGTTATTCAAATTTATTATAAAATGGAAAACATGAAGGGGATGATTTAAAAATTAATCCCCATGGCTCTAAAAAAATCCCTCAACACATAATCAAAGCAAAACATGATAAATCTTAGAGGAAATATAGTCTTCAATGCCTTTGGGCACTCGAAATCCATCAAACAGTAACAAAAAAAAGGTCTAAGATAAAATGTAGTATTTGGCATCTTAGTCTTAGTTCAAAACATAAATGAACTCAGGTTTACATAAGTTTCCTTAACAAAAAAGTACAAAAATAAATAAGGAATAATCTATTTTTCAAAAAGAGAAGCATTTTTTTTTTTTGTATGAGCAAGAACTACATATTTGGCCAAAAGAACAAAAATCTAATTTTTTTTTTTGGCTGGATGAAGGCATAATACTTGTCTCAAGAGGAAGTACACTTTTAGAAGCTGCAACCACTTTAAAGGTATCGTCTTATTCATCATAAACAAAATTACATGAGCACACTTCGTTGCTTTGGCCTCTTCAAGAAGTTTAACAACATTATAACCTCATTTCAATAAAGTTTCTAGGGGTACACAATCAGAAGAATCAATACAGTTACAAGTTGGTGGTTTATCAGCTTCAACAACATAATACTATAAGTAGTCCAGCTTCAAATCTCCGGACTCATCATGGAAGACGATAACTAATATTGACTCAACTCTTAATACTGCATCATAAGCACTTGAAAGCGTTTCTACTTGAAATTTGGTTACAGTATCAGGTCATTCAGACCATTCAACATGCAATATTCCCCCAAACCTTTACTCTTTTCTAATGTTGTATCCAGTTTTTTCTGTAAGTTTCCCATTCGGCCACGACCCCCTTTTTAAATTTAGCATACTTCGTATGGTCCATCGTTTGAAGCCGTAAATCTTCTATTAAATTCCTAGGGAAATCTGGTAGTTTTTAATGTCCAACATAATGTGTTACAGCATAAGCAAGGTTCATCTGAGGAAGAAAAAAACAAAACTAAGACAACAAGTTATAAATTAGAAAAAAGTTAGATCTTCAACTATATTTTGGCCTCCTGATCAGCTTACAAATAATCCCTCAATTAATGTTTGGCAGCCAGTTCAGTTCATAACTCAAATATAAATTATTCTCTTGCAACAATTCAATTTGCAACTTAACTTTTACTTTTTGTTTAGCCTTAGTTCTGATCTGAAGCATGGCATTCATCTCTTGACTATCCTTAAATGTCTCTATATCATCTTCCGAGATGGTTAAAGATCATTAGTATGTGTAGCTGGATTATCACAATCTTGGTGAAGCAAAGAAAATGGATTAAACATAGTCTACAATATCAACCCTTTTAAAATATAACATAAATCATACACATATTAAACAAAATGAAAATTAGTATTAGAAGATTACCTCCAATATCAAGTTCATTTTTCTCTTGGCTAATTCTAAGACAAATAAATAAATGGTTGGTTTTCTCTTTTTAGTCCGAGCAACAAAATAATTTATTACTCAAGGAATGAGTTCCTTAAAAATTGGTTGGAACCCCAAAATTAAAAAAATCTCGAGCTAAAGCACCATCAATAGTATCTAGCTTTTTCAAACTATTCATGTTGAATTCTTAAACTCCACGTGTATGAAGGATTATAGTCAAAGGAAACTATGGCGCATCAAAATGGTTCTCATCTACATTTAATTGACAAACACCATCAGTTACTATATAATTTAAGATAAATTAGAGAGATTCTACAATAACCTCAAAGCCATTAATACGTTCAATATTTATGTATGCAACATTGGTAGCATTTGACTTGGCAGCAGTTGTCCTTTCATCTTTTGCGTTATCTTCCATTTTTGGTTGTTTATTATTTATAAATGCATCCCCTTCATCTTCTGAAATCTCAACAATAAGAAAAATTTCATTAGTACCTATTTAATTTCCCACAGCTTTAACAATAACAACTATAACCTATAATAGTTCAACAATTATAATGGCTTCATATGCGGCCTTTGGTTTCGAATAAACAAAGCTGCAACATTATTAAAAATATAAATCATGGGAGGCACCTTTAGGATACCGTAGTCATAGATGTTTTGGCCTTGAAATATTCATTAAGATTATGATCATTTTTTTTTTGCTAAAGAACTCTTTTCTAAAATGATCATCTTTAGAAAAAGCTTCAAGCTTCATATACGGGAGTTTTCCTTTCAGCATAAGCATATCACCACCTTCAACTATTAAAACTTCATTGGTACTAATAGGTGTTACTTCACTCATACACTAGATTTCTTCATAAGTACTCTTCTACAATTACAACAAACTTAACTCCTTGAATTTTATTTTTAACTAGCCCGTTATGGAGGCCCAAAAAATTTAATTTCAAAAGCAACATGAGTCAAGGAGTTTACCTTGGAAAGAAAAGCTGCAACCTCATTCTCTTATACAAGTCTCATCTCATACTTTTTTGTCTTAGCAGCAATAGACCATGTACAAGTAGTCTCAGTGGCTGAAATCATTTAGAAATTAGATTATCCGCATATATAGCTTATGTTCAACCTATACTTTCACTTATGAGGGTTGTGACATTTTTATTTTAGGCCTCACACCGTCAACAAATGTTGTTTCAATATTAACAGTTTGGGCATTTGATCTTTTTTCTATAAGAACGTTTTACTATAACATTTTTCATATGAGAGACCTTCACCTTACAGTTTTATAAATTACATAAATTTTTGTTACATCGTGTACCTTGCATGTTTTATCAGATACTTGTAAACAAATGCTAAAATAGTTCACACTTGTGCGTACACAAACACTAAAGCAAAAGCACACATAGTATATCTGATTTGCCTTTAAGGATCCTAAACCGAGAGCAAATTAGAACATCTTGTTTGATTCAAGTTAGTTTAAATCAGTGATTCATGCCATGATTATGACACTTTCTTTCACATAATAAATTAAATTTAAAATATTCAGTGAGGGTCCCTCAACTTTTCGATTTTGATACATATAGTCCATGATGCGTGGACTTTTCTATGGAACTGTCAAGTGGAACTAAATTCAGTTTGGTAAGCATTGCACATATATTATTTTGACTTGTATACCATTATTTTCTTTTGACTAAGTTCATACCGGCTACCTCGATGGCACTTCTATATCCTACATGTATCAAGAATGCTTATGTGACACCAATAAGGCATAAAATAATATGCTACTTAAACTTTTGACCTTTTAATTTATTGTTACTTTATTATATCAAATTAAATATGATTTTTTTATTTTAATTTTTATTATTATTATAAGTGATAGTTTATTTTTTTGTTATCAATTCAATATATTTTTAAACATTTTCAATGTTGTATTATTTTTCTCTTGGATTAAATTAGGTAAGTTACATGTATTAATTATTGATGGACACTCAGAAATTTTAGTTTATTTTTTTGTGTGCTTGCTCGGTTTCGTCTATGTAAGAGTGTTGATCTTGGCTTGTAGTACTCGTTATGATCATGTTATTGAGGGATCGTCTAGGTTCCTGTTCCATGTCGGATTATTGACCTTGGTTTGTATTATCAATAATGCTCGTCTTTATCGGGCACCACATATGGTATTATTTTTATGTCTCTCTTGGTTCTTATTGCGTGTCATCTTGTTATCGTCGGTTTCCAATGGTGTTGCCCTCGTCTAATGAACTGCCATAGTTTTAATGGTTACTTATCCTTTTGTTAGCCTTTTGTTTGAACGTGCCTTGTCAGGATAAGGGATATATACTATGTGTAGGATATATATCATTATCAATAACAGCAACTGGATGAGTTATAATAGATTTTCATTGTACATTTTCATTCTTATGAGTTGGCGAATAAGTATTCCCACGTTGATAACTTAAGATCTTTGACTACTTCATATATTAATATTTTCACGAATTGACAAAATAATATTGTTGTTTTGAGTAACAACGACTGGAGATATAATATTAACAACTCGAGACAAATGTTTTTCTCTTAATTGACTATTTCCCCAACCATGGATGGTGAGCCACGAACTGATTTCCTACAAGTAATATCCCTCTCTAATCCCGTACGAGTCTTCACCATTGGTTTGGGTTACATCTTTGCAAAGATATTTCCATATAAAGCGCCAAAATATGATGAATATTAATTACGTCAAAGAAAATTATAAAGTTTTATTAGACTTAACAACTTAATTGTTTAAGAGAAATAATCTCAAGTTTTATTGTTCAGAAATCAATCCCTATAAAATAGAGGTTTTAAAACCCTATTTATAGAATTTTCTAAGAGCTAAAGGAAAAAGAATGAATGACACATATAAATCTAGACATCTAGCATTCAGATAATAAATAAGTTGTTACATATTTACATTATGACTATTATACCCATTAATTGTTTATAATATTTAAGTGATATTATTATATTTAACTAGAAGATAATTGATTCCTCTTGTACCTTAGGGACTTATCTGTTCTTTCTAAAGAATGTGCTTCAGTTCAACATCTTTCATGTATCTTAAACTTCTTTAGTCATCTCGTATAAAGCATTAACTTTAATACATTTTTATGTTCTTTCATCTTCTTGTATCAGCTCGTCCGATTCCTTACCATATGATGCTTTACTTTTCATAGTATACTCTTTACATAATATCAATATCTATCACTCTTACCTCGTGTATAAGGGAATATGCCCTAATAGGAATATTCTCTTATCATTTCACAACACGATTATGTTACTTTGTTCAAACGTAATGGTACATTTTGTTTTTTATTTTGATCATAGTTATGTATATATTTAAGTTTAAATTTATAAAATATAAAAATATAATTTTTTTATCTATTTTATTGTTTTGTTAGATGTTTAGTTAGTTTTATAATTTAGGATAACCATAAAGCTATATTTTGGATGTTGTGTTTTGTAAAAATGGCATTAATTTGAGTAATTTGGGTTATAAGGGATCTGTGGAGGTTTGTATCGTGTTTGCACGACACGTTCAATGAATGTTTGGTGTATTGCATGTTGTTTCAAAAAATCTATCATTCATCGAATGTTTCATATGAACACACTCAATGTTTTTCGATACTGGATGGGATAAATGCTTTGTTTATCAAACTCGAATAGGTGATAACGGTGATAGTTTTCCAAACTCATAGTGCGATATATAATGACAAATAAATATCGGATTTTCCATTTTTTACATACTTTGATATTGGATTTTACGTATTATTTTGATATGGCGTGCTATAGTTTTGTACTACTATTTGATATTCGGTTACGTTGTCAAGTAGAAAGTTTTCATGTTGAGATTAATTTTTATAGTTTTGTGTGAAATATGATTCGTAAACTTATCCTTTTATATTTTTTCAAGATACCTCCATTTACTAGTAGACCTAGTAGATCTTGCACGGTTAAAGGTGAGAATCCCGACTTGCAGGAGATTTTTGTATGACATGAGACTTTATATAGTGCTGGTTATAACAAGTTTAAACATTTCCGTTGCGTTGTATGTGAACCTACTCCGATTGAGAATGTTGGTGAACGTACTCATACTCTCACTAGTAGTTGTTTTGTTAGAAGAAGACTTTCAGATGTGAGAGAGAGTAGTGCTATTATATATAGCAGTCATCCGTCTATGACCCATAATGAGGTGTTTCATAAAACAAATTCTCAAGTTTCTCGCCTTTACTCGAAGTACAAAGAACACGAGTTGTATATCATGCTCAAGAGTGATGTAAGTTCCTATAAACTATATGTTTGAATAAAAATCATTATATGCGTCATTATTATTTTTATATGTTTTATAAGTTAAACCATCCTTACATTTTTTATGTATGTACGAGACTTTACACCAATAAGATATTACTAGTTAAACTTAGGTCAAAACTGTGGTTATCAAGATAACATTTGATCATTTTATCGATTGTCTCTCACATTAGTCTACCAATATCCACTTACTTGAGAAATTTCTTGAGCTATGGAATTTAGAGACCTCATCTTTTTTTTGTGAGATGATGGTGACACTAGATGACGTCTATGCGATTATTTATTTTGCCATGACATGTATGTTCTTATTGAGTATATGGGTCCCGATGATAGGGTTCATACACTACTCTCTGCTTGACGTTAGTCTGTGATACATTTTGAATGATCCTAATATGGTCGATAGTATGAGTATTTACCTCTTGTGGTTGCGTGATACTTATATTACTAGTACTTATGAGGATAGTGAGGCCACAAATGATGATGTCTCGCATGCCACCCGGGATTATCTGTTACATATCTTTGGTTGTTGTATATTTTCAAAACAACACTGGGAACATAGTATCCTTGACTATATATAGTTCATCGAGCACTATAGCCTAATGGATAGGTATAACTAGGATCATATGGTATTGGCTGGTTATACAATACGCTTGGACATAGTTCGTTTCATGTTACCGCTGTTTTTTTGTGGTTTTCTCGGATTGTTAAAAGGGTAAATAAATAATTATTTTCCCAGTACTACAACTACGGTTTCTAGTGAATATGCTCTCACTATACCGCATATGCATATATATGCACCTCAAAATGTTTGATCGAACCTGCACACTCAAGCTGATATACGATACGCTATATCTATTTATGGGAGTCAAATGTAATTCCTCTTTATTATTTTTAAATGTTTATTTTATTTTGTTTTATTTCGATATAACTTGAATTTATACTAACATTGTGTGTGTTTTAGGTCCACTTCTTACCATATATAAATTTACGTCATGTAGGACTAATGTTTTGAGGTTGTATGGATATATATCACATTGAAGTCTTGGGACGTTGTCCAAGCTTACTATCCTCTTCGTGTTGCTTGACAGTTGGGTCATATATGGATGATACCAGACCCATTACGAATTCTGTTGGATGCTAGAGGTAGACGTCTTCACTCTTATTTTAATTAGGATGTCGGTCTATAATTAATGTGGCAGAACTATATAGTTGACCCTGACTTGTGAGGTCCCACATACGAGGGTGGTCTGGGTAGTATATACATACTTATCTTCTTCTTTTTGTGACTAACTTGTGGTACATAGTAGGAACTTACAATATATTGACCATGATATATATGTTGAGGTGAACCCACGACGAGGACTTATTAGGTCAACTCATATAAGGGTTGAGATCGAATACTCAAGATGAATGAAATAGACGATAACATCGTTATGGATTACATATACAATTGTTTACTTGAGTGCTACCATATTGTGCACCTCTATCGATTGATAAAATTACTATATGAATTTTGTGAGCATGTTTTTGTTTTGTTAGGAATATGTTGTTATAATATTTTCCATGTTGGTTTTGATTATATTTTTCGATCATGTTACGAATTTTGTGATCTTGTTATGGTTGATATTATTGTTATAACTATTACGGTATCTTTTGGTATTTTATGATCTTCATATGATCCTAAATATTATACTTATTATTGTTAGTTATTATTGCTATGAGTTTTACCAATCTTATTATGGTGATAATTACTCGACACGTTAGTATATATACTAAAATACCACAAATTAATTAGTTATATTTCTAAGACGTGTTGAATATTTCAGTCTTTTTAAATATCATGTAGCTGACATGTATCGAATTTTAATTATTATATGTAGATTTTATTATCCCTAGTTATCGTGACATTTATAATAATATTTAACTGAACTCATAGTGTGGGTATATATTAAAATGCTTCGAGGTTGCTTTAGCCTTGTTCAATAAGCGTCATTAACCGACTGGTCTTCACGGATTACAATATCAATAGTTGATAGTGTTAGGTATTGATAGGTCTTGGTGGATTATGGTATCCCTAACTATTGCAAGATTTATAGTAATATTGAATTGGACTTTGGTATATACTAAAATGCCTCGAAGGTTGTGTAACCATTATTCAACATGTGTCTCTAACCAATTGGTCTTGGTGGATTACCATATCGATAGCTGATACATGTTATATATAGAAACTGTTTGGTGCATTACCCTCTCCGTAAGTATCATGGTAATTCTTGTAATATTAAACTAGATTGATCACGTGAGTATATACTAAAATGTAATGTATCGGGGGGATACGTTAGCCTTATCCAACAAGTATATATAACCGATTGGTTTTCATGCATTAATATATTAATTGATTACACTTCTAAGATATTAATAGATCTTAGTGGATCACGTTATCTTTAACTGAGACTCAATAAATAGAAGCATCACTAACATTTCCATGCATTATCGCGTTTGAGTTGTTTAAGTACAAGGTCACCAAAAATTTAACAAAGAAACCAATGAACTCTATATAACAACCAGGGGAAAAGAAGCTATCTACATGGGACTTATGGAAGTAGTTGAAAAAGAAGATATAAAGGTATAGAAAGGTAATTAGCCTGATAGATAACCAATGTTTGTTGCTTTATTATTTTTAATTTCAAATATTTTAAGTTTTTGTTGTTTTCAATTTCAACTTTTCTAAGATATCGTTATTTTCAACTTTAGTTTTTTTAAGTTATCGTTGTTTTCGTTCTCAACATTACTTTTGTGTCGTTAATTTTGTAATTTGTTGTTGTAATCATTTTCTTTAATGAGAAGTTAGTTAAATTCTCACTTAGTAATCAATGTGTTTTCCTACGTGTAAAAATATGACAATTAATTTTGCCTTAGAATATAAACTGGAAGGCCATATATTTCGAACTTGGCCTGCGACCAAAGGTTATTTTTTTCTCTAAGTCTTTACATGAGGGTGTGTATAACAGATATTTTGCGACATATTGGATATGTATTGCATGCTTTTTGCGACATTAAAGTTGTTGGTTGTATTGTTAACACATTGTTATTCAGTAGTTTAAATTTTGTATAACTTAAAGTTATATTACATAGAAGCATGGAATTTGAAAATGAAATAATCAAAAACTTCATAAATAAGTTCGAGCTGAAAATGAACTATTCAAACGATACATAAATAGGTTTGAGATAAAAATGAGATAATCAAATGAAACTTAAATGCATTAGGCGTGGAACGTAATTAAACAATTGTAGCATAATCACATATATTCCAGCAAATCGGTAACTTTTGCTTCTTCAGCATGAAAATTAGGCGTGGGAACCATCTTGAGTTAATTAAAGTTATTGAATCTTTCGTAGAGCAGAATGACCATAGTTTCATTTTCAATACGACATGTAATTTATTCCAAATATAATTCCAGCAACGGTCCATCCCGAACCATAACAACATATAAAATCAATTTATGAATTAGAATAAAACACTATAAACTTAACATAACATAATTTAAGTAAAATAACTTTTCTTGATAAAAAGTACGTGACTAAATTGGTTATCGAGTATGAAAGCAATCCCAACTTCTTTTACATGCCATAAAGTATATGAGCAATCATATAAGGGTATATATATAAGATACATGGAGAGAAAATAGTATACCACGTATTGATATCGAGTGACTATCACTAAATCGATGTCGGGTAATGTGATTGAATAAACATTCACAAGTTTTTTAACTAAACTAACCTATCAACTAGTCTATCTAAATATACAAATACATACACTCTCAACCAAAACTTTTGGTGCTCGTACAATTCGGACAATACATCTTATCTCATGGATGACCATAATTCCTCTGAACCATATATCTATCTAGATACACTATGATAACTATAATGTCCATCTATCGCGATGTCATGCACATTAGTGAAAAAATCATGTAAATATTTTATGATGTAATTCGCATAAGTAAGTTCATGTTCGATCTTAATAGATTTCTTTACTTTTGGTCGAGTAATTTTATTTTGTATGTGAGCTTTAAGTACTAAAAAATAAGTTTAGTTTGGAGGTGGCCAAGAGAGATGGTTTTGACGCACAAACGGAGTATAACCATATCAATACTCCCTCGAATCCTTACAAAATATTAATATATTTTGGTAAGAATAACAGCAATACAAGTAACATAAAATTCATATGATATTAGTTTTCTTATAAATGGCTCGATAATATCAGGTTATGTATTTAGAATAATTTATGATATATTTTGTTGATAATTTGTTCATATATTCTACAGTATATCCTTATATAATCTGACGCTATTGAAGATGAATTTTACAAATGTCTCTATTTTAATATAATGAAAACTATCCTAACACTTGCACATATAAATTCTAAAGACTTTAAATACAATCATTATTCATTCATTTTTTACTTAACAATGCTAAATTATTGTTGTTTATACTTTCTATTTCAATAATATACACATACGTTTTATAGATTTGTTACATAAATACAATTAGTATCATTCACTATTTTTGTTTTAACAATACAAATATAACTTCAATTATACTCCCCATAAAAATCTAATAGATTTTTTAATTAATCCTTAAGATAAATGAATAAATGTTATCATGAACACGTATTTCTTACCAATGGACTTTTGACATTTTACTTTCGATCTCTTGTCATGATATCTGAACCGTCCATCTTATTTTACATCACCATGTATCATTTATTAGCTTTATCCTATGTAAAATTCCCCACTTGTTCAATCTTTTTTTTTCATTTCTAACGCTAACAACTTCTCTATCTATTTTCTTTCTTTAATTACTTTTCACGACCATCGGTTTTCACTTTCTACAACCAACAATTTGCATGTTCTCATTACTCTCTTTTGTTTTTCAAAGTAAATTATTTCATTCTTTATTATTTTTAAAAAATATGTAAAACTCTTTTTGATTACTTATAAATTTTATTTTTCCTACCGTCATTTATTTTTTTATTTTTTATTACTTATCTATTAAATAAATATTAATAACTAAAAAATAATTCATGGTAACACATGTGAAATACTTCGTCAAATGCTTTATAAGGGTTATTACAAATTAATTTCCATATGATAATAAAATCGATATTATTCTTTTTCAAAGTCAAACTATACACCAATATTACATTCTAGAAAATTACTACATGTTGTATTTGATAAGGAAATGGAAATTCAGGGACTAAAATGTAAATAATAAATAATTATGTATGAGATGGTAAAGTTAGAGGAGGATTTAATAATTGCGTCTTTTAGTCAAAGACTAAGTGTGTAATTTACCCTTTTTGTATAACTACTTTCAGTTGTAAGCTGAGTCTTTGTATCTCTATATAAAGACCAGAGCTGAACTAATAAAGGGGTAGAAGTTCTGAGTTAGAAAACTTGCACACTTTAATTTTCTCTCTCTAGAATATATTTATCTCTCTAAAACTATTATTCTCGTGTTTGCTAAGGCAATCCCAAATAATCAAACTCACCAAATTAGCGACCCCGTTGGGTAAGATTGACAACCAGTGTCTATTCTACCAGTTCGAATTGTATTGATCTAGAAAAGCATTCTTGAAACTTTGCAATGGATCCTGAAAACAACATGTTGGTTCGATCAGGTATCGAAAAGTTAAGAGAAGATTTACAGAGGAATGAAAATAGACCAGAAGGATCTGCTCCAATCCAAACTCAATCTGATCGAAATGCGAATGAACCAGCTCTTTGATAAGATAAACGCGTTAAATGAGAAATATAAACAAAGGAAGCGGGAAATTCACTCGACAAAGTTGAAGTCCGAAGTGAGGCAAATGAATGAGCAAACAGAAGTGGAAACCAATATGATCGAAAAATCAGGAATGAACAGAAGAAGGCGTGCTTCGAAGCTCCAAAAGAGCGTTATTCTTCTCGGAAAGGAAATAAAGATAAACAAAAGTGTGTCACATCTAGTGACGAAGAGGTTAAGAGATCTGGCTCAGGTTTTAAAAGGTATAGGGTTTTTTCAAAAGAAGAGAAGGAACAACCTCGAAAATATAAGAAAGAACACAAATCTATAAGATATAGTATACCTCGATGTTTGAAAGACTCTAATTGGTGTGAATAGAACACATTAAATCATTACGATGAGGTTGATTGGAATTTATATGCAGTCATGGGGACTGAAGATCAATATGTTCAAGGTGTTGATTGGAAGAATTCTCCATTGATAAGTGAAATCAGATCTATTACGCTTCCAAAGCGTTTTGATATTGCAAAAATTGAAAAGTTCGATGGAATGCAGGATCCAGACGATCACATCGAACAATTCAAAAATTACATGATGAGCTTTGAAGATGATGATAGGTTGGTGTGTCGTGCTTTCTCACATAATTTTAAATAAACAACTCTGAAGTGGTAAAATCAGATTCCAAGGGGATCCATTTTGAATTTTATAGATTTTTATACTGATTTTCGAAGGCAGTTTGTTAGAAGTAAAGAAATGAGAGAAAACGATGATACAATTAGCAAGTGCAAGCAAGCAGCTAGAGAAAAACTGAAGGATTATAAGAAACGATTTGTTTTGATAAAGGCAAGCTTGGATAACTGTGAAGAATCAGTGGCGATGGCAGCATTTCGCCAGGGGTTATTACAGTATGCCTTGGCTAATAAGACAACGAAAAGAAGGGCCTTAACTTTTGGAGCATTAATGGCTCAGTTTGAAGACCGAATCAAAGTTGAGGAATCAACTATGGTCCGAAGAGGAGCAGTTAACGTTCCAAAAAAATTAGGACAAGGGCCCTATAACCAAGGTCAACTTCAAATGCCAAACATCAAGTGCGTCCGAGGAATAACAATTTACCACCTCAAACCGGGGATATTCGAATCAAGCCCCATCCTACAGTAATTTCAATAGACCGAGGATGAATCAATGAATAAGGCCTAAGTATTATGCAGACTTGATTGAGAGCGTGGCCGCAATTTTTGACAAAAATAAGAGCTTCGTGAATTTTAGGAAGCCGACTCCAATTAACAGGCCAATGGAGGAGCGGAACAACAAATTCTGTACACAATGACATTTGTTATGACACTAATGATTGCATTACTTTAAAAAAAGAAGTCCAAATTCTGATAAAGAATGTAAAGATACTGACTTATGTGAACTCACAGGGTAGTGCATCGAAAAATCCAACATCGAATTCGCAGCCAGCTAACCCAAATACGCAAGCTGAAAACTTGATGATTTTAGATTCAATGGCTGATGAGTTTGATATTGCCTCAGAATATTTGGAGACCGATCTAGATAGATTAATTTTGATAAGTTTGGAAGAGCCAATAAAGAAAGGTAATGTTAGAAGCCTTTGTGAGTATTTCGAGTCATTGGCTATTTTTGGGGTGATTCGATGTCTGGTAATACCGATAGATCAAGGAAGAGGTATGCTGTCAATTTGACAACTCAGATTGAGGGGAGAATGTCTACTTAATTGTACAACAAAAAAAATATTCCTTTTATTTTGTTCAATGAGGATGATTTGTGAGGTACTGCGGTGCCGCATGAGGACGCAGTAGTTATTGGGACAAAAGTTGATGGTGTTGAAATTAGATGTGTGCTTATAGATACTGGGAGTTATACAAACGTCCTTTTTTAAGAGACGTATGACTAGATGCGCAACCCTCTTCGAATTTCTCAGTCAGAGTGCACCATCATTGGTTTCACTGGTGTGACAGCACGGGTAATATGAGAATTTGAGAGGGAGGTAAGTTTGGGAAAAAAATCCTTCAAGAAGAAAGTTTAAGTACTCTTTATGGTGGTGGATTGTCCCACAAGTTACAATGCCATTTTCGGAAGGTCTTGGTTGTCAAGGATGTATAGTATTGTGTCAACACTTAACCAATGTTTTAAGTATGTAGTTGGAGACCGTGTGAGGGTCGTTCGAAGCAATCAGAAAGTTGCAAGGGAATGCTATGCCACTTCACTCCGTATTTGAGGATCCAGTAATTGAGATATGATGAATGAATAACAGTCAGGGGGTTGACCTCGGCTTTGGATGAAAGGTTTGACGATCCGAGTGAAACCCCAGGGTCCTTAACAATAAGTGAAGAGATTGAAGAGTATACTTTTTATGAGGGAAAAACACTTCGAATAAGAACCTTACTGACCATAGATTTACGTTAACGACTGTTATAATTTTTGTCATTTGGATGTTTTTGCTTGGAAAACAGAGGATGTGGTAGGTGTACCGATCGAAGTAATATGTCATAGTTTGTCTGTCAATCCAAGGGTGAAGCTTGTAATTTAAAAAAGAAGGGAATTTTCATCAGAAAAAACAGAAGCAATTGTTTCTGAGGTGGATTGTTTATCTAGGGTCGGACATATAAAGGAATCACAGTATCCTTTATGGACGGCAAATCCAGTAGTGGTCAAGAAGAAGAATAGAAATTGGAGAATGTGTGTGGATTTTACAGACTTAAATCGAGCATGTCCTAAAGACCCATTTCCTGTTCCTCGAATTGACCAGTTGATTGATTTCACTTCAGGAAACAAAATATTGACTTTCATGGATACTTTTACAGGATATAACTAGATCCAGATGGATCAATAGGATCAAGAATGCACTACCTTTATTACAGACACGGGTCTACATTGTTATAAGGTTATGCCTTTTGGATTGAAAAACAACGGAGCCACTTATCAGAGGTTAATGGATAAAGCATTTTCCACTCAAATCGGAAGAAGCATAAAGGTGTACATTGATGACATGGTGGTAAAGAGCTTAGTGGATAATGCACAATTGGAAGATTTAGAGGAGACATCTTTTAATCTAAGGGCAATAAGGTTAAAGCTTAATCGTGAGAAGTGTACTTTTGGAGTTTGATCAGTTAAGTTCTTGGGTTATGTTATCAGTGAAAGAGAGATAGAAGCTGACCCAGAACAATTCAAAGTTTTAGTAGCAATGAATTCACCTCGAACCATCAAAGAAGTACAAGTTTGAACAGGAAGGTTAGCAGCACTTAATAGATTCATTTCTAGATTTTCTGATAAATATTTTCCTTTCTTTCAAGTGTTACGAGGGCCAAAAAATTGAATGGACTTTGGATTGTGAAGCGGTGTTTACAAGCATCAAGAATTTATTATCATCACGAGAGATTTTATCAAAGCCTCAAAGTGGAGAGCGACTCTTTTTATACATTGTGGTTTCGGATTTTGTAGTAAGTGCGTTATTGATAATCGAAGATTCGGGAATTCTGAAGCTAGTGTATTATGTCAGCAAAAGTTTGGTGGCAACATAAAAGAGATATTTGAAGCTCGATATGTTAGCATTAGCATTGGTGGTGGATACCCCAAATATGCGCTCTTATTTTCAAGCCCACACCATTGAAGTTCGAACTTCATTTCCCTTGAAAAATGTTTTGCAACGTCCTGATATTTCAAGGAGAATGACTAAGTGGTCAATAGAGTTGGGAGATTATGATATTTCGTTTACACCTCGAACTGCAATTAAAGCTCAAGCTTTGGAAATTTTTTTGGTCGAATTTCATTCGAGTAGATCGGACATAGAAGATAGCAAAGATGTTTTACTAGTGAATTCGAATTAGGTTATTCAAACTGATGGTGGATCTAGTATTTTGGGATGCATCGTTGGTGTTCTATTCGTTGCTTCATCTGGAGAAACAATGTTTTAATCCATCAAATATGGTTTTCACGCTTCAAATAATGAAGCTGAATATGAAGTTATTTTGGTTGGTTTGAGACTTGCAAAGATACGTGGAGCAACCTTAGTGCGATTAGAGACAGATTCTAAATTAGTAGCAAATCAAGTATCTGGAAACTCCGAAGCAAAAAAGGATCGTTTAATTTTGTATATTTGGGATCTTCAAAATTTGATGTTATTATTCGATCATGTTGTTGTGGATCATATAAGTCGAGGAAGTAACACAGTGGCTGATTCATTAGCAAATATCGCTTATAAGGAAGAGTATCCTTGGATTTATTTGTAAGAGAGTTCTTCGATTGTAACCCAGTCAGATCAATGTGATTATTTAGAGGAATTGTTTGTCACTAAAAATGTAGTCCAAGGCGATTGACGTACTGATATTTTAAATTTTTTGATTCGATGAGCATTGCCTGACGATGCAAAATTGGCTAAAAAATTGTGAGGCAAGGCTTTTGGATACATAGTTTTGGATGCAGTTGTGTATAATAAAGTATTGAGTAGGCCATTATTGCGATGTTTGAATAGACAAGAATCACAATAAGTTTTATCAGAGTTACATGATGGAGAATGATCAACACATTGTGGGTTTAAGGCGTTGTCTCGTTGATTTTTGCTTGCAGAGTTTTACTGGCCTTTGATCATGAACGATGCCACTAATTTGGTTTGAAGCTGTGATACTTGTCAAAGTTTTGCTAATTCTATTCATAACCCGGCAGTTCCACTTATGTCTATTACCGAAGCCATACCGTTTGATAGGACTGGAATTGATTTAGTGGGGCCTTTGGCGATGGCATCAGGAGGGTGGAAAATGATAATTGTTACGGTATATTATTTTACAAAATGGGCAGAAGCAGAACCATTATCTGGAACGAAAACAAAAGATGTGATTAAATTCATTATAAACAGTATTTGCTATCGTTTTGGAGTACCTCGAAGAATTACTACGGATAATGGCCCTCAATATAATAATAAAGAAATGACTTCATTCTGTGCCTCGAAAGGGAATTCAACAATTTTTTTCAACACCTTTTCATCCCCAAGAAAATGAACAGGTGGAGTTGACAAACAGATTTATTTTAGAAGGTGTAAATAAGAATTTAACAGGAGCGGCTGGAAAATGGCCAAATTATTTGCAAGAAGTGCGTCGGGCTTATCGAACAACACTTTAAAAAGCTACTAAAGAAACTCATTTTTCTTTAGCCTATGGAATGGATGTTGTTAGCCCTGTGGAATCTACGATGTCATCTTTTAGAATAACCCAATATTCTAAAAAAATCCAGCGACGAAGCTAAAATAGCAAGTTTAGATCTCATTGATGAGAAAAGAGTCCGAGCTCATTTAAACATAATTCATTATCAAACTCTTTTGAGGAATAGGTATAATTCGAGGGTAAAAATGAGGGAGTTTAAAATAGGTGATAAAGTGTTAAGAAAAGTATTCATGCATACCAAGGAGAAGAGCCTTGGAAAAATGGCCCCGAATTGGGAAGGACCTTATGAGGTTATTGAAAGGATAAACCCAGGGTCTTATCGCCTTTGTGATAGTCAAGGGAGGATGCTTCAACACCCATGGAATATATAGCATCTGAAGTTATATTGGGAATAACTATGTTGTATTTTGAATTTGTTTCTTTTGGTTGATTAACCCACTCTTTCCTACCATGTTGGAACAGTGAGGTTTTAATGAAGCGTTATGTAAATATTCAAAATTATCAATAAAATGCATTTTTGGCCAATGGTTGTTTACTAGTTTTTATTGAAACTATCTTGATAACTGATAAAAAAATGACCATCTTTGAGGTTGATTAAGAGTAGAATGTTCTGAAGTATTGAATACACTTTTTGAAGAAACAACCATATTCGAAGTGCCACGTTCAATAAATACACTATTATGTTTGAAGTGCTACGTTCAATAAATGCATTATTATATTCCAGGTGCTACGTTCAATAAATGCACTATTATGTTCGAAGTGCTACGTTCAATAAATGCATTATGATTTTCGATGTGCTACGTTCATTTAATGCACTATAATATTCGATGGGGTACATTTTGTATAATCATTTAAAGTTTTTATTATTTTTTAGCTTCGGATAGTTGATGTAAATAAAGGTTAAATGTGAACATAACTTAATGAAGAATTTGAAGTATAAGCAAAAACATTTGTCATTTAGAATAATTCGATGGGTACAAGAATTATGGTACTAATATGAAAAATATCAAAAGATAATATAAATTCAAAATATGGTGAAATTATTCAGATGACTCCTCTTCGGAAGACTCTTCTTTGGATGATGAACTTGGAATAGGATCGAAGGCTTCATTGGGGCGCCGTTCGACAGGTATATCATTCCAGAAGCTAGAAAGGTTTATCTTGGGATATGTAGCGTGAATTTCTCGATGAAGTGTGATTGCCTTATCTTCTTTGCCATTGTTGATAGCTGCCAACATATCCTGGGTGCATTCATTTTCTGTAGCAGTGACATTAATTTGTTTTTCATTCGTAAAATTAGTTTTCAATGTGGATATCGCATCGGTCAAGGTTTTCTTTTCTGCTTCATTTTTGGTAAGAGAAGTTCAAAGATCATCGGATTTTTTCTTCTCAGCACCCAAGTCTTCAAGGTGTTTAGCTTTGACTCGATCTATTTCGAAGTATTTAGATTTTCTTTCTCAATTCGATGTTGGTCTCGTAAATGCCCTTTGACAAATATAAGTACTCTGATTAACTCAGACCTTGCCATTTCGAACTCATGAAATTGATCTCTTATGTGATTGCCAAATTTTTCCTTCACTTGTTTCTCAGCTTCGTAAGATCCTTTATACTAGACCATATCTTTAACTATTTGCTTCAGATAAGTTTGATAAGCTTCGATTTCTTGAGTAAGTGTTTTCGTTGTAGTATTGAGATCAGAAAACGGTTAAAGTGCAGCAAGAACATATGGGTTTGGGGCAACAATAGGAAAAACCACTGGACTAGGCCGAGGAATGAGATCCAAAGATGTTGTAGGAGTAGAAGGATCAATGATTTTAGGAGATTCTTCGGAGGCAGAGGGTTTAGATCGCCTACTAAAATTTTGTAGATTAGTTTGAACATCTTGAATGACAGGATCTTCTTCTCCAATAAGCTATTGTGATTCATCGAAGTTGATGAAAGTGTCAGGGTCAAAGTGATCATTAAATTGGTTATCATCTACAGCAATTGCAATATCTTTGCCAGTTGTTTCCTTTTCCTTTTGAGGACTTTGCTGATTCGCAACAACTATGATTTCATCGTCTTTAGATGTTATGTCTTCGATAGTCGCAATTGTCTTTTTCTTCCCTTTCTTCTGGGAACTGGTGGAACTTTTATTTTTCGAATGTGTAATAATTTTCTTCTTTTGTGGAGAAGGTTCTCCTTCCGTTCCTTCTACGATGATCGAAATTTTGCTTTCCTTTGTTTTTTGTTTTGAGCGTTTAGGCTTTGAATTTGTTGAAGGACTAGAACCAGATGTACTAGATGCATGTTTGTTCTTTTTTGCCTTTTTCTTTTGAGGTAGGTGACTGTCTGATCTGTTTCGAATAGGTAAGAATAACTTGCAATCGGGATGGACTAATCTTTTGCAAGCTTGACGAGGGTTGGGTTGTTCCATCAAATTTTCAAGAGGAAAGGCTTCAGGCGTGATCAGAAATAAATGACTGTTGAGGAAATTAATTGGTTAGAAGACTGTGTGGAAAGCATTGTTCCACTCTGCTTCAGCTCAATAGGAAAATTTAATGAATATTTCTTTGGCTCTTGCTCGACGAATGGCGTAGCGCCTCAGAATTTCTGATAGGAACATATAAGTCTACAATGAATAAGGGTAACAACAATAATTGTTTTTTAATATTAGTATTAATTATAATACTTACAACTGCTCCTCGAGACGAGGTTCAATCTCGATGGATTGGCTTCAGATATTTCTTTACCGTTTTCCCATGCTCCTAAGATAAAGATTATTTTTTTCTTCTAAAACTTATCCGCTTCCAGTAGGTCATCGATGATTTTTAGTTCATCATCTAAGGTAAGATAGTATAATGGAAGCTTTGGTCCCTTGACAATTTGGTCAAAGATATGAAATCTTTGATGCTGATTAGAATCATAGACAAGCGAGAGGCCAATAATACAAACATGAGTGTAAACCATTGATTTGGTGTCACTTGAGTTGGGCACAGATCTAGAAGTTCGAAGTAGTCAACTATCATAGCATCTAATAGGAACCGAAAACCCCAATTGATGATTTCCGGATAGACTACTAGCTCGTCTTTTTTACAGTCTAAGGATGTGTCCCCTTTTTTGGGAAGTCGAAGGGTAATTTTGTCTCTCATTCCCTATTTTTTCTTCAAATCTGATGCTTGGATTTCTTGATAGTATATATATGAAAAGTTTTTCAAGGAAACAATATAATCTACATCAAGATCTTTCACCGACTGCTACTCTTTCTTACGTGGATATAGTAATCAGAGCTTTTTTTTCTTGGTTTGTAGATCTTTATCTCTGTAGTATTCTCTGATTCTTTTGAGGTTACCTCATTGGTATCAGCTTCATTGTTTGATTGAGTAGCATCAGAATAAAATTCGTCTACTTCCGACGCTTCGTCTCTCGGGGGAAGAGATTTAGTATAAAGATTTGATGTAGCATCGACATCGTCTCCCATGGGTATAAAAGTTCTTTTTCTAGGATCTCGGAGGGATAAGTTGAGGAAGGGGTTGCTTCGGATTTTTTCGAAGAAGATTTGATTACTTCACCACTAATTTGAGGCGATGATTTAGTAAGAGAGGTAGAAATTCGAGGTGTTCTGGGCGTTTCAGTTTTGGAATACCGACTCTCTTCTGTATTAGGTGAAAGAGAAAAGATAGGAACTTTAGAGGGATCGAAATTACTGTAATGAATAACTGAAGTGGATGTCCACGAGGAGCGTTGCTAATTAACCCAACAGTTCTATATTTTTCTGCCCTTTCGTTGATGCGGAAGTAATCATAAGCTCCAAAGACAAGGTTGTTGTCTGGTGTTGGGGATTTAGGTTTTTTGGGAATTCTGGCCTTGGATCTTCTGGATTTTGGGCGTATTCTCATAAATTGATTGAAGGTTGATCGAAAAGTATGAATTTTTCGGTGAAGGTAGCAAAAAAGTTTGAAGAAGCTAGTGAATGTAGCAAAATAGTATATAGGTTTTTTACGTTTTCTCTCTCAAGAAATTGTGTTTGTGGATCAAATAATGAGAGGCAAAGTAATTTATAGGAGGGAATAAGGCGTGTTCAGAAGTGGAAAGGCTTTGTGTTGATTGGGCATAATTTGAAACGGTAACATAATTGAGATTTCGACACCCGCTATGCTAGGGGTTTAGGTGTAGGCCTAGTATCCAGGGGATCATGATTTGATTAGAAACATAATTGATACTTGAGTTTATTGATTTTACTTACAACATGAACAAAAGAGGATAATTATCTGTGGGAATAATTCGATGCACCTGGAACAAATGAAACAGAATTATTGGTTTAATGCGGATTATGGAAGAAAAAGTCATCATTGATTTTGCTTAGATTCGAAGTTAGTTAGTTAGTTAGTTCTCATTCATTTACTGACTTGACAACTAAGGGGGCTACTGATAAGGAAATGGAAATTCAGAGACTAAAATGTAAATAATAATTCATTATGTAACAGATGGTAAAGTTAGAGTCGAATTTAATAACTATGTCTTTTAGTCAAGGACTAAGTGTGTAATTTATCATTTTTGTATAGCTACTTTCAGCTGTAAGCTGAGTCTTTGCGTCTCTATATAAAAAGACCATAGCTGAACTAACAGAGGGGTTGGATTTCTCATTTAGAACACTTGTACACTTTAATTTTCTCTCTCTAGTATTTACCATTAAAAAATGTATATTCAAATAATCAATATTTTTTAAAATAAATTGTTTTACTATTTTTTTTATTTAAAAATTCATGATATGTACTTATTATATTTTTTGTTTAATGATATGTACCTATAACACTTTTCGTTGCCAAAAAAGGTTATAACACTATTTATTCCAACTAACATGAAAATTTTATACTTTTATAACTTAATCAATCCAACTACTAAATTTTCTGACATACAAGAAGATTATTTGGACGTTCAAAATAATCTTATTGAGGAATAATCCGAATGAGGTACAAAAATCAAAACTCCTAATCAAGAACGAACTCATCAATACAAAGAAAAAAATAAATAATTTTTCCAAAGAAAAAATATCTAAACAATCTTCTGATGAAGCATAAAAATGGTGTACTAGTAACCCCTCCCCCCCAACCCCAACACTAATTTCTCCAAAATCCTCAAAACTATTAAGGAAAAGAAAAAAAAACTACAAACACATTTTCCTAAAATATTCTACTTCTCATTAGTTTAAATACAGTAGAAACCTGATAATTTAATACTCGATTATTTAATAAACTCTCTAAGATAATATTTTTGGCCGGTCCCGACTCGAGGATAGGATGCTAAATTAATAATTCGCTAAAATTATAAAATAATACATTTTTGATAATTTCTTTAGACCCCCTATAAAATATAAATTAATAATTCCTTATATATAGCATATTACATGAATGATTTATGAAGGTTTCTTGAAAAATGGCTCAGTTGTCTTTTGTTTTTTGTTGAAATCAATTTCCCCTTGAATCTCATCTCTAATTTTCCTTAGCATGGTAAGAACTTCTGGTGTTGTTTTCTCATAGCTCAACAAGAAATTGTTCAATGTGATTGCCGCTTTAATAACTTCGTTTCACGAAGGGGGCTCCATTGTAGAACTTTCATCATCTTCTTCATCGATATCATCTTTATTAATTCTAATAACGCTTTCAATAATTGTCCATAAAGTGATACATTGAACACAAGAAGCATAATAAGGTGGAAGATTGAAGGTTTCTTTCAAATTGGGCCCTTCATTTGATATACATGCATTGTATACTGTACAATAATTAAGTGGAAGCTTGAAAGGTGTTTGTAAACTAAGCATTTTACTATAAAGTAATAAAATATCAATTAATATATAAATTAATAATTATTGATTTATCGATTAATTAATAACTCTTTTAATTAATAAATTTTGGTGGTCCCAAGTGTATTATTTTATAGAGTTTCCACTGTATTCCTCCTATCATTTTTAATATCGTGAGTATTCGTTTATTGACTTTATCTACTATTTTCCACTTCTTTTGTTAAATACTATAATTTTTTATTATTAATTACATTTGTAAATGATTTATCAATATTAAATCTACAGTCATTTATTTATTGATGGTTTTGCCTTTAAAAAAATTAAGACATATTTTTCTAACATTTTTAACTTTCAAATTTTCTCAACGTCAAATATAACTTCAAATTGAGGTATAAAATTTTACTAACTTGTTTATGTATATTCCCCTTAATAATTTGACTTATAAATATTTCTTAAAATACTTTATAGAGATTGTTCAATTATATCATGTTGGCCAGCAGACAATTTTCACTCGTCGATTTATAGAAGGAATATTAAAACTTCAACAAAAAAAATCTGATCGGGACAATGTTTTAGAAAAATTGAAGCAAACAAAACGACTGGGTGAAAGATAAAACATCATTTGAGGGGGGATTTATCATCAAAAGATGAATAAAATAACAAACTTCAAACTTCTAATAAGCAACCCGAAGAATAAAATACCAAACTTAAAGATAAAGTAAAAAATCTCAAAAAGAAAAAAGAAACCTAAGCTGAAAATATCAAATAAAATTTAACTGAAAAAAATTTAGACGACGCTAGGAAAATTGTAAAATATTATTAAATATCGATGTTGAAGCATATACTTGATCGCAACAAACCTTGGCTAGTATTTATATGTCCTTAGGGGAATCATATTCCCAAAAAACAGCAATATATATGCCGTAGATCTACATATCTTTCTTACCTATGAATATTCTTTCAATACTGATACCATATCTTCCTGACCCTTGAATATTCTTTCAATACTGATACCAGTATCCCCGATGATATTACTAGCAATCAAGATGATGTCAATACTAAAGAAAACAAAAATCCATAAAAAACTATTAACGATATTGTAAAAAAATTGATAAATCACGAGGTTATTCTCCTGCTCACGAAAACCTTTGAATTTTAGATTTTGCTGTGTAATATTGAAGTTTTTTAAAACTCGCTTAAAATTTGGTTGTTATTTTTTATTTATTCTTTACCGATTAAAATTAAAATGTCTTTAATTTCATATTTATTTTTTTATTATTGTTTTCGTTGAATATTTTATTTTTCTGTCATTAAATATACTATATTTCTTCCATATTAATAAATGTTTTAAAAGAATGCCCGATTATTAAAAATACTAATTATTTCACCATATTTTTATAAAAATAATTTTTTTGTCAAATATATCAATATGGTAAGGAAATAACATATATATATATATGTATAATATCTATAATTCGAATGTTATTATTAAATCTTCATATATGATCGTTAATTTGTATATATTTTTCATTTTATGAATTATTTTTTGAAAATATGAATAATTCTACAAACGGTATTAAAATTGTTATGATTTGTTTTACTCATTTTTTTTCATATGTCATTCTGAATCTCTATTTAACTAATTTTTTATCTTAATAATATGACTTATTTCTTTTTTATATGCGTAGTTTTACAAACATATAGAAATCATTTTTTGAAAGACATATAGAGAACCTATTCGATATCATTTTACATTTAAAATATTAGGAACCCTCGAATATTATTGAAAATTCTAGTACATCAACGTGGTTACTTAATCTTTTGAGATGGAGTTGGCTAATAACAAAGTTCGCTTTGATTGAGATGTGTTGTTTATACTTTAATATTTATGGTGCTGATGATTTTTGGAGGGTATTCGAGTAATAATATAAGCAATTAATGTTTGGATACACTATAAAGAGAGAATTGAGTTGCTTATGATTTAATTTAGAGATAAAAGCTCCCACATATTAGGTTTAGAGTAAATGGTTTTAATAAGATCTTTATTAATAATCTAAAAGTCTATTTATAGATAAATTAAGTTCAATGAGTAGAAAAGGTTCATGAGCCTATTCTTTTTTATCCAAACTCATTTATTCATAAGGCCCATCATTTAAATACTTCTAATTTATTACATTTACCTTCGTAAAATAAATGTTAGCTTTTTACATATTTGTCCAATTTTCCATTTGGATAATTATGTCATCATCAGGTAGCTCCCCTAGTCCTTATGAAACACTTTCGGGAGGACAAATGTACAAAATCTATTCATATTTAACTTTTTAACACCTAGTACTTCATACGGGTTATATTTAGACCGAACATCCTGAAGGGAGTTTGAAATAGCTCGCAAAATCGGTCAGATATTCTTGTATGAGACCTTCAGAGTTTTATTGTTATACTTTTGGATACGTGTCATGGTTATGCTAAACCCACCACTCATTTTTTTAGTGGTGAAGCGTGACAACGGTTGGAGATGAATCCACTTCTCAATGGTTATACTCGTTAGGCTTGTGAGAAAGAGGTTGTTGGGCTTTTCTACAGCTCCTTACACATGTTTTCTTCCTCCACTCCCTCTCAGAAAAACTTCCAAAGAGAGAAACTTAATTTCTTAAAGAGAGAAACTATACTCCTTTACCACCAAAATTCTCATTGTTAGTTTATAATAACCACCACAAAATCACTCTCCGACGATGTATTTCTTTGAACTTGTATGTTCACTACAGAACAACTTTGATTTATTGGTTGTGCTTATCGAATAAGGTCAAAGACAAAATAAAAGCTAGATTGGCTGCAATATTTCCAGAATTTGAAGTTAAAGTTGTAATCAGTCAAACCTTCGACTATGGAGGTGTCCATCCATACAACATGCATAGTATTTTAGCCGAGCATCCTTCCACCGCTCAGTTTGTTATGTCAAAAAGTCATTCTTCAAGACAGACATGGTTAAAAGAAGTAACAATTCGTAGACATCAATCTGACAATGGTGGGTTTATATACCAAAGATAAATCTCTTTCAAATAGGACCATGCAAACAAAAGTTGCGAAGATCCAAAATACCAAGAGTACATAGCATACCAAGAATAAAGAGCATACCAAATAGCCCTAATCATCCCTTAGCTTTTAGTCGGAGCAACTAATCAAAAGCAAAACCGATATCCTCCAACAGATAGTAACTCAACATAAGAAATTTCCGTCTGGACCTAATCTGAGACAATTAGTTTATGCAGAACAAGACATTGGGGTTGAGTCGTCGTTGGGAGTATCACGCCTATCAAGAAGGAATTTCCGGATCTCAAAATAAAAAAGTAGAGAAAGCTCAAAAGGCTAACAACATTAAAGTAAGGCTAAAAAAATAGAAAAAAAAAATAGAATTACCTTCTTCATTAGTTAGACGTGTAGGGCCCAATTTTCAAAAAGTGAGCCATAATATCTTATTGCATTTTCTAAAATCCCATAAAAAAGATAGTAAATTATGTGTGCTTCATGCCAAATGGGGAATTCTGATTGAGGTAATTATGAAATTATCGAAGGGTGGAGATACACCCATAAGTTATGGAGAAAAAAGAAGTGATTGTCTATCCGATGTGTTTAATCGGGGACTTCGGTTCCTATTAGACCCTGAGATGGTAAAGTACTTTGATTTGTTGGGTTTATATCCAAGTTAGACCAATCATAACATATGGTTCACCTTGATGCCATGTATCATGGCATCGATATTGCCAAAGATCAAAACTTCAATCAAGAAATCTGTCGCTATTGTCGAGGTGTCGACTAACTCTCGAATTCCCTTCTTATTCCTCAATCTAAGGGATGAGTATAAAATAGTGAAAGACTTGGAAGAAATTGATAAGTTATGGAAGATGCAGTTTTTTTTTCATCATCAGTTGTTGGGAAAACAGGAAAAAAATATCATTCAAAGACAATTTGAGACGCGTCCCAATGTTTTTGAAGAGTATGGGTAATTATTTGAACTTTACTTATTATTTATATTTTTAGGTTCGTAATTTATTTTGAGATCTTTTCTGTAGCAATACTGAAGTCTTATCAGCAATATTTGGAAGCTTCTAAAGTTACTTTAAAAAAATTGCACCAGTGGGCCGAGGAGAATTAGTCCAATGCCTTCAACAAGTTTTTCACTCCTAACAATCTAGTTTGGAGTCATCTCTAGAAGAACAATTCCAAACATAACATATCTTGGGAGAATTTAATAACCCCGTCTAGTACATCGACTATTCTAAACCAAATCGAGGCTGCTGATACTAAGGTTTTCCTTCCGACAAGGATAAGAGTTCCCAATAATCAATTAGATAAATGTGATGTCAACAAACAAGGTTGAAATAAAAACACCATTGGTGTTGAGGTAATGGATCAGCCCAATGAGCCTTTGAGGCTGATGTTGAAGTGGGTAAGGCACCCAAAGATCTTGTTGCCTTAAAGAGGAAGAAGAGCCACAAGAGGAGCAAGTATAACAGCAATATAAAGAAGAAGAAGAAGAAGAAGAAGAAAATATATACCAGTTTGGAAATCGTTTACAATTCAATCCAAACTTCCTCCAATAACCGAACCGCGTTCTCCCTTGGTTCTAGTGATAGAGGATAATGCCTATGACAAAGTTACCCGATGGGTAATATAGATGCCGTTAATTTTGAGGCTTTTACAAAGCAATTTATTGATCTTGACTAGTCCATTTGAAGAGGTGTTTTTCAGTTAGTGAAGAAACAAGACATTCTTGCATATGAAATGTTGTGCTTTGTGATGTCTATTGCTGAGTTAGAAAGAGAAGAAAAAACACATAAAAAATCATCACTCTTCTTAAATATGAATGCGAGCGTCCCAAAAAAGCTTATGGAGAGGAAAAAACGCGTGTTGATAGTTTAACAAGAAAAATTATGGCTGCTGGTGAAGAGCTTAGGAAGATCATCTAGGTAAGAGAAGATTAAAAAATATAAAGACAAGGTTGAAAGTGACAAGAATTCTATAGATCATTTATCGAATGAATTGAAAGATTAAGATGCTCTCACCAAAACATTAGATATGGAGTTGGATGCGTTTAAGGCCCATGTTGTGAAAGATAAGGAAGCCACAGTGAACGAGTATAATGACCAAATCTTAGAGTCTTTATCTTAACGAGATGCTTTGATCAAGTCCAACATGGTCCTAGATTTTCACAAAATATTCCCAAAACTGAACGTCGGATCTTTATGAGAGTTATTCCTAGAAGAATTATGGCCTAGCGAAATGCCCTTAACTGATTAACTATACATATAAATGGATTTATATGATGAGTGCACCCATAAAATTAAAGGTGGAGACTCTGAATGCAAGAGCTCCGAAGAAGATGATGTTGATGGGAAAAAGCACAAAGGCAATTAAATTTATCTTTTTTTACATATCCTTTGTATCACCGTATTTTTAAGTCATCGATATAGCCAATGTATTTTAAAGTACTTTGTTTAGGTTTTATAAGCCCTGACATAGTGAAGGCATTTTGTATTCAGGATTTTATAAGTCATTCACGTTTGTTTTATCCTTTGTCTTTAATCATATAACGTATTTGGATTTTTATTTCAAAGTCAATTCAAATAATCATTTCAATTCAGATCATCACTCCTTCAAATTCGGATAACATCTATAAACCAATATATTATTTGTCAAATAACCCATTCGAATTTTTTTATTCAAAGGTAATTTAGAGTATTTAAACTCAGGTCAGCATTCCTCTGAACCCGACTATTCTAACCAACATATCACTCCTTTAAATCCGGATAACATGTTTAAACCAATCTATCATATGTCAAATAACCCATTTGAAGTTTTCTATTCGAAGGTAGTTAAAGTATTTTAGTTTGGACCATCTTTCTTTTGAATCCAATTATTCTAACCAACTAGTGTTTGAACCTTTTAATTGTGACCAACTAATATTGGAACCTTTACACATGACCAACTGATGTTGGAACCTTTTACTTCCGAATCACGAAGATAAAATAACACGACTTATAAAATAGAAAATGAGTCATAAATTTCAAGTGGTTCAGACACCTCATTAAAACCTCCCCGAGCCACCAGGATAGGAAAAAGTATGTCCTCGAATATTTACATAATAAGAGTAAAATAGAAAATAAATCTTTTTGTACAACTATTCAAGATAAAGACTTAAGTGTTCAAATTCCACGATTGTCAAAGAGGATTGCCTTTTTGGTCTGCCAATCCGTAGATTCTAAGCTTAACTCTTTCGATAACTTAATAAAGACCTTCCCCATTAGGTGCCAATTTTCCTAGCCTTTTATATTTGGTATATAAGAAGACCTTCTTTTGAAATCTATCATTTGCTCTAAATTATCTCCTTCAAATCCGAAACACATACCCGATTCTCATTAGGGTATGATAATGAACCGATCTTAAATAAGACTTAGTTTTCATTTCTTCAATCAAGTCTAACTGCTCTCTTGGCTACATCATTATCCTTTTCAGAGTAATTTTTTATTCAGAACGATGAGAGGGTAGACTCGGCTAGGTTACTATATCCAACCCATAAACTAAAGCAAACACGGATTCTTGGATTGTTGTTCGGGGGTAGTACGATAAACCTATAATACTTTTTGTACATAATTTGACCATTTCCATGTTGTCCCTTCAGAATTTTTATTCAAGCCATTCATGATAGTTTCATTAAGAACATCTATTTTCCCATTGTCTTGGGGGTGGAAAGGTGATGAACATAAATATTAAATCCCTAGAAAAGTACAAAATGCTTCCATGTCTCTATTTTCAAATTTAAGGCCATTATCTGTCGTAATAGTTTTTAGCATTCTGAATCTACAATATATATTAGATAAGATAATTTTTTATAACTTTTTTGGACTTAATTATGGAGAGAGGTTCTGCTTCCACCCACTTAGGAAAATAGTCAACTGCTAAGATATTAGTTTTACGACCCCCGGGTTTCATTGGCAGATGTCAAACCAAATTAAGCCCCAATTTGTGTAAGCGAAATACTTCAGATATGTATTATAATAGTATACATCACATATGTATTGAGTTTGTAAATCTGTGACCGAGATCACATAGTCGGACTAACTCTTTAGCATTTACCATAATAGAAACCCAATAATGTTCTGCCAATAAAACCCATATAGTTAAAGTCTTATAACCACAATGGACAAAGCCCTCCCCATCGTGTAATTCAGATAACATCATTTGAGACTCATCGATCCCAAGGCATCATAATAGTGGCCTACTAAGAGACTTCTTATAGAGGATATCCCCAATGACTATGAAACCATGTGATTTGAACCTCAGTAATAAACTCTTTGATCTCACACCTCTAATCTTTGTTTGTAGTGATTGAGATGTGAAAATTTTATTTATTGTTGGATCTAAACTTAGAGCATGTTAATATTGAGGGGTACTCTTGAATCAGAATCCATGAATGTCCTTTGGTATAAGAAATTATAGGTAAGGACTCCGCCATCAAAGTTTCAGGCCATATAACATGTTTGTACTTAACATGATTTTAAAAAAAAAATTGTGTCCCTTGATGTCTCTAAGTATTTTACCAAATGATCTTTTCTAGTTTCAGATTGCATCATGGCCTGATTTATAAGCAAGTCTGAATGACTTATTAAATGATTTTTTGTTTGGCACCACAAACCTGTGCAAACTTTAACACTGCCAATGTTACCTCATATTCTACCTTATACTTTGATGCTTTGAAACTAAAGTGTATTGCTTGATACGTCGGATCTCCAAAAGGAGATACAAATTAAAAGACTTCTCTACAACCTGAAACACTTGATCCTTAATATATTCGAACTATCCATTCACTCATATGTTTATTAATATCTGGTTCAAGCTCTAGTCACTCGTAATGGAATTCAACCAGAAAATCTGCCATCGTTTGTGCTTTAACTATTGTTTAAGGAGTAAACTCAATATCACAATCTCCCAATTCTACCAAACATTTAGTCATTCGACCGATACAATATTTTTCAAACCAAATGGTATCACTTTGTAGAAATGAAGGCACATGTCTGTTATGAATGTGGTATTATCTTGGTCATTCAGATTTTATATATATCTAATTGTATCCTGCAAATGCACCCATAAGTGTCAACAAGTTATTGCCCGAAGTGGAGTCTATCAGTTGATCAATTTTATGGGCATTAAATGGATTCTTCGGAAAAGCTCTGTTTGGATCCGTGAAGTCAACACACATACGCCACTTCCCATTTTTATTTTTCCCAAGTATTAGGTTTTTCATCCACAAAGGGTACTGAGATTTCCAAATATGCCTTACTTTTTGTCAATCGAGCTACCTCTCTAGCGATAGCTTCAAATTTTCAACCGAAAATGCTCTTCATTTTTGTATAACATGGCATAAATTAGATCGTAGGCTAAAAGTCACCATTAGTCCCCCATGTTTGATCTGTATATCATACTAGTTCCTCATCTTCATTTTTGTCTCACACCCATCCTCCATGTTTCAGAAATTTGCAAGATCAGTCCCCCCCGCACATGTGAACAATGAAAATCTTATACGTGTCACTCCAGACTCTCAAGTTTTGTGTCACTATCACCGCCCCCGATTGTTTCCCAAATATATCCCATCCCTCAGCCCAATCACCAGTCCAGTCACCCACCATGCGTTTTTACTCTTTACTATTATTTTTTAACCATTTACCATCTATATAGTTTTTTTAACCTTACTTAAATCTAAGTGGGTTGGACCCAGCAAAACAATAAATCCAAACCTAACTTATCCAACCCAATCCCAACCAAAACAAACCCAAACCCAACCCATTTTATTCCTCCACCTTCTCTATCCCCTCCATCTCTTTCTCCCTCTTCTTATTCTATTCCTGTTGGTTTGCGACCACTTAAACTAAAGAAAGTCTAAAAATTTCTAATCGTTTTGTTTTAGCACTTCTCCTGATGGAATTTTGGAACATCAATATAATGTCTAAATTTAAGTTCCAATGAAAGACGTATCAAAGAACCATTGGTAATTTTGCATATTGAAGCTTAGGGTCTTGTATAAGATGACATGCAGTATTAATATATATTTGATTTTCGAGTAACATGTCAATGTTCTTTCTGTAATATAGTTGATTTTTTTCCTGTAGTCTTAGTTAAACTGAAAATTTAAATATTCTTGCTCTACATATATGCTTTTTTATCCAAACTCTATTAGTGCTTACATTTTTTAGATGTAAGCAATTTCTAAATTACATATCACACCTAATATAATGTATTCACCATCATACTGTACATATCTAATATTCATTCTAACAGAAGCTAGGCACGCATGCGAAGTAGAACAACCCTTTAAAGTATATGGGCAACTTTGGCAATCAAACTAAATTAGAAATTAATTATGGTTTCTATGTTTATTGCAAAATATAAAAATTAAAAATCAAGTGGTTACTCAAGCCAGCATGAATATAGACATAAGAAGAATGAGAAAGAGAGGGAGGGGATAGAGAAGGAGGATGAATAGAATGGGTCGGGGTCGGGTTTGGTTTGGTTGAGTAAGTTAGGTGTGGGTAAGCTGGTTTAGTGTATTTTTTTACCCGGGTCCATCCTACTTACATTTAGCTAAGGTTAAAAAATTAGGTAGATGGTAAATGGTAAAAAATTAAAACTAAAAATTAAAAATACGTGACGGGTGACTAAATTGGTGACTAGGCTGAAGGAGGGGTATAATTGAGAAAAAATATGAGGGGACTAATACAGACACAAAACTTGAGAGTTTGGAGTGTCATGTGTCAGATTTTCATGGCTCACATGGGTGGGGGACTGATCTTGCAAATTTCTGAAACATGGAGGATGGGTGGGAGACAAAAATGAAGATAAAAAACTAGTATGATACACAGGTAAAACGTGGGGGAGCAATGGTGATTTTTAACCTAGATAACATTACCATTTTATGGTAAATAATATGTACATGGACACCTGTTACATCTTCGGTACACCAAGCAAACATGTGCAAAATTTTTGATAAAAATAATAATTATTATTCTCTTACAATTGGTGGCAATTGGGCTCCAATCTTCACATTTTCCCATTAGAGAAAATATATAGCTTGATATCTTCATCGAGAATTACCAAACTATGAGTCTCCTTTGGATCATCCACTTTTCATGACTCTAAATAGGACTCCATTAATTTTTACAACATTCTTTGTCTACTTTTTGTCTACTTTTTGGCTACTTTTTGGCTACTTTTTGGCTACTTTTTGGCTACTTCAGACAACCTTAACTTGGCCCCCAACAACATATTTCAAAAATTTATGTTTCATCAAGGCAACAACGTCCATCAACAACAACAAAGAGTACTTTGACATTGTACAAAGTTGAGCCATCAACAACAACAAAGGGTACTTTGACTACCTTTTTGAGGGGTCATTTCCCAATGGGAGTCTCATCTTCAAACTCCATAATCACATTTTTAGTATGCCTAGAGAACCTCATTATGGTTCTGTTTAATCAGAGTATAACTGGGGATTTTTTTATTTGTTTGTAGGTAGATAAAAATAAAATGTTTTATGAGTTATTTATGTCGATTAAAATTTGAATTTCAGTTCCCTCAACTACCGTGTCAATCACCACAACATCTTCACGTGGCCCAGAAACATCTCTCAAATTATCACCGTCGAATACAATAAATAATATTGGATTCTGATAAATATGATCAGACATTTTTCCTTATAATCAGGTTGTCAATGCCATTATATGCATTTTTTAGAGCAACTCGAGGGTGCAGACACCGTACTCCCCCCCCCCCCCAAGATGGTTAATTATTCAAAAAATTGAACAAACCTTTAATTATTCATTTATTCTTAAGCTCATTTTTCATCATAATATGGCATCGGTCATGATCGGGGTCTGATATTTTGAATCTACATCGAATTCATTATATGGCCCGGTAATAACGATGGTGTTTTCTTTTTTAAGGGCAACTTCTATCGCTTCCTTTCGGGCAACAATTTGACGAACAATTAGTGCTTGCGATCTATTCCCTAATTTTTGCTTTGAAAATATAGTCAACTTTTTATTTTAAAATTAAGTTTGGATTTCTTGATTTATATCAATACAATCTTTCTTATCATGGTCCACATCATTATGATACCTACAAAACATATTATCTCAATTTTCCTTTAGATTTTGAATGAGGGATTGTCTTCTAAACTAAACAAAATTCTTTTCCTTGTCAGAATTGGTGGCAACACTTTCTGTTAACTCTACAACATGATCAGGTCAAACTTATTGATTCCCCGTAGATTTAGACTGTTGACCTTGTAGATGTTGGTTCATCCTTGGTCAAGGGATATTCTAATTGAAGTCATTCGGACTGAAACTAGCGGTCGCTTTTGTTTGGTGTTAAGAACCTCGTGTATTATTCTTCTATTGATAAAATAAATTTAGCCTCTTCATATATTCTACCGTGATCTATTTTTTAACTTGTGACAACAAACCTCCAAAGGATATTTTTTTCCTGATAAGTTATAAGCCAATTCTCTAGGAAGAAGCCTCTACCTAAAATTAGCTATGGACACTTGTTTGAAGAAATCATGCTAACCAATTTTGGATTATATAAAGCACTTGGTGTAATCTTTCAAGATTTACTCAATCAATTGACGACATTATATTACTGTATCTCCATCCCCCCCATATCTTTACTTCCCATAAATTTCATCTAAATATTTTTTAAAACATGTCAAAACTCTTGATTGACCCATGCAGAAAACGATTATACCACTTCAAAGCACTATCCTTAAAGGTTTGGGAAAAAGCACGACACAACAACTTGTCATCATCTTCAAAATTCATCATGAAGTTCTTGAATTACTCACTGTGGTAATCCGAATTCTTACTCCTATTAAAGTTTTCTATTTTTAAAATATTAAACCGTATAAGCAGATAGCCAAAGAGAATCTCTGAGGAAATAGGTGACTACCTCGAATTATATCCAGATTAAACTGGTGACCCTCATTGACTGTTGCAAATATACCTAGTTCGGACTGGATACAAAACTAATCACCTTCCCTTAAATCTTTTTTTCCTTTACTTATTTGATGTTTTTTGTTTATTTGAAGAATCTTGTTGTTTACTCAACATATGATGCCTATTGGAACATTTCTTCGAATAATGCTTATCAAAATGCCTTTTCCTCTTTTTATGACAATGATCGCTAGACTTCGAAGGACTGCAATGATCCCTAGTTTTGCATTCCCTTTTCGAGAAATGTTGGGTTTTTCAGGATCGATCTCTTTTATACTTTTCTGGACCGTGCTTGGCACCTAGGTTTATAACTTGTTCTTCGGAACCCTCTTGTCCATCAGGTCTTTCGACTTTCAGTCAGATATTTCCCATAAGGGTTATTAAAGCTTCTTTTTAGATCTTTATGCCTTAATTTCTCCTCGTAGCTGGTCATGATCCTCTTGTATGAGAAATCGTTCTTATTTTTCGTTAGTCATATATGATATTTTGCTAAATTCTTTTCCGATCTAAATCCCTCGTTCTCCTTGGCATGATCTGTTTGCATTTCAAAATCCATACTTTGGTATGTTCCAAAGGTAAACTCTAACACCCAAGGTTTTAGATATCGTTATCCGAGTAAAACTGAAGGTCTCCTACTGTGGTCGGCAGTGATGGTGTTGATTATTTTTTGAGGGTATTCGAGTAATAATACAATAATCAAATATTATTTTGATAGACTTTAGAGAGATAATTGAGCTTCTTCTGATTTAATTTAGAGAGATGAGCTCTGACATGTTAGGTTTAGAGTAAATGATTTTCACCAACCTTCATTGGTGATCTCTATTTATAGCCAAATTATGCCCAATTCCCTTAGTGGGCCAAAAATGTTCATATGAATATTCCATTTATCTAAGACCATTTATTCCCAAGGCCTATTATTTAAATACTTATAATTTATTACATTTACCTTTATAAAATAAATGCTAGTATTATTACCCATTTGTTCAATTTTCCCTTTAGATAATTTTATCCTCATCAAATAGCTAGACTTGACATATAATCATGATCGCAACTTAAGTCATTTACAACCTTATTGTAGCCTCTAACGATTTTCAGCTACATTTGACTTGTAGTTATTTTCGCTTTGATTGGATGTGTAACGTCTTACACTTTTCAATGGGGCTTGGATTACCGTCATATTTTCTTATTACTTACACTTATGCTATAATCATCTCTTTATCATCAAACTTCATCAACAATAAAACCTGGAAAAAAAAATTACTACTAAAAATCAATCAAATCAATCTCCTAAATTTAAAGAACTTCAATCTTTTTCTTTTTTTAAAGAAAAGTAACCTTTTTATTGAAAAAGAGGGATTGAACAACTTTAAGTAATAAAATTACTTGAAACACATGAGGCGCCACAAAAAATATTAGCGCCAAAACAGTTTCAAACTGAAATTGAGGAGCACCCTTTTTATTTTCCAATCGATTTCCACTTTCATATTTCTCTTCACAAAAAATAGTAGATAGAGAAATATTCTTCTTTTCAAGGAATCATGTGCAGCAACTAGTGAAAAGCCAGAATTTCAAATTGAATATGATACACAATGAGAAGCAAAGTGCTTAATGATCACCACCAATTGATCGATGAAATGATAATGTTTTAGCTTTGTTTACAGCCAAGAAGCCTGAGACAACTAAAGGGGCGAAGCCAGATAACCACAATGGTTTGATTTAAAGAACTTAAATCTTAAAAACACTTTATTAATTATTGTCGTATAATCTTCTGTGACATAAAACTCCATCGATTGCAACATCTTTTTTGCAATTTTCAACTTCTCAAGTTTGTAAATCGTCTGACGATAAAACTTCGTCAGTTAAAATAAAGAACTACCATCCTTTATATGACCATAGTTATGCTAAAAACTTGTCTATTTATTCTTCACTTTTGATCACTTATATGCTATATTCTTCATCGGTTTTTACTATTTACTTTCCCAAATTTTTTATTACTACTTTGACCATAACTAGCAATCAGAAAAGAATTTAGACGAGAATGAACTACTTATACTTCACAATTTCAAGCTAAATATATCTCATCTGATATAACTTTATTTTTTGATGCATGGATATTAGTGGTAGTAAATAATTAAATGAATATCATATCCTCTTGGAACTTTTATCAAACTTATCTTCTTGAATATCCTATTTTTTATTTTTCAAATCAATTTTTATGAACTCAAATTACTTCTTTATTTTCTCTCCAAATTTAGAATGGAACTTTAGATTTTCACCACCAATTAACTATTTCATTAGCAACTATTTTTCATCTTAATTTTCTTCATTTTTACTGTTGACATCTTTACACTCTTTTACCAGTATTAAAGGCTTAAAAAAAGTTTCCATCAGCATCCCTCTTAACAACCCTTGTTAATACTATAATAACCACATTTTCTGGAGCTAAAAAACAAAGAGTAACAATCTCTAAC
Organism: Limnanthes douglasii subsp. nivea; assembly: GCA_036936605.1. Classification (NCBI taxonomy): domain Eukaryota; kingdom Viridiplantae; phylum Streptophyta; class Magnoliopsida; order Brassicales; family Limnanthaceae; genus Limnanthes; species Limnanthes douglasii. The sequence goes on along the minus strand of JAUPFV010000002.1, from coordinate 61,607,884 downwards.
TGTTCGTTGCCTCCATCAGATTACTCATATTTTCCCGTTAATCACATATTTGACACAATAATGACAAGATGACGCTACTGCCTCCATTGTGTGTAACCAATGTCGCCATAAAATGGAATTCTATGAACTCGAAGCACTGACGGTCATAAACAATATTATCACAATTTGTTTTTTTATTTTCCGACAGCTACATCTTAATTCACTTTGCCCATATAATCAGTTGATTGACTAATAAAACTAACTAGATTCTTGTCAGTCTTTTTGAAAGGCGCGAGTCCTATCATTCGGTCATAACCCAACTTATAAAATATATTAGTTAAGCTCTAAGTATCAACCATTATCATTCTTACGATTAATCTAACTATTAAGAGGTCATTGATAAAGCATTTTCATAAGGTGTATTAGTCTATTCAAATTATCATCGGTAAATGCCAAAGTTAAAATTGGGTTTTAAGGCAAATCCAATGATTATTCATCAACTAAATGAACCTCCATATTTTTTTATAGTTTAATACTCCTCAGAACATATCTACTTTAAAGATAGTGCCTAATTTATGTTGTTTATTTTTTCTGTCTCTTGAGACTTTCTTCTTTTGTCTTTTCCTCTCTTTTATCTCATTCCATTATTTTAATGAATTCCATAAATTTCTTGTTATCAATCAACCTCTGAATTTCATCTTTTAGCTAAAAGAATCCCCCATAATAAATGCCATAATCATTGTGATATGCACAATAACACTGACGATTTCTTTCGTTAACAAGTGTTAACATAACTCTGGGAGTTCGGCAGTAAACCTTCAGTTTTGGTTATCATAGTAAGAAAAATGTGGTCTATTTATAAGATCCATTGTAACTTCTAAAATTCATTTTGCATCATTCATTTTCTTCCCCTATACGTTGTTGCGGTATTGTTGGTGTTTGACTAGCCATCACGTTCCCTGATATTTTTTGAGCAATATCTTTTTTTTTAAATTGGAAACCTTGCCACTGGCATTCCTGGTATAACCATTGGAATTCTTTGCATATTGTTGGTCTGAGAAGCTAGCAAAACAACATTTCAAAAATTTACTGCTGCGATTTATTTATGTTTTCCTAAAGTGATCATTTATTTACTTTTAATCGAGTAGTCACCATTTGGAAAACGAACAATTTCTTTGAAGAAAATGTTTTCGAGAAACCACGCTAAAAAATGATGAGTAAACCATTATAGACACTTAATTTTTAAATTATAAAAATGAATGATACATGCATCTTTTGATACATGTAAACCATTTATTATAAAAATTCACTATTTTAACCTTTAACTACTATGAACATTTTAAAAATATACATCTTTTTATTATTTCTAAAAAAAATTATGTCTTCAGTTGAGTCGATCATAACATGAATCTCCCATTAATATATGTTTTATCGATTTTTTTTATCTTGTTACGTATTTCTATGCTTTTAACTATGTTTTTTATTAACTTTTTTATCGGATTCTCCATGACTAATTAGTTGTTATATTTTTTCCAATAACTTTTTTATCGGATTCTCTATGACTAATTAGTTGTTATATTTTTTCCAATATCTTCTGGTATACTGCCTCTCTTTAATAATACGTGTTGTTTGAAGTTTTTTCATCAATTTAAAAAAATAATAATGATAATTTCAAAATAATAAAAGATAATAGATTTGATTGACGAGTTAATGACTTGTGCAGAAAATTAGCTATTTTTATTGACGAAAAATAAAATATTATAATAATGCTATATTGGAAAAAACCCTATTACTAAAAAAAATTGTTTGTGCATCGAATATAAAGAAAACCAGCATGTAAAAAATGGAAGTATATCGAATTTCAGAAACGATTGGTTGCTCACATGCATGTAGTTTGACCATAATATTGAGATGGAAGCTTGGTTGGACTTGGTAGTGTATTATTGATGAGTGGATTTTATTTTTAACTTTAATATACTGGTATATTACAACTGTTGACCTGTATACATGGACTGTCAGATCCTTAAACCCGAAGCTTGAAGATGAAGTGAGTGGGTTATAATAGTAGAAAAAAAGTTCACATTATGATTATTATAGTAGTAGTACAGTATTGTGTAGGAATACTTAATTATCATTATCATTATCATTTATCAACATTCAACAACCTCCTTCCTTTGACCACACCAGAGAAAAAGATCATTCAACACCAAAACTCACTAAAAAGCAAACTAAAGTCATGTGCATAGAAAAACTGTCCCCTTTCCTTTCCCAAATACACCCAAAATACTTAATTAAATATTATTACTAAGGTTCTCTCTCTCCATCTCTCCATCTCCAACTCAACCTCCTTTTTTCTTTCTTTCTCCCCACACACATGTTAGCTTGCTCTTTTCCTCTCTCAACCTTTTCCATAAATCTTTTTAAAAATGCCCATGTATCAACCCTTTAATTACAGAAGAAGAAAAAATAATATGAAGCTCGACGTTAATGGGGGTGGTCAAATTCTAGATCTGGAAACCGCAGTTAAAGACGGAGTACTCGATGGTGGCGGGGACGGTGGAGGTGGAGGTGGAGGTGGAGGTTTTATCTTCGCTGTTGATAAAAAACTAGATCTCAAGAAAATAATAGCCGAGCTCGAATCTACGACAATCGAAGTTCCATCTGTTTTCATTTGTCCGATCTCACTTGATCCGATGGTCGATCCAGTAACATTATGCACCGGACAAACATACGAAAGACCCAACATTCTTAAATGGTTTTCGCTCGGTCGGTTCACTTGTCCGACCACAATGCAGGAGCTTTGGGACGATACGGTAACGCCTAACACGACGTTGCAGCAGCTGATACACGGCTGGTTCTCGCAGAAACACGCGGCGATGAGGAAACGTTCCGACGACGTCGAAGGGAGAGCTCTGGAGATTTTGGAAACATTGAAGAAAGTTAAAGGACAAGCTCGGGTTCTAGCTTTGAAAGAACTAAACCGACTCGTGAAGTCTCACTTCGCCGTGAAGAAGACCATTAGCGAGAGAGGAGGAGCTGTCGTTTCGGTTTGTTCTCTTTTAGGTCCGTTCACTAGTCACGCTGTCGGGTCAGAAGTGATTGGAATTCTCGTGAATTTGGATCTCGATTCGGATTCAAGAACGAGTTTGTCTCAGCCCGCTAAAGTTTCTTTAATGGTGGATATGCTGAACGAAGGGTCGATCGAAACCAAAGTAAATTGCACTCAATTGATTGAAACCTTGATGAACACGAAAGATTTCGACCGCGAAAACGTCTCAAGCTTGAGTCTTTTGGTTGGATTAGTAAGGTTAGTGAAAGATAAAAGATACCCAAAAGGTGTTTTAGCTGGTTTCTCATTGCTTAAAACACTATGCGATATTGAATCCACTAGGGATTCAATCGTTAGCATTGGCGCGATCCCTCAATTGATCGATTTATTACCGGGTTTGGATAACCAGTGTTTGGAACTAGCTCTTTGTGTTTTAGAACTGGTCTCAACAACTCAAAGGGGAAGATTAGCCATGAAAGATTGCGCTAACACGATTCCGGTTCTAGTGAAACCCTTAATGAGAGTATCGGAGAGATGCACAGAGTTGGGTTTGTCGATATTGTCCGAGATTTGTAAGATTGCGCCTGAGGAATGTGGTTTGGTTGCGGTAGAAGCCGGGTTAGCGGCCAAACTGCTTCTTATTATACAAAGTGGATGTGATTCGGCGCTGAAGCAAAAGGCTTCCGAGTTATTGAAGTTGTGTAGTTTGAATTACACAGCTACCAACTTCATTTCAAAATGTAAACTTACTCGAACCATTCAGTGAAGCAATAGCCGAAAGACATTACATATCAATTCAATTTGTGTCCGAGACCATCAAGAACATCATATTCGTAATCGGCAGTGTAAAGAGTATATTTTCTATTAGCGATCGGAATGTTTGTGAAGCTAGAAATAGAGAAAAATATGTTGTAGTTAATTTTACTTGATCCTTTCAATTTTTCATACCCATTTTTTGATTATTTTCACTTTTAGGTGTTTCAAAAGTGTAAATCATTTGTATTAATCCAAGTGTTTGAACAAATTTGCCATACATAAAAATGGTGAGCAAGCATGATGACATACTAGTATGGAACATGGTGTGGTGTGTGTGGTGAATCTTTTGCTTGTAATTGTGTAATGTCATACTGCAACGACTGAAAAGAAAGACATGACGTAACTTGGAGGTTTTCTAATTTTGGTGTTAAATTTGGGAAGACTAAATAAAAATAAATGGCGTGTATCGTGAATGGAATTGAATGGGGGTCTTCAGGTGAATCAAGAGAAGAGATCAGAGCAGAGTTCTGATTTTATGGTTCAGTGTGAAATTGTTTTTTTTCTTTGAACGGACAATATCAAATCAAAATTGAATTGGTGAATAGAATAGTGTGTGCATGTGTTGTGTTGGAGAATCAGGATGAGCTGATTGAGACTTATCTTTCTGAGTGTAGCTAGTAAAACAGGAAGACCCTACTTGGTCCAAGATGAGGTGTTCCAACTGCCAAAGCCAACGCATATTGAAGGCAACTCCTATTGATTTTCAAAAAGATAAAGGCCTTATTTATATTCTTTGACCATCTATAATACTACATGTTAAAACATTTGTGGTTCCATTGTTTTAATATATTTATATAAATATTCATTTTATTTATTGTTTTCAACCGTTTAGATTTGTTTCTATGTGCTTTTTTTATAAAAACGAAAAAATAATTATGACATTTAAAAAAAATATTTATTCATAATTTTGAAATGGGAATAAGACATATGTTGAAATTTTGACACAACATCGTTTAATATCGTTTCTTAAAAAATGAGCAAAACAAATATATTAGTTGACGGTCGAAACTAACTCATATATCCAGTTCGGACTGCTCCAAAAAGATACGCTTTAAAGATGGAATATCGTCTTTATTTTTTCTCCTCCGGTTTTAGATTTCTTCTACTCAATCCTGGAGATATACAAGAATCAATTTTTTTATGAAGAAGATTTTCCAATTTTTTCTTCAAAAAATAGAGTCGATGATAATGTTAAGGATCATTTCAATTTTTTTTATGCTGAAGCTGTTAAACCATCGATCAATTATGTCTTACCTGGAATTGAAACCAAAGAGCATTAAGGAAAAAAAGATCTCATATCTTTTTAGTATGCCAAAGAGGTGAAAGAAATCACAATCATTGGTAAATTCTCAAATAGATTACCGAAAAAGCATGATTGACTCAATTCTTGAATTCTTTCAAGTTTAAAGGAGCCTATAACGTGGAAATATGAGACTTTCGCTATATACTGTTTGAGTTTGATCTAAAGGAAGATGTGAGTCAATTCTGGGTTAGAAATATATGGAACTTTGGTGAATCTGTTATGCGACTCTTAAGATGGATGTCATATTTTAACATTAAAAATGAGAGTCCGATCACATTAGTTTGGGTAAGGATTAAGAGAATTCCTGAATATTTATACAATTCGAAGATCCTGCATGATGTTGTTGCTTCCATTGGAGTTCCTTACAAAATAATCATTCCAGATTAAAACAGAGCTTACAAGAATGCTTGCTTTACTCTTGTTGAATTAGACACAAAGGCCTATCACGCTTATGTCTCTAAGAGAAGAAAGGGAAAATGTGATTAATATGCATCAAAGAGGGTAGCAACTCGATTATAGAATCAGAAGCCATCGACAAATCGGCTGAATGTTACTTTAAGAACATCATTACTAGTTACCTTTACAACAGCGTTGATGATGAGCTAGAAAGGATACAGGATAAAATTTTCGACAACATTCATAATTTAGTAACTAAAGATGAAAATGACTATCTTCTGAAGCCTACTTGTGAATATGAAATCTGGAGCACTATCAATAACATGAGCCCATCAAGTGCAGCTGGGATTGAGGGGTACGATATTTTATTTTATAAAGTTTGCTGGAAAATTATCAAGTCTGATCTGTGTTTAGCCATTGAACTTAGTGGTCATAGTATTCCAATGACATCTTTGCTACTGATATTTGCTTAATTCTAAAGAAATCAAACCCTTCTTACTAGAATAACTATATGCCTATTGGACTTTGTTCTATGTTAAATAGAATCCTGTCCAAGCTCATAAACACTAGACTTGCTAAAATGTTGCCAAACATCATCTCTAATACTTAAGGTGTCTTTGTTAAAGAAAGATCCATTCATGAGAACATATTAATAGCTAATGAATTAATCTATGATCTCAATAGAAAGCCAAAATCGAGGAACATAATGATTCAATTAGACATGTCAAAATCCTTTGACAAAATGTTTCATTCATTTATAAGCAAAGTTCTCACCTCTTTTAGCTTCTCTAATGAATTTATAAACATAATTAACAAGCTAATCAAGGATGTTAATATATTTATGTTTATTAATGGGAAAGTTATTGGTTACTTCAACCCTAAAAGAGGCTTAAAGGAAAGTGATCCCTTGTCCCTAAGCCTCTTCATAATTGGGGTAGAAGTCCTGACTAGAGGGCTATACAACTTATTTAGTTCTAGCAAAAAAATACAGTATGCTACAAAAACTGTATACATGGTCCTCTGTCTAGCCTTTGCTGATGACATTCTTGTGTTCACTAATTGTTTCCATTCTTCTATAGATAAGTTAAGCATATTTCTAGATAAATATCAAGAGGTATTTGGCCAAGCTATTAACAAAGAGAAGACAAAGATTATAAAATCAACAAAGCTTTAGCAAAATAGAGTAAACTACATGGAAAGCCACACTGAATTCACAGCTAAAAAGCTTACAACCAACTACTTGGGAATAACTCTAAGTAGCAACAATAGGTCCGAGAACTTTTGTCCTATTCTGGATAAAGTTAATGCCAAAATCTCTGAATGCGATAGCAAATACTTATCTTACGAGGGGAAGTTCACTCTTATCTCCTCTGTTTTAATGTCAATTTCATGCCATTGGATGCAAAATAGCTTATTACACAACAACATTATCAAAAGACTTGAGAATATTTTTAATAATTTTTATGGAGGTCTAACTATTCCGAAAAGAGCATTCACTGGTCTTAATACCAAAAAGAACATTATCAGAAAGCTCTCTGATATTCAGAGCACCTTCAAAAGCTCTGGTTTCTTTTCAGAAAAAATGATAGTTTATGGGCTAAAATTATGCATAATATATATTATACTAAGGTCCACATTTTAAAGACTAACTATAACAAGTTTGGCTCTTTGATATGGAAAAGGCTCTTAGGTGTTAAAGATTAAGCTGAAGGTAATATAATATGGATACTTGGAAAAAGTGAGATGGACTTGTGGGTGGATGATTGGCACAACTACTCTCCAATTTTAGATCTCAACAATAATGGAATTAATAATTGGTTCTTGGAGGCTAAAGTTAACACTTTCTGGAAGAACAATCATTGGGATATTGGTGCAATGGAAGGCTTCCTATATGAGAACAGAATCAATGTTATCAAGCAGTTCAACATAGACAAGAATAAGAAGGACATGATGATTTGGAAGCTATCTTTTGACCTCAACTTCAATACCAAACAAACATGGAACAACATAAGTCATCATTACAACAATTATAGCTTATGCAAGAAACTTTGGAATGCAATAACTCCCAGGAAGTTTTCCTTTCTCTTATAAAAACTCATTAAAAACTATATTCCTACTGATTCTTTAACGTAGAAAGGATACTTACAGCTTGCATTTACTTGTCACTTTTGCTCTAACCATGAAGACACTAATCATCTTTTTGTGAACTACAATTACTATTGGCAAATTTGGAAATATTTTTGTAACCTATTCAACATTAAGATAGAAAGATACATGGTGCTAACTCATGTTATTAGAAACTGGTTTTGGTTCTCTAAAAATAAAATTCACATTACCCATGTTATACCTGTTGCTATATGTTGGGTGATATGACATAATTAGAATAAATTAAAGTTTAAAGGTTATTGTGACTCAGCCTCTGATACCATCAATGCTATTAATATAATTATTATTGGTTTTGATACTTCTAACAGTTTAGTAAGGAAGCACTGGACTAATGCTATTAATGCAGACCTCAATATTGGTTGTCCATCAGTTTGTAACAAAAACATAAAACTTGTGTACCTCAAATAGATTGCTCCTAAGAATGGTAGATTGGAGATGAATATCGATGCAGTCTGTTTGAGAAATGGTGAGTCAAGTGCTGGGATGGTGATTAGAAACATCAATGGAGAAATAATACAAGGTTCGAGTATTACTTTGGGAAAGCTTTCCTCTCTGTTAGCAAAAGCGAGAGCTTTACTCGAAGACTTGTTAATCTGCAAGGAAAATCATTGGACCAATGTTGATATCGAATCGGATTGCTTACTGCTTATCAAACTGCTGGAAGAAGGAAAACACCTTGGTATCTTAACCTTTTACTTATGATTTTCAGAAAACTAATAATTTCTACAATGACCATTAAGCATATCTCAAGAGTCCAAAGTCATGCCGCGAACTGGCTTGCAAAATGGACTCTAAGATGCAAAGAAAATCTCAAATTTTCTCATTTCAAAGCTCCAAACCAGCTCATGGCTATTACTTTCTTAGAAAGCATGGGACTAGGCCTGCTTAATAAGGAATAGAGAGAGAATTTAACTCGAATGATGTTTCAGTGACAGCTGTTGTCGAGCTCCATTGTTGTAAGTTTGGGCCTTGAAGGGATTACTATTATGGAAGGAATAAAAGAGAAGATTATTGGTGATGATGTAGAATTAAGGTCGTGGAAATTGGTTCAAGCTTTTGGATATTAGGAATCAAGTTCATGTAAATATGCTCTTTCATGTTAAAGTACTGGTTTAGGGTTCTAAAAATTGAGTGGAGGGAAGAGTCATTTGGTTTGGCGCTCAAATTTGAAAGTTGTAATATTAACTATAGTCATTATCTATGTAAATCCTTAGGATTGGATCCCAATGTTTAATAAAAGTTTATTTTGTCTAAAAAAACTAATATATCCACTATCGGTATCACTATTTAATTTTTTTAATGTATTTATATATAAGACAATTAAATATTCAAAAATGTATATTTTTGAAATATATTTTTTGAAAATTAGACTTCACAATATAATTCAGGTTCTTACCCGTGATGTGTTTTTTTTTATTTTTTAGGATATTTTTACCCTTTCATATATCAACTATTTTATTAGATATTTCACCATAATAGTTTTTTTTAATAAAAAACAATATATATATATATATATATATATATATATATATATATATATATATATATATATATTTTAAAAATATACTTTTTAGAAAATCAAACTTCATAACATAATTAAAGTACTTACTCATAGTCTAATGAATATTTTGTTTTCTATTTTGATCTCTAGTTTGGTAGATATTTAAGTTTGAAATTTTCAAATATAAAAATTTAATTTTTATATTTATTTAGTTGTTTGTTACATGTTTAGGTGGTTATATGGTTTAAGATAGTCACATATCTATATTTTAGATGTTATTTTTGTCGAAAATAATATTAATTTGAGTGATTTAGGGTCAGATAGGTTTTATAAAGGCATGTCTTGTGTCGCACAACACATTCAACTAACACTTGGTGTGTCATCAAGCATGTCGCACAAACACACTATTGAGTAAAAAAATTCATATTTTTTTATTGTTTTCAACCGTTTAGCTTTGCTTCTATGTGTTTTTTATAAAAACGAAAAAATAATTATAACATTTAAAAAAAAATATTTATTCATAATTTTGAAATGGGAATAAGACATATGTTGAAATTTTGACACAAGATGGTTTAATGTCGTTTAGAAACGAGCAAAACAATATATTAGATGACAGTCGGAACTAACTCATATATTCAGTTCGGACTGCTCTAAAAAGATACTCTTTAGAGATGGAATATCGTCTCCATTTTTTCTCCTCCGGTTTTGGATTTCTTCTTCTCAATCCTGGAGATATACAACAATCAAATTTTTGATGAAGAAGATTTTCCAATTTTTCTTCAGAAAACAGAGTCGATGATAATGTTAAGGATCATTTCAATTTTTTTATGCTGAAGCTGTTAAACCATTGATTAACATGTCTTCCCCGAAATTAAAACCAGAGAGCATTAAGGAAAAAGAAGATCTCATATCTTTTCAGTATGCCAAAGAGGTGAAAGAAATCACAATCATTGGTAAATTCTCAAATGGATTACTGAAAAACGCATGATTGACTCAATTCTTGAATTCTTTCAAGTTTAAAGGAGCCTATAACGTGGAAATATGGGACTTTCGCTATATACTGTTTGAGTTTGATCTAAAGGAAGATGTGAGTCGATTCTGGGTTAGAAATATATGGAACTTTGGTGAATCTGTTAAGTCGATTCTGGGTTAGAAATATATGGAACTTTGGTGAATCTGTTATGCGACTCTTAAGATGGATGACATATTTTAACATTAAAAATGAGAGTCCGATCACATTAGTTTGGGTAAGGATTAAGAGAATTCCTGAATATTGGGTCAGTATATTCCGGAGTTCCTTACAGAATAATAATTCCAGATTAAAATAGAGCTTACAAGAATGCTTGCTTTACTCTTGTTGAATTAGACACAAAGGTCTATCTGTAGGGAATATTGGGTCAGTATATTCCGCTTTTGTATATAAGTAAGAATACTCTGTTCTCCACACTAGTGTGATATTGTCCGCTTTGGGCCCACTGGCCCGCACGGCTTTGCTTTTGGTCCACTTCCTCCATTTATCCAGCAGATCATTCACCTTGAGTACACTCCATCTTTTAGATGAATCTTTATCAAGCCACCTGCTTGATGAGCCGTGGCGCTCCATTTATCCAGATCATTCACCTTGAGTATGGCTCTCGGCTTCTGGTACCCACCACATCGGGTTCCGTCTGGGCCTGGTGCTCTGATACCATTTGTAGGGAATATTGGGTCAGTATATTCCGCTTTTGTATATAAGTAAGAATACTCTGATCTCCAGACTAGTGTGATATTGTCCGCTTTGGGCCCACTAGCCCGCACAACTTTGCTTTTGGTCGACTTCCAAAAGGCCTCACACTAATGGAGATGTATTCTTAACTTATATACTGATCTTTCTTCCCATGTTTAACCGATGTGGGATGTGGGACTTTTGGTCGCACCTAACACTATCATGCTTATGTCTCTAAGAACAGAAGTGAAAATGTGATTAATATGCATCAAAGAGGGTAGCAACTCGATTATAGAATCAGAAGCCATCGAAAAATCGACTGAATGTTACTTTAAGAACATCATTACTAGTTACCCTTACAACAACATTGATGATGAACTAGAAAGGATACATGATAAAATTTTCGACAACATTCATAATTTAGTAACTAAAGATGAAAATGACTATCTTCTGAAGCCTACTTGTGAAGATGAAATCTGGAGCACTATCAATAACATGAGCCCATCAAGTGCAGGTGGGATTGAGGGGTACAATATTTTATTTTATAAAGTTTGATGGAAAATTATCAAGTCTGATCTGTGTTTAGCCATTAATTCTTAACTTAGTGGTCATAGTATTCCAATGACATCTTTGCTACTGATATTTGCTTAATTCTAAAGAACTCAAACCCTTCTTACTGGAATAACTATAGGCCTATTGGACTTTGTTCTATGTTAAATAGAATCCTGCTTAAGCTCACAAACACTAGACTTGCTAAAATGTTGCCAAACATCATCTCTAATACTTAAGGTGCCTTTGTTAAAGAAAGATCCATTCATGAGAACATATTAATAGCTAATGAATTAATCTATGATCTCAATAGAAAGCCAAAATCGAAGAACATAATGATTCAATTAGACATGTCAAAAGCCTTTGACAATATGTTTCATTCATTTATAAGAAAATTTCTCACCTCTTTTGGCTTCTCTAATGAATTTATAAACTTAATTAGCAAGCTAATCAAGGATGTTAATATATCTATGTTTATTAAGGGGAAAGTTATTGGTTACTTCAACCCTAAAAGATTCTTAAAGGAAAGTGATCCCTTGTCCCTAAACTTCTTCATAATTGGGGAAGAAGTCCTGACTAGAGGGCTATACAACTTATTTAGTTCTAGCAAAAAAATACAGTATGCTACAAGAACTGTATACATGGTCCTCTGTCTAGCCTTTGCTGATGACATTCTTGTGTTCACTAATTGTTTCCATTCTTTAATAGATAAATTAAACATATTTCTAGATAAATATCAAGAGGTATTTGGCCAAGCTGTTAACAAAGAGAAGACAAAGATTATAAACTCAACAAAGCTTTAGCAAAACAGAGTAAACTACATGGAAAGCCACACTGAATTTACGACTAAAAAGCTTCCAAGCAACTACTTGGGAATAACTCTAAGTAGCAACAATATGTCCAAGAACTTTTGTCCTATTCTGGATAAAGTTAATGCCAAAATCTGTGAATGCGATAGCAAATACTTATCTTACGGGGGGAAGTTCACTCTTATCTCCTCTGTTTTAATGTCAATTTCATGCCATTGGATGCAAAATAGCTTAATACATAACAACATTATCAAAAGAATTGAAGATATTTTTAATAAGTTTTATGGAGGTCTAACTATTCCGAAAAGAGCATTCACTGGTCTTAATACCAAAAATATCATTATCAGAAAGCTCTCTGATATTGAGAGCACCTTTTCTCAAAAGCTCTGGTTTCTTTTCAGAAAAAATGATAGTTTATGGGCTAAAATTATGCATAATATATATTATAATAAGGTCCACATTTTAAAGACTAACTATAACAAGTCTGGCTCTTTGATGTGGAAAAGGCTCTCAGGTGTTAAAGATTCAGCTGAAGGTAATATAAGATGGATACTTGGAAAAAGTGAGATGGACTTGTGGGTGGATGATTGGCACAACTACTTTCCAATTTTAGATCTCAACAATAATGGAATTAATCATTGGTTCTTGGAGGCTAAAGTTAACACTTTTTGGAAGAAAAATCATTGAGATATTGGTGCAATGGAAAGCTTCCTATGTGAGAACAGAATCAATGTTATCAAGCATTTCAACATAGACAAGAATAAGAAGGACATGATGATTTGGAACCTATCTTTTGACTTCAACTTCAATACCAAACAAACATGGAACAACATAAGGCATCATTACAATAATTATAGCTTATACAAGAAACTGGGTTATTTTTTATGTTATATTTTAAAAAAACTTTGGATAATAATTAAATATCATTTTTCACTTCTTCAAGTTTTCCAACTCGAACTTGTCTCCGTATCCATTTTCAGGTCATATATTTTAATCAAATTTTAACACCACGGTAAGTCTTAAAGTTGTTTAAAACCCAAACCATCCAAATAATAATTTTGGATTAAAGTTTTTGAAGGAACACATATAAAAAAAAATACTTTTAATGTACATGTAATTTTAAAAGTAGGGTATGTTACTGATAACCATCTCGGTAAGTTTCAAATTATCGATAATCATATGGATTTTGAAATTTAAACACAACTACATACAACATAAAATCACCAGAAAACACTCATGAAAACATAATATACACGCGACACGTTCAACCTTCAGTCACGTACTAAAATTAATTTTTTCATTTGTTATTTTTAACATTTAAAATTCCATATCTTTCAAACCCTAACTTATAAAAAAAAATCCAAAAATGCATATATTTTCTATTTTTTAAAGACAAACAAAATAAAATCTATGAGTGATATATTTAGAGATTTGTTTTTATTCGCAACCAATTTATATGTAATTTTGCAACTAACAAAAAAAAAATTCATGGATCTAGTTTTGTTTGTCTTAAGAAAATAAAAAAAATGGTGTTTTTAAATATTTTTTAGGCTAAGACTTGAATGATATGACATTAAAAAAAATAAAAAAAATATTATAGAAAAAATTACTCAATCATACTTATTATACTACCAAAGTCCTATTTTCGCAACTAATTTTCTATTTTTTGCAACACCTTTGCATGAATTTCCACAACTCCAATTTTTTCAACATTTAAAAATCCATATCTTTCAAACCTTTACTTAAAAATAAAATAAAAAAACACATATATATCTATTTTCTAAAGAGGAGAAAAAAAAATCCATAAGTGATATATTTGGAGATTTTTGTATTCTATTTTTGCAACCAATTTACAGGTGCTTTTGCAACTAAAAAAAAATATCATTCATGGATCTAGTTTTGTTCATTAAAAAAAACAAAATCAATGATATTTTCATTTTTTTGGAGTTATGGTTTGAAAGATATGACATTTAAAAAAAAATACAAAAAACAAGAGCAAATAAATCACACAATGAGACTTATTCCGCAACCAAAATTTTATTCTCACATATATTTTATTCTTATTTTTGCAACACATTTGGACATATTTTTGCAAATCTGATTTTCTTAACATTTAAAATCTATATCATTCACACCCTAACTTAAGAAAAATTCTAACAACACATATATTTACAAAATTTAAGATGAACACACGAAATCAACGAGTGATATATTTTGAGATTTTGTTTTTATTTCAAAACTAATTTACACGTGATTACACAAATAAAATAATAATAAAAATATATTTTATGGATCTAGTTTTGTTCCTTTTAAAAAATAGAAAACCAATGATATTTTTAGTTTTTTTTAGCTATGGTTTAAAAAAATGATAGTTTTAAAAAGAGAAAATTAGACAATTATATTTAATCCAGCAACCAAAATCTTATTTTAGCAACCATTTTCTTATTATTTTCATTTTCTTATCATTTTTGCACTACATTTGCACGTATTTCCGCATCTCCAATTTTATTTTTTATTTTTAACGTTCAAAACTTGATATCTTTCAAACCACAACTTAATTTTCTTCTTCTAAAAGCAAATATATTTTTATCTTTTAAAGATGAATAAAACAACATCCATGAGTGCTATATTTATAGATTTTTTCTATTATCATAACCAATTTACACGTAATTTCGTAAGTAAGAAATATAAAAATAAAAATAATTCATGTATCTAGCTTTGTTCATCTTAAAAAAAACAAAATAAATGATATTTTCGGCTATATTTTTGGAGCTATGTTTTGAAAGATTTGACATTTAAAAGAACACAAAAAACGAGAAAAAAAGTCACACAATGAGACTTATTCCGTAACTAGAGTCCTATTTTTGCTACCATTTCTTCTTATTTTCAGAACATATTTGCACTTGTTTTCGCAATTCCAATTTTTTAAAAGTTCAAAACTCCATATCTTTCAAATCCTAACTTTAAAAAAAATTATTTGTAAAGACCAACAAAAACAAAATCAATGAATGATATATTTGGAGATATTTTTGCTTATTTTCGCAACTGATTTACACGTTTGTCTAAAAAAAATCATTGGTATTTTTGGATATTTTTTGGATCTATAGTTTGAAAAATAAGTCATTTAAAAAAAAGCAAAAAAAAAAGCAGGAAATAAAAAATCACATAATGAAATTTATTTCTCAACTAAAGTGTTATTTCCGCAACTATTTTCTTCTTATTTTCCAACATATTTGCACGTTTTACCGCAATTCCAAAAACACACATATATATATATATATATATATATATATATATATATATATATATATATATATATATATATATATATATATTTCTAAAAATAAACAAAACGAAATCCATGAGTGATATATTTTGAGATTTTTTGTTCCACTTTGCAATCAATTTATACGTAATTTTGCCACTAAAAATAAGAATATATATTTAATAGATCTAGATTTTTTTTTGTCTTAGAAAACAAAACCAATGGTATTTGCGGATATGTTTTTGGAGCTACGTTTTGAAAGATATGACATTTAAAAAGAAACAAAAAACAAGAGAGAAAATATCACACGATGAAACTTATTCTGCAACATTCAAAACTTCATATATTTTAAATTCTAACTTCAATTTTTTTTAAGAACACACATATTTTTATTGTTTAAAGACGAACAAAACACAATCCATAAATAATATATTTGGATATTTTTTTCTTCTACTTTCGTAACCAATATATACATAATTTTGCAACTATTTTTTTCAAGCATCTATTTTTATTTGTCATAAAAAAACAGACCAATAATATCTTTTTGATAATTATTTAGAGCTAATATTTTAAAAATATGAAGATTTAAAAAAAATTCAAAAAACAAAAAAAAAGGTTAGAAATATATTGATATTAATAAAAAATTTAGTTAAATATTTATAATATTAATTTAACATTAAATATTTATATTGTTATTGATAAATAAATTTGATAATCGGCTATCTACCCTTAAAAATAAATTTGCTATATTGTTTGTAATTAATGCAGAGAGTCTTGTCCTGTAGTTTGCCTCTTGCTCTTTTCTTTGTCAACCATGTGTATGCAGTTGCAGTGACGCTAATGAATTCGTGTCCTAGTCTCTTCTAATGAGACAATACTTCAATTCTTGCATGTCCTCCTCTTTTGACATGTCCAACTCTGTTGTTTGTTTGCTTCTTCATGTATTCTTGTGTTGGACACTTTACTCTTCTTTTATTCAACTATAACAATTGCCATAAGTTATAAAGTAATTGAAGAAAATGGGAAAGCAAAGTTGTTCAAGTATCCTAGTGTTGTCGTTGCTGCTTCATCATGTAGAGATTAGTACTTCACATTCAGTTGTCAATTTCGTTCCTGGTTTCGATGGTCCTCTTCCTTTTCATCTCGAAACTAAATATTTATATTTCATACTATAAGATAAGCAATAATCAAACAAAGTTCTATATTCACATAGATAGCTTTGTCTCTGATTTATAATACTTCAGGTGGCTAGTATAATATTTGTGGACTCACCTGCTGGAACTGGATTCTCCTATGCTAGAACTAAAACTGCTTTTCCATCAAGTGACTCCAAGCAAATTCACCAATTTATTCGAAAGGTAAGTCTTTTAGTTTCAAAACTAACTCAACCTTTTTATTTTACTTCAACTAGGTACTATGCTTTAGAAGTAACTTGTCATTGCCATGAGTTCTTTAGTTGCCTCAACTTCAGAATTCTCAACACATAGTTATTATTGTGAGAAAAGAGCAATGGCCAAATTTTTTGGTGACATAGGTTAAAGTTTTGCCACAAAAGCAAGATTCTGTAAGTTGATGACCACATGCTCAGATAAGAAATAATTCATTTTTTTTCTGAACTACGAATTTAACAAGAATATTACAATATAAACCAAACACAAACGTGGTTTGGATCGTGAACAAAGGAATGCTGGATCATAATTTCGATCTAATTGAAAGAACCAGTCTACTTAAAAAGGTCCTCATCAAGAAAGCATCTTTTTGAAATAACTAAATAATAATTTATTTTTGTAGTGGAGGTTGTATGTAAAATAATTTATATTTCGCGTAAAGTGTAAAAAACGCTTTTAGGTTGAGTGTAGATTTGCGTTAGAGTGTATAACTGTCCATAAGCTTTTAAAATATGGATCATTATCTCCATTATTGTTCTATAAATACAGGAGCTCATTCATCATTTGTAACACACCATTTACACCAAATACATAACAATAAACTAAGAGAGAGAAAAATTAACGTGAAGGAAAGAGAGACAAGATAGCTCTCTTGAGTGAAAGAAAAATATTATCTCTTGTAGTGTGAGTTGCAAGATTGTCTTGTAATATTTCCTCATTTTCAATCTATATAAAATTTGTTTGTTTAAAGGGAGTGTTCATATATTTAGCCAACAAAGTGGTATCAGAGCAACAAGTTTAATTCAAAATTTTGTTTCCAAATCTTCAATATATTAAAGATATGTGAAACGGTGTATCATCCTTCCAAGTTCCAACACTCAACAACAACAATTACGAAAACTGGAGTATCAACATGAAGGCTCTCTGTGGAGCATATAATGTGTGGGCTTTCGTAGAAAAAGGCTTCAACGAGTCCGAAGATGAAGCTAGCCTTACTCAAGAGGTGAAAACAACTTTGAAGGATTCAATAAAGAGAGACAAGAAATATCGATTCATCATCTATCAAACATTAGATGATGATGAAAAATATGGTGAGCGCATATTCTGTTAATAAAGCGTCAGAGAAGTTATTAATCTCTTACAAAGGAGTCGAAAAGGTGAAAAATGTACGTTTCCAAATGTAAAGAGGTAAATTCGAATCCTTATACATGAAAGTGTTAGAGTCTATTTCAGAATATTTCTCAAGAGTAGCGGTCGTCTCTAATCAATTAAAACAAAACGGTGGGAAGTAAGAAAATATTAGAGTAACAGAGAAAAAACTCCGTTCGCTGGATCCTAAATTTAAGCACATCATCGTGACGATTAAAGAAACTAAATACGTGGAGAAATGATGAATGAACAACTCCAAGGATCATTATAAGCATATGGATAAAAACATAAGAAGAAGCAAGAGATCACTTAAATCTCCTCAAAGTAGAACTCAAGGATATGGATGCAAGTCAGGGGGGATAAAAACCAACGTTACCGAGACGAGGTGGTTATCATGGCCATGGACGTGGATGGAATTAAAACAAAAAATATTCAAAATACTACTACGAGAAATGAGAAAGCTATACACGAGGCTGTGGAAGAAGAAATCTGAACTCGACGTAAGACAAAGCTCAAATCCAATGTTAAAAGTGTGAAAGTTTTGGACATTATGCTCCCGAATGTAGAGGTCCCAACAACAGAGTTGAGTAGAAAGGAAAACATTCGGAGGGGAAGACTGAGGTAAAAAGATATGTTGCTACTAACATAAAAAGACACTAATGAAGGTCAAAAGAACACTCGGTGTGTTGACACCGGTGCAAGCAACCATATGTATGGGAAAAAAACATGTTCAAAGAGCTCAACGAAAAAGTGAGTGAAAATGTCTTTTTTGGAGATGATAGGAAAATAGTGAAAGGAAAATAGAACATTCTTATTCGTGCAAAATAGGGTAGTCGCCAATTAAATTCAAATTACTATTTGTGTACCTAGCATTAAAAACATCATTTTAAGCTTGGGACAACTCCTAAAAAATGATTATATATTCACATGAAAAAATTATGGTATATTTATAAGAGATGACAAATGAGAATTAATTGCTAAAGTTCAAATGTGAGAGAATATGATGTTTTCTTTGAATATTAATGTATGTTAAGGCTTTGATATAAGGTTACTTCGTGGATATGGCATGTTCCATTCAGTCATATAAATTTTACAAGTTTAAAGTTATTATCCAAGAATGAAACCGTGAGAGGATTACAAGGTATCAATCACACTGACGAACAATGCAAATGATGTTAACTTGGAAAGAAATTCAGATAAAAAAAATTCTAAAGGAGTCAGAATCAAGAGCCAAGCAGGCTCTTGAGCTTATCCATACCGATATATTTGGTCCTATCAACCCAAAATTTATTGGTAAAAGTAACTAACTCTTTCTCTTCGATGTTTCAAGAAAAATATGATATATTTATCAAAATAAAAATCCAAAGTCTATGGAGAATGTAATTAAGGTTAAAGTAATGAGATCTGACCAAAAAGGAAAGTTCACATCCAATGAATTTCAAAACATTTGTGAAGCACATGAAAATATTTGTCGCTTGAAATTTCCAAGATCTTCTCAACAAAATGGTATGGAAGAAAAGAGGAACATAACAATACTTGATATAGAGCCAATCAAGCTCATAAGCAAAAAAACTGTCTAAGGGGTTTTGGACAAAACGAGTGGCATGTGAGGTTTACTTGTGCAACCGATCTCCAACAATAAGTGTTTCTGGAAGAATACCACAAGATACGTGGAGTGGAAAAAAGCCTGAAATTTCCCCTATGAGAGTATTTGGAAGCGTAGCTCATGGCTATGTACGAAACGAACAACGAACCAAACTAGATGATAGAAGCAATATTTTTATCTTCATCGGTTATAAATCAAGTTCCAAAGGCTACAAACTCTAAAACCTAAACAATAAGAAGGTTCTGATAAGCCGAGGCGTAATGTTTGATAAAGAAGGAAAATGAGAGTTTGGGTCTCACACTAATGATTTCACAATTTCCCCCAAATTGGAAAAGATGAGGAGACACATACTGAGAAATCAGAAGAGGTTGCAACTCGACATGCTTCACCAACATCAACTATTAATGGAGACTCATCACCATCTTCATCGTCAAATGGTAGTCAAAGTAAAATAGTTTTGGAAGGTATAATTAGCCTTAGTGATCTTTATGAGGTAACTGAACCAATGGATAACGTTACACTATTTTGTCTCTTTGCTGATTGTGAACCAGTGACATTTCAAGAAGATACACAAGAAAAAAATAAGAGACGTGATGAAAGAATATATTTGAGTCATCGAGAAGAATAATATATGAGAACTCACCTTATTTACCAAAAGGTACAATACAATAAGTATTAGATACTTATATAAAACAAAGAGAAATGCTAAAGAGGAGATTAAAAAACACAAGCGATGATTCTTGCAAAATGATATAGTAAAAGGATGGAATTGACTATGATGAGGTATTCGTCCTCGTTGCTCGATTGGAAAATATTAGACTAATAATATCTTTGGCAGTTCAAATCAAGTGGAAGATACAATAAATAGATATAAAGTGAGTATTTCTAAATGGTGTTCTTGGAGAATAAGTCTACATCCAATAACCATTAGGCTACGAAGCTAAAGGTCACGAAGACAAGGTGTTGATCCCAAAACAAAGCTCTTAACGGGCTAAAACAAGCACCAAGAGCATGGAACGGTAGAATCGACAAGTATTTCCGCAAGAATGGATTCAAAAAATATCCATACAAGACATTCTATATACCAAGATCAAAGATTGAGATATTTTGTTTGTGTGCCTTTACGTAGACAATTTGATATTTGTCGGAAGCAACCTAACCATGTTCAATAAATTAAAAAAAAAATGATGATCAACAAATTCGAGACGACATACATGGGTTCATGGCGTACTACCTTGGAATTGAAATTAAGAAGAAAAATGATGGAATTTGCATCTCACAAGAAAATTGTGAAAAAAATATCCTTAGGAAGTTTAAGATCAAGAACTGTAACCCGATAGACACACCCCGATAGACACACCCATGAAGTTCAGAGTCAAAATATCCAAACATGAAGAATGTAAAAGTGTAGATCCGACATTATTCAAAAGTTTGCTGGGAAGTCTACGTTATCTAACTTGCATAAGACCGTATATTCTTCATGCAGTTGGATTGGTTAATCACTACGTGTAATCTCTAACAACAACTCATTTCAAGGCTGCAAAAGAGAATCCTTCGCTATCTCAAATGTAAAATCGACTTTGGCTCATTCTATTCGATCGTCAATGATACAAGCTTGTTGTGTATAAATATAGTTATTGGGATGGAGACATAAATAATTGAAGTATGACTATTAGATTTGTAGATTTCATGGGAAATATTTCTTTCACATGGATGTACAAGAAACAACCGATTGCCACGTTGTCCACTTGTGAGGCGGAATACTTTGCAGCTACTACTTTTGTTAGTCATACAATTTGGCTTAGAAATCTATTGAAGGTGATAGAAGTAACACAAAATGAGCAAACTAAGATGTATGTCGATAATAAGTCAGCCATCCCTTTAGCCAAAAGTCTTGTATTCCATGATCCAAGCCAACATATCGATGTTCATTACCACTAAATAAAATGGTTTACTTCAAAAAACGATGTGCAAGGTGAATATGTGAAGACGAAAGATGAAACTGCAAATATGTTCACTAGGAAATAACTATATATCTTGGTGCTTAGTCCTATTTTACTTATTTTTTAAAATATAAAAACCCTTTCGGTTTTTCTCTCTAGCTCTTGCTTCTCACAGTATAACAATGCCTAGCAGCATATGATTCATAATTTAATTTTACTATTTATAGAATCAATGGTGATGGGTTGTTCTCCTAAAACTTAGAGTAACACTTTACATTTTGTTTCCAAAGACAACCAAAGAAAACAACTCACCAAGTCTGGCGTCTGCATGTTTGTACTAAGTGACAGATGGTGCCACCATTAACTTATGACAACTAACAGTGCATTGTACTATTATGTTCACATCCTCAAGCATGAATATCAATATTATTTTCTTCGATATAGTTATTCAATTAGCTTCTTCCACGATCTTATAGATATATTCGTATACTATTAATTAGACCACTCACAATGCCTCATCGGTCCATCTGAACAAGTCTAATACAAGTTTAAGTAATTTAAACCTGATTGAATGTAGTTGGATGATAGTTTATGGTTCTGTGCAGTGGTTGTTGGATCATAAAGAATTCGTTTCAAACCCGTTTTATGTTGGTGGTGATTCGTATTCTGGAATCATTGTCCCTCCTCTTGTTCAGCATATTTCGAATGGTATGATACACATTTTACACAATATATTCATTTTGCATTTTGGATTTTTGAACTACTTTATCAACTCTTGGTTTTGGATTGGACTAAAATAAGCTCAAACACTCCTTTGGACCGGTATATTGTAAGTATATCATGTTCTTTTTACTTGTATATTAAAGAATGGTAGTCTTTTTACTTGTGTTAAACTGTCTTGTTTCTTGTATTTATATCTGCTATCTAATTTTTAGTTGCGACTGTGCAGAAAATGAAGCAGGCATTAAACCTTTAGTAAATCTCCAGGTTTACCTCTTCCTTTAATTCTGTAATAGTCGAACCCATTGATGTATTCCAATATAGTTCGTGTTAAGTGATCTTGAAATATGTTACAGGGGTATGTGCTAGGTAGCCCTAAGATTAATTTAATATCGGATGCCAAATTTAAGATCGGATTCTCTCATGGAATGGGACTTATTTCTGACGAGCTCTATGAGGTACAATAGTTTCTTTTGATTTTCGAAACTAAATAAGCTGATATATAGTTGACAAAAGTTTGTGGCAGTCACTACAAACAACTTGTGGGGAAGAATATGCAAAACTTGAATGTGGCAACTCAAAATGTCTCAAGAATTATCGTGCTTTCGAAAAGGTAGAGATTTTTGCGTCACATATCATGGATATGAATCTAATGTTTGATTCTAAATGCATTTCTTGTTTTGCAGTGTGTCTCAGGGCTTTGGGAAGAGCATTTATTGGAACCGAAGTGTGATGAGCTGGTTATGCCAATGCAGCAAATGATGAATTTTGGTCATGGAAGATATCTACAAGAGCTTCTCAACTTAAATATTATACACCTTCCATCGACAAAATGTCGCGTAAGCTTTTTCTTATGTATTAGTCATTGGAGTTGGTCACTATTGGTGGTCTTTCTTTTGCATCTGTGGTCAGCTCGAGTGACCATGGATCTAAAAAAACCAAAAAAAGTGATCGTTTAGTTGTTGTTGTTTTCAGACAAGTGACCAACTCAGGTGACTACCAATGATTTTAAGCACTTTTAGCATGTATTACTATTTTCAAAGATTCATATTATAAGACTAATTTCTCTTGTTTGGTTTGGTAGACCTTCCAATATTTTCTGTCCGTACTCTGGGCTAACGACGAAAGAGTCCGTAAAGTTATTGAAACCGAATGACATAGTGATAAAGTTAGGTTGATTTAGAGTTGCATATCTTAACTACGATTGGATCCCATAATGGGATTGCGGGAACGGTAGGGTTTTGGACACAGTGCGATTTTGCGGATAAATAGGTTGATTTAGAGTTGCATATCTTAACTACAATTGGATCCCATAATGCAATTGCGGGAACTGTAGGGGGTCCGGTCCACATATTCCACCTCCGTATATATGTAAGAACAATCGATCTCCACACTAGTATGATATTGTCCGCTTTGACGTCCGAAGGTCCTCACGACTTTGCATTTCGTCCACTACCAAAAGACCTCATACTAGTTGAGGTATGTTCTTACTTATATACCACTGATCCATCCCATGTTTTAATCGATGTAGGATGTGGGACTTTGGTCGTCACCCTAACATAAAGGCTACCGTTCTTTAATATACAAGTAAACACATCAACCTATATACATATTTTAGTTCGTTTATAGGTCATGAGTTGTTTCTGAAATTATTCATTTGATTTTATATATCAGTGGCGATCATGACTTAGTTGTAACCTTTTTGGCAACTCGAGCATGGATAAGATCACTCAATTACTCAATTCTTGATGACCGGAGGCAATGGTTTATAAATACCCAAGTTGCTGGGTAAGTTATTTAAGCAGATACATTCTATATACGTCTATATCAGAATTGGACAAAACTTTAAATGAAAATGTTGAGCAGATACACGAGGACTTATTCAAACCGGATGGCATTTGCAACTATAAAGGTATAGTTGGTTTTGAATATAGATGACGAATTTGTTTGAAGTTTTGAAGTAATATGTACGCCCATGTACACCAATGTGATGTTTGGCAGGGCGGTGGACATACAGCGGAGTATACACCAGCAGAATGTGCCGTTATGATCGAGAGGATCAACGGAGAACAGCTCTAGAGCTTAAAAAAAACACTTGCCTTAGGTAAATGTTTTTGACACAAAATGTTGAACTCCACGTGCAGAATAAACACTTCAACAATTGTATACCAAGTTTTGGACAGAAATTCTACCTGGTTTTTGTACCGAAACCGAGATGTTAAACTGGTTACATGTAAATGGGTTTTCAAGTTAAAGAAGACAGCAGATGGAAGTGTTTCTAGATACAAAGCTCGTCTAGTTGCTCGTGGTTTCTCTCAGCAACATGGTTTTGATTATGAAGAAATTTTCAGCCCAGTTGCAAAGATGGTAACAATTCGTACTATTATTTCTTTGGTAGCAAACAAAGGCCGGACTTTTTGGCAATTCGATGTAAAGAATGCTATGGATCGAGATGTATATATATATATATACAACCACCTGGTTTTGTTTCAAAAGAATTTCCAGAATATGTTTGCAAACTTAAAAAAGCACTCTACGGTTTCAAACAAGCACCTCAGACGTGGTATGGTAAGATTGCGGAATAATTTTATTTTGCGGTTATTATCCATCTAATTCAGATCCAAGTCTATGATCCTTCTGTACGTTGATGGTATGATCAATACTGGAAATAATTCAACTGAAATCAAACAGCTAAAGAAAGATTTATCAACACGTTTTGAGATAAAAAACTTGGGAAAGCTCACTGCTTCCTTGGTTTAGAAGTTGAAGAGGCAGATGGTTATTTTCTGTCACAAAGAAGTTTTGCTACTAAGCTTTTAGCCCGGTTTGGTATGGAAAATGCAAACTACACAAGCACTCCAATGGATCCAGGTCTAAAATTACACAAGAATGAAGGTGAATTATTAGATGATGCGACTCAGTATCGCAAACTGGTGGGCTGTCTTTTATACTTAACAGTAACTCGTCCGGATATTATTTTTTTAGTTGGAATAGTATCTTAATTTATGAATCAACCATGTGTTGGTCATATGGCTGCTGCAAAACGAATTCTTTGATATGTGAAAGGAACTTTAGAGTATGGGTTGATGTATCAAAAGAATACAGAGTTCTGTTTACGTGGGTTTGTTGACGCTGATTGGGAAGGAAATGTGAATGACAGGCGGTCCACTTCAGGCTACTTCTTCAACACCGGTTCAACAACTATCTCTTGGTGCAGCAAGAAGCAAGACACAATGGCATTATCAAATACTGAAGGTGAGTATGTTGTAGCCACATTAGCTTCTCAAGAGTATATTTGGCTTACAAGACTTTTTAGAGATATCAATCAGGTACTACACCTTCCTATTTCCATCTTTTGTGACAATGAAAGTGCCATCAAACTCGCTGGAAATCCCGTGCTTCATGCTCGCACAAAACACGTTGATGCTCGCCATCACTTTATCCGAGAGAAGTTACTTAATTAAGAAATTGAGTTGAAATCTATACGGACAAATGAGCGAGTTGCAGATGGCCTTACTAAGGCTCTCCCCGCAAAAGACCCGCAAAGAAGCGACAACTCAAATGAATTCCTAACTACTAAATGACTTAGTGAAGTAGTGAGAGTTATATTAGGAAGTCTGAAAGTCTTATAATTACTAAGAGACGTTTGAATCATATATTCTATAAGTACCGAACCTTTGTGTTTCATTCTTCAATTAATAAAATCAAACCATTTGTCTGTTCAATTTGTTTCATATACTTAATAATCATTATCATATTGACTTTATAAAACACTTTAAAAGTCTTGAACTCGAACTATCTCTATTTGGAGATATGGCGAACATATTGCAGGAGTTGTATGTTTTGTAAGTAAATAGTTATTTGCATCTAGATTGTTTAACATCTAATTTCATAGATCATATGATTACTATTAGAGAAATCATCAATATCCAAGCAAGTTTCCACCCGGCCTAACAAAATTTGATAGGCCAAATTTTAGCCATTTTGATGGAGTTGGCGAACACCTACAAACATGGACAGATTTAGAGGCATACTCACTCACGACAACCCTATGTCGCAAATTTAGTATAGTTGTAAAGATTTTTCTAATGTATTTGAAGTCATCGCTTGGAGACCTACTATATATATATATATTAACTACTAAATTTAGTTTCTTTCTCTAACCGAAGTAGCGAACGAAAACAATAAGTCGATTCCTGGTTTTTCCAGAACCGGACTGGACCCCTAAGCTTATCGATTCGGATCGGATCACACCGCTAAGTTTTTGGTTCTACTTTTTGGGACTGGACCAGACCGCTAAGTTTTCGGTTCGGTTTGGTCCGCTCCGTTCCGATTCGGTTCGGTTCCGGTTCTGGTTTGGTATAAGATCGGTCTGGTATGAGTTCGGTTCGGTCCAAGTTCCGTTCCGGTCTGTTTCGGTTTCGTCCGGTTTTGGTTCGGTCCGATCCGGTCCACTTAAAAAATCAATATAAATTATAATTTAACTTTTAATTATTTAACTTAAATAAATGACATAGAAATTAATGTTTCGAAATTAATCTTTGATTTTAATTAAAAATTAGTAATTAACTATTATTTTGGCAATATAATGTATAAAATAAAATAAAAAATAAAGTCGGTCTTAACAGTTATATCGGTTCAATTCATTATCAGTTACACCGGTTTATCGATTTTATCGGTTCGGTTCTTTATCGATTATATCGGTTTACTGGTTTTATCGATTCAGTTCCTAATCGGTTCTACTGGTTTATCGGTTGTATCGGTTCAGTTCTGATGTAGTTGTACGGGCGCATGACTATACGACCCTCTTAGACAAACATAAACGGAATTTATTTAGGGCCTAGGTATCCAAATTAGGTGTTGCGACCACTCAAATCGAACACGTCGAGAAGCCCAACGATTTTCAGAAGCATTACGATGTGATGAAGTCTAGACCCTAATTTCCATCTTTTAAGTCATCTTCTTGTAGTTTTCGTGAATTTTCTGAATTTTTTTATTTTTGTTGGATTTTATTAAAATACATAACCAGCTCCAATACCTTTGAAATTGGGCTGGGATTTATTTTATTTCATAAAGAACAAGTTGTAATTTTGCGCTAGGGTTTTGAGCGGAATCCGTTTTATCCTTGGCCAAAACAAGGTAGGGTCACTATTACCCACAAGACTGTCGTGAACAAGTCTTTGAGCAACCGCCAGCGAGAGATTTTGATCTGAACGCCAAAAACCGGTGGGAATTTGGATTCATACTAGAGATCCCAGAGTTCTAAGGGAGTCTCGAACCGGAAAAGTTTTTAGATTGGATTGTCTCTGTTGAAGAATTCTTTGCTTTTAAGGAGGTTCCAAATGCAAAACGGGTGCAGTTGGCTGCAACTAAGTTCCGAGGCAGAGCTGCATCCTGGTGGCAACAGCTCAAGCAGACCAAATCAAGGCAAGGTAAACCAAAAATAACAACTTGGGCTAAGTTTGTGAAGAAATTAAGGGCTGCGTTTTTGTCTTATAACTATGCGTGTATTATGTATCAGCAGTTCCAAAACCTTAAACAAGTGTCAAAGACTGTTGACGAATACACTAACAATTTTTTCAAGCTAAAAAACGGTGTCAATATTGCTGATTCAAACGATTAGCTAGTATCTCGCTACGTAGGGGGGATGAGACAACAGTTTCCGGACCAGCTGAACATGTTCGACCCTGTGAATGTGTCTGAAGCACATCAGCGCGCAATGCATTTGGAGAAAGCCCTTTCACGACTGTCATGTGAAGGAGATACTGCCTGAACGAATCCAATGGCGTTCTAAAATAGACGGTTCCAAGCTCTAGCCCAGGAGTACCAACTGCTGCTCCTATGCATACATATGCTACTAATCACGCAGTTACTTCCTCACAGGTCCAGTGCTACCATTTTTATGAACTAAGGAATGTTTCTTTGCAGTATCCAAAACTACGACAACAGCCGCAACAGTGGAGGGGTCTGTTCGCAGACACTGTTGATTTTTACTTGGAGGGTGAGCCACGGTTTGATGAGGAACCAGATGATGCTGTTGATGAGGTTCAAGAGGACCAGGTTACATGAGGAGATATTGGTCAGACATTGGTTTTAAGGCGTATATGTCTGACGCCGAAAGACAAAACTGAAGGGGATGACTGGGTACAGAACAATATTTTCCAGTCGACTTGTACTATCGAGGGAAAGGTATGCAAATTCGTTATTGATTCAAGGAGCTGCAAAAAAATGTTATATCTGTAGAAGTTGTGCGGAAGCTAGCCCTAAAAACAGAAGACCACCCAAACCCCTACAAGCTTTCCTGGTTAAAGAAAGGTAGTAAGGTAAATATCTCTAGAAGATGTCTCGTATCTTTCTCTGTTGGTAACTATAGGGATAAAGCAGGGTGCAATGTTACTGGGATGGATGCGTGTCACTTGTTGCTAGGCCGACCCTAGCAATATTATAGAAGTGTCACATATGATGGTAGGAGGAACCGCTACAGTTTCGTATGCAATGATGTCAGGTTCATATTAACACCAACTAGAGAGGTATTCCCGAAACCCGCCCTTGCAGTATTAAAGGAGTCGGGTAAGAACTTTTTAGCTCGAAAGGCGTTTATCGAATATGCCAATGAAACAGAGATTGTCTATCTTTTGGTGGTTAAAGAATTTAGTACTGATGCATTTGCTGGTATACCTGAGCGAGTGCGATTGCTATTAGCAGAGCTTTCTGTTGTTTTTCTCGATAATCTGCCTACATGTCTTCCTCCATTGAAAGATATCCAGCACCAGATTCACCAAGTACCGGGCGCTAGCCTATCAAATAGACAGCATTATTGGATGAGCCTAAAAGAGCATGAAGAGCTCCGCAGACAGGTGGAAGAATTGTTGACAAAATGCCACATCTGTGAGAGTCTTAGTCTTTGTGCGGTTTCTGCACTGTTAACACCAAAGAAGGATGGCTCAATGAGAATATGCGTGGATAGTCGGGCTATCAACAAAATTACAGTCAGGTATCGGTTTCATATTCCTCACCTTGATAATTTACTGGATCAGTTGAATGTTGCTACTTTGTTTACGAAGATGGATTTGAAGAGCGGATATCACCAGATTCGAATTCGTATTGGGGATGAGTTGAAAAAAGTCTTGAAGAACCGAGAAGGTCTATTTGAATGCATGGTAATGCCATTCGGTCTTTCTAATGCTCCTAGCACGTTCATGCGGGTTATGAACCAGGTATTTCGCCCGTTCATCGGAAAATTTATTATTGTGTACTTTAATGATTTTCTAATATATAGTACAACGGAAGAGCTGCATCTCCAGCACTTACGTGAAATGTTGGTTGTTTTGAGGCGAGACAAATTTTATGGGGGACTCGATAAGTGTTGTTTTATGACAGATTCGGCCGTCTTCCTAGGGAATGTCGTATCAAAAGATGGGCTGTCAGTGGATCAGTCAAAAGGGGCAGCCGCGTGAGACTTGCCTATTCCGGATTGGTCTCCTTTTACAGACGGTTCATACATAACTTCAGCACTGTCATGGCTCATAGTACAGAGTGTATGAAGGGAAAGACATTCTGTTGGACGTCCGAAGCAGCTAAGACGTTTGAGGAAATCAAGGTAAGACTCACCACTGACCGATTCTGGTTTTACCTGACTTCTCTATAAGATTAGAATTGAATTGTGATTCGTCTGGATTGGGCATTGGAGCTGTACTCAGCCAACGAGACCGCCCTGTATCATACTTCAGCGAGAAGTTAAGTCGAGCTAAACTCAACTACAACACCTTTGATAATGAGTTTTATGCAGTTGCACGAGCTTTGAAGCACTGGAGTTCCTACTTGACCTACAATGGCTTTGTCTTGTACACTGATCATGATGCTTTGATGCATCTGCAAAGTCATGAGAAACGCTCTTCCGGCCATGCACGTTGGCCATCATTTACTCAATAATTTACCTTTTCCATTAAGCATACTTCGGGGACAGTTAACCGCGTAGCTGATACACTGAGCCGACGCAACATGATGATTCCTATGGAAGGAGAAGTTGTGGGATTGGAGATGATGGAGGATCCATTGGATATCGATTCATATTTTGGTCTCATTCTAGAGGACGTCAGCATATGTTTGAGAAAATATTTTGCAGTGAGCAACAGTTACCTCTTCAAAGGTAAGTTACTCTGTGTTCCTGAGGGCAGTTTGAGGTTACTGATTGGACAGGAGACACACAACGAGGGGCATAGGGGTAGATATCAAACCCTTCACTCTGTATCTAGTTAGTTCTTTTGGCCGCATTTGAGGCGAGATGTTATCCATTTTGTCGCTGGTTGTCGGGTTTGCCAGGTGGCAAAAGGTACATCCTCCAACGCAGGTCTATACCTACCACCCCCAATACCAAAAGGACTATGGCGAAGCGTCAGAATGTATTTCGTCTCTGGGCTGCCAAGAACACACAGAGGTAACGATTCTATTTTTGTGGTGGTTGACATGTTTTCTAAGATGACCCACTTCATTGTCTGCAAGAAAACCACAGATGTTGTGAATGTTGCTAATTTATACTTTTATGAAGTACACCGCTTACATGGTCTACCCTTGAATATCGTTTCTAATCGCGATACGCGGTTTGTTGGACATTTTTGGAGGAGTCGATGGCGCCTCACTAACACAAAGCTGACTTTTAGCAGTATATATCACCCGCGGACAGACGACCAAACCAAGGTAACTAATCGAACGTTAGGCAACATGTTACACACAAAGGTCTCTCGGAACTTGAAAGCATGAGATTCCCGCATTTATCATATTGAATTCGTCTACAACAGGCACCACAAGCGCAGTACTGGGTATAGTCCATTCATGGTAGTCTATGGTTATAACCCACGAGGTCATATGGATTTGGCTTTCCCAACGGTTGATAAGGTTCCAACTAAGGTTGAGAACGTCATTGCTGATATATGAGAGATCCATGAGAACACCCGCAAACACCTGGAGGAAACAACACAGAAGTACAAGGTTGCAGTAGATAAGAAACACCGACTGGTGGAGTTTACTGTAAGGGACTTTGTATGGGCAGTTTTGACCATGGATTTCTATCCTGCGCACGAGTACAACAAGTTGGTTGCAAGGAAGGTGGGTCTGTTTGAAATTATGGAAAATATTAATCTCAATGCATACAGGTTGAAGCTACCCAGTCACATGAAGACCCATAACGTTTTCAACGTAAAGCACCTGGTGCCGTTTACCAATGCTGCTGACGATGATGAAGCTGAGAATTTGTGGGCGAATTCTTCCAAAAAAAGAGAGGATGATGTAGCTGCAGGAGCCCATGGCTATATGACCTTTTTAGACAAACAAAACGGGCTTTATTTGGGGCCCAGATATCCGAATTAGGTGCTGCGACAACTCAAATCGAACGTGTCGAGAATGCCAACGTTTTTTGGAAGCATCACGACGTGATTAAGTCCAGATCCTAAATTCCATTATTTAAGTCCTATTTTTGCTATTTTCGTGAATTTTATACATTTTCCTATTTTTGTTGGATTTTATTATAATCGTTAAGCAGCTCCAATCGCTTTGAAATTGGGTTGCGCTTGATTTTATTTCATAAAGAACAAGATGTAATTTTGGGCTAGGGTTTTATAAAAGGCTCTCAAACCCTAGTTTTGCCTCAGACTTTTTTGAATAGAATTTGAGTTTTCTTTGAAGTCTTTTTTATTTATTTTGACCTAAGTTAGAGCTATCTCTCTCTATTTTTCGTCTTTATTTCTCTGTATTTTCCGCCGACTGTTCCATCTCGTAGCTATGCGCTACCAGGTGCCAAACCGGTTTTATTGTTTCGGTTCCTTATCAGTTTTGGTTTTTAGGATGGAACCGCAAACGAGACGGTTAAGGTTTAGTCCGGTTTTCTGTCTGGTTCTTATCGGTTCGGTTCCGATTCTCGGTTATCCAGAACCGTTGACCGCTCTAACTAGGTATAAGAATCACAAAATCAGTTTTAGTTCATTCATTCTCGAATCTTGATTACATATTTCATCTCAGGTCTAGAATATGAATGAACATGAACAACTATAGTTCTTTCATTATTGAATCTTGATTACATGTTTCAATACGAATGAACATGAACAACTATAGTTCTTTCATTCCTGAATCTTGATTACATATTTCAACGCAGATCAAGAATACGAATGAACACAAAGATATGCACAAATTTACTTAGCAAATTTTCAAAATTAAACACGTAATATTAATTTCGTAGACTAATTTAAAGGGTTTGATTGAGAAAATTACTGTTATTATGATATTTTAGGATATTTTGTATCGATTTATTTGTAATATTTTGTATGGAAAAAATATTTTGTATTTAAGTAAATTACTTTCAAATACACATCGTAACATTGTACTAAAACAAATTCCATTGAATATTTTGACTAAATGTTTACATGGAAATAATATTTTATATATGTGAATAATTAAGAAAATGAGTGATTCTTTAGCATATTTTGTATTGTATTGATGTATTCGCAGCATATTTTGTATTAATGAATTTGTAATATATTCTATTTTATATTAAGTGATTTATGATTCTTTAGTGTATTTTTTATTTATGAATTTATAATAGTTTATATTATATATTTTATGTTAATTGATATATAATTTATGTACCAAAAATTATGGTTATCAACTATTTGGTACTTTTTTTCTAAAGATATATTGTTCTCCTCCTAGATTTTTTGAAGTCTAATATTTCTAGTATGGAAAATGAATCAACAATTGAAGTCTCTAAAGTTTCTTTTTCAGTGAAACTACGATTCGGCTCTTACCTTATTTTAAGAACAAAGTTAACAAGAACAAAGTTAACAAGAAAGATCAGAAAATCAACAATCCCACAACAAGAGATTTAAGGTGGTTCGGATCGTGGAGAAACCCTACATCCACGAGCAACATACACTTTTCTCTTCTTTAATAAATAAGTAGGTTACAGAAAGACTCTCAAATACAAAAGACTCAATCACTCAAAAGACTCAATCATTTAGGATCCACATAACCTCTCTTCAATATTTATCACCACCTCGCTTATCTCTCAAAAGACCTAGAGTTAGTTTCTCTCTCTAAAGAATATAGAACTCACATCTTGTCTCATCACATATTGCAAAGCTATATATTTTTCTATTTATAGGCCAGATATGATAAATTTTAATATGAAATCTAATTAATATAGAAGGTCAAATTAATAGGAAATCTAATTAATATAGAAGGTCAAATTAATAGAAAATAAAATTAATGTAGCAAATCAATTAAATATAAGATTGTATTAACATAGAAATCTAATCAATATAGAACATCTAATTAATTTAGAATATCCAATTACTATAGAAAATAGATTAATATAGAATAACTAATTAATATAAAAAAATCCAATTATTACATAATATCCAATTAATATAAGAAATCTAATTAATATAAAATATCTAATAAATATATAAATCTAATTGATGTAGAAATCTAATTAATTTAGAAACCTAATCTAGAAAATAAGATTATGTTTCACGTTACTTTTAGCCTACATTTAACAATTCTCCACTGTGTCTTATAGTAACTATAATATCCGTTACTCGGATCTTTAACTACTCATTGGAGATAAACTATCCACCTGCACGTCTGCAGTGATCAATTCACATGCAGTTTGTGAACTCTATTAAGGAAATACTTCTCAATAAACTAGTGTCCCGACGTTCGACATCCAAGAAAGTAGTAGTAACATCCATTTGATCTATCCCAAGATCAGACCAAGAAACACTTGATAATTGCTCTACACTTTGAACATCTGAAGCCTTTGACCCATCAAACTTCAAGATCAAGACCCGAACCCAAAAATGGTTGAACTTTCTTTGCAAAGTCTGAACCCGAACCTAGCTTGAAAAGAGCTTCCGTAAAGGTATCCACATCTCCACCCTTATGTTCAAACTCTATCTCAAATCCAGCTCCACCTTCGGCACCTATTACATCTCGATGACGACCGAAAGTCCAAGGGCTCATGTTGACGATGTTAGCCGTCCAAAGCAGCTCATTCACTCAATCTCTTGTTCTGTTTAGTTGTCAGAAGCATAACCCTTACTCCAAGTAATTTATAGCTCATCTTCTCAATTATTACACGGTTCGAGGTACTCTTCCAGATTCCGCCCCTATGCATCTACTGAATGGTCAGTACATTAATACTATGTCATCGTGAGTCCTAAACCTTTCAGGTACTTCTTGGATTGCATGTCTACCTACTTCCAAAAATATTCAACTTGGTCCACTCATATCCGAGCATATCCATTCCCGCACTAGGCGCTTCTTCTAATAATTCTCATATGGAATATATCAATATGATTGTAGTTGTATTTACTTTCAGATCCGCGATCTTTTCCTTTCTACTATTGATACCAGAGCTCCATGTTCACAACACCACTTGCTAGGAAAACCATCAATTTTTGAAAAATATCTGACCAAGTCCTAACAAGACTAGCTAGGCCGAATCTTAGCCTCTAAGCCGAAGCAGTTACGAAAAATTGGCGAAGAACTTCCGGAGAGGTCGTACGAGTTAATACGAGATTCGGCTTTTACATTGTTTCAAGAACAAAATGAACAAAAAACTTAGATAGTAAACAATCACACCACAAGATATTTAGCATGGTTTGGATCGTGAAGAAATCCTAAATCCACGGGAAATATACATTTGTTTTATAAATAAGTAGGTTACTGAAAGACTCACAAACACAATGAACTGAATCGCTCGTGATTTATGGAACCTTCTCTTCAGTATTTATCTCTCACCTCACTTATCTGTCAAAAGACCTAGAGCTAGTTTCTCTCTCTAAAGAAATATGAAGCTCACATCTCGTCTCGTCACATATTGCATATCTATATCTTCTTCTATATACAAGCCAACTATGATAAATATTAATTTATTAATTACGGAACCTAATTAATAACTTTCAAATCCCAATACAAAAAATGCACATATATATTTTTATTCTTGTAAAATTATAATATAAAATTACCAACCGAATTTGAAAAATAGGCTCTTTAATTTTTATATGCATGAAACTCAAACTTGGATTATAATATACTCATGTACTAAAATAAAAAATAAATAAATGGAGGTTTGAAAAAAAAATAAAATACCATAAAAATAAAACTCCAAAAAAGCAAATATAAATAGGTTTTTTACTATTTTATCATATGAAATCCATATATTACATAATAATATATTATATTGGTCCTTATTCAATGGAACTGGATCACACCGTTAAGCATATCAGTTTGAATTGAACCAAATTGTTAAGCTTTTGGTTTTATTTTCGGAACCGAAACGTACCGCTAAGTTTTCAGTTTGGTTTAACTTCAGTCTCGTTCAAGTTTTGATTTTTGTTCGGCCCGGTTCGGTTTGGTTTCAGGTTGGTCTAATCTGATCGAGTTTAGTTTGGTCCAATTTTGATTCAGTCTGTTTTTAATCTATTCGGTCCATTGTTTTTAAATTCAATTAGAATTTAATTTATTATTTGAATAAATATTTATAATCGGGTGTGGTGTATGTGTTTGTTGGATGTTTATGTGTTTTGTGTGTTTTGGTGGTTCGTGGTAGGGTTAGATCAATGATCAAGTCGGGTGTCGTTTGTGTGAATAGTGAATGTATGTTAGGCGAATATAGATGTATGTTTGATGATGTAGATTGATAATCAAGAGAGATGAAGTTTGATGGCTGTTGAGTGCTATGAGAAGGCAATATCTTTTGTGACTGAACTTTTATGTTGTTTGCTATTTGTTGGACCTGATTAATAGGTAGTAGTGCCTCATTGGAGACATAGGTTTGTCCTGCATTCGAAGTATCACTAGTAGATGTAGATAGCTAAAGCAAGTAGGTAGTTAGTCAACAACACTCTTTATTTTAGAAAAACATTGTGTTTGAAAAACCTTAGACCAAGGAAATTCTTTCTCATTAAAAAACACATTTCTTGAAATGTATAACCTGCATGCAGATATCAAACACTTATACCCTTTGTGTGCATCAGTGTAGCCTAGAAAAACAAATTTTGTTGAATGAAACTGAAATTTGTGACTTTGATATGGCTTTAGGCATGGAAAACAGGAACACCCAAACACCTTTAGATAGAAGTAATCTATTTTTGTATCAATTTTTTTTTTCAAAAGGTGAGAGATTGTTTAAAACTACAGTAGGGAGTCTATTTATAAGATATGTAGAACTTAGAAAGGCTTCTTGCAAAAAATAATAAGGTAAGGAGGCTCGAGCTAAGAGTGTTAGAATTGTTTCCACAATATGTCTATTCTTTCTCTCAGCTATATGTCTATGTTTCCACAATATGTCTATGCTTTCTCTCAGCTATGCCATTATGGACAGAGGTGTGAAGGTAGGATATGTGAAGCAAGATCCCACACTTTTTTGCTAAAAGAGAAAATGATTGAAACTCTCCCCCAAATCAGACTGAAACCTTTTAATCCTTCTCCCAAAAT
The DNA here is from genome assembly GCA_036936605.1 of Limnanthes douglasii subsp. nivea. NCBI lineage: Eukaryota > Viridiplantae > Streptophyta > Magnoliopsida > Brassicales > Limnanthaceae > Limnanthes > Limnanthes douglasii. Next base: position 61,571,050 of record JAUPFV010000002.1, on the reverse strand, counting down.
GATTTTTAACACAAAAACTTTGAAGTCTTTAAAGGTTTATAAAGCATCACTTTTGTTTTTGATAAGGTATAACCAGTTAAATCTAGTGTAGTCATCAACAAATAGAATATAAAATTTGAAACCATGTTTAGATAGAACAGAGGTTAGTCCCCATAAGTCTGAGTGGATTAAGTCCTAGACATAGGAAAATTGTTTTTCAGATCTAGTATAGAGAAGACTGTGAGATTTACCGTACTGACATGAATCATAGACTTTTGTATTTATATTTTGAAAATATGGATTATATTTCTTGAGAATTAAAGATAATATTATATGAGAAGGGTGGTCTAGAAGCCTATGTCAGTCTTCTTCAATAGATACAACACTTTTAGATACAACAATCCTTACGAAGACTAGAAAGACTTAGAGTGTTAGAAGAAGGACTTGAACCCAGTTTTCTGGAATGACCTGCATCTACTGCATATTCCAATTTGTCGAGATCATGCCTAATTGTCTTGGTGAGTAGAATTGTCCATGTGACATTGTTCTTCACAAAACAAACATTAGCATGAAACTCAACAAAAAATAGATTAGATAATATAACTTGCTGAACAAATATCATACATTTTTTATTTTTGGTGCATCAAGAATATTTCTTAGAGTTAGAGTGTTATTATCAAGAGTTTTAATGATAGATGTTCCTAAGTGATTTATGTTTACTTTATGCCCAGTGCCCATAGTTATAATGCTCTTACCAGAGTACTCTTCTTCCTGCTCCATCACATTTATGGATTATATGACATGATATGTTGCCCCAATATCTTGATACTATGCATCATATGTGTGTGAGTCTGAGTTTGAGTCTTGTGTTGTAAGGAAAACAGTTGGCTCACTGTCAACTTTGTTTTGACTGTTGTTTAGATTACCCATCACTGTCAAGTCTTCTTTGTAGTAACAGTAAGCACTTGTGTGCCCAGACCTACCACAAACTTGACATGTAGGTTTGTTAGGGGTGGTGTATCTATATGTAACAGTTACTACCTCTGAAGTTATTAGATCTACCTTGAAAACCTCTGAATCTAGAATCGTTTGATCCCCGGTAATTGTTATTGTAATCATTGATAGATCTATTATCTCCATTAGACACTCTGCCTCTGTTAGTACTATGATTTGCAGAAACAACGTTGAGACTAACAATACTATTGCTTAGTTTATTCAACTGATCAAGTCTACTCTCATATGTGAGAAGATAGACTATAAATCAATCCAATTGGTTACATCTCTCTCTGCTAAACTCACTGTGATAGGATTATACTCAACATCTCTCTCTGCTAAACTCACTCTGATAGGATTATACTCAACATCTAAACCATTTAGTACATATGACACCAAGTGTACATCTCTCTCTGCTAAACTCACTGTGATAGGATTATACTCAACATCTAAACCATTTAGTACATATGACACCAAGTGATCCAAGTTAGAGGATACCTAGCTAGATTAAGATTATGAAAAAGATGTTTCATAGTATTTAGATACCCCTCCATAGAATTGTTTCCTTTTCTAGTTTTTTAAAATTGAGATATGAGAAAATTCAACCTAGACCTGTTCTGTGTTCTAGACAATTGGTCACAGAATTCCATAATTTTTTTTGTTGTATTAGCCTCCATCAATTGAAAGGCAATAATAGCCATAGTACTGTATAACTAACCCAACAATAGTTGGTCTTTTCCTACCAAGCTATATAGTCAGAATTTTTAACAGCAATTCTATTAGAGTTAGTTATTAACTTAAGAGGCCAAGGCTCCTCACCTATGATAAAACCACCAAATTGGTTGCCTCAAATTGAAAGCGTTGATCTAACACCATAGTTTTCCACAACAAATAGTTGCTTCTATCTACCTTCACTGAATTGAAAGCGTTCATGTTATTTTTCTTCAAATCAACAATGTTGTTGCTGTTGAGGATATCACTGTTGAATGTGGTATTTGTCTCAAAATACTTTGATACCAAGTTAGGAATTAAGAGTGTTAGATAGTAGAATCTGAATGAATTTTTTAATATTGTTCACTGACTATTTCTGTTTTGGAGGATTGTACATATAGAAAATTGAAAATTGTTACAGTGGAGTCACTAGCTAAGGTACGGAACTTAACATAATTTTTAATAATTAGAACGACTATGTTTTGATCGAGAATCAAGTTCATAAATTCTTGTTATTGTATTGGGTCACATATAGTATATATGGCTAAGGTCTTCAATATATCATGAGTCGAGTTTAATTATAAGAATCAAATATTTTATGGAAACAACCATTCTCATCTCGTTGCAGTTTTCACTATTAGATATAGGATTTCTTATTACCAAATCGTTAAAGTTTGATCCGTTTTTTGGACTGATTTTTATCGTTCAGTTTCGATCCTGTTCCAATTTCAAAAAACTATTAACGCACTATAACTATGGTTATATTAACTCTCACTAATCACACTATTGAAACTATTATTTAAGTAAGTGTGTACGTTGTATTTTTCGATTCGTTCGGTAGAATATTAAGACTATATTATTACACTATAGTATCTAAGAGTTGTTGTGTCCTAATTTACCTTTTCATGTTGTTATGTTTGGCGGATATGTACAGTGGCTGTAACTCTTAAGAACGTGTCTTATTTTCTTCAAATGAAACAACACTGCTTTCAGCAAGAAAAGCACCACACGGCTCCCAATCATGCATGTCCTCTTTTGACATATCTAAACTCTCTTGTCTCTTTCTTTTGTTATGTGTCTCTGTTTCGAACACCTTCCTTTTTCTTTCAAGTATAACGATTTCCATACGTAAAAAGTAATTGAAAAAAATGGGAAAACAAAGTTGTTCAAGTATCCTAGTGCTGTTGTTGCTTCTTCATCTTGTAGAGACTAATACTTCACATTCGGTTGTCAAGTTCCTTCCAGGTTTCGACGGTCCACTTCCTTTTCACCTCGAAACTGGGTAAGTTGTTCTTACAAAATAATGTGAAGATCATTGGAATCTAACCCATTGTTTATGTATGATTGTCAAATGATACACGTATGCCTTTGTTGATTGTTAGGTATGTTGGTGTTGGTGAATCACAAGACGTGCAGCTCTTTTATTACTTCATCAAATCGGAGAGAGATCCAGAAAAAGACCCTCTCTTGTTTTGGCTAACTGGTGGTCCAGGCTGTTCTGGTATTTCGGGTCTTCTTTTCGAAATCGGTAAGCAATATAGGCACACAGATTTATCTAGTTAGCTAGCTTTGCATAGGACGAGATGTTTCATTATTTTACTCCGAAATTTCATATACATTACAGGTCCAATTAATTTTAAGAGAGAGTTCAACGGAATGTTGCCGACTTTAGTCTCAACGCCACATTCATGGACAAAGGTGATAAATCCACATAACATAAGCATCTATATTTCATAACCAATGAACAACCAAAGTGGCATCGATAATCTGCTGGTCTCTAATCTATAATACTTCAGGTGGCTAGTATAATATTTTTAGATTCACCTGCTGCAACTGGATTCTCTTATTCAAGGACTAAAGATGGTGTTCAATCAAGTGACTGGAAACAAGTTCACCAGGCCTACGAATTTATTAGAAAGGTTAATATAGTGTATGTTTGATTATAAATAATCAAATTTACCGATTTAGTTTATGTTGGTGTTTTTGGTTTGATTGAATTATTATAGTAAAACAGTTGCATGATAAATTATGGTTTTCTGCAGTGGCTGATGGATCATAAAGAATTCGTCTCAAATCCGCTTTATATTAGTGGTGATTCGTATTCTGGAATTACTGTCCCTCCTCTCGTTCAGCTTATTTCAAATGGTATTCAATCACCTCTCGTTCAACATTGTTTTGGCTAAGGCTGTAGAGCTGTTAATGATTTTTGAAACTGGGAATCGGACCGGAGTAATCGAAAACCTTACTAAATTTTAATGGTCCGGTTCACGGTGTCATTCTAGAAATTGAGATGGATAAGAAATCGATTTAATTAAACTGAACTAGTAAAACCGATTAAAAACCGAACTGATACCTCACAACCATTTAGAATCGAACGTATAAAATCGATAAACAAATAAAACAAACGCAATAAACTGATAGAATCAAACCGATACATGATCAAACTGATCTGATTTTTTTAAATATTTTTTTTAATATTATTTTATATATTATATAATTGCTAATATAAACAATTAAAAATAATTTAAATTTAATTGTTAATTTGTATTTAATATTTGAATACAAATTTTAAAATTAAAATTAAAATTCAATTATTTTTGAGTTTTATGAAAACCGAATCGAAACTACAACCGGAATTAGAGAAAACCAAACCAAACTGTTTTTTATCGATTTTAATTGGGTTTTAAAAATTAAAACTGAAATCTTATCTATTGGATTTAATCAGAATCGGTATATTTAGGAGTCAGATCCCCTCCGATCCAAACTTCGATAACATTTATACCAACATTCATTTCTGTGCTATAACTTATAAATGTTTGAGTACTTAATGTGGTTGATAAACTTTAGAAATTTTGTATCCTTGCTTTACCGGGGTTTGGATTGACCAACTCAAAAAGTTTGAAACAACCTTTTAGACTGGTTATTTTTCTGTGTCGAACTTCTTTTAGTTAATGATTGGAATATTTTATGTTTGATATCTAATTTTTAATTACGATTGCGCAGAAAATGAAAAAGGAATCAAACCTCTATTGAATCTCCAGGTTTGTATCTTTCACCTCCTTCAATGATTCTTAAAAGCAGTCCATCAATTAGAAATGATTTTAATTGATATAAATAAAATTATGATTGTGTAAGCTTTAAGAACCCACGATGGTTCAAAGCTCTTTATTTCAGAATAGTTTACATTGAACCATAAGTTTAAAAAAGAGTAGCCGAGTTGATAGAATAGATGAGTTCGTGATAAAAAATAATACGTACCATATTTTATATAAACGTTTTTTAGTTTACACCAATGATCTTATAATGTTGAGGTTTACCCTGTGTGTACTCGTTGAATAGTTGCGGCAGGTTTTTTATGAAAAAAATAAAATAAAAATAATTTACATATTCTACATCGATACTTCAAATAAAATCATTATAATATGTTTATCCAATCCATTCCGTATAAAATAGTTAAATATAAATAATAATATTATTAATACCAAAAATTTACTCGATTGAATCATTTTCATAACATGGAGTTCAGATAATGTTATTAGCATAGAAAGTTTTAAACCTGAAGTGTCTATATCGTTGGTTCTTTGTCCGCATACTGCGGCCAAAAAGCTCATACTTCGCATCCACATAAATTTTGGTGGTATATGTTATTGATTATAAATATAACTTATATAAATTTTAATAAATTTATCCTATAACATATAGTTTTTATTTTATTAAACTTTTACTTTTTTTTACGTTTTCGTATTAATTTACTCTGCTACGCCTCAACTACTAGTTAGCTATCTTGTTTTTCATTTTCTACAATTTTTTTAGTTATTATCTTTTTTTTTCCGGTTGAACTAACTTCCAGTATCATTCACAACTTTTAACTGCATCAAGAGTAATGACCTAATTTAATCTGGTGATGTCATTCGGAAATTACTATATAATGAACCAAAGTCTTGCGTCGATAGACCCTACATTCTATCGTTTATTGTATAAAAAACGTTGACAAATCAAAGAAAAAAATGATAAAACTTTTTCTATGTTCAATCACCGTCATTAGCTTTTTTATAAACATAATCGCACATCTCACTTTTCTAGTGTCTAATACTCAATTATTAAACATCACTTCTATCATGAGTTTGGAAAAAATATCAAAAGACACCATACCTCTTATGATCTCTTTAGATGTGACTGGAAAAGCGGAATTTCTATCTCATATTATCACAAAATGAAAAAAGGTGCGTACCTTATACCACATTAGGTAGGGAAAACGCAACCAAACCATCAAAGTCATGAGCAGACTCCACATATGGGTAGATCGAACCATCAAGGACATCCAATCACTTCACTTCTAGGTTATCCAACGACTCCATGTAGGTCAACCACACATATGGGACGTTGGTCCAACATCTCTTCTTGGTCCACAAGGTTACCCACTAACAATCCAATGAATTTATATCTTTTCACTTGTGACCCAACCTTGGCTTAATCAACTACCACAACCACCACACTATTGTTTTTCAGAATTGTGAACCTATCTTACCATGATCATATTCTTGCGGAGTCTAAGTTTAGCTCAGAGTCCTCTCATGATGGCTCTATAAATTTTTCATGAGGATATGTTATTCAAGTTCAAGAAATAAAAGATCGATAAGTATAATGACAGTAAAAATACCGAGCATCACTTTGAGTTGTTAAGAAATGAAATGCTCCATTTTGGAAGAGATTATAACTCTGTTTTCGATATTTTCTATGACTTTCAGTCGTAACACTATAATGTGGTTCAACTAGCTCCACTTGAAAGTATTTACACCTTTAAAATGTTGTGGACAATATTTCCTAGAATAGAATATCATCTAGCACAAACATAAGCCAATCGAGTGCCTTTGAGATTATACATAAGTTTATGTGAACAAATAACCAAGTATTTACCATTATTGTATGTTTTTTCTAGTCTTAAAACAAAGAATATTGTCGAAACTCCTAGTGTATACTATAATGAAAGAGATGGATATGAAATTTCAAGGATTGGCTGACCTAGATAAATGAGCATACCACCGAAAATATGTGGATGTCTTAACGGGACCACAATAATTATTATAAATCGCACAATAATGTAGAGCATTTCACCCACTACGGTTTCGTTTTGAAAAACAAGATGTTGATCCTCGTTGACAAAAACAACATAGTGGGATTCATAAAATATGCTATGTGGCTAAAACAAATATGTGAATGAGCCTCAACAACCAGTGAGTTCACATCAGGTGATTGTTGTCGTCGAGCTTCATACAAAGATAAAATAAATGGTCATCATAAAGAGCTTTGATGAATATATCATCTGTTCAATAACACGAGGAAAAACAATATCATCTTGTACCAAATATTCTATAAAATGACATATACAAGAACTTGAGATCCATCAAAAGAGTTAAATTTTCTTCATTGTAATTGGTACAAATATCGAAGTCATGATCAAGTTGAACCCGAAGGTGGTTCTAAGATAGCGGAAACACTAGAAACATGTTTAATTCATATTCATGATGGTCAATTCTCCCTCATGCAGCAATGCCATCTTTGACAGATGTAGACAATAACCTCAACCTTGCACCAAATCAATGTTATATCGTCAATTGTTAGGTCAATGTTATTCAGAAAAACTATATAGTTATCCGATAATGTTGTTTTTATATCTAGAACTTAAAATATAATAACTACCAAATACTTCAATCACCATTTCATGAAATGTATGACACAAAAGATTCCCCCCTCCCACCCACCAACCTTGTTGAGTTGGGGAAAATGGAGAGCATAACTATAAAAAAAATGAAAATTCCTCCACATCAGCAAAGACCTGCTAGCTAGCTACCAAACTAATATGTTTAAATGTTTTGTTTAGAAACAAGAATATTATCACTTGGGATGCTCAAGAAGTCACTTGCTTACCTAATGAAACTATATGCAAAAACTATGTATATATTGTAGGTTTCATATAATAATATAAAATTAAAGACCATTTATTAAGAAAATATGAAAAATATAATACTCGATTTAGATGAGTCCACCAATGTAATCCATACATGATAATTTCTCAATTTTTTTTTGGAACCGAACATAATCTTGGTCAAGAAAAAAAATAAAAATAAAAAATAACATGGATTTTACGAACCTTAACAAGGCATGTCTGACACAATTATTTTTCTCTTCCACCCACCCACCCACCCAATCAATCAATCATTTTTCATTGATGCAAACTGAGATTACAACCGAATTGTGATACATGTACAAGACAATGAGCATACTACATTCATCACATAGTGAGGATTTCACTATTGAAAAGTCATGTACTTTGGGCCACATACTAGAGACTGGTCAACACGATCTTCTCAAATGAGCAAATTCGTATAGATAATATATTGTTCATAAACAACCAAAATAATAATCATTTGGTAGATATTGTTGAGACCTTTACGAATTTTTAGCGGGAAAATTTGAAGTTAAATTCAGAGAAGTGTACCTTGGATAGTCAGTTTCATAAAGTTTTAGGGTACTAGACTACTCAGAAAGAACTAAGCCAAACCTTATGTAGGTATTAGACTTAGCTATCATAGAACCTCCAAGTAACATCATGGAGGTTCATATTCTAGTAGGAGCCTCACTTCCCTCAACCGTTTCATGGATAAGTGTTAATGTTTTTTCCATATATTTAAAGGGGCTACCTGCTTTAACTAGACTCTAAAATGCGACGTGAAATTCATAAAGATTAAGGAGTTCTTTTTCTCATTAGAGTTTCTAAAAAAAAAAATCAAAAGTGAATGAGTTTATATTCTATTACTTAAGTGTATCTAATACTATATGGTTATCACCATGTTAGTTAGAGAAGATTAGAGTATGTATCGATTTATAAACTATGTTAGTAAGTTTTTGCTAGATGTTGAGAAATATTATTTATAGTTAGAAAATTCATCTTAGCTTTATAATAGTGACTAGGAAAATGATTTATTACTTTGAGAGACAAACAATCATAGTTTGAACCTCATTTATCTTTAAAGAATAATACAAAAAACATACATATCTGTCAAACTAACTACAAGAAAGGTCAAACTAGAACCTCTCCCCTGTGTTAGGCCATAAGAATCATCATTTTTCCTATATGATATTTGTGCAGAATAATTAAGTGCTTAATATGGATACAAAATATTGCATATACAAGTCTTCGTGGCATAATATTACTTGCCAACCATCTTGGAAGGTACAAAAACCTTGGTGAAACATTATGAAAAATGCTAGCATTTGACCATTTCATCCAAAACATTAGTATCTTTCAAAGTGATTTAAAATTTCACACAATTTGATAAATAGGAGATTGATTTTTAAGACCCATAAAAAATATCTCATGAGGCATGTACAGAATCATAAAAAGTATTAGGTACATGTTCCGTGAATTTTTTAAGGTATACAACTTGTCCAATGTAAGCAATTAAAAATGCTAGAAATTTAACACAAGAGAAACTAAGTTGTAATATTGCAGCAATATGACAAGTCAATACAAAATTATATTTTACCAACTTAAACTAATATTTTTTTATCAATGAGTAGACTTTATATGTGAGTCTTGAACTATATTATGATACGATTAAATTTTTTGAATGAAAGTTCCTGAATTGCCCAGAAACTAAAATGGCATAGATCATCAAACATGGTCATGGTCCTTGTATACGTTAGTTCACTAGTTATATTAACTTAACAAGAAAAACTTACCACGAGTCGTTATATGTTGTCGAATCTAATATTTCATTTTGTGTTAATTTAGTGTGTTAATTGTTATGTTGTAAACAAATTAAGTCATGTTATTTCTTTATAAACATATAGATTTGTCTAATTCTATAGATATTTTTTTAAAAATATATAAAAAGATATCATCCAACGAACCCAAACATGTCTAGTATTTATCTAGAAATACTTATATATGTAGAGAGAATTAAACACACGCAAACTTGTAGTATCGTGTATAAGTAAGTTCTGGAAACTAATTTCAGTAATGACCTCGCATAAAAAAAATTGGGACAAAGGAAAAGCCAACTATGCCGGTGTTGAATAATTGACATAAAAACATAATGATTAAAATAACAACAGAAACACCCACGACATAACCTGCAGGAATAAACGAATAAATAAAATAGCTTTCACGTTATTGCTAACTTGATAAGAAAAAGTGAAAATAATTATTCTATTAAGATTTTGTAATGATTGAGAATATAGAATATAAACAATATCTAACATTACCTTGACCTAGGGATCTAATATTACTCATCGCCAGAATAACTGAAAATAAGAATTTATTTCAGTGTTTATATCTTATAAATAATGCTTTAAATGGTTTTTGTTTACGAAAATGGAGTTAAAGAATGTATTGCAACCTGAAATTTAGAGAGGAAGAACCTCATATCTAATAACAATGGAAGTTTCCATGATGGTTAAAAAAAGCGTAATCTTAGTTGTTCAACTTGTCTCGAGTTTTTGTTTAACTTTGTTTGCTCTATTTATGTGTTCTGATAGAATCTCAGGATTCTAGGTATAGAGTTCCTTATCTTTTAGTAGTTGATTTGGCATTAGAAACACTTTACCATATCAACATATCAATAAATACAAAACAAATGTTTCATATGGATATTAATAAAAAAAATATAATATCTCACACACAATAAATTTCTATATAGAGAAAATCTAAGTATGTCTTTTAACCTTTTTTTTTCAGTCTAGCCGATTTGGTCTCCTAGCTTATTTTGAGTACTGATCTTGATTCAAGCCAGTAAGACTACAAAGAGCAAAACCCTCACTACTTCCTTCCCAATATTCAAAGTCGATATGGAACAAACTAATATTCAGTTGATCTAGAAGTTTTATTGTATTACTTCATTTGATTACACAAAATACATCAATAATTTACACAATAGAAAAACGAATGGTAAACAAAAAGTCTTGCTTTTCTTACCTGATCTTCGGTTGTAGAAATAGGAGTTGCATGTGACGGAGAAGACGAATATTGTTTTCTTTTGGTGGGCCTTGTTCTGGCCTTAACAACGCCATTGTGCAACAATGCATGATCTAAGCAGAGTTAGCTGCAAATTAGGGTTTTAAGATCTAGAATTTGTAATGAAATTCATCCACTTATGAATCAATAGAAGCGTCTCTAATAAAGTACCCACAAGAGGTGAACTTTGGAAAAATAAAGTCAAAATTGTTGAAGAAAAAAGATGACAAATAAAATATATCAAGTGAGGCAATTAGGCAACTGACGATTAATATTGTTGAATCGGGGATGATGAACCTAAATATCAAATACTGGAAACGAAATGTTGGTAAAATCTTTCCAATCGACTTTGTGTTGGTAGATATGAAGCTCACGCCTCGGCCACCATATAGCTAAATATGTTAAAGCTTTTTAAATTGAAAAAATAGAAAAGTTTGTTCATTCATGTTCATTTATTTTATTATGTAATAAAAAAATATTAAATGAAAAAAAAATTGTTGAAAAGGAAAATGAAATAATATAAAAATAAAAAATAAAAAATGAAAATCAAATATATTAGATAAGATGGAATTTGAAAAAATACAAAATAAAACGAAAATAAAATTTATTTGCGGTTAATTTATTGTAACATGCTAAAAATCACTGTTAGTCCCCCGTGTTTACTCCTTGTATTAAACTAGTCCTTCAACTTCACTTTTGTCTTCCACTCATCCCCTTCCTTTTAGAAATTTGCACAATCAGACCTCCCATACATTTTGGGAGACCAAAAGTGACACAAAACTTGGGATTTATGGACCAAAAGCGATACAAAGTTTGGATTAACGGTGCCACGTGTCAGTTTTTAGATGATTTACATATGCGGGGTACTAATCGTGCAAATTTGTCAAACGAAAGGGATGGATGGGAGACAAAAGTGAAGGTGAAAGATTAGTTTGATACAAGGATAAACATGAGGACTAACAGTGATTTTTAGCGTTCCAATAGGACACATTGTGCAACAAAATATAACGTCCGTTGCAAATTCGTTGTAATAACCTTATGAATTTACCTTCAACAATCAAAACATATCATACTACAAATACATTACAAAATCTGTCGTTACTGATAACCGTTTAACAACAAAGTAAATATTAGATCGTAAAAAAGAAAATTCTCTAATAGAACTGAACTTCCTATGCCGAATCAACTTTTGGCAACAACGTTCTCATTTTTGTTCTATATTTTATGCTATTTTAAATAATTATATTAAAAAAAGTTAAAATTTTAAAAAGTCTAAGATGGCTTACAAAAATGGATTTGCATTTACATCTTCAATGTGAATATGATTTTAACTACATAGCTAATTCCAAGACGATTCATTAAAATCGGTTTTCCCTTGTAAACTTCATTTATGTATTTTTTGGTACGGACAATTAGTAACATCAATTCATTAGGTATCGTTAGTACCGACAATGAGTTATGATAGTAGTACAACCGTCTCCCGTTTAGACTTCATTTAGGTACAGAGTATCAATTGTGACACTAATACAATACGCCTTACATGAACAATCTCGGATCCAGCCATTATTTAAAATTTGAACGTGTATGATAACCATTTCTAAGTAAGTCACTGAAAGCTCCTAGTCCATCATTTGTAGCAAAAATTAAACCAGTAGCTAGTTATCAAATCTCTTCCTATCTTATTATGATAAATAGCAATGTATTTTTTTAAATACAAAAGGCACGGCTCTAACACCGTTACGTATCTTGAAAATTGTTTCAGGGGTTTGTGTTGGGGAACCCTGTAACAGATGGAAAATTTGATGAGATTTATAAGTTTACATTTTCGCATGGAATGGGGCTTATTTCTGATGAGCTCTATCAGGTAAATTTGTATTTACGGATTGAATACCGATCGTGGTAACATGATTGACAATAGCTTAACGCCTGTTTTACAGGCACTCAAAACAACTTGTGGTGGAGATTTTGAAAATGTTGAACCCAGCAACACAAAATGTCTCAATAATATTCTTGACTATAAAAAGGTTGAGATTTTCACATCACTTGTTTTCGTATAACCATACATTGCTAGTTTGAGATTTACAAGTTTGGCCAATTTTCAGTGTGTTTCAACACTATGGGAAGGACATATATTAGAACCTTATTGTGAAGGGGAAATCATTCCAATGCCGCGAATGATGAAGTTTGGTCACGGAAGATACCTCCAAGAGCTTCTCAACTCTAATATTACATCCCTTCCTCCGATTAAATGTCGTGTAAGATCTTTATATTTGGTAATTCAGATTATGGTCATTATAACTTGCGATTGACAAACTGACTTTTGTTGGCTTTTTGATAGAATTTTTTGTATATGTTGGCCATATTATGGGCTAACGACGAAACAGTCCAGAAAGCTCTTCATATAAGAAAGGTAAGACAATCTTTACTTTGATTTTTGGTTAACCAATATTGATATCTCAAATCTCAATCTTTCAAACATAACGAATGTATAAGCTATTTTTAACTTATCCCGTTTAACCATTCTTTGTTTGAATTCAAAATGTCCTAGAAAATCGTTCGAGTTGTCGATTTTGATAAATATAGTCGTAGAAAATCGTTCGAGTTGTCGATTTTGATAAATATAGTCGTAGAAAATCGTTCAAATTCCCGATTATGACGGTTTTGATAAATTCTAGACATTTAAAAATCAAAATATTATATGTAAAAATCGTCATAATCCATCGACCTTCAACAATTTAACATCAAATGACTATATATAAAAAAATCGTCACACAATCAAGTGACCATTACGAGTTCGAACCAATTCTTATGCATGAAATTTATGCAACTGCAGGGAAGTATAAGGTTTTGGAATCGATGCCATTATACGGATAGACTACCGTATACAAAGGATATTTTAAGTAGTTATCCATACCATGTAAACCTGAGTACTAAAGGCTACCGTTCTTTAATTTACAGGTAAAAACATCATCATATATATATATATATATCTTAGTTTGTTGGCTCACGATAAATAAAAGATTTGTTTTGAGATAATTCATTTGATTTATGTATCAGTGGTGATCATGACTTGGCCATCACTTTTTTGGGAACTCAAGCATGGATAAGAACACTTAATATTTCAATTCTTGATGAGTGGAGACCATGGTTTATAAATTCTCAAGTTGCCGGGTAAATTATTTTGTACATACTTAAGGTAAGTCGGAATGTTTATGTTTTATTTTGATGGTCCGAGTTTTGTGCAGATACACACGAACTTATTCGAACGGCATGACATATACAACAATAAAGGTATCTTTGTCTATGATCTAGTCTGATATGCATGATGTTAAAGTTGAACCTTCGGGGTTAATCAGTTGTATGTACGTCAACGTGTCTCTATTCGCAGGGTGGTGGGCATACTGCAGAGTATACACCAGCCCAGTGTGCTGTTATGTTCAGAAGGTGGATCGATGGAGAACGTCTTTGATGTTCGAGACTTTTGCTCAGGAGACATGTATAATACTCTGTGCAAAATAAACTTCTCATCTAAATATCTAATGCTTCCAAGATTGAAAAGATGCTCCAACAATAATGTACAACTAGATAAGGTAGTTGGTGATGTAAGAATCACCACAAACAAAAAAAATGGAAAGGTCTTTTATTCTGGAGAAATAAAGGGTATTAAAGGTTGCGCTTAAATAGTAGAAAATGGGATGGAGTATAAATAAGATAAGATTCAAACAAAAAGAAAATTTCTTATTTAGAAGAAAAACTAGTTTTTTTGGTATTTTAATGATTATATCCGACGCTATATCAAAACTCAACTAATAAAGATAAGGTTATAAGACTTGAGGTTAAAATATTGATTAAATAAAATAATTTGAATTTATTAGAAAATTAGTTTGGATTAATAATGATCTAAATAGAAGTGTAGGCAATTATTCCAAAATTTTGGAGTTAAAATATAAAATGAACTATGTAAAAATATAATTAGTTACCAAAGGTAATAAAGCTATAGAAAACTCAAGTCAATGTATTGGTTACAACAATTCGAAAAACTTAAAATTATAGGTTCTTGTTGTGATCTAAAAATTAGATCTTTTTGTTAGGCAAGATAAAATTTCATTACAAATGGACAACTTTATTTGTCGAATAACTTTTAAAAGCTCATACCATTACAAATTTGTAACGGTTGCACGCCGAGCAAACATGATCCAATTTAGAGAGTTACGTTTTTTTAGAAGTAAGAAAAAAGTTATATTCTTTAAGGTTTTTAAATTTTATATATAGATTAACATATAAGATTACCTTAAAAAAACAAAACAAAATTGTTTTGTGGTGCGGCAAAATTGATCACTTTCGAATGAGATATAGTATATGTGCATTGATCCACGTCTCACATAAAAAATATCTATATTCAAAAGAATGAGACAACAGTGTTGAATTAGTATTTATGAACTATAAACGGATAACTGTTACATATTTATCTTATATTCTAGACATGAACAAAATTTTAGTTTTCTTTAGTTTATTAGCTAAATCTAAAAAGAATTATGTCTAATTTTAACAATCTTGTTTTTTTTCTTCTAAAAGTGGTATTTTTATAGAAAACAAATATACGCTAACATCATGGCAAAATTATATACTACTCATTCATCTATTTATAAAGTAAATCTATCTATTTATTGTTGATTTCGCAATTGTAATTTATTATGACATGGTAGAGTTGCCCATATAAATCATAACATAATGAATAGAACTATTAAAATTGAATTTATAAATTATGATATAGGTTCATATGAATTTTATGCTTAATAAAAAATAATTAAAAAACCTTATGAAACCATAGAAATATGTACAAGCTTATTAAACTTAATACATACATACTTATGTAAGTTAAAAGGTGTATTGATACGTAGGGGTCAAATATATTTTATCACTTCTAGAGATAAGAGATAAATCATATATATATATATATATGCTTAAACAGAAGGAAAGAGCCTTTAGTATGTTTAATGTATTCAACGCACAAGTTGAAAGTCAATTAGACCTTAAGATTAAAGTCTTATATATTGATAAATGAGGATAATATTTCTCAGAAGAGTTTTCTAATTTTTACGAAAACCATGAGATAATCAATCAATGTTCTACTCTTTAAATGTTTCAAAATGAATTATATGAACTCATAAGTAGAGCATTAATTGAGATAACCAATGCACGCTATTCAATACCAAGTTTTATATAAATTTGCGGGATGAATATTTTTTATTGTCATGTCATATTATGAATTATATTCCTCTTTTAAAACAATGGAAGTTCTCTATATGAGTTATAAAAGAGAAAGAAACCAAATATTATATTTTTTAAAGGATTATGCATGTTCTTTTAAAAACGTATAAAAAATTATGTAGAATATAGTCGGTAAAATCGATATCTGAGTTACGTATCTCATTATTGATTGCATGTTAATGATAAAAACCGTACCACATTTTATCTCATTATGGTATCCTTAATGATAGTGTTGGTTCCGTCGTCTAGTTGCTGGGTAACTTGAGCCCATAATTATTTCCTTCTTTGCTCATACAACATTATCACTAGGGTGGCAGCTTGAAATCTAGGCCATGTTATATTCTTCCATATTATAGGTTTTATTTTATTTTGGTTTTCTATATATATATATATCAATTTATTGTCTTATCGTACAGATGGTATATCCTTCTTATTTTTATCAAAATCATGTTCTTCTTCCAAACCAAGCATTTTTAACAGCTCAACTCCGGTGAGGCATGATTATTTTAGGAGGATATTAGCTTAATTTTACCAATAGGTTTAGCATAGTCGGTGATTGTAATATAAATTTATTTAATCAACCGAGAATTAGACCAGATCATTCCAAGAATTTGTGTACATACATTCATTGATTCTAATAATGATACAAATGAAGCTAAAACCAAATAATAGAGTAAGAAAAAGTCGAACACATAAGATTTATAGTCCATTCTCAACTTTGATTAAAAAATATAAAGTGTCTAGCATGCCGAATGGGATTATATTTGTACTTAGATGAGGAACATGCGTCAGAATACAATCACAACCATCAAACATTCAAATATTCACATATCCAACTCCATCTATCTTCCAAACCTTATTATTTCCAAGTAACACAATGCCTCAAGTATTCTCTTTAAATGAGTGAAACTAGTCTATATATGGACTTATATGAAAAGAACATCCAAAATCAAGAATTTACTCCCTATAGCATTCATCTGAAGAGTGCACTAGAACCTTCGTAGAGTCGTATCCTTCATAAGCCACAAAAATATCATCTTTGTCTGATATGTAATCACCTTGCTTCTTCAACCTTTTGGGAGATTATTTTCTGAAATGACTCAAGATAAGAGAGTGATAAATCTTATTTTGGAATTATCAAACTTATTTGATGACTTTGATTTAGACTTTGATCTACCCTTGTTGTTATCCATTCTCGCTGACCTCCTTCTAATGTTTAAAGCTTCATATTACTTCCTGAACTTCCATCCTTCTTAAACTACACGAGTTCCAAATCTTTGGACCTTATTGTAGGTTTTACCTCATCCATTAACGGTGTTTCTTTGTTCAATAAGATGATATTCTTAAATTGTCTATATGTAGATGACAATGAGTTCAACAAGATCATTATCTGATCTTCATCATTGATTTTCTCATTAATGTTCCCCAAATCCATCATTATTTTGGAAAAGTTATCAAGGTTCTCATCAAGATCCTTATTATACGTATCTTGATACCAATAAACTTCACCTTCAAATATATTCGATTGTTCATGGAATTTATCATTTATAATCTCTCCAGTTTATTCTAAACTCTAGCTTTTGAATTTTATTTTTGGTGTGGTTTATTTTCGTCTGAGGGTAAGTTTGTAATTTTTGTTTAGAGTTGTGTGCAAGTTTGTGATTATTTAATGTTTGGGTAGAATGTAGTGGGAGAATTAAGTAGCCTGGTTGTATTTAATTTTCATTACCCTCATTTAATGTTGGTGGTTGGGTATTTATACCCTTATATTTGGGCCTTATGGGCTTTCGGGTCGTGTTTAATGGACCCGGGTCAAGTTTGAGGACCCATTAGTTCTAAGTAGAAGAACTGACAACTTAGTCAAGAAGATATTAGGTTTTAAGTACTTTGGTTCTGTTCGAACAGTCCAATGGATGATGGTGTCCGAACTGCCCCTGTCCGGTTAGGTAGACATTGTCCAAACTGAGCCTGTCCAAAGTGGTGACAAAATCCGGACTCATCAATTTTAAGACAAGTCTCAGCACATGTTCACTCAAATATATAATGATTGTGTTATATACAGTTTCAAACATATCATGTTTCTCAACCTCGGAAAGGTTTCGTGAAACTTAGTCTACCATGTAAGGGCTGGAGTCGTTTTCTCTTGAACTATGACTTCTCACATTTGTTATCAGAATTCAAAATATCGTGTTGCACTAAACCTTTCCATCTTGAACTGCATCAGTCTCATCTCAACTTCAAGAACCATCTTGTAACCAAGCTCTAATACCAATTGTGAGGTAAAAATATATATATAATCAATCCAGAATCAGATCAAATTGTCCCTCGAATTCATCTATATACACTAAATGATTATGTTGGTGATATAAACTCATGTAAAAACAAATAATATAGTAAGAGAAATTCGAACACAAAATATTTATAATGTTTTAGGAAATTCTGCACACGTCCAATCTGAGCCACAACAATTTTATTCTTTAATGTACAAGATTAAGTTTCCTGAGAACCAATCTTTACAAAAACCCTATATTCCAGAGCTTATACATTAATCTTCCAAGATAATTTTATGTTATTCAGAGAAAAAATCTAACAAGTATGTTCTCTTTTATAATCTGTTACAGACTCTACAAAGTCTCATAATTTCTTCGAAATCCCAAAGAGCATATTTATAATGTATAGTGTCAATATTTCCCCAAAATAGAATGAAAAAATTCTAAGAGAAATAATCATTTATGTTGCAAGAAAACGTAACTGATTATGTTTCTAACAGAAAATAGATCTAACCATCGTAATTGAAACCTTATACCAGTAGTCACACCCAAACAACCTAAGCTCAGACTGTTGGCCTCTTGGCTTGTGCAAACCTTTCAATGTCCATTATCATTTAGATTGATGCATACTTTACCTTATGCGATGTCCTCATGGTTGATGGCATTTCTCAGTTTTACTAATGTCTACATAACCGATGCAACTAATACATTGGACGATGGCCTCGTAGTCGATGGTCTTACTCGGTTTGACCAATTGTGTCCTGACTAAAATAATCAATGCCTTGGATGATGGAATTCTAGTTAATATAGGTGCTCGACTTTACCGAAGGCTTCATAATCGATGAAGCCAATACCTTAGTCGATGCAACTGATGTCATGGAAATACCTAGATGGATACAAGAGATGCCTCGACGATGCGTAGGTTGATGCAACTAATTTATTAAAACAATACACCTACATTTAGTTATGGTTTAGTTTTCCAAGTCAGAACCATACTTTCATAATGATTTTATATGGTACATGATTTGACAATTATAGGATTTAGACGAAATATTTCTATTTTAAAAAAAAATGAGAACAACATCACCTTTCAGGATATCAATGATACAGATGAATTCATCCATATCGTGTGGATCATTTTGGTGAGGGTTTTAAAAAATATTTTTAGGATATTTCCTCAGTTTTTACAAGGGTGTCAGCTTGTCAACCGCTTTTTTCCGTGCGAACTGAGGTTGTCATTATTACGTTAGACATTTGATTCAAAGTGGAATCATATAGGTCTTTTATGTGCGTTCTAGTGAGAACTTGAAAATCTGTTTACCAAGTTATTATATTGTGAATTGGTGCACTCTACATGTAGAGGGATGTGATTAAAACTCTTAAAATGGTATTTTACAAAAAAATGGCAACCAAATTCGGCTATAAAGAACATAAAATTGAATATATTATTTGTGAAAGGTTTCAGCATATAAAATTGAATTCCATATGCGATGTGTATGTTATATGATGGTCGTTATGGTGGATAAATAAGTTCAAAGAACGTTCAATACAATTCAATTTATGTGTAATATGTATTCTATAGATAATGAAAACACTGCAAGAATCGTACCTATAAAAATCTAGAGATGGTGTCGCCTCCTATAAAAGAATTAGTTCCTTACAATTAATTTTTTAAATGCATTAGAACACACGACAAAAATAATGTTTAAGTAAGACTATAAAAAATGATTAAAAACTATATATTTGGGATTGGTGGTTAGGCTAAGTTAAAGGTTGGCTCAATGCTACAAGTAATAATGTCTTCCTATCTAACTTTGCTTTAATCATATTAATATAAGATTCAAATCGTTATGCGCGAAAATTATCTTAATAAAAAGATCAAATATATCAATTAAATAAAATGATTGTAATCAATCTAAAAATAAATTTTGATCACCGAATAAACTTTAAATCGGAAGAATAAACTAAAAACATAAAAAAAATCGCAAAAATTGAATAAATTTTTTGTTGGAAATGAAACCGATCATTGTGACGTTTAGATTAGATGAATAAATATTTGGATTTGGATAAATATGGTCCTAAAAAACACTTTTATCATTTTGCCCTTTGATTAAGTAGATTGTTTTTTGTCTTGTAGTGTATTTTGGGTACACTCAGCCTAAATATAAAAAAACTAAAATTTCTTCCTCAATCTCCTTCTTATACACAAAAGTTCACAAAATTTCAAAAAAATCAAAAACCTCTCGAAATTTAAAAAACACCCAAACCTCCAAAAACATCTGAAAAATCTCTGAACCCGTACAATTTTTGGACGGGTATTAAGGAGAAGAACCTTGGTGAGGAGCATGAAACTCCAAATAAGGTAGTCTTTCTAACCAATTCATTCAAAAAATTCATTTTTGAAGTTTTTCCTAATTTGTAAAGAACTGAATATGTGCTCCCTCGTCAGTTGAGACCCTCCATCCCGGTGGGAAGGTTCACCCACCGACCCTTATGACCCTCCCCACTGGTTCAAGGAAGGCACACCTGTAGAAAAACTTGTAATTTTTTAGGAACCGGTCCCGGACGAGCGATATATTTTCAACCACCGGTTGGAAAATTATCAACCATCAGGCAGAAACGTCCCCGGTGGTTGAAAATATTTCACCCTCTTGTTCTAGGAAGGCATATTTTCTGAAATGCTTGTTAGTTTATTGGAACCGGTCCCCGACATGGGACACATTGTGAAACTCTGGTTAGATAATTTTCAACCGTCGGGGAGAAATTTCCCTGATGGTTGAGAATATTGCATCCGCAGGTACGTGGCCTGTCACGCAGCGCGTGTGGTGACAAATAAATTTATGAAATAATTTTTGCTTGGTGAATGTAAGATGAGGAGAAGCTAATCGATTATTGCATGGTAAAAGATGAGGTAATAGAGGACCCTTTCTCTGCCGATTATAGTCATTTCTTCAGCACAAAATCTCACTATACGCAAGAAGAATTGATCGATTGGATTAGGCAAACCGTGATAGACAATGGTTCTATAGTTATATTACATATTCGCGATAGACAAACTAGAAAAACTCCGAGAATCATTTTTGTCTGCCTGAGATATGTAAATTACACAAAGTTGGTAGATCCGAAGAATCTTAAAAGGAAGTCTACCCGGACCAAAAAATGTGGATGTCCTTTCACCCTTAAATAAAAGAACGTAGATGATGATTTATGGGGCTTATAGGTCGTATGCGGCGTTCACAATCACGATACTACATCCTTCAAAGAAGGTATTTGTACTTGGGACGATTAAACAAAAAAAAGTTGGATTTTGTAGTTAGTTCTACGAAAATAGAATCATGTCCCTGTGACATTCTTGGGGGAGTACAAAAATTGAACCCTAAGAATTCTTCGTCCATGCGCACCATGTACAACGCTCAACTAAAACAACGGAAGATCGAGAAAGGCGGTCGCTCGTAATTCCAATACTTGCTGGGTAAACTAAAGAGGTTAAACTATTAAGAATGGAATAGACCATCTGAAGACGGAAGCGATACCATAGGTGAGCTTTTCTTCGCATACCTGGTTAGTTTGGATTTGTTACAGACATTTCCAAATGCCATTGAAATGGATAACACGTACAAGGTAATAAAATACGGGATGTTATTGTATGAGGTTGTTGGAGCCACTTGTACCAGGAAAACTTTCTACATCATATTTGAATTTTATATCCGGAAAACAAATATTGAGAGCTACAAATGGGTGTTAGAATGCTTACATTCATTGATGGTCACTCACTCTATCAAACCACCTTCATCATTTTGATGATAGAGAATTATCGTTGGTGAAGGCGGTGGAGGAAGTGTTCCCCAATGCAACACAAATGTTGTGTCGATGGCACATTAACATGAACATCCTAGGGAAAACAAAAAAATCATCAAAGATAATCAAGTATCCAACACGTTTTTCAAAGTTTGGAGTCAAATGATGTTGGCGGAAACGGAGCTATTCTTCAACAACCATCGGTTGGAATTGCACCGTGACGTCAAAGAATATCCAAAAGCAATTGAATATACCGAAAGGTGGTTAGGATCGTACAATGATAAGTTCATCACGTGGAAAACTAACAAGTCATTGCATTTTAGTAACAAAACCATAAACCACGTGGCGAGCGCTCATTCCACCCTCTAGCGTTTCCTTAGTACGAGCAAATGTAACTTCGAGTCTTTTTATTTGGAGTTGCATAATTTGATCGAATTGCAACACGGGTACATCAAGGTGTAATTTGAAAAGAACCACTTGTTAGCCCTGCAAATATTTGCTAATATTGTGTGCGGGAAGCTAAAAAACAACATCTCCCACAATGTTTGGAACGTTTTCCAAAATAGTAGAATGTGCCCGCAACATGACAATCGCGGATGACATACCTTGAACTTGTGTAATACAAACTACACACGGTATACCTTGCGCTTACGAGATCTACGAATTTGTTGCCAACAACTTAAAGGTTCCTCTAAATTTATTTCACGATCATTGGAAGAGGTTAGACATTCTTGTATCTACCAATCTTACGACGATTGATAAACTAGTATGTGATGTCATGGACTCCAATGATGAATAACGCATAGACTATGTTTATAAGAAATGGTTTGTCATCGTCTATCCATTAACAACTTCCATATTGAGCCTTTAGTTAAGTTAAAAGTGCGCGATCGTTCATCTTCCAAATGTAAGTTGTCTATTACCGCATCCGAATCATCCACTAAACGCGAAAAATATTATCACGAGCATGCACTACATTCTGAAAAATCTAGTTCGCCATAGTTTGAAAAAAACGTTCAAACCTCTGACCGCAAACTCGCGTAAAAGGAAAGAAATACTAGTTCCCAAACGTGGTAGGGAAAGGGTAGCTTTGAAAAAGGTAGCGTTATTCTAACCCAAGCACGTGGGATGCTTTCTAGTGGAACGGTCGGTTGTAGTTCAAGTTCTAAGATGTCGACTAAGGAAAGTTTGTTTGATACCAAAGGATACCTAAACAAATACCCCATCTATGTTAGGTATTTCATACCGTCCATCACCGATGTTAAATTCGATGACCACTGCGGGCACCGCTCGATTGTGTTTGCCTTGAAAAAGCAACAAGATAGGTGGAGGTTGATTAGGGATGCCATATACAATGAGCTTATGGATTACGCATTCGTGTATGTGAAGAAATTTACAAGCATGGAAGATTTGATAGATATTGCGGAGCGTGTGAAGTGCTCTAGCGATGTCGCTATTAACGATCGTTGGATGTCCATGCCCGAGATGGGAGTCGCGATCTCAAATATGTTTAACTGCATAATCCACTTCGTAGGATAGTATCGAACCATAGATGTTGGCTTCACTTCTCTTCCGTTAAAAGGTGCACCTCCTCTGATATCAAACCGGTTGGAAATTGGATTAGGTCGGGTCAACTCCAACCACTTTGTGAACGTAAGTATTTCTTTACATTGTCGGTTAGTTTAAACCTTTCAACATCTATTTTATCGTGTCTTTGTTTTTTAGCTTGGGATTTTGGTAGAGGCCCCATATGTGAGGAAACATCATTGTTGTCTAAAGTTGCGTTCACCAGAACCAGAAAGTTGGGCATTACCAATTCTCTCTCGTTGCAAGAGATACAAAAAAATTAAAAATCGTAGCCTCAAAGTAACTTATTTAGCCGCTTTTGTTTAAACACTTGTTTATTGTAATATGTTTATGATTTGTCATGTTCAAAAGTTGTACATTTTCTAGTTTATGATAACGTTAATTTAAAAACATTAACATTGACTTATTAATTGCTTCACATTAATTTAAGACATTACACAATTTAATACATTACATAATTAGATACATAAGTGCAAACAACAAAAATAGATAGATAGTAGACACAGTTGATATTGTAGATACAATTCATTGTAACAGATAGTTCCATCCATGCTCAGAGTATTTTTGGAAAGGATATTCTCCATCATCGCTACTTCCATTAGGAGTTGGGTAGTACTAACGTTGGTGACTATGGTGTCCGTTTTCTCTTGTAGTTTGTGCTTCACATGTTCGAAACTTTGAAATGTCATACTGAATACATTGTGGGTTTTGCATTGGACTTCACAATGTAATAACTTCATTGGTATAGTTGGCACAATGTTCAAATAAGCTAACACGTCGGTCACTTCTTCGCGTCCGCGTGGTTGAGGCATCATACAACCCGTACAAGATCCCTCCCTACCGTGCATGAAGTACAATCTGCATAAAACAGCATCAACGAAGTTAGAAGTCTCTTGCGACATTGAGCCTTTCACAATCTCATATCCTTTTATGAGGTTTGCATCTTTGTGCACATTCAAATCTGAATCACCCATTCATATATTTTTTATGTATAATGCTCGAGCGTGGTTCCACTACATATAGATGGGTATTTGGCGGAAATTCCCTAAAAAAATAGTAAGAATTAGATAACTTCTGGCAGGTTACCCAATTTTGGTGAGAATTTTGGAAACAGTTTTTAACAACCTTCACCCAGTGGGGTGGATATTGTCACCCGTCGGCCCAAATATTTTCAACCGTCGGGCTAGAAATTCCCCACCGGTTCTATATTTTTCAACCGACGGGGCAAATAAACAATAAAGTAACTAAACTATGATGTTTTTATTTAGTTCCCAACCGCCGGTTGAAATATTGTCAACCGACGGGGTGGAATTTCTCAATAGGTTGGGCTCTACCTACCTAATCGCGATTCTCATGCTGGCGGACTACCAACCCACCTCTTGTAAGAAGGAAGACAATATAATTGGTCTACATCCCTGCCATGTAAGAAATTTTCAACTAGCGGGGTGGAAACTTACCCGCCGATGGAGAATTTTGAACCGACGGGGATGCAGACCATATTCCAATTTACTTTGAAACTCATTTGTTGATTTATCACCGGGTGGGGCCGGAAGTTTCACTCGTTATGGGCAGAAGTTTCACCCAGTGGGGGGAAACTTCCTCACTGGTTGAGAATATTTCAACCGACGGATCGCATGAGCTGACCCGGCTGGGAGAGGCAGTGTTTCAACCAAATAGTATCTAGCACGATTTAACACTCCGCAAGGAGTTAACGAAACCAAAAGGTCCAACATAAATCACATACACACCAATTAATCTAACATAGAGCAACATACGAACTATAACAAACATCCAATATAAAATAAAACAAACATACAATATAAAATTAAATCTAATATAACAAACATAGCTTGATTGTTATGTTGTAAAACATTCAGAATACCTAATAAGTTCTTCAAAAGTACGAAACTAAAACAAAAAACACACTATCAACAAACCAAGGAGGATAAGAAACCACAAACTTGTCATTTGAAGCACGTTTCTTAGAAAAGACATGAGCTCTTCCAGACTATCTTCCAGAGGGTGAACACGATTAATCGTGTTAATTGTAGCCAACGTAGATCATCCATCGAGGTTGTGCTTATTTATGTGAAACCAACCATATTTCACGGCATAAGCTACGTACTAAGGGGTGAATGTCATACGGCTTGTTGCCAACCGTTGTGAATACTTATCGATCACGAACAAGTGGTCCATCCAGTTGGTCCAATGTCGAGCGTCAACATAATAATGTAGATTGTCAACTCTGGTGAGACCAGATCGAGCAGCAATGGGATCCAATGGCTTCTCTTGGATCCAACCAACTGCCACATCACTCGATCTGGATGGTATGTCTTGGTCACAAACATAAGGCGAATAGGGTTGCGATACAACCCTATACCTGCTCTGGAAACGCTTGTCGAATATCAACGTAGATATGAAAAATCACCTGCAAATAAACAAACACATAAACATGTAATAAATAAGCACATAAATTCATCGATGATGTAAAAATTAAAGGCATTTATCACGAATACTTGCATCCATTTCTTTTTAAGAAGAAATGATGTAGGTTAGTACGGCTTCCCATGGATGTTTGTCCCGGTAAGATTTTTGGGCAACCACAACAATGTCTTCGGATCGGTTGGGCTGTAACCATTATCCACCGCAACCTGGAAGATTGGGAAATGGTCGTAGACCCGGTAGTCCAACAATGGGCTAAAAATCTTGGTTAGTCACCGGAGTTGGTCACTTGTTTCAAAACAACCACTTATTTAATTTTATATCAAAACAGTCACTTTGTTTCACCAGTGGTCACTAGTGTTGGTTTTTTTTTTGCATTTTTAGTCACTGCTAGTGACCATAAATGTAAAGAAAACAAACAAAAATGGCAATTTTGAAACAAATATAACTTGAATGGTAGTTTTGAAACAAGTGCCTAACTCTCGTGACTAACGAAGGTTCTTAGCCTCCAACAATGCTGAGAAACCAACTAAACTCTTCAAGAAGTGCCTCAAAACTACTCACAAGCTCTTATACAACCATATCAATGATCATGTGCCTCACACAAACTCATCAAGCTTCTCCAAGTGCTCGAGATGAGCGAGAAAAATGGATTTGAAGTTTTTTTGGCTCGTGTTAGTGAATATGGTACATCCGAGAAAGAAAAGAGTGTATGCATGAGGCTATGTTTGTTCATCACATCCGTAAGCGGGACATTCAGATCCAGATACTCGTCTTTCCAAAATATTGACCTTCGCCATCGAAGGTCGAAACCACTCGCATCGTCTGCCTTCATCTCTTCTTCCACTTGTCCACTCGAAACTCCCAACAACTAGGCATATTGGTCGTACATCTGATTTGGCGTTTGGGTCTCGAGCGGCTTGATAATTCTCCCTTTAACCTGGATGCCGGTAATGAAAAACACGTCGTCCAACGCAATAGTAATCTCACCGAAGCAAAACTAGAAGATGTTGGTTATGCCACCTTTCGTTGAAGACCTTGTCCGACTGAGAGTTAGAATTGAATTTCGGTAAGTGGCGCATAAGAGACAAAAATGGAGTACCTTCCTAGGAAGCCTTCAACCCTTGTTGGTTTCTCAAGTCACATTGACCTAGTAGGTCGTATTTCAATTGGCCCGTAATGCAGGAACTGGGCTGAAACAAATAAAAACATATCAATATACCACAAAATAAATTAAATAAAGTAAAAAAATAAATTATTTAAGTCATAAATTATTACGTCGGCGATAAAAGTGTTGTAAGCCTCGTGATGTATGTAGTCTAAGAGCTAAATTATATTATTCTGCGAAAGGAAGAAGATCCTCTAGTCATTCAGATCGTTGAGACGCACTTGGCTACACACGAATAGCTCTAATACATCATTTTCTTTCTCCTTCTTCCCTTTGTAGTCCATAAGGGTAGGATTCTCAAAATTACGCTCCCTCACGCCAGTAAATTTTTTACATTGTAAAAATCGCTCAGAATGCTCCGCGGATAGAGAATCCTACCCTCATGATTTATTTAGTTTCTAAGTTACGCTCTACGAATAAATTCAGATTTTTCTTATATATTTTTTAAAGCTATAAACGGTTATTCGTCGTTAATCGTGCACCACAATAGCGAGCACATTGTGGCGGCATTTTGAGAGCTCGTAGCTGGTGAGTTTAGTTACTAAGAATGTTGCCTTAGGTTAAAGTAATACGTGATTTCTAGAGAGAGAGTGTTTAGAGAGAGAAAGTCAGAGCACAATTGAGTTAGATAAAAAAGTGTTCAACCCCTTTATTAGTCCAGCCTTTCCCTTTACATAGAGGCGCTAAGACTCAGCTTCAAACTGAAAACGGTCACATAAAAGAGGGTAAATTACCTTTAGTCCTCAATAGTATTATATAGTCATACTTTTTCTACTAAAGTTATATTATTTACATTTTAGTACTTAAATTCCTACTTCCATATCAGTATCCCCCCTAGTTCTCATGTCAGTAAATGAATGAGAACTAAATATCTTTGACAAGTATCACAACTTCGAACTAAATTTTTAGCATCGTTCATATTTGTAGGCCCTGCAAGTAAAACTCGTCATGATAAAGCATTAAACCCGCAATGAGCTGACCCTTCTCCATTATGCAATTTTGATAACACCTCTTGTGATTCTTTCTTGTCTAGACATCGTAACGATGAACTCCTTAATGTCTTTTTATACAATATTCCATCTAACACTATGTATACGAAGGCTTTACCTCTCTATTTTTTGGCCAACCTCGTATCATCTGGTAATGTTCCTTGAGTAAAACAATTAAGAATATATGTTCGCCAATCTCCTCGAATTTCATCGGATGTGACAAAGAACTCCTCTATACATTCGCACTGACTGGATTGAGTAACAATTGAAGGATTTTCTTGTAGCAAAATCCAAGGATATTCCTCCTTATAAGCAATATTTGCTAAAGAATCAACAACCATGTTACTTCTATTCAAGAACAAAAATTTCGAATAACAACATTAAATTCCGAAATTCCCGAAGCTATAAAATCAAACAATCCTTTCTTACTTCGGAAAATCCAGATACCTGATTTGCTAACAACTGAGAATCCGTTTCCAAGTGTACTGAAGTTACTCCACATATTTTCCCAAATCTTAAACCTACCAAAGCAGCTTCGTATTCAGCTTCATTATTCGAAGCATGAAAACCAAATTTAATAGATTGAATCATTGTTTCTCGAGTTGAAGATATTAAGTGAACCCCAGTTATGCACCCTGAAACACTAGACCCTCCATATGTCCGAACAATACAACTCAAATGTACTGGTATATTATCTTTACATTTTTCAATACCCGATCTGCTCGAATGGAATTCAACAAAAAAATCTGCTAATACTTGGGCTTCAATTGCAGTTCGAGATGTGAATAAAATATCATAATCCCCAAACTCCACTGACCACTTGGTCATTCTTCTCGAAATATCAGGTCGTTGTAAAACATTTTTCAAAGAGAATGAAGTTCGAACTTCAATGGCTTAAAAATAGGGGCGCATTTTCCTAGCAGCAATCATCAATGCTAACGCTAACTTTTCCAGTTTCAAATACCTCTTTTCTGCTGCCATTAGACTTTTACACTAGCCTCGGAATACCTGAATCTTCACTTATCAACACCGCGCTTAGTGCAAAATCAAATACCGCAATGTAAAAAAAGACCTTCTCTCTATTTCAACGTTTTGACAATATTTCTGGTGATGATAACAAATTTTTATATTTGTGAATGCTGCCTCACATTCCCATGTTCATTCAAATCTGTTTGGTCCTTGTAAAACTTGAAAGAAGGGAAAGCATTTGTCAGAAAATCTTGAAATAAATCGGTTAAGTGATGTTAAACTTCCTGTCAGAATTTGAACTTCTTTAATGGATCGAGGTGAATTCATCGCTATCAGGGATTTCAACTATTCTGGTTCAGCTTCTATTCCTCTTTCACTGATGACATAGACCAAAAACTTCCCTGACCGAACTCTGAAGGTGCACTTTTCAGGATTTAGTTTTTACCTGATTGCCCTCAAATTCAAAAATGCTTCCTCTAAATCGTCAAGATGCACATTATCCTTCAAACTTTTTATTACCATATTGTCTATATATACTTCCATATTTTTTTTCAGATCTAAGTAGCAAAAGCTTTATTCATCGATCTTTGATAAGTGGCTCCAGCATTTCTCAATCCAAAGGGCATAACCTTATAGCAATGTAATCCTCTATTAATTATTAAGGTCATACATTCTTGATCTTTTGGATCCATCTGAATCTGATTGTATCCTGCAAAAGCGTCCATGAATGTTAGTATTTTATATCCCGAGGTAGAATCAATCAGTTGATCTATTCGAGGAACAGGAAATGGATCTTTAGGATATGCCCTATTCAAGTCTAAAAAATCTGCACATATTCTCCACTTCCCATTCTTCTTTTTTACCACTTCCGGATTTGCCGTCCACAAAGGATATTGTGACTCCCTTATGTGTCCGACCCTAGATAACCAGTCCACCTTAGAAACAATTGCTTCTGCTTTCTCCGAGGAGAATGCCCTTATTTTCTGAATCACTGGCTTCACCTTTGGATCAATAGCCAAACGATGACGAATTACCTAGATTGGTTACATCCTCCATTTTCCAAGCGAAAACGTCCAAGTTAGCAGATAAAATGCAAGCAATTGTTGACGTAAAAGTGGGGTTAGTAAGGTTCCGATTTGAAGCACTCTTTCTTTAGAAAAAGTAAACTCCTTTATTTCTTCACTTACTGTTAAAGACCCTGGGGTTTCCCTTGGATCGTCAGCTATTTCTTCAATATCCGAGGTTAACGCCTCTGACTGCTATTCATACATCAAACCTTCATGGTTGGCTCCTCAAATTTGAAGCACAGTAGCATAACATTCTCTAGCTACTTTTTGGTCGCCTCAAATGACCCCAACTCGGTCCCCGATAACATAATTGAAACATTGGTGAACTGTTGACACAACCCCATACATTCTAGAAAGTCATGACCTTCCAAAAATAGCGTTGTAGTTCGTGGGGTAGTCCACCACTACAAAGAACTTGGACCTTCTTCTTGAATAGTCTTTTTCCCAAACTCACTTCTCCCTCGAATTCCCCAATCACACAAGCCGTTACTCTCGTAAGTCCTATAATTGTTTGTTCTGATTGAGAAATTCGAGGTGGATTTATCATTCTATCATAAGTTGATTTAAAAAGGACATTATAAGAACTGCCAATGTCAATAAGCCCACGTCGAATTTGGATGCAAGCCACCTCTGCACCGATAACCACTGCGTCCTCATGCGGTGTTGTTGTTCCCCACAAATCATCCTCATCGAATAGGATAAAAGGAATGACCCTTTTTCCATACAAATGTGTGGACATTTTCCGTTCAATTTGAGTAGTCAAATTGACAACATGCCTCTTCCTCGAGCTATCAGAGTTACCGGTCATTGAATCACCCCCAAAAATGGCTAACGACTCAAAACAATTACATAAATCTTGCACACGCCCCTTTTCTATTAGCTCTTCAACTCCAATCAAAATCAACCTGTTCAGATTGTTCTCCACATATTCCGAAGAAGCATCAAATTCTTCAGCTTTCGAATTTAAAATCATCAAATTCTCAACTGGCGCAGCTGGATTAGCCTTCGAAGTTGACGCTGCATTTTTCGAACCACTCCCTTGTGACTTCACATAAGTCAAAAGCTTCCAATTTTTTTATCAAGATCTGAACCTCTTTTTCAAAGAAATGAAATCATTGGTATCATGTTCGATGTCTTCATGATACCTGTAGTATTTATTATTCCGCTCCTCCCTTGGCCTACTTATTGATCTGGCTTCCTAAAATTTACGAAGCTTTTATTCTTATCAAAGATTACAGCTACATTCTCTGTCAAATCAGCATAATACTCTGGCCTAACCTATTGATTTGGCTTTGGTCTGCTATACTTATAGGATGGAGCATGATTTGAATATCCACCAGTTCGAGGTGGCAAGTTGTTTTTCTTTTGATGTGCCTCTTGATTACCGTTTGAGGGTTGCCCTTGGTTATTGGCTACCTGACTCGAATTATTTGGAGTACTAACTGGTTCTCATTGAACCCTAGTTGACTCCTTAACCATAATTTGATCCTCTACTTGAGCCATGAATGCTCCAAAAGTTAGAGCTCTCCTCTTTGTAGTTTCATTGGCCAAATCCCCTGGCAATGGACCTTGGTGAAAAGCTGTCATCGCCACATGTTCTTCACAATTGTCCAAACTTGCTTTAGTCAAAACAAACCTCTTCGTATAATCCTTCAATTTCTCTCCAGTTGTTTACTTACACTGGATAATTGTATCCCCATTTTCTATCATTTCCTTACTCCTCACAAACTGCCTTCGAAAAGCAGTGTAAAATTCCTTTAAATTTGAGATGGATCCCCTCAAAATCCGGTTATACCACTAAAATTCGTTTCTTTAAAAGTTTGCAAAAATACACGACACACTAGTCAATCATCATTATTCAAAATTCATTATGTAGTTCTTAAATTGTTCGATGTGGTCACCGGGATCTTGCATCCCATCGAACTTCTCCACCTTAGCAATGTTAAAACGTTTCAGAAGCGTTATAAATCGAATCTCACTTGTTAACGGACAGTTCCTCTAATTGAAACCTTGCACAAACTGATCATTAGTTCCCATTAATGCATACAAATTTCGATCAGTCTCAGCATACTGATTCGAAGTATTGCTTTCACA
Organism: Limnanthes douglasii subsp. nivea; assembly: GCA_036936605.1. Taxonomy (NCBI): domain Eukaryota; kingdom Viridiplantae; phylum Streptophyta; class Magnoliopsida; order Brassicales; family Limnanthaceae; genus Limnanthes; species Limnanthes douglasii. Next base: position 61,538,696 of record JAUPFV010000002.1, on the reverse strand, counting down.
CTACGTCGAACGAGGAACGTTGTCCCTTTTCGATTTGTGTTCCTTTTTATGCTTCCTCAGCTGTTCTCTTTTCGGTTCCTCTATCGAAGAACTCCTATATCTCTTAAAGCCTAAAGAAGAGCTTTCTACCTCTTCATCACTAGAGGTTACATACTTTTTCTTATCTTTTTTCCCTGTGCGAGAGGAATAACGCTCTTTAGGAGATTTGAATCATGTTTTCTTATATTCACTTATAGCATGCCTACCAGCACAAGATCAATCAGATTGATCTACCATATCTACTTTCTGATTTTCTTGTCTCACCTCAGATTTGAGCTTCGCTGGGTGAATTTCTTGTTCTCTTTGTTCATATTTTTCGTTAAGCATGTTTATTTTGTTTGAAAACTGATTCATGTGCATCTCAATGTATGATTGAGTTTGGATCAGAGTTGATCCATCCAGCCTGTTTTCATTTCTTTGCAAATCATCTTTTAAAGTTTCCATCACCGATCGAAGTGACAGATTATTTTCGGGATTCATTATATGGAATTCAAACGAAAAAACAAGAAGATTTTACTAAAATTCGAACAGGCAAGTCACTGATTCTTAATCATCTCTAGTGGAGTCGCCAATTTGGTGAGTTCAATTACTAAGAATGTTTCCTTAGGAAAAAGTAATATGTGAATTTTAGAAAAAGAGAGAGAAAGTTTTTAGAAAGAGAAAGTCAGAGCACAATTTAGTTAGATAAAAAAGTTTTCAACTCCTTTATTAGTTCAGCCTTGCCTTTTATATAGAGGTGCTAAGACTCAGCTTCAAACTGAAAACGGTTACATAAAAGAGGGTAAATTACCCTTAGTCCTCAATAGTATTACATAGTCATAATTGTTCTACGAAACTTATATTGTTTTTATTTTAGTCCTTAAATTCGTACTTCCATATCAGTAGCGACAAACGTTGTTCTCCCTGGCGACGATTAAATAGAGGGCCAGGCTAGAAAAAAAACTACATTTTGATAGATCTCTCACCCTACCGCTCCTTTTTTCTCAAACTCAAACTTGAATTTCCCAATTTATCATTTCCATCCTAACTAATTACAACCATGTCATTTACCTCCTAAAATTGCATAGAATCTGAAAACCCCTAAAAATACCCTAAACCCTAACTATTTACTACCCTAAAACCCTAAAAGAAACATTCCACAAGCCAAATTCACAAAATCGATTATGTTTGTAAAAGCATGATTGTAGGCTTTGTTTTCATAGATTAGTGTTGTACAGTTGTTTCTTACACGCAGATCCGTCGATGTGGCTTCGATTTTATTGGAAATGATGTTATTTGGATAGGTCTAGGATTTCTAGTTTTGCAGGTGCTCGTCACACGTTCAGTGCTACCAGATTTGTGTTCGTCACATGCGACAAAGCCCAACTTTTTATTGTAATTACAATTTTTTGTAAATCTAGGATAATAAATACAAAAAAAATAGAAAAAATAATTCTATTTAATTATCTTAAAAGAGAAGAAAACAAGTTCAAAGACTAAAAATTCGTATGAGTGAATATTGGATAATAAATAACCAATAATTATTTTTATACCCTAATAAATACTCAATAATGTCGAAATATAATAATTCTTCGTATAAATTTAATAACTTATTGACTCTTAAAATTAATTAAAATTTCAAAATTAAATTTTATATTATATGTGGTTTACCTTTTTTTATGTGTTAGGTATTTTAATATTTTGTAATATTATCGTATAATTAGTTAAACTTTCAACGTTAAGTAATGAGTTATAATTTAACATTAAAATATGATAATAGATTTTATATTATATAATTAATCATTTATATTAAATTTTTATAATATTTTTTTATATTTAAAAATAAATCAAAAGTTTTATTATTAATATTTTATGTTACCAATAATAATTATGAAACTTTTGAAAATTTCAAAATTAAATTTTATATTATATGTGTTTACCTTTAAAACTCGTAATAGATATTTTATTATTTCTTAAAATTATTATGATATTTTAATGTTTTTTAATATTATTGAAAAAATAGTTAAAATTTTAAAGTTGTGTAATGTGTTCTAATTAACATTAAAATATAGTAATCGATTTTATATTATATTATTAATTATTTAAAATCAAATTTTTATAATATCTTTTTTTATATTTAAAAAAAATCAAAAGTTTTAATATTAATTTTTTCAGTTACCTATTATTATCAATTTTTTAAAATTTCAAAATTAAATTTTATATTATATATGTGGTTTACCTTTAAAAGTCGTAAGAGCTATTTTTTTGGTGTAATAAATAATTAAATTAATTTAAAAAGTTCATGCAAGTACCTAGGGCATACCCCGAGGAAATTTGACTACATAAAAACATCAAAAGCTATAAAGCTATCGAAATAACGAGAGCTACAAAACAACAATAGAGATATGGAAAATCGTAAATAAGACTCGTAAGATAGACTCGTCGAGACCGTGCTGGGACAGGTAGTGCAAGATAGACACGTCAAAACCGTGCAGGTGCAGATAGAGCAGGAAAAACTCGGCAGCGGGAAGTCGAAGTAACTCAAGAGCTGCAAAAAGGAAAAGGAAAAAAGTAAGTTAATACATAGGTTAAATAGGACAGCTAATCTTGGTGCCTTGAAATCTTAACCGTAAATCATTTAAGATTTGGTTAAAAATTAAAGAGGCAGGGGTGGGAGGGGAACCAAAAATTCTTGAGTTCCTCTCACGCCAGACGCGGTAGATGACCGCGTTAAAGCAAGCATGACAGATGTGGCGGTTGCGAGAGTGGGGCCAATTGGAGGCCTCACTGATCCAAGATTGCCAGCTGGGAGCGGAAATTGAGAAGATCAACTTAGAATTCATGGAGTTCCATAGACTCTTAGAAAAACTACAATCATAGAGGAGATGAGCTGTAGTTTCAGAGTTTGAGTTGCAAAGGACGCAACTAGGTGGAGAGTTTAAGCCCCAAGTAATTAATTTGTCCCTAGTGGATAACTTTCCAAGAATTTCAAGCCATAAGGTAAAGGAGTGTCGAGGGATGTTATATTTATTCCAGACTAACCCGATTCACCCCACAATGGGGCGGGGGTACGAATGACGTTGTACGTGTCTTTGATAGTGAAGTTAGGGTTGCTTGCCTTCGCACTCCAGTAGTGAAAATCGGATGAAAGGATGATGAATGGGGGAAGCTTAACAATGATATTGTTGAGCTCCTGGAGATTTCCGTGACTTCTGGCCCTGGCGGATCTAAAGTTGATAGGCCACTGCCAAAGTCCATCTCGAATAAAATTGGAGACCTTGAAATTCTTACCGAGTCTAGAATCGTTGATGATACTTTGACCGTAATGCTTGGCTAAAGAGGTCGGAAGGAGCCAAGGGTCATACCAGAATGAGGTGTTCATTCCGCTACCAATTGCAACCCTGTACAAGTTACTAGTCAAGTGGCGTAAATTTAAGATTTTCCTTCAAGCCCAGGAAGGTTTGGAGCCAGAGTCAAGGTTCCAAAAGTTTTTATTTTTTATTTTTTCTGATTTAACCCAATCACTCCATATAGAATGCGAGTTGCTACTAATAATAGACCAAAGGTGTTTGAGGACGGCCGCCTGATTCTATATTTTTAGGTCTATGATCCCAAGGCCGCCCTCACATGTGGGAGTGGAAACATCAAACCAGGCCACTTTAACCCCATAGATTTTCATAGTCGGTCCAGACCAAAGGAAGCGACGAAGGTATTGGGATAATTCCTTCAGCACCCTCAAGGGGAGGATGAAGATGGAAGACCAATAGACTTGGCCAGCGAAAAGAACCGATTTAATAAGCTGGAGTCGTCTAGCATAAGAGAGGTGTCTAGAAGTCCAAGAGTCAATTTGAGACGTAATTTTGTGTAAAAGAGGACGACAATCAGAATGGGAGAGGCGCTAGTAAGAAGGGGAACTCCCAAGTATTTTACAGGTAAATGACCTTCAACAAAGCCAAGAGTAGACAAGAGAGAAGATCGAAGAGTATCATTCATTCCAGAGAGGAAGAGTAGACACGTAAGAGCTATTTTAATATTTTTGAAAATTATTATGATATTTTAAAATTAGTTAAAATTTTAAAGTTACGGATTATAGTTAACATTAAAATATGGTAATATATTTTATATTATATTATTAATAATTTAAAATCTAATTTTTATAATATCTTTTTTATATTTAGAAAAACAAAATAAAAAGTTTTATTATTAATATTTTATGTTACCAATTATTATGATAAAATATTTTTTAAATATTTACGTGTAACGTTTTCCAATGAATTTTAAAGGTAAACCATAAATATAATATTAAATTTAATTTTGAAATTTTAATTAATTTTAACCGTCAATAAGTTAATAAATATATATTAAGAATTATTATATTTCAAAATTATTGGTATTTATTGATGAGTCCGGTTTTTATTACCACTCACTATGGGGACCGGACAGGGGAAATTCAGACAAGATCCACTCACTGAATCATCCAAACTGAACTAATGTATTAAATACCCAACCACTTTCATTAATGAGGGTAATGAAAATTAAATACAACCAGGCAGCTCAAGTCTCTAACTACAATCTATCCAAACATTAAATACCTTTGAAACACCACCAAACTCTGGACAAAATTACCCTCAACCAAAAACAAACCACACCATTTATTAGAGTTAAGAAAAAGTATTGGGTATTTATTATCAATATTCACTCTTACTGTTTTTTACTCTGCAAACTTATTTTCTTTTATTTTAAGATAATTAAATAGAACTATTTGTTACTATTTTTTTCTTTGTATTTATTATCCAATTAGATTAAAAAAATGTAATTAAAATGAAAAGTTGGGCTTTGTCGCGTGCGACAGTTAGGTCTCAGCGTCGCATGCGACAATAACCCTTTCTGGTCGCACGACCTTGCAACGAACACAAATCGGGTAGCATGCAACGTGCGACGAACACCTGCAAATAACCGTAGATCTTTCAAAACAACATCATTTCTAACAAAATCGACGGCTCTGCATATAACAAACAACTCAACAACCCTAATCTTGAAAACGAAGCCTAAAATCATGCTTTTTAAAAACAGAATCGAAAAACCTAATTTTGTACCATTTAAACACAGCGAAATCTTGAAAACATTTATAGTGTGAGGCTTGTATGGCTTATCTGAATGTTGTTGTTGATAAGGTGGGATAATTTTGACACTACCCTTTATATCAATCCGAATGAAAGTTCAGACAAAACCATTATCATGTCCAACTGAACAGAATAAATTAGTGGAACATGACTCAGCTAGGTGATGGTATTTTCATCTCTTGGGCTAGTGGGTTCTTAAACTTAACCCAAGCCCACAAACTGATCTGAAAGGCCCATGGTTCATTACTTAAATATAAATACCCCAACCACTTTCATTAATGTAGGTAATCAAAATTTACTTCTAGCACACACCTTAATTATCTCTCTATATTTCACCTTAAACATTAAATTCCCAAAACACTTTACAAAATTACCCTCGATAAAAAACAACCCACACCAAATTGGCGACCACAATGGGAGCAGGACGGTGCCTGAATTTCACATTCAAAACCAGCAAACAAAGTAGTTCAAATGGATCTGAATGCACAGAATGTTCCACCTCCTAAAGTGGAAGTAGAAAAAGAAAATAATAAGTACACCGTTAAGGAGCGCGATCAGTTGAGGGCTGAGATAGAGGCATTGAGAGCGCTATAACAAGTAGAGAAAGGGGTTAAAGAAAAATCCAGTGCGCCGATGCTTCACCATACGGATAATCTTTGAGAGAACGAACAGTCTATAAAGACTCAACTTAGCTCTAAGAAAACGCATCAATCTAAACAGGTGGAGAGCTCCACCTCAAAATCCTCTAGGAGCTCATCTAATGATGCAGAACTTGAAGAGTCAGTCTCCTCGAGCAGTGATTAAGGAAAATAAAAAAATAAAATAAGGCTTACTAAAAAAAATTCAAGAAAAAAGAATAAGCATGTCATGTCCAAGAAACATCATGGGAATATAAAGGGTTCAGTCGATCAACATATTGAACATTTTGCTAATTGATCCCTTTGATTTCCAGTCTGAACCAGGTATTTTTGCTACTCCAAATGAAGATACTGTGTTTAGTCGTAGCAAAAGCTGGAGGTAATCACCTTTATCTGCAAAAATACTCCAGACATCTTCCCAAACGGTTTGACAGCTCTAAAATGGAAAAATACGATGGGAGCAAAGATCCGGACAACCATCTTTAGCAGTTTAAGAATTTTGTGATGAAATTTGACGATTACGCCAGACTGTAGTGCCCTCAAGTGGTATAATAGTCTCCCTCAAGGATCTATAATTGTTTTTGACATATTTTGGGTTGCTTTCCAGAGGCAGTTTGTAGGAAGGAATGAGCTTAAGGGTAATGGGGATACCATCATCCATTGCGCTCAGGAGCCAAATAAGTCTCTAAAAGAGTACATCAGCCAATTTCTGAATACAAAGAATGGGTTAGCAGACTGCTTTGAATAAGTTGCAATTGCTTCCCTCAGATAAGGTTTGAATCCGGGCAACTTAGCTGATTTAGTGACTCGGAAGAAGGCTATGACCTGGGGAAGGTTGTTGAATCAGGTTGGAAAACATATTAATGTTGAGGAAACAAAAAAATCCAGAGTGCCTCGCCAGATTAGGTCTGTCACTACAACATCAACACCTCAAGCTGTTAAATAGTCCGGTTACATATCTAAGGAAACTGGACAGGGATCTAACCGATCAAGGCAGAATTAGTTGCAATTGCTTCCCTCAGATAAGGTTTGAATCTGGGCAACTTAGCTGATTTAGTGACTCGGAAGAAGTCTATGACCTGGGGAGGGTTGTTGAATCAGGTTGGAAAACATATTAATGTTGAGGAAACAAAAAAATCCAGAGTGCCTCGCCAGATTAGGTCTGCCACTACAACATCAACACCTCAAGCTGTTAAATAGTCCGGTTACATATCTAAGGAAACTGGACAGGGATCTAACCGATCAAGGCAGAACATGTCCAAGCAGTATCAAAACCAACAGGTTAGAAATAAAAGGGGACCTTGGGTTCAACCTGAGTGGTTTGCTAAATTTTGGAAAAGCTTGGCTACAATATATGACAAAACTAAACATAAAGTACATTTTAGAAAACCAGAAGCGTTGCAATCTCCCAGAGAAAACTGGAGTACCCGTTTATGTAAGTACCATAATGACATTAGGCATGATACCCATGATTGTAAAAATTTGAAGCAAGAGGTCCAGAACCTCATTGGAAGGGGTAAGTTTGGGGCCTATGTTAAAAACAAAAAGGGGGGGGGGTCAGACCGGGTAATTCATAATACAATGCCAACACTCTCCGAACTACTCCTACAAGAAATCCTGGAACGTCCAGACAAGAAGATACTATGGTAATTACTGAAAGATTTGATGTAGACTTTGAGTACCTTGATCCGGATCAGAGTCGGAATTGGGTGGGGGTAATAACAGACAAGACTACTACAGTCATTGGCTTGATTAACTATTTTGAATCTTTGACCATTTTTTTTGGAGGGGGGGGGGGGGGCACTGTGACTACACCTTCTAGTTCTTCAAGGATGAGGCATGTCAACAGTTTGACCACCTAGTTGGAGGGAAGGATGTCCACACACCTGTACCAAACTCCATCTCCTTTCATAGTTTTCGATGAGGATGACCTAAGAGACATTGCAGGACCTCATGAAGACGCAGTAGTGATAGGGGCATCGATAGGCGGGAATGATATACGTTGAATCTTGTTTGACACGCGTAGTTCGGCAAACATTTTGTTTTTAAGCTCCTACAAGCAGATAAGAAACCCTTAGGTTATACAACATTCAAACAGAACTATTGTGGGTTTCACAGGGAGTTCGGCGGATGTGATTGGAGAATTTTAAGAATAAGTATTTTTGGGCAAAGGACCTTTTTAAAAAAATGGTAAGGGTATTGTTTGTGGTGGTGGATTGCCGAACATCTTATAATGCAATATTTGGAAGATCATGGCTCTCCAGAATACATATTGTGGCCTCTACTGTCCATCAGTGTTTAAAGGACGTTATCCAGGGACAAGTAGGTATTATCCGGAGCAGTCAGAAAGTAGCTAGGGAATGCTATGAAACAGCTTTCGCCTCTAAGTCTGTAGAGGCAGTCAAGATTAACAAAGATTAGCAGCTATTTCAGCCTTCCACCAATGAGAAAGAAATTGTTGATCCTAGGGAGGATCCCAATGTCATAATACCTATAGAGGAAGTTGAAATTCATTCCCTAGATGAGGGGAAAAGTGTTCAAATTGGTACCAATATGGCGCCGGGTTTGAAACACGGGCTATTATCTTTTTGAACGAATAATCTATATGTATTTGCAAGGTGCAATGGTGATGTTACCGGAATGCATGCTGATGTAATTTTTCATAAGTTGTTTGTAAGACCTGATGTCGGACCAGTTGTACAAAGAATAAGGTCCTTCTCTAAAGAACAAGCAGATGTAATTGTTCAAGAAGTTGATCGCTTGACCAAAATGGGCCACATCAAAGAATCTCAGTACCCATTATGGACTGCCAATCCTGTCTTGGTCAAGAAAAAGAATGGCAAGTGGCGCATGTGTATTGACTTCACTGATCTTAATAGAGCATGTCTCAAAGATCTTTATCTTGTCTCTTGAATAGAGCAATTGGTGGAATCCACCTCAGGGAACAAGTTATTTTCCTTCATGGATGCATTTTCAGGGTACAACTAAATACAAGTAGATCTGAAGGATCAAGATCATACCATTTTTATCACAAACAGAGGTCTTCATTGTTATAAAGTAATGTCGTTCGGACTGAAAAATGTTGGGGCCACTTATCAAAGGTTAGTAAATAAAGCTTTTGCTAGCCAGATTGGCAAGAATATGGAAGTTTATATAGATGACATGAAAATAAAAATCCTTGAGGAAGATGCGCACATATCCGATCTTCAAGAAACATTTTCCAACTTAAAGGCTGTGACTTTAAAGCTAAACCCTGAAAAGTGTGTTTTTGGAGTCCGGTCTGGAAAGTTCTTGGGGTTATGTAACAAGTGAAAAAGGAATTCAACCTCATCCGGATCAGCTTAATGCTCTATTAGCTATGGATCCTCCTCGGAGTACCAAAGAAGTTCAAAGATTAACCGGACGATTGGTTGCATTAAACAGTTTTGTTTCAAGATCAGTCAGACAAATGTGCTCTATTTTTCCAAGTGTTAAGGAATGCCACATATTTTAATTGGTCTCCATAGTGTGATTAAGCCTTTCTCGAAATCAAGAAGCATTTGTCTTCACCCAAGACTCTCTTTAAACCTGTTCATGGGGAAAATCTCTACATATATTTAGCTGTATCAGAATATGCAGTAATTGTTGTGCTAGTAAGAGACGTGGATAATTACCCTCGTTTTGTTTATTATATTAGCAAACGTTTGTTGGATGCTGAAAGAAGATATTTCAAGTTAGAAAAGTTGGACTTAGCTTTGGTAATTGCGGCAAGAAAAATGAGACAATACTTCCAAGCTCATTCAATTGTCGTTCAAACATCTTTTCCCTTGAAAAATGTTCTCCAGAAAGCTGACGTATCAAGCAGAATGACCAAGTAGTCAGTTGAGCTGGGTGATTATGATATTGATTTTGCACCCTGAACAACGATTAAAGCCCAATCAGTGGCCGATTTCTTGGTAGAATTCCATGCGGATAGGTCCCCCGGACAAATGCGAGACAACCAGCCTAAGAAAGAATGGGTAATCTGAACTGATGGCGGATCTAGTACTATGGGGTGTGGGGGTGGAATTTGTTTACCTTCTACCTATGGTGATACTATGTACCAGGCTATATATTTTGGTTTCAGATCCTCTAACAATGAATCTGAGTATGAAGAAGTTATAGCTGGTCTCAAGCTAGCCCTTATATGTGGGGCTAAAAGAGTCTGATTGATGAGTGACTCCCAACTACTTATTCACCATGCTCAGGGGAAATCTGAGGTAAAGAAAGAACAATTGATAAAATATTTGCTTATGTTGCGAGAAGATGTTGCAAGCTTCAAGAGTGTCCACTATGAACACATCTCTAGATCTGATAATACTCTGGCAGACTATTTGGCAACCATAGCTTATTTAGAGTCTTACCCTTGGATTCTGATGTTAGAGTGCCCATCAATACAAGAAAGCCAAGAAAAAGTCAAAGAGAATGAAGAAACTATGAGCAAATTTGTCATTCAACCCAAGGACTGGAGGTATTATAATTTTCCGTTTATTTCTGATGGGTTTTTACCTTCGGATAAAGCCATGGCTAAGAAAATTAAATATAAGGCTCATGGTTTCCTGGTATTAAGAGAAACTCTTTACAAGAAATATTTCAGCAGACCCCTCTTGCGTTATTTAGGATTTGAATAATCCCAAAATGTGTTATCTGAACTACATTACGGGGAAGGTTCTGCACACTGTGGCTACAAAGCCCTAATAAGAAGAGTCCTATTAGCAGGATACTTTTGGCCAACGATAATGGCAGATGCCAGAGATATGGTAAATAAGTGTGATCATTGCTAGAGATATGGAAATAAAATCCATGTGCCAGCGGTTCCTATCGAGTCCATATCTGAACCAATACCTTTTGATAGATTGGGGTTGGATCTAGATGGACCTCTTCCAATGGCATCCGGTGGATGTCAAACCGTCATAGTTTTTATTGACCATTTTAAGTGGATAGAAGTAGCTCTCCTATTTAGAAACACTTCTAAGGAAATTCTACAATTTATTATATGGTTCCCCGTAAGATCACCACAGATAATTGGACACAATTTGATAAGAAAGAGATGGAAATGTTTTGCACCTCCTTAGGAATTTAACACTGCTTCTCTTCTCCATTCCACCATCAAGCCAATGAGAAAGTTAAAGTTGATAATAAAAAAATATAGTTTAGACAGAAGAAGAATCTGGAGGGACCTGCAGGAAAATGGCCAAGTTATCTGCAAAAAGTATTGTGGGCTTACCAAATTACTACTCGGATTGCTGGACAAGAATCCCCTTTCGCCCTCGTTTATGGGATGGATGCAATCACATCTGTAGAAGCTACTTTAACTTTCTTACATAATCCAGAACTATTTCGAACAAGCAAATGGAACGGCAGTTAGGAATCAGTTGGATTTGATTGAAAAGAGAATAGTTAAAGCGCATTTAAGAACAACACACTATCAGAGTCTAATGAGGAGTAAATTTGCCTCCAAAATTAAAAGAAGAGATTTTCAATTAGGAGACAAAGTCTTAAGAAAAGGCTTTTTGCACACTAAAGAGAAGCAGTTCGGCAAGCTGGCTCCAAATTGGGAAGGTCCTATGTAGTATCTGAAAAAGTCAAACCATAGACATACAGACTTCAGGCCAAAGAGGGTAGAATATTAAAGCACCCATGACACGTTGAACATCTTAGGTTATACTTAGAATCACATCTCTTGTAAATATTTCCTTTTTTATACATTAATGTAAATATTAGGGGGGCATACTCTTTCCTACCCTGGTGGCGCGGGGGCATACGTTTTCCTACCTCGGTGTCCGGGTTTTTCAATAATAACTTATGCATTTTTCAAAAGTCTGGTGCAAAATTCTTCTTGACTTTACCATAGTATAAAGTGATCGGATATTGAATACCCATTAAACACCCCGATTCTCAAATATCTTTGAGTTGATCAGATTTGTTAAACACTGGATCACATTCATTAAAAATTTGTGATTGGAATCGTTTTATGATTATTAAACACTTATTTAGCGAATCACGAATATTGATGGTTATTTAAACATTGGCTACAAAGAGATAAACGAGATTCACACAAAGAAAGATACGATATGAAAACTTGATCGGAATAGACTCGATCCACAGTTCACAAATGCCATGACCATTCAAGGACTTTGATTCATGAGATAGAAATTCAAAAAGAATGCAAAAAATGCCTTGGTCGGCCAAAGAATTTAGTTTTAAACATAAAATAACAACAAAACCTTAGGGATTTTTCCCTTCGTCTTCTTTGTCACTTTTACCTTTCTTAGGACTTTTGAGTTTAGCACTTGAACTCTCACTAATTCTTTCATTTTCTTCAGAGTCTTTTCCGCTTGTGTAGTTGCACTTGTCGCCATCTTCCAAGGTATAGAAAAGGATATCATCGTACTCTACATATTTCCACAAAGGACCAATGGTCATTTTCGGAAAAGTCTCTTGAAATAGCAAGTTCATGTCGGACTTAATTCCATCATCTCTTTTCTCTAAAGAGTCCACCACTCCAGAAGCATACTTCTCTATTCTTGCAGCTATCTCTTCAACTTGCTTGTTTACTTAAGATGTATTCTCCTATGTTTTCTTTTTGAGAAGATTCTCCAAGTTGACCTTATCTTCGGATAAAGTCTTGACAGTATTATCCATAGTAGCTAGTTGTTCCTTCAAAGTTTTGATCTCGTTAAAGGAAGAAGTTTCCAGTCCGGAATACTTGGTCTGGAGATCTTTTTTAGCATCTTGTGACTTGCGCAGTTCGACAACTAAACCCTCTTTTTTCTTCTTTAAAGATTTCATGCTTTGTTAAGCGGTAGATAGACTATTCGTCAAGCCCTAGTTTTCTGTGATCGGGGAGGTTATGGTAGTTGTTTGCTCCCTCCTTTCCTTTCCAAGTCAACTACCGGACGGATATAACCTAAGAGGACATGACTTAGAGTGTCTTGCTCACTTGATATCACATACGTCTCACCGTTATGGGTTACAACATTGGTTGTACTACCATGAGAATAAGAATTCGCGAAATCATCCTTATCCAGATCACTAAAATACATGTTCTGGAACGCATCCAGATTCACATCTCCTTCAGCAGTTACTTGTTTGGCAAGAAGAAGCGTTTGAGAAGAAAAACTAGTTGGGGTTTCTCCTTGTGGAGGATGGAGTTCAGAAGGACGCATAATTATCTCTGCCCCCAAGCTAACTTTATTTTTTGTTGCAATCATTTCATCGCTGCTCTCCTTACTTCTCTTGTGGTCTTTCTTGATGATCTGAGACAGATCATCTGATTCGTTGGCTTCTTTGACTGTAACCTCAACTGCCTCCAGCAGAGCAGCATTGATTCCCATTTGGTTTTTCCAAACTAACCCCTTCCGTGACTTGTTGAGATGGGTCAACTCTGTTTTTATTTTTCTTCTTGTTTTTAATCTTGTCCAAGTGGCTAGGGGCTTTCACCGAGGAAGAGAAATAAAGTTTGCCATTTTTAGCCTCAGTTCTCTTTTAAATGACATCAGCAGGGGGAGGAGTTGTCAGTTGTTCCCAAGTAAGGTCTTTATATCCTATAGTTGTGGAAACCGTTCCCCCATTTTTCTGATGCCCATTCGTTTAGATTGGCACAGGTGTCTTGGCCTGCCTTTAAATACTCCAGAAACTTCTTCGAAAAAACTACAAGGAAACACCACCGTTAGTTCGGAATAACAACATGGTATATAAAGACTAAGAAAATATAAATAAGGATTACTTGTACTCTTCCAGCGACTGGTCATTTAACTTAGATTAGTGGCAACTCTTATCTTCTTCCCGTTCTCTCATGCTCCACTAATAAACAGAAATTGGGTCCTTCATGGCTTTTCAGACTCCAACAAATCATTTACCACTTTATAATTATTCCCTATATCATAGTGGTAGAAGGGGATGTGGTGATTCTTGCACAGACTCGCCACAACAACAAATTTCTCAATGGGTAGTGAGATTTTTGACAACCTTGATGTCATCATAACGGCGAACAATGTATACCATTCGTTTGGACTCAGCTATCTTGGACATAATTTTATCAATTGAAAGTACTTGACTATCTCTGGATCCATAGGGAACCAAAGTCTCCAATTCAGCACTTCAGTATATACTACTAGCTCATTGGCCTTACAGTCCATCGGAGTCTCTAGAGTGACTAGTATTCTCACTTTAACTGATTCAGGGGAGCTCCACTTTGTTCGGATCCGACCCAACTCAGCAGTATGGGTGTATACATAAGAAATATTTTGAAGAGCTATCAGGTATTTCACACTAACCTTTTGAAAGTTTGGCCCAACTTTCCCTTCCAGACACTCCGAAAATGCATCAAGATTGGATAAACCCACTTTTACTTTGGTTGTCTGATCTGCTGCAGTGTCCTCTGTCTGTCCGGACGCCTTAAAGGGAGTGTCTTCTAGACTGTCCTTTATAATCTCCTCAATTACACTTGACCGTTGTTCGGATGGTTTACTATCTGATGGGGACTTTATTGTCTCCGAACTAGCAGGTTTCGAAGAGGTAGGAGTAGATTTAGCTTTAAACTGGTGAGTTATTTTGCGAGGAGGGGTGGATTTCTCAATCAATTTCTCAGCATCTGAACCCATTTCTAGGAAAGGTGAAGGTTTCCTAACACTGGAAACTTCCTTTTCTTTAGGTATGGGGTTTTGGGACTCTTGAACTGAAGACCCTAACTGTAAGGGAGATAGGGTTGGGACAAAAGGTAATTTTCTAAAGTTTGATGTATTTGATGATAATGAGTCTTGATTTGTGTTGATTTACGAGCTGCAACTCTTGCGTCTCTTGCTTCTTTCCTTGCTTTCTCCAAATCAGATAAATTCAACCAACATCATTTCACTAATGCGATACTGGCTGTGAACATAAATTTACTCAGACACGATTTAAGAAGATTAAGCTTTCTTTCTCTAAGTAGATTAAGTTTTCTCTCTCTATGTAATTTTTTTTGTTTTGAGAGAAAATAGAAAAGTGAAACCTATGAGGAGTTTACCTAGAGGAAGACAAACCGATCAAAGTAATGATTATGGGCTATGAGGTATGAGGGTTACACCCTAAGTAACTTTTTAGCCAATTAGGTACATGAATCTAGGAGAAAAAACGGTTAAGAGGTCAAACCAAAACTCGACGTGTGCCACGTCGAAAAATGGTTTTGAAATTATTAACGGTAAAGTTAGTCTCTTCGAAATCCGATCATGCTAACTTTTGAAATTTTTTACGGTAAAGTTAATCTCTTCAAAATCCGATCAGGTTCACTCTTGGAATTCTTAATGGTAAAGTTAATTTATTCGGTTAGGATACGAAAGACCGATCAGAGGAGTACTTTGAAAATGTGTTGAGTTTTATTTTTCGAGTTAGTTTTTCCAAAGATTCTTTGCAAGACCTAAAGGGGCTACTGATAAGGTCAGATAATTTTGACACCACCATTTATATCAATCTGAAAGGCAGTTCGGACAAAATCATTATCATGTCCAACTGAACAGAATAAATTAGTGGAACATGACTAAGCTAAGTGCTAGTCTTCTCATCTCTTGGGCTAGTGGGTTCTTAAACTTAACTCAAGCCCATAAACCGACCTAAAAGGCCCATGGCTCATTAATTAAGTATAAATAATCCAACAACTTTCATTAACGAGGGTAATCAAAATTTACTGCTAGCACACACCTTAATTATCTCTCTACATTTCACCTTAAACATTAAATTCCCAAAACATTTTACAAAATTACCCTCGATAAAAAACAACCCACACTAGTTGTGGCTTCATATTTTTTAAAAATTACGCTTTGATTTTTTATGAAATTTTTGTGCTTGAGAGGTTTTGTGAGAGATTGAGAAAAAAAAAAGGAAAAAATGGTAAGAGATTTATAAAATACGCTAAAGTTTTGTGAGAGAGACAAATTTGTCCAAAATCCGATAAAAAATCTATCAAAGAGGTGTTGGATCCAAAATGTAAAATCCAACCATATAAAATCCATAAAAATATGTAATTTTTCTAACATAAAGCCCTTAAAATAAATCTGTAAATTTATTTATACAACACCAAGATCTTAGCGATAAACGTTTAAAACCTCGAACATTATTTACTAATTTATTTTCCTTCAGCCGCGTCTATATGTATATCCATACTTCGGTAGGTTTATTTCCATTTATTTATCCAAATCAAGAAAGCAGCTTGAACATGAATGAATCAAAAGTACGATTTAGTCAAAAAAACCAAAACGCGGGTATGAGAAGGACCAATTATATTTCTTATCCATAAAGTCGTATAAAAATTTAATACGAATAAAAAACGATTTAAATAATATGACTTTATATATTAAAACCTATCACTAAATATCTCTCACACACCCCACCTAACAATTTACATAAACCAAATCCACCTCTCTCTATCTCTCTCTCTCTTAAACATCAAGAATGAAAAAAGAAAAGCAAAGCAAGTTCATGAGATTCATTACACTTCCCATTAGAGCTCTAACCAAAGCAAAAGACATATATGTCAAAAGCATAACAGGGTGTGCCTCAAACATGAGTTACAACCAAAACACTGTCTTCTCTCCCATGCCCAGAAGCTACAGCACCAGCTCCGCCGCCTCCTCCGCCGCCGTTGGATCTAACGGAGAAGATTACAAAGAGCTGATAAGAGCTGCTTCGGTGCGAAACTCAGGTCATAAAAACGAAGTTGAGATGTTGTTGGAGCAAAAAAAGAAGGAGATTGTTAGGAGATCGAACAGCAATAGTACTACTACTAATCGGTTGCCGAAAAGTTGTAGTGTTGGGATGGGGAAGATTGATGAAGAAATTGTTAGTGAATTTGGTGGGGAAGAAGATGGTGACAGCGTTAGTAATTTGAGGGAGTTTAATAATATTAAAAATACGAATACAAATGTAAAGTATCCTAGAAGCAAAAGCTATGCAGTGGCTAGAAGTCAAGTGTTGTAATTGGTGGCTTTTGAGTTTTTTTTTTTCTTTTTGTTGATTTTTGTGTTTAAAATGTAATTTTTTTCATTTTATATTTGAAGTAGTAATAAAGTTTATTTGTTTACTCTGATATAAAAACATGGTGCATTGAATTTGGATAGAACGTTTTGCTGGAATTTGGATATATTTATAATAAGAAAGGCGTGTGATCGTATATGCATGATTTGATTTGATGATTTATGTATAAGATTATAAAAGCAACTTTCTGAATATTAGCTATCTCCTATTTATAGTAAAAGTCGGTTCTTTTTAATTTTATAATAAATATAAAATTGAACCTTGTAAAATGATAATTTGTTATGGTAATCATGTTTTATTTTACATTTATTTATTTACTCAACGACGCGGTAAAGTTATTTAAAGATAGGACTCAAGGCACGGGCCGTTCTCATTATCGAACTGGAACATAGGATAGCCGAGTAGAAAAAGGAGAAAGTGGACGATCACGGCCACTTACGGTGCGGAGGAACTTCAGGTGTCTAGGAGGTCGAGGTTATTCAGTAAGTACGGTCTAAACTTTCAACGTATATTTTCAAAGAATCTCCATTGTCGAAAGAATTTTTGAAACACAGTGTTTTTGTAAATTTGACTTTTTGGAAAAGATGCAGGACGGTATTTGGAACAGTTCTGCAATCTGACGATGGCTTACGATTCCGACGATGTTATGTTCTGCCGTGCATTGTGTATGACTCTCAAAGGTAACGCGATGGACTCGTTTAGTAGTTTTCCTAAAGCATCGATTCATGACTTTGCAGGATTGTGGCAATCCTCCAAAGAAAGATTCGTAGGCAATAAGGAGCTCAGACGTGAGCGCGATTCGATCATGGATCTCAACCAAAAGAAGAGTGAGTCTGTAAAGAGCTATGGCCGACACTTTGTCCACTGCATGAATGGCCTACCCGATCTGGCGGAAAATATGGTCGTTGCTTCGCTTAAAAAAGGATTAGATCGCCGAGGGGAGCTTTATGCCGACCTGATCCGATTCCCTACTGAAAACATGGTGGACCTTCTAGCTCGAGCAGACAGGTTCATACGAGTTGACGACGACAGAAAGTGCAATTTCCCAGAAAGAGTTTTGTATAACCCAATAGAACGGAAATTTGACCGAAAGAAGACCGAGGAAGGGCCTTGTAGAGATTCTTCTCGGCGCACCACACATTATGACAACCTCTCTCGACGTTTCACTCCGTTGGCTCAATCTATTTCCGAAATTTACGACCGAACAAAGAGAAGAACGAGGTATCAACCTCATAATATGATGAGTGCTCCCCGTTACAAACGATCCAACAAAAATTTATGTTCTTATCATAACGACCACAGCCACCCTACGGACGAGGGCTCACAGTTAAAGGAAGAGATCCAGAGATTGATTGACAATGGAGAGCTCCTCCAATTTATAAAGCGACATGATCCTATCGTTAACATGAACATAGGGAGGAAATTCGCCAGATACATGAGGAAAAATCCAGCAAAGACAAGAGAACCGATAAGGGAAAGTAGCAATCAGTGTTCACCATTATGGTGGGACATTCGTATATAACTGAGCACCATGAACGCGCGAACAACAATGAGTTAGCCCCAAAAATAGCTGAGGCTCATTCTGAGGTCGCCAACAATTTCGTAGTGCAAGTTGAAATAAGAGGTTATTGGCGCCGAGGTGGATAAGCTATTACGGCTAGGTCACATACCGCGAGCTTGGTATCCAGTGTGGATAGCCAACCCTGTATTAGTAAAAAAGAAGGCGGGCCAATGGCGAATGTGTGTGGATTTCACCGACTTGAATAAGACGTGCCCGAAAGATGCATTCCCTCTACCTCGTATTGACCAACTGGCGTACTCCACTTTCGGCTATGAATATCTCTCCTTCATGGACGCCTATTCTGGCTACAATCAAATTTTCCTCGGCCCATCCGATGAAGAGCACACGACGTTTCAGACCGCGACCGAGCGCAGTCTCTATTGCTACATCATAATTTTGTTTCGTCTTAAAAATGCAGGTTCTGCGTACCAACGATTGGTCAATCATATTTTCAAAGATCATTTAGGTAAACATATGAAGGTCTACATTGACGATATGATAGTTAAAACACATTGCCAGAAACTCAACTTAAGGTACTCCAATCTGTATTCGGCGTGTTAAGACAATATAATTTGAAGCTTAACCCAATCAAGTATTAATTCGGCGTCCAAAGTGGTAAGTTCCTCGGTTATGTGGTCAACAAGAAAGGAATCAAAGCTGATCCAACTCAGTTATGAGCTGTCATCAAGATGGTACCACCTACTAACGTGAAAGAACATTATCACGTTTTATTTCTCGATCATCGGATAAGAGTCACCCATTTCATCGAAATTCTTGGAGGTGCTAAAACATTTTCATGGACAGAGGAGTGCGGCAAGGCTTTTGAAACTCTAAAACAATACCTCACCTCGCCTGAGATACTTTATGTACCTGTAGCAGGTAAAATTCTTTTTATATACTTATCCGTTTCATTTTGTGCGGTCAGTGCATTTTTAATTAGGGAACCCGATTATTTGCAACACCCGATCTATTACACGAGTAAAACTTTGGCTCACGCTGAGACATGTTATTTCAATCTGGAGAAATTTGCACTTGTTCTATTAGTAACGACACGATAAATGCGCTCCTATATTCACGAACATACGATAGTTGTTTGAACTTATTTTCCGCTTAAAGTTGTACTAGAAAAATCGGATGCCTAACAAAATAAAGTATCGAGTTAGAAGAGCACGACTTCAAATATTAACCTCGCACCGCTATCAAGGGACAGACCATCGTTGATTTCATTACAGAGTTTTCCATACCCCGTAGTGGACCTCTGCTCACCAAAATCGAGGGTGAGACCGAACAGTTAGAATGGATCATAGAGGCAGATAAAGCCTCTAGTGCATCCGGAGGTGGGGTAGGTATTATTCTTAAGCCACCAACAAAAGAGGAGATCCGTCAAGCGATCTGATTCAACTTTCCAATGACAAACAACATTGCTGAATATGAGGTTGTCATTTGCGGAATGAAGTTGGCAATCAGGTAAACGGTTCATACGATGCTAATAAAACAGATATTCGTGGTTATTTGACAGCATTGAAATAATTCGAATCCAAATTTTTAAATTCATTTACGAGAAGGTGCCTCGGATACACAATTTTGATGCCGGCACCCTAGCCAAAGCAACGGGTGTGGGTGAGCATCCCTTAACATTACTGCAGCAATTACCCACCACTGAAACTCTACATCGGAGCGAATAGGTCTACATCATCGCCCCATGGAGGATTGGGGACAACCATATCTCTTCTATCTCCATTCATGCAATTTACCGAACGACAATGTAGCGCACGAGCTCTCCAGTTGAAAGCAACTAAATATTGTGTTCAGTGCGACATACTATACATGAAAAGTTCTACTCAACCCTTGCTCTGTTGCTTGAACTCGTCTGAGGCCACCTCTATTTCGGGAGAACTCCATTCCGGCGAGGCCGAGGCACATTGCAGATATCGTAACCTAATATTCCTATTCTTACTAGCAGGCTATTACCGACCATATTTAGCGACGAGGCTAACAAAACTAGTTCAATAGTGTAGCAAATGTCAACAGTTTTCCAATATTAATCACCTACCAAGTGAGTTGATGCAGGTCGTTTTTTTCCCTTACCATTTTGACAAATGGGGCATCAATCTTGTGGGACCGATACCGATGGCGACAGGTAAACAAAAATTCTTAGTAGTGGTTGTAGACTATTGTACTAAGTGGGTCGAAGCTACAGCCCTCTCAAGAACCAAAGCACCAGGCATATGCGATTTTCTTTTTTAACAAATATTATCTTGATTTGGCATACCTCGCATCATCATGACCGATAATGGGCCACAGTTCCAAAATAGAGTGATGACTACATTCTATAAGCGTTTTGACATCAGTCACCATTTCTCCACACCTTATTACCAGCAAGAAAATGGGGAGGTTGAAGTCACGAAACGCACTACTTTGAAAGGACTCAAAAAAATTTGGAAGGAGCTAAAGGTAAATGGCCGGACAAGTTAATCGAGGTCATGTGCGCATATCAAACAATACCACGAACTAAGATTGGTGAGATCTCATTCTCCTTGTTCTATACAAGTGAGGCAATGGTCCCGACGGAGATTATCATCCCCAATTACAGGGTCAGCAATTATGACGAGGATATCAAAACTTCTGCTCGAGCAGTTACTATAGACCTCACTGAAGAACAGCATGATCAAGCACAAGTCCGCGCAGAACATTATAAAAGTCTTATGCGTGGAAGCTTCAACACTCGGCTAAAACCTCGTATCTTAAAAGTTGGCGAAAAAGTAATGAAGAAGGTACTCTAGGCCTCAGGTGATAAGGCATCAGGAAAACTAGGACCCAATTGGGAATGACCGTTACAATCATCTCCAAGGGGTATAGTGGAGCGTATCGCCCAGTCAACGATGAGGGCAATGCCCTTAAGCACCCATAAAATATTCATCATCTAAAATTATATCACCATGCTATATAATCTACCTGATGCGCTCTTTTTCCTTCCTGATGGCGCAGGAAGGTTTTTTTAATGAGGTATCAGAATTTTTATTATTTTCTACAAGAAACAATTTCTTATTCTCACCAATGTGTGTTTGTTTACATTTTTTTGTCCATCCTTAATCTAGCGAGACAAGTCTTAGACCACGCATATGGGCTACACAGTCGTCTATCTACGAATCAGCTATGCACCACACCTACGAGCTACGTAAAGCAAGTTGAACTAGTGTCAAGACCTTCTTAGGGCCACACAATCGGGATTACATAACCTCGGCACGAACGGGCTACGTGCCGTTCCTACAGGCTACGTGCCGCGCCTACGGGCTACATAACACGATCTGATCTTGGATCAAGCCTTTGAATGGGCCCGATAGGGTAATGAATTGCTCTATGCCCATTATACTTAAACACACACACACCCCAATTCCATCATGGTCACTTCGTAAATACTATTAGCATAAGAATCATTCAATAGTGCCCAAAAGGTTTTACAGTACAAGTGATAACATAACAATCTACGAACATGAAATAACGAGAAACATAAAAATAAGTATTAAGTCAGGCATCCCGTGTCAAGCTCAGATTTCCAATCGGCGTGTCTTTTGCATGCTCCGGATCTAGATGCGCAATGTCAGTCACCACCCCCACGGTTGGCACATTCGCTGTTAAACCCCCTTCAGGCTGAGCCGGTCTAACAAATGGGATGCCACTTCCTGAACATTGTTTTTGTCCAGTTGCTAATTTCTCCAAAGATCCTAACTTCATCCTCGGGTTCAATGACACCAGCTCCTCTACTACTTCCTTCACTTTCTGAGCCACCATTGCCATAACTACCTCAATGACCTGGGATTTTCTCTCGTCCAAGTCAGCCACAATATTCCTTTGCAGCTCTCCACGCTCTTGTTCCACTTTTTCTTTCAAATCCTCTAGTGCAGTGGTTAACCACTCATTCTCCAAAGTGAGCGCAACAATGCACTCCACTTGATCCTCAACTCTTTTCGCCTAAGCCATATTGTGTGCCAATAGTGTGCTACTCTGAGTCGTTATGCATCATTCCTTTTGATGAGCTCATTGTTCTGAGCTATGAATACATCATTTCCCATTGTCAATTCCTTACATGTCGACTCGCAAGGCTTCAAAAAATCCTGGACCGTGGTAAAATTTTGCACAAGCCCTCGTTCTCATCAATTTCCTTATCCTTCTTCACCTTGGGACTACCATAAGCATTCTTGAAACGAGCCAACTCGGTCGTTAGCCCCTTCACAGACCCAAAAACATGGGCTCTAGTCTTAATTTCTCCATCAACATATAACCCTCCTTTGAAAAATCCTCCGATAAGATAACTTCTCCACAGTGGGGAGCAAAAACTCCAACCCCTTGATTAACTTCCCCCAAATCTTGGGTTGTTCTTGCTTCACTTTCCTTTTCATTGTGGCAGGACACAGATGATGAGCTCCCAGCCTCCCTTGTTTTTCACCCCTAGGGCACTGCCAGCCAGACCCTGTACTATTTCGTTCTTTGTACCTCTACTTTATTAATGCCCACAAACGTTCGGTTGTCGCTTCTGTTCCGCTCCCAGCCATCGCGACTTTTCCCTCCTTCGTGATATCTAGCTTAGAAATATTCCACAAGCCTACTTTCAATAAGTTGATCTGCGTAAATAGCTGAGCCGGCCCCTGAAACCAAGTCCCACTAACTAGGTTAGCAACTTGGATTAGGGGATGTTTTGCACCGTCAACTAAACCTTTCTTACACAAATCATGGTGTTTCGATTCATCTGCATCAAGAAAAATCCATCAGTTAATACATGCTAACAAGATCATATTGCACTAAGCTCAGGAGCATCCTTCTTACACTTAACCCTCTGTCGATATTCCAACTGCAGATTCCTCAACGCGTTATCGTGTTCCCAATTCCCCGATACAAACACGAAGGAATTTTTCCAATTTTTATCTGAATTGGGAAGCTCCACTATCTTTCTACACCCATTCAGTTGCAGGTAATAGAAAGATGATTTTGCCAACTTTGTCACATCTACTACAGCTCACAAGTCCGTTAAACAAATCAAGATACATAAAAGTCTCGCTCTCAACACGACATTGAGCAGTACTCTCCACCCGTTGGCTGCCAATTGAGTAGGGCATAGAATTATTAAACTAAAGAAATCCCGTATCAGTCATGGCAAGGGCAACCGTAAACCTCAATCAAACAGTATTGTATAGAGACAAGTTTCATTTTCCCTCGCTTGGTATGGATATTCCCCAACTTCAGGAATCCTAATCGTTACATCACTATGGATACCATACCTAGCCCTAAAACTCAACAACCGCGGTTCATTCAAATACTCATATTTGGGTGCTAGTCGGTCAAAATAACTTTTTAAATACGATGGGTCTTCAAAATAATTTTCCACAGCTTTCATCGATTTTCCCGGCTTTTTTAAAACTTAGGGGCTATCTTGATTGCAATGAGCCAAATAGAGGGGTAATATGCATTTAGGTAGATACTTCTGGTACAATCATGATAGCCAACCCAATAATTTATCTCCAATGCAATAACTTAGGGCTCAATGTCTCCAAACTGAGAAACTAGGGTTCTTATCAACCAGTGCGCAAAAGTATGTAAAAAGGAAGTAAAAATATAAGGGAAACATGAATTAACTTTTGGATACAAGACAAAGATTTGACGATAGAGTGAGAGCCTAATTCCTTTCCAAGCAGATATTTCTCCAAGCCAAATGGTAAAATGTTTCTTTCAGTAACCATTTCTTTATTTAACCATTTATTTGGTGGTTTAGTTTCAATTTTCAAAGTAAACTATGCTCCACGCGTGATGGGATAATAATTGTCACTCTTAATTATATAAATCAACACGTTTTTCCTATTCACCAAACGTTATTTTGAAGATTAAATGGATTCATTGTCAGAATAAACTATTACCTAACAGCCACGTGTCCTACCATAACTGATTCGTCAGCGTAATCATAATTACAGATCTTACGTCATGCCATAATTTATTTTTACAAACTCCTCTGGTACAATATTTTTCTAATTAGAAACCTTTTCTTTTAATTCATACATTTTGTGTAATATTAGACACAATCCATGAACTAGGGGTTGCCCTAATGAGGGAATCCACATGGCCGAACATATGGGAAATGGAATGAGATGGGTATAAAACCAAATTAAGAAGTGATAAGATGAGTAACACACAAAATTATCCTAAAGGGTCCCAACAGAGCGGAACTTTAACTTCGAGGGCCAACTTAGAGGCTCAAAGGCTCCTGGCAGAGTAGAGCCCCATCACTAACGACCGAGCAAGACAATCAGGATATCAAGGTATCCTCAGGGCTTCATACAGAACAGAGCTCCATCTCCAAGAACCAGCTAAGAGGCTCGAAGGCTCCTGGCAGAGTAGAGCCTGATTGCCGATGACCGACCAAAAGGCTCAGGATAGTAAGATATCCTTAGGGTTTCAAACATAGCAGAGCTTCATCTCCAATGACCACCTAAGAGGTTCGAAGTTTACCAGTAGAGCAGAGCTCCATCACCGAGGGCTAGTTAAGGAGAAATATGAAGAAGACTTATTGAGAATCAGAGTTCAGTTAGAGCTGCACAAGAGTCAGCAGTCAAAGTGGCCGAATGTCGACCCGAAAGGTAGATCAAGTCTTCTCAAAAGAGAAGGGCAAACAAGTCCATAACAACAAGGACGAGCTGCAAAGACATAACTTGCTGGAAAAGTGACTAAGTAGAATATGAAACACGCAGAGCAACCCAAATTGATCTGAGTCGACGGTAACGGAAGAGACAGTCTCGTAAATTTATGATCGCAAATTTAGGAATTTCCTCGTAAATATTAGTCCATTCTTTGAATAAAAAGAATAAGTATTATTTAGAGAGGGGATAGTGTATAAAAGAGGCCGGAGATTTAAAGAATTGTATATTTTTTGACATAATAAAAATAAACTTTTATTTTCATAATTTGTTATATCTTGCATAATACTACTAATCATAGGCTGGTGAACTAGATCTTTACGAATAAATTAGTTCAAAAACTACAAGCCTACATTGATGATATGTTGGTAATAAGCCTTGATAAATAAGATCACATAACATACCTATTCGAGACATTTGGCAACCTCATGCGAGTCAATCTTAAGTTGAATCCAAGAAAGTGAATATTTGACGTCGATTTTGAAAATTTATTGCGCTATATGGTAAATGAAGGAAACATCAAGATATATCCAATACAAGTTGCCAATTTGGTAGTAATAAAACCATCGAGGAATGCCAAAAAAGTCTAAATCCTCACAGGATGACTAGCTATACTCAATAGGTTCTTATCAAGATCCTTAAACAAGTGTTAATCGTTCTTCCAAGTATTAAGAGAAGTGGGAAATTTTGAATGGACCCGAACATGTGATGAATCATTAAAAAATATAAATAAGTTTTTAGTTTCTCCCAAAGTGTTAACCAGGCCTCCGATAGGAGAAATCTTGAACTTTTATCTTGTAGTCTCATATTATGCACTCATCACAATACTAATCAAATTGGAATGAATGGACTCTAAAGTAGTATGTTATGTAAGTCAATCTTCATTACTAGTTAAAACCAAGTATTTGCAATTAGATAAACATTTTTTAGCATTAGTAGTTGCAACTAGGAAAATGAGGCCTTATTTTCAAGCACACACTATAATACTCAAAACGTACTACCTTTTTAAAACATGTTGCAAAATCCTGGTATGTCAGGAAGATTGACAAAGGTTCAGTAGAGTTAAAGGTATGTGATATCTAATTTAAGTCAACAAAGGAAATAAAAGCCAAGGTGTTCGTAGGTTTTTTAATGGAATTCTATTCCGAAAGACCCATCTCGCCAAATGATTAGTCCGGAGATACTTGGAGTATTAGACCTGATGGAGGAAGCCATAACCAAGGCTCCAGAAAATAAGTTCAGCTCATATCTCCAACATGGAATATCCTAAACCAATCTACAAAGTTTGTAATGATTCGTGGATCAAGAAATGTATAAATATTAATCGAATATTAATTAGTTGTCCACCAGGTACCAAGGCACAATGAAGCTAAAAAAGAGAATACAATTTAGTACTTAAAAGAGTTATATCGGTTAATTGCTCAGTTTGAGCATGCAGAAAGAATATCCAAAATACATATTTGGTAGAGAATTACAATATATTATTGAAGAATATATATGATCCAAAGTGTGCTTCATGAGTTTTGAACAAAGCGATAAAGTGATAAGAAGATTTCACAGCAAATAACAGAGGCTCGACAAGTTGGCTCCAAATTGGAAAGGTCCATTCATGGTATAAGCTAAAGTGAAATGGTGGACCTATAATTTCTTCAAAGGAGAAGAAAATCCAGTTTGACGCTCCTAGAATATTGAGAACTTGAAACTTTATCAAAATTTTCAAGACTAAATCTTGTAACTTACTATTCAAGTAAAATATAGTTATTATGTCATATGGATGTACTCTTTTCTCCATCGATGGTGCAATAAGATTTTAATGAGGTATTTGTAATTAATACAATGTTTTATGTACAAAAAAAGTCTTATTTCTTATATGCATACAAAAATAAAAATTAAACAACAAATGCCAATACTCTACCGCATGAAATCCTACTATAAGACTTAGACAAGCAATAATAAGTCCTTAACATAATAGAGTTTTCAAAGGCTTTAAACGATCTATCAGAAACAGTAGGTCTTTCCAGATCTATAATAATAATAATTTTTGGATGATCAAGAATCAATCATGAGTAGAAAAAAAGCAAACTACAATTAGTTTAAAACAAAAAAGGGGGAAATCTTAACGGGAGTTATGCACCCTAAAAATGTCTGAAATGTTTTTAAAAAACTCAAAAAAATAACATAAATATTCATTAAAAAAGTTTCTACCTATTGAAATTTATTAGTAAATAAAAAAACAGAGAACGTTAAATGTTTTATAAGAAACACTAAAATTCATCCAAAACATTATATATAAAAAAAGTACTCATAGATAAATTAAATTCTTAGGAAAATAAGTATAACATAATGCTTTCAATATTTAAAATAATAAAAAGTATGAAAAACGTATTTGAACATCGTTATAGAATGAATACTATTTTCGATTAGGAAACCATTAGTACTATCAATATTTTCAATTACGGGACTAGTAAGTATGAACAATATTAGTCCCGTCAATATATTCCTTAAAACCATTCCATTCTAAGCTCTTCTATTTTTCAAGCTCAAGAATAAAATACCAAAATCCACCCAAATCAAGCAAATGATAATCCCGGTGAAAGTCAAGAACTAATTACAAATGAGCATTTACAAAATATTCTTAAGTCATAGCAAGCATTGTTTGTAGGTAAGAGGTATAATCATCCAAACACGACAATAGATATTTTTTATGTTAGAGTACTCAATTGCTCATGCAGATTTGAGGTTACAACCTCATATTCAGACTTTGGTATCTGTAACTTCTTTGTTAATTGATACCCAAATATCGTCAACAACAATAAGTCCAGACTTAGAATGTTCAGTTTCTCTTAACAGGTTTCCAAAACTTCACCATGTACGGAAGTCACATTATTTATAAACATTTCATAATGGCAAATGGTTGAGAGGCTCTCATGGTATGCTGCAATGAATATCCAAACTTAGACACCACAAAATACTTGTTTTTCAATTCTTTGGCTTGATATTACAGTTCAATATTTAACAACCTTTTTTCTATTGGTTAGCTTCAAGCTCAACCCTCAACTGCTTTTTAATCTTAATCTTATCTTCAAAAGTATCTTTCAAAACAGCATCTCCTTCTATAGGTTCAGTATTGTAAAAAAAGCCCAGAAAATTTGAAATATGAACTCATTGATGAACATTTTCCTCATGAAGCATGGTTAAACCATTAACGATAACTTGAAACAAAATTTGACATATATATAATATACATTAATTTTATATGTAATAATATAAAAGCAAGTTTCAAGCATAACAAAAATAAATGAAGTATCCTCATCTTACCTCAAATCTTAAGTTCAAGTTTCTCTTAACCAAGTCCACGAGAGAGAGGTGAATGAGAAGTGTCCTCTGACTGGCGATCATAGCAAACTGAGTCAAAATATTATGAATTTGGTCTAAGGAGTGCTAAAGTGGCAGCTTCAACTGAAGAATTATCTAGGGAATGTAAACCAATATTTTGGTCCATAGTCATAGTATTCAAAGCATATGGAGATGTACCCAAGATAGGTAAAACAACTCTAGGTGAAGGTAGGGGAAGTGCATATTTAATGGCCATAGAAGAAGTATTACCAACAATAATAGAAGGCACATGCATAATATTCTCAATAGAAAGAATCCTCATTAATAATAATGGAATGTTATCGGTTTGCTAAAGAGCTAACGCAAGCCTAAGAGGTAAAAATCATATATTTTTTCACTATAACTTCTCGTTTAACAGCTTTAACAACTGAATTAATCACGAAAGAAGTGAGATCAAATGATATAACATCAATTGTGTTAGAAACTTCAATCTTAGCTTCTTTATCAAGATGGAAAGAAAGATCTGCAAATGAATATTATAAAACCTTAGGAGTACCTTTGATTTTACTCTCGAAGATAAATAAATTATCTCGATCTTGTTTGAGGGACATCTTTGCTTTAGCTAGTGATTTATATTTCATAGTGTCAAAATGAGGCTTCAAAATAGGATGAAAACTTTATTCCCATTAATCTTTAGAACATAGGACGATCGGGGAATTAAAGAAGTTACATAAGTTTAAAGAGTACTTCAATGCTCAGTTATGAGAGCCAAATATATTTCACTTTCACTCTCAACACTTAAATTAATTGTATTGAATATTATGAGAAATATTACCTTTATCCAAAGTTGTTTTCCTTTTTCGGGCTGTGTTATCATCTTCATCTTCGAAATCTCAGGTAGTAGTAGTAGTAGTAGTAGTACGACAATATCATATGTTATTATCTAAGCCACGAGTGTTTACCATAATTTCTTTGCAAGCTCATTAAACAAATACATTGGCCTCCAAAGAGGTCCTATGCGTATTCTCCAAGCCTTGTTTTTTTATTAATTTGTCTTGCAATTCAATTTTAAAATATTTTCCAACCACCTTACCATTGCCAACGTTCTTCTATTTGGCTCTTTTTCCAGGGATTGTTTCTAAACTTCCTTCTTCAAATGAGAAGATTGTTTAACAATATTTTCGTTAAGGGTAGAACATACATAAAACCCTCCTTGTACAATGATGTTGGTTCATAACTCTTTGTAAACAAACTGTTCAGGCACCAACAATGGGGAGTAAAAGTAAGAAATTTTGACTGCTTTCCTTATTAAAACAACGTACTTTTGACAAGTACATTTATTTACGTGGCTATCAAATGACATATTTTGAATAAAGGTTAACACATAAAAAAATATAAAATTTGAAATGTAATGAATGAAACTTAAAACTAAAGAAAAATAAAGGGTCGAGAAGTTGAAGACTAACATTTGGAGATCCAATTTTGGTTATGATGAAATTCTGCACATCTATACTTGTTTCTTAGTTATCGGGGATAAAAATTGATTTATATTTCCACACTTTATTATAAATTTTAAGGTCAATAATAATCTTGGAGGATGATTCTACCAAAAAAAAAATTGATCTTTTTGTCAGAAACCTTGTAAGAGGTACAAAACTCACTCTTCGAGAAATCTTGATGAAGTCGCATTGGTAAAATTATAACTGGCATGAGAAGACTTCAACAATTTGGAATGATTTTCTTCCCAAGTATTTGTCACTTGAAATAATTTAATAAGGTTAGAAACTGAATCTCATGATCGAGGTTCTAGTTAAAAAAAATCACTTCATCGTCGCGAGCATCAAAATAATTTTCTCATTTATATGAAACCTAACTTTCACATCGTATGCAATCGTCCAATGAACAAGTTGTCTTGTGCATTCATCGTCGTTCATATACCGATATAGATGATCAATGATGCTTCTCTTTTGAACTTCATTCAAAGCTTCAAAACTAACCTTTGGGACATCTCCGAGTCCATATTTGGTACATAAAAAAAATCAAAATTATGTTACAACAAATATAATAAATTCCTAACCAATTCAAAAAACTTCAAGTCTGGAGAAATAATAAAAAGAAATAACCGAGATGGAAAATGAAAAAAAAATAAATCAAAAAAGGAAAAAGTTGGGTATTTACCCAACTCCTTCCTCTTTTGATTTCTTTTTATACTCAAATGTATGATTTATTTATAATCGCTGATCTATTCTATTTTATGGCTTGATTTTGCAGGGTGAACGAATTGGATCTGAAAGTGTATGGAGGGACGGATTTTATAAGTTGAAGAAGATGCACATGCATACTTCAAAGAGGTAACTTTCCAACACGTGTAACATTTTCTTAACCACTTACGCTTCTACCCAAATAATACAAGCATGTCCTCCAACTTTAACAAACTGTCACCACTTGCAAACAAAAATAAATCTAAGTATCTTACAAACACCAAACCATTTGTCCACAAAATATATATCTCTACATAACTTTAGCCAAATAAATATATTAATCATCGGCTTACTAACAAAGCCGAAGATACTTTCATTTACATTTTTAGCCTTTAACCTCAATCTTTATAAAAATATTAAGAGGTCTGCTTAAGGAATTTTAACGAATAAGTCAAGGCCGAATAAAAAAGTTAATATCCTTGACATATAAATTAAAAGAGAAAATAGTGAATTGGTATAGTCTTTCCTTCATCCTTCACCAAGGGCTAGATGCGCTACCGAAATTCTTTCATAACAAGCTGAGCTAAAGCATATTTCTAGCTATCGAAATAATTTAAAGCAATATAAGCACTTCAAATGTCATAATAGTCTTTGCTTCATTATTCACCAAAGACTAGAGAGCACAAAGAATTGAATCATTTTGAAGCTAGTAGTGATAAAAGTAGGTTAGTCAATAAGAAATATGTCCCCTAGCAGCCTACTAATTTTTAGATGCATTATGTCCCTTTGGTAAAATAGAATTTTTTATCCTTAAAGAAGCTTTTGACCACCGAAGGTTTTTAATCAGCCTAGAATAATTTAGTACAAACCAAATTAGAGATGTCTCTGGTGACAATCCGGCTAGGGTAAGATTAGAATAAATAGATTTTAAGACTCTTGAGAGTTTAATCAAAGACGACTCACATTAAATATGTAAAAATATAAAAATACAATATCTTTGGATGTGAAAAAAAAACTTTCGCGAATAACATGATCAACCGAAATCTCAAGACAACATCAAGATATTCTTTAGGAAATATAACATATGTTTTGGCCAAGACCAACAGATGTTTCAATTAATCACAAAACTTGGAACAAATAAGAGCTAGTCCTTTCTTGTAACTTGCACAAATACTAGGAGAGTACTAATAAGAGTGTACATAGTATGGCCCACTTACGGTATCGTATTAACAATTCAAGTAGTTAATATTCATGAGATATTTGCTCTAACTACATGTTCTATAAATATAAATCTAACTACCATTAATAAAAAATTTATTCAACTATTTTATATTTTAAATTTTTATATTATCATTTACATATTTATTTTTATTTCAAAAATCTAATTTAAAATAAATTTTAACTTTGGATCAAACTAATTACTCAAAAAAATTCACATCATTATGAAAACACAACCATAGTTCACACCTCTTCATCCACCTTCTCTTACCTCAATATTTTGAAATAAAAACAGAAGGAGAGTCATGAATTATTCGTGAGAGGCCAGATGATACTCTTCAACTCAAACTTTAGCATCAAGACTGAGAGCTCCTATCGTGCCTGGTTTTCTAACTCCACGAGTATTATTACTCCCAACATGATCTAAAATACCCGAGTCTCACTAATCAACTCAAGAAAACACAACCACCATCCCTACAGTCACCCCTCTTCATACTAGCCAGCCTCAAGAAATCCATTATGTAATGAACTTCAAAAAAATTATAACCCTTCATATTGAATAAATATGTTCTTGTGTTCCCTCCTGATGTCATTGAGGGTCACCAATCTGACTGGGTAAAATGTATGTTAGGTTACTTCCTAAGAAAGAAAAGAACCTCCTACCATGTCCAGTCGATAACTCTAAGAATCTCGAATTTCAAGTACCATCTACAGAATCTCGAACATTCAAGTCACGATTTTTTCAAATTTTATACAACTAAAAATGTTACGCGGGTACTTGAAATGGTCCCGTGGTTTTTCAATAACCACCCTATATTCCTTAAGAGATGACAGCCAATAGATAAATCAACTAATGACTCTCTCAAATATAATCCTCCAGGGGTGAAGTTCCACGGGCTTCCCTATACATTGTGGTATGAGTGCGGGCTTAATATTCTTGGTAGTTTTCTGAGAACATCTATATATGTGGACATACACACTGTAAACCGTTTAAGACTCATCTTTTCTCGCATCCACATTGTTATAGATGCTACAGATGACTTTCCAGCAACTATACGCATTAGCTGCTTGGATAAGGTACACATCTTGCAGATAGAATATCAACGTCTTCCACCATCTTATAACATATGCAAGAATTTTAGGCAAATTGCTGCATCCTGTACTGATTCCATATACACCTAAGCGCACAAACATCTCCACCCGGCGGTCAGAAAATGAGCCAATCACAGACAACTCAGATCAAATCACGATATCCTCCAGTGAAAACGATACTCCACTTCCGCACAACTATGATATCTTGAAGATGGACATCAAGGGATAGGACCGTATTATATGCCTGGGAAGTTCCTCACACGAAAGAAGCATTGTACTTGTCCAAGTTCACTCCAAATCCTTGCAGAATGACCATATCATATGATTGCCAACCTTTATGGCAAGATATCACCAATATTTCCTCGATACGATATACCAACCCATGGACGATCATGGGATATTTCAATATAATTAGAAACCGTTTATAAGTGCTTGGGTAACACCGACCTTTAGACTATTTAAATCAGGGACTTTAATGATTTTTTTTTCATTCAAGCAAACTCAGAGATCTCTGATATTTTGGATTCTAATTGACGTGAACAGACAAATAGATTGAGAATCCAATCTCTTCCAAGATTGATAGAGTCTGCATTAACAGTCAATGTGATCACAAGTTACCTAACTTATTTACCCATTTTGATATTCTGCGCACCTCTGACGACGCTCACATAACCCTACATCTCACCACCCCACTCCTCCCTATCAAAAAATCCTTTAGGTATTTCAACATGTGGCAAAGTCATTAAGTGTTTTAGGTATCATTGCCGACTACTGGTCTACCCCATGTGAGGGTAGGATCGTGGCCATTATTTCCTTAAAACTTAATCCCCTGCAAATTTATCTCTCCATTTTAAATAAAAAGGAATTCAGTAATATTAGTGATAGGGTTGACCAAGCTCAAACAATCATATTCCAAGCCCTAATCCTGGTCAGCAACCCGACTAGCCATATCCTCATTGAGGCTACATTTTCTTCATTTAAGCTACAGATCATTCCTCATAAAACCCCACGAGACATGGCTAAACTTAAGATATTGTAACCCAAAATATTTCCATAATAACATTAAAGCTCGAAAGGTAAAAAAATAAAATTATCGCCATCAATGATGCTTAAGGGATCACTTGCACTAATCCCAAAGATATTTCAGATATCTTTATGAATCACTTCACTAACCTCTTGGGTACCAAAAAACCCCTCCCCCCTCCTACATAGGCCTCGAGAGGGTTAGAAGTTTAATCACTACTAAGTTTTTCCCTAAGAATAAATCTAACATGGTTAGGCCGGTCAATGAGGTTAAAATTAAGAAAGCCTTATTTGACATTGATAACAGCAAGCCCTGATCCTGATGGTTTCAGTGTGAGCCTTTTCAAAACCCAATGGGCTACAATTAGTCTTGATTTCTACACAGTTTTTAAATTATTCTTCCGCAATGGTCTAATGGACCCCCTCTGGAATAACATTATAGTTTCCCTTATCTCAAAAACCTATTCTCCCATCTACTTAAACAATCTCAGACCAATGACATGATGTAATGTTATTTATAAGGTTATCTCCAACATCCTTGCAGTCAGACTAAAAACATTATTCCATCCTTATCGATCCCTTCCAGTCAGCATCGGTTCTGGGGTGAAATATTTCAGATAACATCCTACTCTCTCAGGATCTTTTACATGGATACCACACTAACAGAAAATGCCCAAGCCATGCTCTTAAAATTGACCTTATATAATTCTTTGATAATTTATGATGTCATTATCTTCTTGACATTATTTATGTGATAGATTTTCCCACTAAGAGGATTTGATGGATCCTTCAGTGTATATTTACCCCTTCATACACCATATGCATCAGTGGTAACAACTTCGACTCCTTCAAAGGTAATAAGAGCCTCCGACAAGGAGATCCGCTTTTCTGTATCTTATTGTTATTGTTATTGTTATTGTTATTGTTATTGTTATGCAGGTGTGTTCCAACATTCTTCTAGAATAAGGTCAAGAGCCCAACTTTGAGCGCCACTGGAAATGCCAGAAGCTGATGATCATCAACCTTTACTTAACGGATGACCTAAGGACTTGAGGAGTTTGTAAAACTATAAACTTTATGCCTCAATCCCACTAAGAGTCATGTTTATCTCTCAAGGGTTTTGGAAAATACTTGTCTTATTATAATGTCTACACTTGGTTTTAAAGAGGGCACACTCCCCATCAAGTTACAGAGAGTCTCACTTATTACATCCCTGCTATCCTACAATGACTGTCGACCTCTTTTCTACAAAGTGACCAGTCGCATAAACTCTTGGACCTCCAAACACCTATCATACGTTAGGAGGTTCCGGTTACTTAAAGCAGTCATCTTCGCCAGCCAAGTCTAATGGTCAACAATTTTCATCCTCTTATTCCGAGTACTCAAAGAAATATAGTAACTTTTTTCCAGATTCTTATGGACTGAACCTGAAATGAAACTCTCAGGTGCCGATATAGCAAGAGATAAGGTTACTTTGCTATTGGATGAGGGCGACCTTAGGGTGTGTAATCAAGCGGCATTGCTTAAAATTTTTGTCCGTATTGACGAAAAACACTTCCTCCATCTAGACAAAGTGGATAATCACAAAAAAAGTAAAAAAATAAAAGAATATGAAGCATCTTGGTAGGTTTCTCCCCGAATTAGGGGTGGATGTAAATCGTCAATCTTAGAACCATTTTTGTAAATCTCTATAAATTTGAAATTGGAAACGAACCTCCAACTCTCTATGTTGTAACTCCTGGATTTTCCTTACATCCATTGTTGACCGCTATGGTCCCAGTATTATCAGGTATGTTTGTTTGCACGAAAAAACATAGTTCCGGCCATAATAAGTAACTACTCATGGATCTGGCCCTCTTAGATACATTCATGTAGAAGGTCCAATCAAAGTCATATACTTGAAATTAGTAATTGTATTAATCTCATTCTCACCCCATCCGACTGTGAGGATGCTATTATCTGGATGTCAAACCAGAATCACAACATATTCACAATATGTAGTACATACAGGTTTATCCAACAATCAGCTTCGAAAGTCCCTTGGGCTACCTTAGTCTGGAATAAGTTTAACATTCCAAAAAAATATTTTATTTCCATAGTTATTAATTCAATGGAAGTTATCCACTCGGGATAAACTTATCGAATGAGGTTACCCCATAATACTTTATTGTGCTCTTTGTGGTAACAATCCTGAAACAATCAACCATATCTTGATTGATTGTAATTACTCAAGGCATCTATGTGAAATCATGTTGAGAAAATTTAACATTCCTTCCTCAAACGATGAATGGACATACTAGATTATTATCGTGAATGCATAAACTTTGTCTCCAAATGGCCACGACCATCTTTGGTGCGTCACATTCTGCACAATTATATACCATATATAGAAAGAAATTAACGCTAGCATCTTCAACGACACCCAATCATTAGTCTCTACCGTTGATCACCATACCTTATCATATCTCTCTCTCTCGTGCATATTTCACGTCATCAGGATATCGTAGCCTGGTTAATATGAAAATTTAACCAAATCATCTTTTATTATTTATTATTCGTTTAGTTATTTTACCGGTTTTTCACTTTTACATGTAACGTAGCAGACCAAGCACCCGCGAATATAAATGTGCTTTCTTTATGTTTGCCATACTATCGAAAATGTTCTAAAATATTGGTAAACAGTTATTTTGTATTTTATATTATTTTTTATATAAAAAATGGAATTAAGAATTAAACTAGCTACAACGTTATCGATTTGCTTTTGAAAAGAAATGCTTTTTAAAAACTAGGGATGACAATGGTCGGGATGGGTGCGGATATAACTAAACCCGTAACCCATTCTCATCTAGATTTTCTCAAACTCATATCCTAACCCGTACAAGTTGGGTAACAATATCTTTTCTCATACACGAACCTGTTGGGTTCGGGTATCCATCCGCTGGTACCCATTGAAACAATGATATTTTTGGAAATATTAATATTTAATATATGGTTTTGGTATATATTAGTAAATGTTTTTTTAATTTAATTAATTAATTATTATAATATTAGACAAAAAAATATTTAAAACAAAAATTAAAAAATCAAATTCAATTTTAAATATAGAATGATATTTTTCAAAATATAGTGTATCTAGTCATAATTAGAAAATATTTTGTTATGTTATTAATAATTAATATATGGTTTTGATATATTTTAGTAAAAAAAATTAATTAATTAATAATAATAATAATAATAATAATAATAGATAGTTTTGATCAGTTTTTCAGAGAAAAAAAATGTAAAAAAAGATATATATTGAAAATTAAATTTAATATTTAAATATAGAATAATATATTTCAAAATATATTTTATATATTAAAAAATAATTTGGTTTCCATAATATAAATACCGATATGAATTATGAATATTTTAGTTGATATATGGCAAGAAATTGAAAACCCTTTAGGCCTCCAAGAAACCTAAAGGGAAATCTTGATTTCTCGGCCTTGGGCCAAGCCCGGTAACTTGAGAAGCCACTCTTCTCAGCCACACAATCAGTGCATGTAACCCTACTTCGTCTCTCTAGTGATATCACAGCCTCTTTCAACCAGTTGAATCTTTCTCAGATCTAGCCACCACGGAAAAAAATCGATTGCTCAAATCAAGTTCTGTTCTTCATCATGAAGAACGAGATCATCTAAACCCACAAAACAGTATCTCAAACACATTACCTTGTCAAAATCTACCACCAAATAACCAAACAACAGAGGCTCGTTTCTTTGAAAACCCAGTTTTCGAAAGAAATGAGTCTCTGAATAGCGATTCTTGCAAAGGGATAATGGAGGTTTCTGAGCAACCAGCTCAACAACGAAGAACGTACGCAGAAGCAGTTAAGGTGGGGAAGGAGTCAATGCCAGTTCTTGCTGGATCTGCTGGAGGCTTCAAGCACAACAAGGTCAAAATAGGAGCAGAAGATGGATACACCTACGTAAGGTTTTGCGAAAAAGATAAGTTTATTCTTAATTCCTCATCTACATATACATTGATTGCTAAATTTTCTTACGGATGTCCTTCTGCTACTGAGTTTAGGTTGTATCTAGATTCTTTAAAATTGATTGGTAATTACAGTATATACAAATGGGATTTTAGGCACGTATTTATTGAGTTTGAAAACATGAAAGATGTAAAAAGTTTTTGGAAACAAAATGTTAGATCTATGGGTCAATATATGTTTAGGATTTTAAAGTGGTGTCCTGACTTTAATCCCAAACGGGAGTCACCCCTGACTCCTGTTTGGGTTTCTTTTCCCAAATTTCCTGAGTTCATGTATAACATAGATACTATCGAGAACTTAGCTAGAGCAGTAGGAGTTCCTTTAAATTCTTGGTTGCCTAGCAAGAATAGGGCTAGTTATAACAAATGTGAAGTCTGGACAGTTTTAGATGTATCTAGTGTCCTTCCTCAGAAAATATGGGTTAGTTTCGGGGATAAGGATGGGTATTGGCAGGATGTAATCTATAGAAATATGCCTGATTATTGTAGAAAATGTAGACATTTAGGTCATAAGGATAATGCTTGCAAATCTGAAGACTTAGAATTTAAGAAAGAACAGAATTTTAAAAAGCTTGTAATAAAACCTAAGGATAAAATGAATAATAATATTTGGATTCCTAAACCTATAAGTAATAAAGAAGCTGTCAATAGTGTACTATCAGACATGAATGAAACTTCAGGAAGTATGAATGCTAAATCTAATGTTCAATCAACATAAATAAACAAATAGGTGATATTAATAATGTTTCTGATAATGCTCTTAATAACACCTTATTAACAGAAATTCATGAATATGTTGAGAAATCTAATAACACTGTTAGTCAGATTGCATGTGTGTCTGACTATGTTGCATCTGATATTATACCTGATCAATCTTTGAATGTTGATGAACATGTTGAGAAATCTAGTAACACTGTTAGTCATATTGCATGTGTGTCTGAGTATGTTGCATCTGATATTATACCTGAACAATCTTTGCATGTTGATGTTACTGAATATGTGAAGGTGAATACTGAGACTGATCAACCTTTGCATATTCAAACATTTGATAGAGTTAATTAGTTTGCATGTATGAAAGTGAATTCTAATGTGGATATTGGATCTGATAATTTGAATGTTGCATTTGATAAAGATAATCAAATTGCATGTATTGAATTTGATAAATCTTTGAATGTTGCATCTGATATAATGACTGATAATTTGAATGTTGCATCTGATATTATGACTGATCAATCTTTGCATATTGAAACACTTGATAGAGATAATCAAATTGCTTGTATTGAGTCTGATAAATCTTTGAATATTGCATCTGATATTAGGGCTGATCAATCTTGCATATTAAATGTTGCATCTGGTATTATAGATAATCAATCTTTGCATTTAGGAAAAACTTGTATGGTTTTGCATAAAAGTTGTGCTGTTTAGAATGATGAAATTATACAAGCATGTGAGCATGTAGTATCTGTAGATGAAACTGATGGTATTTCAGAAAAAGATATAAATGATGATAACATTTCTTTAACATGTGAGCATATAGATTTTGTTGTTGATAATAACATAACATTGGGTGATTCTCATGATGTTGTTTTTATTGATAACAACTTAATTACATTTAAGCAATTGGAATCTGGAATTGTTACAGATAAAAATATTGAGAATGCTGTTGAGTCTATGGTTAAAAATAACCCTTTTAATGCATTATTAGAAGAAGATGTAGATGAACTATGTGAATCTGTTCCTAGTAGAAAAAGATTAAGTCTTTCCCCCAATAAAAGGAATAAGTTAGATGGAAATTTAAGCTTGCCTGTCTCACCTAAACAGAGGAAGAATAAGCCTTTTTTGAATAACTTGCTTAGAAGATCTTCTAGGAATAAACTTGTTATTAAAACTAATAACCCTAAAGGACCTTCTGGATCCTCAAAATAACTTTTAATATGACTTTAAAAATGATAAATTGGAATGTAAGAGGGATAGGTAATATTAAAACTATTAGAAGGATTAAAAATTTGACTAAAAAGCATTTTATTAATGTTTTAGCTCTGCAAGAGCCTATGGTAGCAGTAGATAGAAGCTTAGAAATCTGCTCTAAATTGGGTTTTGAATCTGTTCTAGTAAATATAAGTAATAAAATATGGATTTTATGGAGGAATGGCTTTAAAATTGAACTTTTAGATAATTTTGAACAGCTTCTAAGTGTTAGAATTAGTCATTCTGCATATAGGGAGATTGTCTTGCTTACTGTGGTATATGCTAAATGTAACATTAGTCATAGACTTACTTTATGGAATCAACTTAGAACTATATCTGTTAATATGTTGCCTTGGCTAGTTGTAGGTGATTTTAATTCTATATCTAATATTAATGAACAAAAAGCTTGTAATAATCTGCATACGAGAAGTTTAGATGAGTTTAATGAAATGATCCTTGACTGTAAATTAGAAGACCCTGGCTATGTAGGATCTAATTTTACATGGACTAATAAACGTAAATGGAAAAGACTAGATATATGCTTATATAATGAAATTTGGAGAGATACTTTCAATCTTACTAGGGTAGAGCATTTGGCCAGAACTTGTTCTGACCATTCACCACTATTAATATCTATCTCTAAGCAAACTAATTTTCAGAAAACATCTTTCAGATTTCAAAATATGTGGTTAAAGCATGATGAATTTATGAAAACAGTAGAAAACAATTGGTCTATACCTTTAAATGACTCTTCTGATATGTATATATTTTTGTCTAAACTTAAGAGATTAAAAAAGCACCTAAAGAATTGGAATAGGAACACTTTTGGGAACATATTTGTTAATATAAATAAAATTGAAGATGATATTAAACTTGCTGAAATAATGATTGAGGGAGACAATTCTGTTGAAAACCATATGAAACTGCAAGAATTAAATGCTATTCTATTAACTTTTCTTGAAAAAGAAGAAATCTATTGGTGTCAAAAAAGTTATGCAAATTGGACTGCTGAAGGTGATAATAATTCCTCAACTTTTCACAATTATATTAAGAAAAGGAAAGTTAAAAACAGAATCAATGGAATTTCTGAAAATAATATTTGGATAGAAGAGGAGGAGTTGATAGGGCTTTCTGCTGTAGATCATTTTAAAAACTTATTGAATAATTCTTCCCTAATGAATGATTTAAGTATTGTTAGAAGTGTTATACCAAGAATTTTAACAGAACATAATAATGACAGTATACTGAAAGAGCCAAATTTTGAAGAGTTGTATGACACAATTAAATCTCTTAACAAAAACAGTGCTTCTGGAGTTGATGGTTTCAACTACAGGTTTTACCTTGCTTGTTGGTCTATAATTAAGTTTGATTTATTGAATGCTGTTAAATGATACTTTCTGAATTCTGATATACCTAAAGGGATTTACTCAACATTGATTTGTCTGATACCTAAAGTAAAGTCTTCAAAATTCTGGTCTCAATTCAGACCAATTAGTCTTTGCTCTGTGTTTAATGTGTTAATATCTAAACTGATACAAAGTAGAATTGCTAAGCTACTACCATTAATTATATCTGAGGAACAAGGTGCATATGTTGAAAATAGGATGATTCAGGAAAATATATTGATAGTTCAGGAATTAGTAAAGGACTTAAATAGGAAAGTTAGAGGTGATAACCTTATTTTGAGTCTTGATATGTCAAAAGCATTTGATAATCTTGAATTTAGATTTATATATGAAGTTATGTCTGCCTTTGGTTTTAATGATCTAGTTATTAGTTTGATAAGAAAGTCTATAGAAAACATTACCTTCTCTGTTATAACTAATGGTATAACCTCATGATATTTTAGATCTAAGAATGGTCTTAGGCAGGGTGATCCCCTTTCACCTTGTCTATTTATAATTGCTGAAGAGTTTTTCATTAGGGGTATAAAGATGTTAATAGAACAGCAAAAAATCAGACCCTATAGTATGAGAAGTAATTTGAGCATTAGTTGTCTAGCCTATGCTGATGATATGATATTATTTGTAAATGGTTCATTATCTAGTATTAGAAATCTAGCTTATTTCTTAGAAGTATATCAAAATCTATCTGGACAGAAATTGAATAAATAAAAGTCCACTTTTCTAGCTTCTTCAAAGATAAGCATAATTAGATTAGATAACCTTAAAGATTTCTTAGGCTTCAAGTTTTCGAAATTACCTTTTACATATTTAGGGATACCTATTCACTCTAATAACTTTGCTGAACATTATGAGGGCTTAATAGATAAGGTTAAAGATAAGATTCATGAATGGAACTCCAAACATATATCTTTTGGTGGTAAGATAACACTAATAAACTCAGTATTAATGTCGTATCCTATATATTATCTACAATCTACAAAACTGCCTCTAAAAGTTATTACTAGGTTTTATAAGCTTTTAAATAAATTCCTATGGGGTTGTAATGAATCTAACAGAAGTATGATTTGGACAAATTGGTTAAGTCTGTGTAAGCCTTTCAAAGAGAATGGTCTTAACTTTAGATCTTTAGAAGATATTCAAACTGCTTTTGCCTATAAACTATGGTTCTCATTTAGAAGCAAAAAATCTTTATGGTCAAGCTTTTAAAATCCAAATATTGCAATGATATACATCCCTTACAAGCTAGACTTAGGAATACTGACTCAAAGATTTGGAAAAGAATGTTGGAAGTTAGGCTAGAGGCTGAAAAACATATTAAGTGGAAGATTGGTCAAGGAAATATAGATTTTTGGCTAGATCAATGGAATGATATGAAGCCTTTGATTGTGTTAACTGATACAAACTATATTCATTATGAACAAACCAGAGTAAATGAATATATCATTAATAATACTTGGAATGTACTTAAACTTAAAGATAGCTTGCCATTGCAGTATGTTAATAGGATTATTAAAACATATATAAACTTGAATGTTTTGGATTCTGCTGTTTGGAAGTTATCAGATGATGGATCTTTTAAGCTTAAAGAAACAGTTTTAAAATTAAGGCAAAAACATCATGTATCTATAATAAAAGATAGAATATGGAACAACCTTTCACCTAAAAAGTGCTCTTTTTGTCTTTGGAGAGTAT
The DNA here is from genome assembly GCA_036936605.1 of Limnanthes douglasii subsp. nivea. Lineage (NCBI taxonomy): Eukaryota > Viridiplantae > Streptophyta > Magnoliopsida > Brassicales > Limnanthaceae > Limnanthes > Limnanthes douglasii. The sequence goes on along the minus strand of JAUPFV010000002.1, from coordinate 61,495,674 downwards.
TGAATAATTTGATAAGTGTTGATACAATACTTCAGTCTAAAGGGTTTCATCTAGCTAGCAAATGTGTATTTTGTGATAGTATTGAATCTTTACACCATGTGTTTGTCTCTTGTGATATAGCTTGGCTTGTATGGAGTTTCTTCTCTGAAAAACTTAACATTAAGATAGGTAGGCATATGACTGTCAATCATATGGTGAATGTTTGGTTACTGTCAAATTCTAAGAGAGTTCACATTAGAACAGTTCTGCCATCAATGATAATTTGGAGCATCTGGAAAGCCAGAAATAAGTATAGACATAGTAATATTTCTACAACATATAGACAGATTATTAGACAGGTACTTTTAATGTTAACTTCATTGGACTTAGCATTTAAACTATCTAGGAAACATTGGTCTCCTGACTTTCAGGCAGCTAGAGAACTAGGCTGTTATAATCATACAAAGTTAGCTAAGCCTTTTAGGTATGTTAAGTGGGAAAAGCCTGTTAGTAATCGAGTTAAGCTTAATTGTGATAGATCCTCTTTAAGTAATGGTGAATCTGGTTTTGGTTATATAATTAGAGATAATTTGGGAATGATTATAACTGCAAAAGGGAATGTTATAGGAAAAAGTTCACCTATTTGTGCTGAAATTGCTGGATTGCTTAATGGTTTAACATATTGTAAAGAAACTGATCTAAAATTAGTTGATATTGAAATTGATTGTCTAGCATTATTTAATATGCTAGCTTCTGGTTTAAGACCGTGGTATTTAGATCAATGCTTATTGAGTTGCAGACAACTGATAACATCACATATGACCATTAAACACATTTATAGGGAGCAAAATATGGCTGCTGATTGGCTGTCCAAGCATGCATTGAAAGTTAAAGATAGTTTTTGTATTCAATCTCAGCATGACTTCTGTGAATTATCTAGCATATTAAGGGCAGATACCTTAGGCTTGGGAAACTTCCGTTATGCTTAATAGTTGATTTGTTCTTTATTTTTGTAAGTTAACTAACTTTGTTTAGCAAGTCGAAAGACTTGACTAGTATTTTTTATTGCAGATTTCAGATTACAAGCAAAGATATAAAGGGGAGAAGTTGACTTGGACATAGGAAGAGAGATATGAAGCTGTACGAAGACACACGAAGGAGGGATAAGCGACTACATGCAGCAAGATAGGATGCTACGAGTTGAAGAAGTTATCAAGACTATAGTAGACCTAGGTAACCATACTTAGGTCGATTAGTAAATAACTACTTCATTTGTACAATGCTATGAGCTATCAGCTCATAAACATAAAAACATCTGTAACACATTTCTTCAACATTAATAAAACGTACTTTTCTTGAGAAAAAAATAATATAAATACCGATATTAACACTTATTTTAAAATTTGTGAAATAATATTAAATAATTTATTATTTTACATAATATTAATTTAACTGGTCTGAATTTGCATTGGATATCGTAATAAAATTTAATAAAGTCGTACCTTACCGGGTAATAAATTTTCTAATTCACAACCTATGTATCAATTTTTTAAAATCTACAGTCCATCCCATCAAATCGGATGGGATCGAATATCCGCCCGTTCGGAAAAGGTTGTCCCTGCAAAATTAAATTTAAGAGTAATTGGACTTACAAGTGGTTTTAATGTTTGTGTGTTAGTACAGTGCGTTAAAGTGTTCGATAAAATAAGCCACCAAGCAGAGGACCCCCCGCTCTCTTTCATTGACCAAAACACGTCATCTATTCGGCTGCTAAAGCTCTCAGCCATTATTGTACTGCAAAATTAATATATAATTACATATATGAAAGAGAGACTGATTATTTAGTGTATTTCTCCATTTATATTTTTTATTAAGGTGAGTGGTGAAATTTTTTATCAATAAACCATTTAATTTAACTATATATATTCATTAAAGTAATTTCATTTTTAATACTTTTTTTATATTATTTTGGTAGAAAAATATACTATTCCATACTAAGACTATAAAAATATAAATGGGACATATTTTTTATATAGACGGGTAAATTAAGCTAATAAAATATTATAATTAGAAGATATATGAACATGACCATATGTTGAGCGATTAAAATGAAGGTAAAAATCATAATTATGACGAGGGTTGCATTCAAAGTTATGACGATGATCGCTTTTAAGATTATGACAATTCAGATTTATAACGAATGTCGCTTTCAAGATTAGAGTTATGCGGATGATCGCATTAAAGATTATGACGAGGGCAGTATTCAGAGATATGTGGAAGGTCGTATTCACGATTGTGACGAAGGTGAAATTCAGATTTATGAAGAGGATGAAATTCAAGGTTATGGCGAGGGTTGTATCCAGCGCCAAGACAAGCACATGAAAATTTTGATAGACGGCTACAATTGTATTTACACGTGTCGTACCATAAGAGGTTGACAAGAAAGTTTGTTATGCGGTTATAACAGAATGTCACATGTAATTTGTGTAATTTAATGATTGGTAGTATATTTCATTTAAATTCTATAAATAGAGAATAAAGTCTTCGTTTAGAGACTAATCACACATTTCAAAAAGAAGAGGATTTCATATAATTTTATTTTTTTTCCTCATTTCAGTTCATCATTTTTGTTAAGTATTTGGAGAGAATTTCTTTTAACAAATTTGGTGCCGCATGTAGGAACTAGTTTATTTTCAATTTTTTTTATTTTGTTAACAAGCAGCGATGACATGATTAGGAATGAAAATAAATTTTTTAAGAATTTGTTCATGTCAAGGTAGTCCAGCGGAAATTCCGGGAATTATGTTAAATTAATATGTTGATAAAGAGACTTTGGGACCTGGAAATCAAGTTCTAGGTAAAGATAGTTTAGAGCAGAGAACTCTTGAAGTGATTGTAGCAGATCAAAATCAGTAAACCGGTGTAGCGTCTGGAGTTGATTATGTTCGTGAAGGATTTGATGATCGGAAGTCTGTGCTCAATGATTCGTTTGTCGTAGTGTTCAATGTGTAAATCTCACAAGTCAAGGTATGCCTAAAATTCCCTATAGTGTTCAACTTTTGGAAGCTAGGATCAAGAATCTAACATAGGATAAGATCTAGCTGAATCAATTACAAGTTAAAAGGAAGCAAAATACTCAACTTAACTTTGAGAATTTTTCAGAAGTATTATGACTGTTGATAGAAAAAATTACATCGAAGGGTAAAAGAAAGAAGAATATGAGTAAGCAAGGTTCTTATACAAGTTGGACTGAAAAAATTAGAGAGAGAGAGAGATAGGGAATATTTAGACATGAAGAGAATGATGAAGAAAGACAGATGGAAGAGAATGAGGTTAAGAGACAAGGAAAGTTTTTTTTGGATATTCTTGAATATAAAGGTTACTCAAGTAGTATTAAGTCTAAGATGATTAAAGTAAAAAAGGTAATGTTGTATAATGAAGAAATGCCAAGAATGACAGACTATATGCTTCAAGAATCTCCTTTTGTTAATAAAATTTTAGAAGAAAAGCTTTCGAGGAAGTTTGATCCATATTGCATGGAAACTTATGATAAGTTAGGTGATCTTGAGAATCATTTTGAGGAATTCAGGAATATGATGAAGTAATTTAATGATGATGATGATATCTTGTTATGCAGAATGTTTTAAATGACATTCAAGGGAAATACGTTGGATTGATTTAATTATTTTCCTAAAGGTAATTCAGAATTTTGAAGGACTTTTGCATGCTTTTAGAAACTATTTCATTGGCAATAGAGCTTATAAGATAGATGAATATTCCATAATGAATTTATACCATTGGAAAGGTGAAATACTGAAACGTTATGTACAATGGTTTGTGCGTAAGATGAATGTTTTGACAACTTGTAAATAATATATAGTTGTTGTATTTTTTGAAAGATGTCTAATTATGGATTAGAAATTATATGAAGATCTTGTAAAGTTTCATGTTGATACTATGTGGGATAGTTTAGCGATGTAAGATCAATTCATTAGGGTTGATATAACAAATTGTGGATCTACAAGTTTTTCCAAAGTTCAAGGTTTGAAAGTTGTGGTGTTAGAATCCAAACTTATATATGTTTCTATTTGTGGAATGGAGTGAAAAGGTTGATAAATAATTGAGATTTGATTGAGTTTACTAAAAGGAAAATAAGAGAAAAGTGAGGAAAAAGTGATGAGTTGTATGAGGATGTAGAGTTGAAAAGAAAAAGGCATAAAAACGATTTAAATGTGTAATCAGTTTATGAGTTGTCATACCATCACTATAGGAGGTCGGTTGCTGATTTATCTTTTACTCATGATGATTTGAGGGAAGTTTCCACTCTTCATGAGGATGCATTGATCATTAGTTTGCATATTTTACGGGTTATGGTTACTCGTGTTTTGATAGACAATGGTAGCTTGACTAACATCCTTTTCAAGGGAAGTTATGAGAAGATGATCGGGGTACCGTTATATAAACCGACATAGATAGTTAGTAAGGTATCAAGGTAAATTGTCTAGTTGTGTTAATGGAAGTTTAACCGCCATTAACTGTTGGGTATGAAAATAAAGAGAAAACTGTGAGGACTCTGTCCATAATTAATGATGTTCGAGGACTTTATAACGCAATTATGGGGGTCATTCGTGGTTACATAAAATAAAAGTTGCTACTTTATCATTTCGTTAGTGTCTTAAGCATCCACTTGTGAATTTTGTTTGTATAGTTAAGGGAATTCAAAAAGATAAATATATTTTTTTGAAATCTCTATGGATTCTCGTAAGTTGTTATCCTAGCAATTAAAGGGTCGTCAACCGAGAGAGGAAACTGAGTGTGAAAAGGAGGTTGACGACCCTGAGGAAAAAATATATGCAGTCGAAAAATATAGTAGGATAATTGTTGGGATAAAGTGTATGAAGTAGAGTTGTTGAGTAGAAAACTCGATAAAGTTGGAAGTAAGGTTGAGTTAATCTTTTAAGAATAGATTGGTAAAGTAGGTGATGAATAATGATGATATTTTTTCTTGAAATATTAAAGATGGTACTGGGGTGAGTTTGTCGGTTATTTATCATGGGTTGGAAATTGGTAGGAGACTGAGACATATTCATTAAAACATGAGGGTTTTACTCAAGAAAATGTGGAGGTTATCGTCAATGAAGTGAAAAATTAGTGTTTCCTCGGTTATATTCGGGAATCAAAATAATCAACCTCGATAGCTAATTCGGTTTTGGTTAAGAAAAATAATGGCTAGTGGAGGATGTGCGTGACTTTTATTGATCTTAATAAGACATATCCTAAATATGCGTTTCTTTTACCTAATGTTAATCAGTTGGTTGATATATCTTCTAGTCACGAGTTTTTATTATTCATGGATGCATATGGAGGGAATAATCAAATTCACATGCATCCAAATGATGATGAGCATACTCTTTTCAAACAGAGAGGGGTTTGTATTACTATAGAGTAATGTTTTTAAGGTCGAAAAATGTTAGGCCAACGTATCAAAGGTTGGTTAATTAAAATTCTGAGAAACAATTGGGAAAGAATATGGAACGCTATATATATATATGTATATATGACATGATTGTTAAGAGTAATACTAAGGAAAAACAAGTTGAAGTTATGTATGAAATTTTTCTGTATTTGAGAAATTTTAATCTTAACTTGAATCTTTTAAAGTGTTCTCTTGGAGTTCAAAGTGAGAAGTTCTTCTGGTGTGTTTTTAGTAAGAATGAAATTGAAGATGATCTTGAGCAGCTTAAGGCATTATTAAATATGAAGCCTCCAAGAACCGTCAAGGAAGTGCAGAGATTGATATGACTTTTAACGGCTTTGTCTCGGTTTATTTCAAAAGTATCTAAGAAGACTCATGTCTACTTTGATATCCTTATGGGCGCTAAGAATTTATATGAATACGGAGTAAGATGAAGCATTTCAAGTTTTAAAATATTATATGGTTTCTCAAGAAATAACAATGTCCCCGGTGAAAAGTGAATCTTTATACCTTTATCTTTTTGCGTCTAGTCACGTAGTTAGTTTTGTGTTTGTTATGTAAATTTATAAAGTGCAATGGTCGGTAACTATGTGAGTAAAAGTTTAATGGATGCCAAAAAAAGATATTTGAATTTGGAAAATTTGGCTTTCAATTTGGTTGTATGTGTGCGAAAAATGAAGCCTTATTTTCAGAGTTATAGTATTATTATGTATACATATTTTAATTTGTAATGTGTTTTACAGAAGTCATATATCTCACTAAGATTCACGTAGTAGTCAATAGAGTTAGATAAATATGAGATTGTATATGAGGCACATACTGTGGTTAAAGCTCAGGTAGTGGTAGATTTTATAAGTGAGTTTGATGGTGAAATGATGATTAATCAACAAAAAATGCATGGTCTAATATGGCAAGGGATTTTGAATGGATAATCAATGTGGATGGAGCTTCAGGCATTGGTAGAGATGGAGTACAAATCATTTTGAAAACACTGTTTGGTGAAGAAATTAAGCACTTGATAAAATTTGGGCTTGATGTTACCAACAATATTGCTGAGTATGAGGTTGTGTTATGAGGTTTGAAGATAGTTCATATTTTTGTAGTAAAAATTATTTGGGTAATATTAGATTAAAAAATGGCGATAACTCAAGGTATGTTAATGGGGCCAAGTATGAGACTATGAGAAGGTATTTGGAGGTTTTAAAGAAACGTGATTGTTTGAAAATATGTTGATTTAATGGAAAATATAGCTGTATAGGGGTAATCTATTAGTTATTGTTCAATAAATGTCATCTATTGACGATGGAGATCAAGATATTGAGGTATTAATGGTTGACTTGGTTTAATTATTAGTGGCAAAAGTATTTGTCATTTTTGGAGAGATCTGATACTTCCAGAGTATAAAGCCTAGGCCCGGACATTAAGAATTCACGTCGGGAAATGCACAATTTTCGATAATGTACTCTATATAATGAGTTTTATGAGGCCTATTTTATGTTGTTTAAATATGAAAGAGGCATTGTTCATTTTACTACATTTACATGAAGGAGTTGATGGGGATCATTATGGGTATAAAAGTTTGGTTAGGAGTTTTCTCCTTGTAGTGTTTTATTGGCCAAAATTGGCGGGTAATGCTGAGGCAATGGTTCAAGAATGTAAAGTTTGTCAATTATATGCTCAAATGAGTCATTGGTCGAGTGAACCTATGTGTATTATTCTGGTGCCTTGTCCTTTTGATAGATGAGGAATTGATTTGGTGGGTTATTTGCTAATGGATACTGGTAAGAGGCAATTTTTGGTGGTGGCCGTTAATTAATTTTAAAACGTGGGTTGATACAAGGAGGTAAAGGGCAATGGAGACACAATTATCCATTGTTCCTAAGAACCGATCGAATCTCTAAAAGAATACATAAGTCGCTTTGTAAACACCAAAAATGGATTAGCTGATTGCTTTGAACAAGTAGCAATAGCTTCTCTGAGGCAGGGCTTAAATCCTGGAAACTTGGCTGATTCAGTAACGAGAAAAAAGGCCATGACATGGGGAGGTTTGCTGAATCAGGTTGGAAAGCAGATTAATGTAGACAAAAAAATGAAAACTAGGGTGCACATGCAGATGAGGTCTGCTCCGGCTGCACTAAATCCAAACCAAAATCAGTCCGGAAACAAGGCTAGGGAGGCCGGGCAGAGTCATAACAGAGCCAAAGCTCAGTCTCAGCCAGCTGCACCAGCCCAGAGTCAACAATCTAGAAATAAGCGAGGGCCTTAGGTTCAACCGGAGTGGTTTGCAGAATTAAAATAAAACGTAGCCACCATTTATGACAAAACAAAAGACGAAGTACATTATAGAAGGTCGGCTGCGTTACAGTCTCCTAGGGAGAGCCGCAACAATTGTTTCTGTCAGTATTACAATGATACTGGCCATACCACTGAGGATTGTATTGCTTTGAAGCAAGAAGTCCAGAATTTGATTGAAATAGGAAAGTTGGGAGCATATGTTAAAAGAAGAGGAGGAAATATGCCTAATAACACCCATCGGGCTGGTCCAAACAATGCAGGCACATCGGCTCCGGATGGGGCTATGGTCATAATCGAAAGGTTCGATGTAGAATCAGAATACTTGGACCCTGATCCAACCCGGAATAAAGTGGGTGTTATCGAAGAACATTGCAAGTTGGTGTCCGGACTTATCAACTTTTATGAGTCACTCACAATTTTCGGAGGAGACACCATGACAGCACAAACTGCTTCTTCAAGAAAGAGGCATGTTCATACTTTAGATACCCAACTCGAAGGAGGCATGACTTCCTATCAATCGCAGATTCCATTTCCCTTCATTGTTTTCAATGAGGATGATTTGAGGGATATAGCTGGTCCTCATGAAGATGCTGTTGTCATAGGAGCATCCATCGGGGGCAATGACATAAGATGAATTTTGGTGGACACTGGGAGTTCATCCAATATTCTCTTTTTAACTTCCTACAAAAAATGAAGAACCCAGTAGTAATTCAGTGTACGAACATGTCAATTGTGGGTTTCACTGGAAGCTCAGCAGATGTGATCGGGGAGTTCGAGGATGAGGTTTTGTTGGGCAAAAGCCCTTTTAAAAAGATGGTTAGAATACTGTTCGTCGTGGTGGATTGTCCCACTTGTTATAATTCTATTCTGGGGAGGTCTTGGCTCTATAGGATGCATGCAGTGGCCTCAATAGTCCACCAATGTATGAAATATGCTGTGCAAGGACAAGTGGGAGTTGTTCGGAGCAGCCAAAAGGTAGCAAGAGAGTGTTATGCAACAGCACTGGCTCCTCAGACGTTGGGGCAGTTCAGATCAACGAGGAATAGCAATTTGAGGAGCTTTTTGGGGCAGAGGGTGAAATTGATGACCCCAGAGAGACCCCTGGAGTTTTAATACTGATTGAAGAAGTTGAAACACATTCTTTGGCTGAAGGAAAAAATGTCAAGATAGGGTCCAAGATGACATCAGAATTAAAGGGTGAAATGTTAAAGTTCCTGAAAGACCATCATCATGTTTTTGCTTGGTGCAATGCTGATGTTACCAGAGTACCAGCAGATATTATATCACACCAACTGTCCATCCGAAGGGACGTAGCACCTGTGATACAAAAAAGAAGAGCTTTTTCTAAGGAAAAGGCTGATGTCATAGTTCAAGAGGTCGACCGGCTTACTAAAATGGGGCACATAAAGAAGTCTCAGTACCCTTTATGGACAGCCAATCCGGTATTGGTGAAAAATAAAAATGGCAAGTGGCGTACGTGTATCGATTTTACAGATCTCAACAGAGCTTGCCCAAAGGATTTATACCCAGTCCCCTGGATTGATCAGTTGGTGGATTCCACATCTGGAAACAAGCTGCTATCTTTTATGGATGCCTTCTCCGGGTATAATCAGATTCAAGTGGATCCGAAGGATCAGGACCATACTACGTTTGTTACTGATAGGGGCCTTCATTGTTACAAGGTGATGACATTTAGGTTAAAAATGCTGGGGCTACTTATCAGAGGTTGGTTTACAAGGCTTTTGCTGATCAAATTGGAAGAAACATGGAAGTTTACATCGACAACATGATGGTAAAAAGTGTGGACGAAGAACTACACTTGGCAGATCTCCAAGAAATTTTTGCTAACTTAGTGAAAGTAAATTTGAAATTAAACCCAGAAAAGTGTGTGTTTGGAGTGCAGTCCGGGAAATTTCTAGGGTATGTAATAAGTGAGCAAGGGTACAGCCTGATCCGGACCAGCTTAATGCTTTACTGCAAATGGAACCTCCTCGGAATGTTAAGGAAGTACAACGATTGACTGGGAGGTTTACTGCATTAAATCGATTCATTTCAAGGTCTTCCGATAGGTGTGCCCCATTTTTTCAAACTTTGAAAGGTGCAAAGGATTTTGATTGGTCCTCACAGTATGATGAGGCCTTCGATGAAATCAAAAAACATTTGTCCTCCCCCAAGACTTTGTTTAAACCCGTTGACGGAGAGACTCTTTTCATATACTTGGCAGTCTCTAGTTGTGCAATAAGTGCAGTATTGGTAAGGGAGGTAGATAATTGTCCCCGTCCGGTGTATTACATTAGCAAAAGTTTGATTGATGCAGAAAAGCGCTATTTGAAGCTTGAGAAATTAGCACTAGCCCTGGTGATTGCTACGAGGAAGATGAGACCTTATTTTCAGGCTCATCCCATTATTTTTCGGACGTCTTTTCCCTTAAAAAAAGTTCTCCACAAGGCCGACATTTCAAGTAGAATGACTAAGTGGTCAGTGGAATTGGGAGACTTTGAAATTGATTTTTCCCCTCAGACAACAATCAAAGCCCAAGCGGTGACAGATTTCTTAGTTGAATTTCACTTAGATAGGGATACTAAGCAAACAACTGATGTGAAAGACAAAAAAGTCTGGGTCATCCGAACTGATGGTGGATCAAGTACCATGGGATGTGGTGCTGGGGTATGTTTGACCTCTCCGTACGGTGACAGAATGTACCAAGCTATATGTTTTGCTTTCAGAGCATTTAATAACGAGTCCGAATATGAAGCTGCTATAGCTGGTTTGAAATTAGCTCTTATTTGTGGAGCCAAAAGGGTCAAGTTGATGAGCGATTCGCAGCTTCTTATCCATCATGCACAAGGTCAATCCGAAGCAAAAAAGGAGCAGCTGGTTAAATACTTATTTCTTCTTAAAGAAGTGGCACTTAATTTCAAGAGCATCATTTATGAGCACATACCCCGAACAGAAAATATACTGGCAGACTCCTTGCCAACCATAGACTATACTGAGTCCTACCCTTGGATTCATGTGCTAGAGTGCCCATCCATTCGAGTCACTCCAGATAAGGAAGAAGAAATTTTTAATATACAGATAAAACAGATTGGAGACTTCCTCTCCTTCAATATCTCTCAGATGGCATCTTGCCTCAGGAAAAATCAATAGCAAGAAAAGTAAAGTACAAGGCTCGTGGTTTTGTCATCCTAAGAGATATTCTTTATAAGAAGTCTTATAGTAAACCCCTCTTACGATGTTTGGGGGTCGACGAGTCTCAAATACTGCTCTCTGAGTTACATGATGGTGAAGGATCAGCTCACTGTGGATTCAGGGCTCTAACAAGAAGAGTTTTGTTAGTTGGGTACTATTGGTCCTCCATAATGCAAGATGCTAGGGAGTTGGTAGGAAAGTGTGACCCATGCCAGAGATATAGCAATGAAATTCATATCCCAGCCATCCCTTTAGAGTCAATTTCTGAGCCAATACCTTTTGCTTGATGGGGGTTGGATTTAGTGGGACCTCTACCCATGGCATCCGGGGGGGAGGGGGGGGGGGGGCGCAGAACTATAATAGTTGCTATTGATTACTTTTTGAAGTGGATCGAAGCAGCTCAATTGGCAGGTACAACATCAAAAGCTGTTATAAAATTCATTTTATCCAATATCTGTTGCAGATTTGGAATTCCACAAAAGATAACAACAGACAATGGACCACAGTTCAACAACAAGGAAATGGAGAGTTTCCGCGCCTCTAGAGGCATACAACATTGTTTCTCTTCCCTTTTTCCACCCACAAGCAAATGGTCAAGTCGAAGTGGCCAACAGTACAATACTGTCCAGTCTGAAGAAGAATTTAGAAGGGCTGCTGGAAAATGGCCTAGTTATTTGCAAGAAGTTTTGTGGGCTTACCGGACCACTCCAGGGGCTGCAACACAAGAGTCTCCTTTTGCCTTAGTATATGTGATGGATTCCATAGCTCCCATAGAAGCTACTCTCCCTTCATTTCGAGTTCATAATTTTTCCGAACACGCTAACGAGGTGGCATTCAGAGGCCACCTTGACTTAATAGAAGAAAGAAGAGTTAAGGCTCATCTTAGAGCTGCACACTATCAAGGTTTGATGAGAAACAGGTTTTCTTCTAAAGTTAAGAGAAGGGATTTTCAGCCACGGGATAAGGTATTGAGAAAAGTTTTCCTACATACTAGAGAGAAGGAGTTCGGTAAGTTAGCTCCAACTTGGGAAGGACCCTATGTGGTCATTGAACCTGGGACTTATCGGCTCCAAGACAAGGATGGAAGGATTTTGAATCACCCCTGGAACATTGAACACCTCCGGTTGTACTTGGAATAGAAACTATGTAAATATTTACTTGCTTAACAGTTCATGTAAATATTTGGGGGCATACTCTTTCCTACCCTAGTGGCGCAGGGAGGTTTTAATGAGGTGTCCGGGCTTTTTATAAAATTTGATGCCTTCTTAAAAGATTCGGAGTGTTTCAATTAAAATCTTTCTCGGAAATATTTTATCAATAGCAGACCGGATTAAATTGGTGGAGTGGTGAATGCTTAAACATTGGTCATCGGAGAATTTAAACACTCTCACTTTACTCTAAAATACTTGTGAAATAACTAAGGGCTGTTTAAACATTAGCCACCAAAAGTAAAATCATGAAACGATGCAGGAGTTATGCAAAATAAAACTACTCATTAAAACATACGAAATGCCTTGGCCACCCAAGGATTTTGAATTGTCAAAACAAGAAAGGGTTATCCGGACAAGGACCGGACACGGTTACAAAAAATGCATTGGCCATCCAAGGACTTTGGTTCAATCACAACAGAATTAAAAAGATAATTGATACTTTAAGACTGAGCCTTTGAAGATGGCTCAGCCTCACTTGGCTTTTTCTCGTTTGGGTCATCATCTGAACGTTCATCATCCGGACTATCCCCGGTTTCTTCTTTTTGATCATTGGTGTCCTCACTAGAGTAGTTATACTTATCACCAACATACCTGGTATGGTGAGGAATGTCTTCGTACTCCATGAATCGCCATAAATCCCCCAAGGTCTTCTTTGGAAATTTCTCATGAAATAGTAGAACCATATCTTACCTAACCTCAGCATACCTTGCCTCCTGACAATCTATCACCTCATTAGTGTAAGCATCCATCCTAGCCTGGATTGTTTTCTCCTGCTCCCTCAACAAGTCAGTCTTTTCTTGCTCAGCCTTGGACACACTATTCTCAAGAGAGACCTTGTCATTAGTTAAGGCCTGAATGGTTCTATCTTTGGCCTTCACCTCTTCTTTTGACGTCCGGAGGACTCTTTCTAGGACAAATTGTTTTAGTTGGAGTTCTTTGACAACTCCTTCCGAAGTGGCTAACCTGTTGGCCAAGTCTTCCTGATGTTTCTTCAACTCCTCATTCTCTTTCCTTAATGCCTCAGTATTTTGGTTGGTACTAAGAAGATCGTTAGACAGTTTCTCTTTGTCAGAATTGAGGGTGTTGATGATGTCTGACTGATTGCATACTTTCTTTTCCAAAATAAGCACTGGCTGGACATTGCTCAGAATTGAGTGACCAATGACATCCCTTTCGCTCGAGACAGAAAAAGACTTACCGTTTAATGTGACGGTGTTTGAAGAACTTGGAGGGTGGTAGGCCCCAACGAAATCATCTATAGGGAGGCCTTCAAAATAGAGACCAATCCCCTCAAGCCTGGTGATGTCGACACCATCAATACTGATATCCCCTCCTCCGACCTCTTTGGTTCGAAAGTCACCAGGGATCTCTTCTGCTCTCGTAGGATCAGTAGGTTCAACAGGAGGTAGTGGCTTTAGATCTCGGAGAGAGACCTCATCTCTCTTCGAAGTTTTCTTTCTCTTGGCATCCCGGCCTCCACCTTCTGCTCCTCATTTTTTGTCCTTTTTAAGGACCTTTTGAGGCTTGGAAGGCCCAACAGCTTCCTTGATGCTCTCGTGTTCCACCACCTGTAGTAAGGCATCATCGATTTACCCTTGACCTTGTCCCTCGGGATTTGTTGGGACAACTTCCTCCACCTCAGTAAGATATGCCTCTGCCACACCTCGCCCGACCTTAGCCTTTTTTCCCTTCATCTTGCTTGGGGCTTTAGCTCTGCCAAGTAAGATCATTTTTCCATCTTTTCCCTCTGTCTTCCGGAGGATCACTCCCGGAGGGGGTGGAGTAGTTAACTCCTCCCAAGACAGATCCCTCCGGTCCGTTGTATTCCACAGATAAGATCTGGCTAAGTTGCCTCCAGTAAAGTAGTTGTGGAAGCGGTTTGCCCATTTTTCAGCTGTCCAAGCATTCAGCTTGGCACAAGTAGTCTGCCCGGCCTCTAGGTAATCGTTGAAATCCTTGGGCAGCACTACCAAAAAGCAAAAGGAAAAAGAGTTAGATAAAAAAAAAATTATAAGTAAAAGTAGAAGTATCTGGTGAGATTATTACCGTCACTTCGCCATCTGCTGGTGAGCATGCTTGGGTTGACACCAACTTTGATTTTCTTTCCATTCTCCCAAGCACCACTGACGAACATAAATTGAGTCTTCCAGCCTTTATCTGACTCAAGCAAGCCATCCACCACCTTGTAGTTGTCACCCATGTTGAAGTGATAGAAAGGGATGCGATGATTTCTGCAGAGGATTGCCACGGCAGCAAATTGCTCCATCAGAAGAGGAATTCCGGAGAGCCTTGAAGCCATGATACATGCCATAAGGGTGAACCATGCATTGAGGCTTAGCTGGCTTGGGCACAGCTTAATCAGATGGAAATATCTGACTATTTCTTGGTCTAAGGGAAACTTTAGTCCCCATTTGAACAGCTCAGTATAGAAGACAATCTCGTTGAGCTTACAATCCATGGGCGTCTCCGGATCGATTGGGATCCTTACTTTGACATTCTCTGGAATACCCCACTTTGTCCTTATCTGGCCAAGTTCAGCTGTGTGAATGAAAGCGTACTTGATTTTCTGCATGGCCAGCAAGTATTTAACGTTTACCTTGTGAAAAAAGGCCCCACCTTTCCCACAAGGCACTCCGGAAGGTCCGGGTGCTTTAAACATACTTTTTCCTTGCCTTTGCTCTTCCTAGCCATGACAGTTTCACTTGTTTTCCCGGAGACGTCAGTCTCGAAAGGGGCTTCTTCAATGTTATCCTCCATTATATCCTCCATTACCATGGAGGGGTTGTCAGATGTCTTAGGAAGAGAGGGGCTGGTGATTGGCTCAGTAGGGCCTTCGGATTGTTGAGCATCATTTCCCTCTTGGGTCTAGAGTCCGGTTGGGGCTCGGACCTGGAGGTCTCTTTTTGAATACTTGAGCTAGTTGCCTCTGGTCCGGACAGCTTATCTTTGGAAGTTTTGATGGGTGCTTCTGACCCTGTGGTTTTACTTTTTTCCCCGGATTTCGAAGACGTGGATTTTGGTTTAGGTTGTGTGCCAACAGCCTGCCCTTTAACCAGACGACCCTTTCGTCTATCTACCAGCTTCTCCGGGGAGATATCAACATCCGACCCCATGGCAATAAATGGGGAAGGTTTCTTGAAACGTGTGACTGCTTGCCCTAGTTCAACAACAGGCTCTGACTCCTGGACCGATGAGCCCGAAATGATTGGTGAAAGGTTGGAGTGGAACAACCTCCTAGGTTTAGCATCCTTAGTTGAAGAAGAACCCCGATCAGGCTCTGAGCTTGGTGTTTCTGGTTTATTAACAAGGGAAACAGGGAGGCCTGCAGCGATGCGCCTTTCTCGCTCAACTTTTTGAACCTTTTCCAACTCTGAAAAATTGAGCCATCCACTTTTTACCAAAGTGTTTCTTGCTGTGAACATAAACTCACACCAAAAGAAAGGTTATTTGAGAGATGAAAGCTTTGGAGTTTGAGAGATTAGAGATAATGAAATAGTTAAAAGTGAACTGATTTATACTAATCATGAAGATGATGCTTCGATACCTAGGAGGCTTCAAAAGGGTAGATGCAATGATTAAAGGTGCTGAGTCCAAATTCTGCACGTTCCCCGGACAAGGACAGATCGGTCCAAGGCCTCCGGACCGGACATATCACACGGACCGGACATATAACTTTGAGCACAATGACCATAGGACTGTTCGAACTATGACAAAAGTACTAAAAACACTAAACACTTCTTGACTAAGCTACTTGCTCTCCTACTTAGAGCTCATGGGTCTTTGAACATGACCCGGGTCCATTAAACATGACCCGAAAGCCCATAAGGGCCCAAACATCAGGGTAAATACCCAACCACCTGCATTAAGTGTGGGTAATGAGAATTAATTGCTACCAGGATGCTTAATTATCTCTCTACTCTCTACTCTAAACACATAACACCCACACACTACTATAAATCACCAACCAAATTACTAGCCTACCCTCAGGCGATTATTATCCACACCAAAAGGCAGCACTGATGTCATTCACGTTAAATAAAGAAGTTGCTTTTTGAAGCAAGTGAGAGCGCCATTCTAGGAGAAAAACGGCCGGTGTGGCGAATCAGAGAAGGACATGTGTCCTATGATCTCTGATGAAACTACTCAGCTTCCAAGGGTTTCAGTCTGTCCGGATAAAGTCGTTACACATTTTCGAAATGTCCGGACAAAGTTATAATTACACTTGAGCTATTTTTTAGGTCTTGCCAAAGGCCTTCGAACACAACCTAAAAAAGGGGCTACTGATGAGTCCGGAATTCGTTGTCACTCTTTATGAGAACCGGACAGGGGAAATTCGGAAAACATCCACCCACTGAACCGTCCGGTTAGAACTAATGTACTAAAAACTTAATCACTTCATGACTAAGCTAATTAACTACATGCTTAAGACTAAATGAGTCTTTGAACTCGACCCGAATCCATAAGTCAACGCAAAAGCCCATGTGGCCCATAATTAAGGGTATAAATACCCAACCACTTTCATTGAATGAGGGTAATGAAAATTAAATACAACCAGGAAGCTCAATTCTCCCTCTACACTCTATCCCAACATTAAATACCTTCAAAATACCACAAAACTCTGGACAAAATTACCCTCAAACGAAAATAAACCTCACCAATACTGAGCCTTGACATAAATTTTCAATTATATATACCGAACCCATAATAAAAAGAGAATGCATGAATACGTTGCTAAATTTATGTTAAGAAAAAATAAAAATTTCTTGTAAACTTTTCATATTAGTGTATGAGGTATAAAATGCTTTTCTGAAATATAAGTTTTCTCCTAAACATAAAATTGGTTGGACATCAAAAGTCTCATCAAGCATGATAAATATAGGACAAATAAAGATAACGATAAAAGGAAACTATTGGCATGAGAATAAAAATTAAAATATTCATAGTTAAGACACACGAAAATAAGACTTAAGAAATTTAAATTACAAAACACATCTCCAAAGAATCTTGCAAAATAACATTCGAACATATGAAATGTTTAATAATGTTTCCACCTCGTCATTATTATTGATTAATAGCCTTGGTCTCACATTTCTTACTATCGTCGGATCGCATTTCAACATTAGTATTTTCTTTATTTTTTCTATTTTTTAGTAAGAGCTATAGCAGAGGTTTCTTTGGTAAGCTCGTTATTCATTTTTTTTGTTTCCATCATTGTCTTTTAAAGTTGGTAGCTTAACAGTTCTGTTAGGGTGTTCTTCTTCATGCAATAAATGTTCTAGTTTTCCCAGCTAATGTTAAGATTTTCATTCAAGATTTATAAAATAATCTCTTCTTTACTCTTTTGAATTAAAATCTCAGCAGCAGCAGCAATGTCAACATTTTCAGTTATTGCCTTAAACTGTTAATGTCAACATTTTCAACAATATTTTAAATTTCTCTATCTTTATCTTTCTCCAAATCAAGGTGAGATTTCCATTGAGGTCGTGAGTCGATGTTTTTCCAACAACTTTTTTATTGGCTTTGAACCAAGAGATGGTCCACATATATAACTTAAGTTTTTCCTTTGTTTGGTTCTTGGTTAGATCACACAAAAACGAACGTGTAAGTTTTTGTTAGCATTATTCTTTTTGAGGTTCTGGGTATTGGAACAGGTGGCAAGAATATTGGTGGACTTAGTATAATCAATGTTGGTATTGATAAAGATGGTACTATTTTTGGTTGGTTTATTGTTTTTATTTAAGAGTTCCATGTTCAAAAGGAGGTCGATATCTTCTTCATCGTCAAGATTATCATTTTCCTAACGAGTGGTGGTGCCTTGTATAGTTTTGATAGGATCATCAATTTTAGAAGTAGCTTTTGAGCTGATGGGAAGATTTTGCTACTTCGGGGAAGTTTTGTTTAGGGAAACATTGATATCGTTGGTATTTTCTGGTTTTTTTTTATCATTTTAATTTTTGGTACACCTAGGTTGATTCCTTGTTCATTACGGGTTTGTAATTGTTGTCACAATATAGTCAGAGCTTTTTAAGCTATAACTGGTTTACCGGTTTTTTGAATCGTTGGTTTACCATCGACAGTTATAGTGATTACTGATAACGGCCACAAACCAGCTTGGATAAAGTTTTCTGGTGGGAAAAACTAGTAGAAGTCTGATTGGTAGATAGGTTGAGCAGTCGCAGACAAATTTTTTAAAAGCTTTCATCATGGAAGAATTTTTTAAAGTATTCAAAAACTTAGTATAGGTCTGCAAAATAAGTAAGAAATTCAAGAAATCTTTTAGGATAAATAAAATGCTAGATTAGATGATACAATTGACTTGTATAGATCTTATCTTACGTGTTTGCATCTACCTTCTTTCTATCTGACCAAATCCGTCTGTAGAAATTCTTTTACATATATAAATCTTATATACCAGTTAGAATCAGAGGAATGTGCATTAGTAAGTCAAGTATATGCATTTAAAGTTAAGAAATAAAAAAGATTATCCCAAATTTTTCTGATTTTGATGATGAAAAATAAAAATTAAAGGGAACTTTTATATCTAATAGGATCAAACTTACTAACATACTAAGTAATATACATCACCCGTTGGTTGTTAGTTGGATGTAACAATTTCGAACATATCTAAAGAAATCGACGATGTAAGAGTGGAACGGTAATCGAAGGCCCTATTCAAATGAAGGAAGGAAAAATCAGATTTCATCTTCTTTCGAATGGTGGCGTAAATCGCCAACTTTGGGCCGAAAAGTTGCTGTGTAATATGGGATACCGTATTCAAATCTAAAGAATTGATAGTAATTTTTGGACATGTATTTATAGATTCTGGTCTGGTTATTGAAGAATTTTTATAAAAGGTTTGAGTATTTAACAACATTTGTTGGCAATGTTTCATGGTATAAGTCTATAAGGTTTTCTTTGTGGTAATTTTTTAGGAATGTTTTTTCTTGGTATATTTTCTCTTAGTACCAATTATTGTTTTTTAAGGAGAGAATAATATCAAGAAATTACTTGAGAAAATAAAAGTGGAGTTGTATTAAATTTTCATTACTATGGCTTTGAAGTACATATAATTTTTTATTTCAACACTTCAGAGGATAAATATCAAGTTAGTAAAAATTTAGATTAATAGATATAAAATGATGAATAATATATTGAAAATAATATTTACTTGTTTAAAAAAAGGTTGAAATCTAAATTTCTAGAGATTTGGTGTAAACATTATGAACGAAGCAAGTAGGTGTGTTGAGACAAAGAAAAATGGGGAAGAAAAATAAGTATTAGAAAGAGTTTGTTTATGAGTAAAAGGGTCAAATATTATTTTTTTTTAAAATTAGAGACTGTTAGATTAGAATAAAACTAATGGTTAGATCGGTTTTGAGAATGTGAAACGGTGATGCTATTACGTGAGAGTTATTGATTAAAATTATGACACATTTTTTGAAACATGTTAATTTAGTAAAGCATACGTCTTGTTGGTAAGCATGTGTATGCTATTAAATGTCGAGACCTCGTCTTATTTTTTTCTTAGTCCTTTAAATAAATTATTTAAAACTAATTTGTTTCAAATATTATAGGGGGGGTCCGGGTAAGACTATATTTTATGTGTAGAAATTGAAGTGAGGTAGATATAAACACTGAAACGATAGTTATGTGAATTACTTTGTCTTTGTAAAAATTGAGGGTTTTGTAACAAAAAATGATTGAGCCTTTTGTATCCAGGGAGTCTTTTTGCAACCTCCTTTTTAATAAAAATAGAGTATATGTTGTTTGTAGATGTAGGATTATTTCTAAAATCCGAACAACGTTAAATATTATATTCAGCGTTTGATTTTTTTACATTTTTTTATTTGTTATTTCCATCGACCATGGTTATCCTTTTATCGTTGGACGAACAAATTTTACAAGTGGCATCGTAATAGTAGAGCAACAAATAAATAAGTAGATCATTTACTGATATGAAGGATGAAGAAATAAATCTTGTCTAGAAACCAAAAAAGATATGAAAAATAAATTCCATGAAGCTAAGCCTAGAAAGATTAATGGATCAAATGACTTTTTTCTTTGGAGAATTAAGGTCAAGGCTTACCTAAGTTTGATGTTGTGGTACGTTTTAAAACTCATATTTCCCTCCTACTAAGCTTAGATATAAATTGTTGCGTACGGTATCTGAAGAGTCTACGATTCTAAGGATATGAAAACGGCGGAAAGGGATTTATATAAAGAAGTCATTGGCGAACATATTGTACCAAAAGAAATAGAATTAAAAGTTACTATAGATAATGGAAAATAGAGCCGAAAATACCTATATTACTACAACATAATCATGCTCAACTTGAATATAGGTGGTGTAAAGGTGGAGGAATAGTATCATACAATCATCCTCCTAAGCTGTCTGTCAAAGGAGTACGAATAGTTGAGGGACATCATGCTCTACGACAAAGACTCCTTTACCATGGGTGAAGTCAATAGCGCCTTGAATTATAAATATTTTCAAATAAACATTGTTATGAAGTATGACTCAGAACAGTTAGACTGAGTGTAAATGACATATCGGGAAAGAGAGCTTCAAGCAATAGAAGAGGAATATCTCGGTCTAAGTCTAAGGGGTTTGCGAGTGGTTCAAAATTAATTTGTTAGGTATTCAAGAACAAATGAAATATCAGTAGGAACTGTCGAGAGAAGGACCAAAGCCAGAGATGATGCGATGGTGTTTGATGATTGTGAGTATACTGATGGTTAATGGCTTTTTATCCTTGTAAGTGTAATGATAAATTAGTATCGGAGTTGAGTGCTTCATTCCATATGACTTCTAATAATTATTTGTTTGAATAGTTGGGAATGTTTGATGGTGAAAGGGTCAATAGAGTAATGTAGAATCGTATAATGTCAAAGGAATTAGAAATATTCGGCTCAAATTTCCTACAAGAATTAAGAGGGTGATTAATAACGTAAGGTATCTACCCCAAGTTAAACATAGGCTTTTTTACATCAGGCTCTTAGATGAGGAAGGTTTTACGTATAGTGGTAGAGATAGAAGAATTAGGGTCTTCCAAGACTTGTTATGAAAGCCTATAAGACCAATAGTATGTTAGTTCTTGATGGCTATGTAGTGTAGGGGATGTGTCTAGTGTGGTAAATGATTGTACCAGATTGTGACATCATAGGCTGACATCTAAATCAGAAGAGAATTAGTAAACTAAGGAAACACCAGCTGTTAAAAAGTATTGTAACTCATAAAATGAGATTTAGTGAAAGTTGTAAATTGGGTAAGAGCAAGCGGGTAAAGTTTATGCCTATCAACCAGAAAACAAATAGACTGATTGATTATGTTCATTCAAATATTTGGGAGCGTATATAGGATCCTACCATAGATGGTGAAAAAACTGTATATCGCTGATAGAAGATTATTCCAGGAAAATATGATTTATACTTTTGAAGACCAAAAAAGAAAATTCTGCTGCCTTTGTGAACTAGAAGACACTAGTAGAGAATCAAATCGGGAAAGTGACGAAGAATCTTCAGACTGATAATGGCTTAGAGTAACTGAAAAAAGATTTCACTAGCTAAAATCTAAAGATTAACATTGTTAGAGACCAAACTGTGAGTGGGAATCTCCAATAGAATGGGCATGCTTAGAGAATGCACCAAACCTTGTTGTAACGGGTTAGGTGTATGTTTCATACAATTGAATGAAGATTATAAGAAAACATAATGACAACGAGTGCATATAATCATCATGATCCATCTATGGAACTTAAGTTTATTTGTTTTCAAAAGGGATGGACTAGAGAGTAACCTAAGCTGTAATATTTGAGAGTGTTCAGATGTCCTTCTTATGAACATGTGAAGCAAGATAAGCTTTGTCCAAGAGCATTTCAATATTTAATCTTCGGTTATTCAGAAGAAGTAAAACGTTATAGGTTGGCCTTGAACTTGGATGTCAGAAGGCTTTGATAGGAAGGGACGTGGTTTTTAATAGGGAGGATATGACAGTGAAGAAGACAGTGGACACTCAACCCAGTACTTCTGAAAAGAGATGTGAAGTTGATTATGCGTCTGATCTAAAAAGTAAAGTTATCAATGTGTGTGCCAAAAAAATTTATAACCTAGTTCAATTTTGGGTTGCATAAATGAAGTTCAACCACTGCATGAGTTCGAAGATGGCTGAGGGTTTGGTGTTTCAAGTCCTTTGGATGATCATACTAGAGAGCAACATGATTTTGATAGTTATTAATTAGCAAATGATAGAGCAAGAAGACCAAAAAAATAATCGCAGATATATGGATTTGCATATGTAATTGGTTATGCCTTATCTACTGAAATGCAGGTAGCTGTTCTTGAATCTGAAACTTATCACGATACTATCAAAAGTAGTGATAAGGGAAACTTTCTTACGTTAGTGGGAGAAGAACTAAAGTCTATCAAGAAGATGAACACATGGATTCTTGTGAAACGATTGAAGGATCATAAGTTGATTGGGATTAAATGAATATTAAAGAGGGATAAATGTATTAATGGTGTTTAATTATACATATACAAGGCTATACCAGTGGCTAAGATTTTACGCAAAAGGAAGGTGTTGATTTTAATAAGATATTTTTACTTCTTGTAAAACAAACCTCTATAAGACTTTTATTGTTAATTTATGTTAGATTTGATCTTGAGTTAGATTTGATGAATGCTAGTACTTCTTTCATGCATGATGGATTAATAGAGTCGATTTACACGTTTAAACCAAAATTATTTGAAGAAGAAGAAATGTAATGATGTGTTTGTTGAATATACGAAGATTTGATTATTTTATGAGATCGATCAAGTTTGTATGTGTCTGTTCTGAAAATTATATCTATTCGATTTCGGAAACACACATAGAGGAACAAGTTATATTGATGGTTTATGTGGATGTTATACTAATAGTAGAAGAGATAGAAATGGGGGTTGAGACAATGAAGACTCAGCTGAAATAAGAGTTTGAGATGAATTATACTGAAGAAGTTAGGATGATACTTGGTATTCATATCAAGAGGAACACACCGAATAGATATTTATTATTATCTTCACGAGAATTTATACAGAAAATCCCGAGGAAGTTATCTATATCCAAAGCCAAAACGGTTAGAACTCTCACTGTTGCCCGATTCAAACTTAGTGTGATTAAAGCGCCAACAAAGCTGCATATAAGAAGTATACATTGAATTACCTTATGCCAATGTTATTGATAGTATTATATATGCTATGATTTGCATGAGACGTGATCTTGCCATGTTGTAAGTGTTTTGAGCATATTAATGTCCAATTCGGGGAATTCGTATTGAGATGCACTCAATTGTCTCATGAGATAATTGAAGGGTTCGACTGTCGTAAGGTTTGTGTTACAATTAGGATGATATGGATGATATAGTGCTAAAAGGGTATGTGAACTCCGATTATGCAGGTTGTATTAACACAAAGAATTCTACTCCGGTTTATTTGTTTGTTTGAAGGAAGAGTTAGCTAGAAGTTTTGCATACCAAAGGTCGTTGCTTTGTCATCTGCAGAATTCCACTACATGACTGTTATGGAAGCCATGAAAGAAGCTATGTTGCTGAAAGGATTTATGAGTGAAATCACTAGTGTGGAGCAAGATGTGGTTATGTTATGTGATAACATTAGTGCTCTTCATTTAATGAGGGATCTGAAGTTCCATAAGAAAACTAAACACATAGATCTCAAGTTGCAATTCATTCAAGACATGGTGGATAAGGAGGACAATGGGTCATTTGCAGACAGGTTTGGGTTGGCCTGCTCATACCCGTTCTTTTAATACTTGAGCTCAAACCCGACTTGGCCTGGCCCGAGATTAGTATTTTCAAACCCGAGCCCAGTCTGTTTGTATCCTTAAATCTAGCCCGATTCACAAACACCAGTTTATATATATAATCATATATTATACATATAATATATTTATTTTTATATATAATATTATGTTTGGGTCAGGTTGGACTCAACATATTAAAATTTGGACCCAACTCGACCCACGTACGAGTTTATAATTTCAAAACTCGTACCTGACCCGTTCTATGCTCAGACCAGATAGAGCTCGACTCAGTCAGGCTGATCCTAACAACACCCAATTTACCATCCCCAGTGGTCGAAAGGGAAGAAGTGAAGGTGACTAAGATTGCTAGCAAAGAAAATCCTTCGGACGCTTTGACCAAGGGATTACTAAATTCAAGCTTAGAAACTGCATTAGACTTATGCAAGTTTGAAATTATTATAAACCTAAGTGAAGAATTTATAGGTTTATGCTAGAATTAACTCATCAATGAAGTTACTATCATAAGACTATATAGGTTGAATATGGTTTAGTCGAAGACATGTATAGGAAACAAATAGTTGAAACTCTCCGGTGGAGCTTGGGTCGTAACTTAAATGCAAAGCTCCCTGTTAGAATCTAAGGGCCGAAACAAGTTGTCGAGAATTATAGTTATTGAGTCGAAGGAGAATTGACTGGATGAAACATGTTGGACCGAAGCATATGAGTTAGATAGAAGCATTAGAACTGGACCGAAGTCTCCTGTCAAAGCTACCTCGGCTATACACTTAAGCACTCTTGCGTTTTGTTCCTAGTTGGAACTGGGCTTATTCGTTTAGGATTTTTAAGTATGATTTTAATCTCGATCATTGATTGAAATATTTAATACGAAGTATCTATTGGATTAGGGCTTTATTCTAGTTTTTATTAAAGATATGTAATATGGAGCGTCTGTTTGATTAACGATTTATTGTAGTCGTTGATTGAAGTGATTTAATCTGGAACGTCTGAAGTATTAGGGTTTTGTCCACACCATCTAATATGAAGTGAAGCTAGATTTTACATAAGAAGTTTATAAATGGAAGATGCAAGACATAGATTCAAGGTGTAACAAAACGACTTTACGTAAGTGTAGGTTTGTTTATTCTATAAAAATAGAGGCCGATCTTGTCAAAAGTGTGTGAGGTGAGAGATAAACACTAAGTAAAGAGTTTTGTGAATCACGTTATCTTTGTAAATTGTGAGAATTTTGTAACAAAGAATGATTGAATCATTTGTGTTTGGAAAGTCTTTATATAGCCTTCTTGTTAATAAAAATAGAGTATCCGCTGCTCATATACGTATGATTATTTGTAAAATCTAAACCATATTAAATATTGTCTTGTGTGCTTGATTTTCTATACGTTTTTTTTTCATCGAACAATAGTTTTATTTTAGCATGAACGAATTTTACAACATACTCAATTAAGAGACTATAAAAATGGATAATTTAATGTTAATTTAGTTTATTTTAGTTATTATAAATAGTTTGTTCAATAATAAATATATTTTAATGGTAAAATATCAATAACCACCCAACATCAAACTTATTAACCAATAACCACTCAAAATTTGATAATTCGCGGATAATCATCTCGTGATAAATGAATATTGACATATAACCACCATGTAGTCCGAAATACTCTTTAATAGTTTTTTCTCTCGTTTTTTTAAAATGTCAAATCTATCCTACCATAACTCCAAAAAAATCAAGAAACATTATTGGTTTTATTTTCTAAGACGAACAAAACTAGATCCATGAAATATTTTTTTTTTCATTTTTTTAGTTGTGTAATTACGTGTAATTGAGTTAGAAAAAAAGTTTGGAAAAAATAAATATAACCGAGTTTTGAAATTACGTGAAATTTCATTACTAAAGAACAATTGCGTTGTAGTTATGCAACTACGTGTAATTTGTTTGCTAAAAAAGATTATATTCCAGTTGCAGAATTACGTTCAAATATGTTGTGTAAAGAAAAAAGAATACTTATGAAAATATGACTTTGGTTGTTAAATCAATTAGATCTTGTCAAAAAAATACAACTTACTCTTGTGAAAATAAATGTTAATCGGATGTAAAATAATTATTTTTATAATGTTTATATATATATATATATATATTAAAAAAAACTTATTTAAAAGAAAATTAAATTATATTCTACTTACTAAATCATATATAATTTGGTTACTAACTAAATATATAATGTTTTTTTAGGTAAAATCGAATATAATGTAAAAGGCCCAAATTGGGCTAAAGAGTAATACAAAGGCTAAAATAAGAGCTTTTAAGAAATTAAAAGATCCTTACAAACAAAACAGAATCCCTAAAATTAAGCAAACATGCGAAGATTCCATCGATAGACAGGATTTCTTCACAAAATCAGACTTGGTCTCTTCTCAATCATGATTCTTTTTCAGATAGCGCAAGATATAAACATGTTCTACCGTCCTCAAAGCTTCAAATCTTCAGCAATTTCAAAGTCGCAAGGACAATAATAGAGGCTGTTCATTTTGAAGATTAGATAGAAATATGAAAAAAAAAACAAATGGAGAAATTGAGAAAGCTAAGGGGAGTCATTTGAAATCAAGGAGAGAGTTAAGAATTTTCCCTTATGTAAGGCATATTTTGCTTCTCCAACTCAATGATTGATTGAAGGAATGGAGGAGCATTGCTGGAGTTGAATTCGAGCTTCATCTTACATTTGTTGGTCCATTTAACCAACCATTCGGCAGCATTGTTTTGAGCTCGACCGATGTGCTTAAGGACCATAGAAGGCATGATGAAGTTACGCATGCAAGAGATGATTCTGTTAAGAGCATTAGGGCAAGAACCAGAGGCTAACAGGGTGACTATCGATTCACAGTTAGTTTCGACATCTACTTCAGAGAGGCCATTTTGATGGCAAATGATAAGCCCATCAAGAAGCGCTTTAGCTTCAGCATAGAGAGGAAAGAGCTTTCCATAAGGTTAATTGTGGGCAGAGATTAACATTCCATTGCTGTTTCTAATAATGATACTACCACTGGCATCTCCGTTGGGAAGCGAGGAACAATCGATGGTGATTTTGATTCTAACATTGGTAGGAGGATACGAGTAGTGGAAGGAATGAGGTTTCAATTTGATGTTGTTAATAAACCCAAGACAACGGCAGCAAAGTTAAAAGGGGTTCAATGCTTAGAATTAAGAAAATAAGTTGAGTCTAGACTGTTGATGATATGAGTGATGAGATTGATAGCAAAGGATGAAGTACATGATTGACTTTTAATTTTAGAGTTATTTCTCATCTTCCAAATAACCCACGCTACAATTAGAGGCAGGATATAGCAGATATGAACCGATTCAGCTAAAGCCCAGAACCAAGTTCTAAGAAGGTGAGAGAAAGTCATAAATTTGTCAATTCTGATTTTGAATATAAGGGTAAAATGATTCCAGATGCTCCAAGCCAATGGAAAACAAACGAATAGATGATTGATGGTTTCAGAACTGGTGCAGAATTGATATTTTAACATTAATGTGAAATGTTTTTTCTGTAAGATATCATCAGTGGGGAGCCTTTTATGGAGGATTCTCCAGGTCAGAAAATAGCATTTTCTTAGCGTGATGTTGTTCCAAAGGTTTCTGAAACATTTTTAATGGTTGTGCTTAGTTCTGAAAAAGTTCTATGTGACTTTGGTTTTAAAAGTGCCATCGTTAGAGATAGAGCACAAATGAGGATAGGGACTGTTATGCTTGATGAGGGGCTCTGATATGTCTTTGATTGCACCTAATCTTTTCTAGATTTTGAAGGCATTCTTGGTGTTAAAATCAACTTCAAGGGGATGGTATTTGTTACACTATGTACAGTGAATGAAACGGGCCCATAAGGACTCATTAAGTCTGAATTTCATCCACAAGTTACAAGAGGCTACATCTTGAATATCTTTAAGGCTTCTAACGTTGAGGCTCCCTTCAAGGTAAGTTTTACAGTTCTTACTCCAATTGGACCAGTGAGTTTTAAACTGATTTTGTTTTTATCCCAGAGAAAGCTGTTGAAGAGCTTTTCGATTTTATCAATGGTGCTGTTGGGGAGAGTATTACTGTGCATCCAGTAGGAGGTAAGAGCCATAAGAACAGAATTGATGAGGCTGAGTCTCCCAGCAGAAGAAAGGTTCTTCCCTTCCCAGTCTCTAAGTCTGTTTCTAATATTGTTAATCAAAATTTTGTAATTGTTCTTCCAATTGTTGTTGTTGAGAGTAACCTCCAAGTACGAGAAATGAAGATTGTCGTTAGTGTAGCCAGTACTGTCAGTCAGGGTCTTGATACTGTTTTTGTGGAGATTGATAGATGTACTAATGGTAGTTTTTTCCTTGTTAATAGTTTGCACTGACGATTCCTGGTAATCCTGCAAAAACTTACTCAATGTTGCAATAGCATAAGGAGACCCATTAGTAAATATGAGTATATCATCTGTAAAATCTAGAGATGGTATACAAAACTTGCTTCTGGTCTTATATTGAATGTGTTTGTTGTTGAAATATAGCATGTTAAGACCGCTGATCAAGGTTTCTTCATCAATAATAAAGAGATAGAGAGAAAAGGGATCTCCTTGTCTCAAACCTCTTTTAGTGCTGCAGTAACTAATGGCTTTGCCATTGATGAGGATGGAGGTTTTAACATGAGTTATAATGTTATTGATTAATCTGATGAAATTATTGTTAAAACTAGAGGTGGAAAGGACTTGGCCAAGAAAGTTGAATGACAATCTGTCAAAAGCTTTGGCCATGTCAACTTCAATAAGTATGTTTCCATCTTTGGTTTTCTTGTTCAGATCATAAATTAGCTCATTGGCCAGGAGTATGTTATCATGAATGGATCTTTTGGTAACATACGCATCCTGAATTTCTGAGATAATTTTAGGCATAATTATATCCATTCTTGTTGCAGATAATTTTAGAAATAGTTTTGTTGAAAGTAGAACAAAGGCATATGGGCCTAAATTGCTTCCAATGAGAAGGATTTTGAGTCTTAGGAATGAGGACAAGACCTGTGGCTAGATCCCCTTGAGGAAGGGGATAGCCATTGAATAATGAGATGTAGCTTCCAAGAGATCAGCTTTGATAATGCTCCAACAATGGGTGAAGAAGATACTGTTGAAACCATCCATGCCTGCTACACTAGTGGGACAGAGACCTTTGATGGCTTTGAAGATTTCCACTTCAGTTGGCTTGCTTAAAATTTATGAGTTATCTTGTTCAATGATAATATTAGGTATAGAATTAAAAAGATAACTATTAAGATGACTAGTTTCTGATTCAAAGTTAGAGTAGGGATTTTTCAGTTAGGATATTTTGAAAGTAAGAAACAACATAGTTGCATATTTTATCTTCATTGGGGATCCAGTTGGGGCCTTCTTTGATTTTGGTGATGCAATTTTTCCTAATTATTTTCTTAATGAAATTGCGGTAGGTTTTAGTATTGCGGTCATTGTCTTTGATCCAAGTTGAGTAGGTTTTTTGATGCCAGAAGCTTTCCTCCTGATCAAGAGATTTTATGAGGTGAGCATGAGCTTTAGAAAGGTTGTTTCTATTGATATTGTTTTTGATTTCCAAAAGCTCCTCTTCATACATGTTGACCTCTTTCTTAGCTTCTTTAACCAGGTTGAAGACGTTTCCAAAGACAGATTTGTTCCATCTTTTGAGGGCATCTCTTAAGTGCTTCAACTTGTTCCAGAATTTGTTGATGGGAGGTCCCTGCATATTGATCATCCAGCTAGCAAATACAAAAGGTAAAAAATCATCATTAAGACACCACATATTTAAGAATTTAAAGCAAGATTTTTTGAAGGTGTTTCTGTTAGAGATGGAGATGAGGATTGGCATGTGGTCTGAGCAAGTTCTGGAGAAGTCATGAACAAGGATGTTGTTGAAGAGGTCAGTCCATTCAGAGTTTTACAGAACACGATCCAAGCTCTTTCACTTGGTTTTATTGGTCCAGGTAAATCTGTTTCCCATGTAACCGATATTTTCAAGATTACAATTATTGATAGCTCTGATGAAGTCATCTGAACTGTTGGTGCAGAAGTTGTTGCAACCTTTTTGTTCATTGGAGTTGAGGATGGTATTGAAGTATCCAAAGGCCATCCAAGCCTTGACAGAGTCAACAATATCACTCAGAGTTTACCATAATACCAATCTACTACTTCTCTAGCATTTGGCATAAATAACAGTGAGGGTGATAATGTTGTTGGAGTTGGGAAAATAAATTTCAGCATTGAGGAGCTGGGGGTGATCAGAGGTGCTAGTGATGTTGAACCAATCAGACCAAAGGAGCCATATTTTTTTGTTGCAGTTGAAGGATACATGATTGAAACCGAGGTATGCAGCAATAGTAGAAATGTGAGAAGAATCCACCATTGGTTCTTGAATGCAGACACCACTGATCTTTTTGGTGATGATAATATTCTTTAGCCTCATTTGAGAAGCTTTGTTGGATATCCCACGGATGTTCCGATTATGAACGTTGATCATATTCAGGTGAATTGTTGATTTGTTTTTTTTGTCTCCAAATAGGGGCTTGTATATTCTTTTCTCATTTATGTTTCTATTTTTTATTTTTTCACCCTTAAGTCTTTTGCTGATAAGAGCTTTGAAACTGGGATCAATTTATTTTATCTTCAAGATTGGTGTTGAAGGAAGGCTTCCAAAGTTAAGGTGGTTAGGTGTGTAAGTGTCTTTTTCTACAAAATTATGGTCATGGTCTTGTGTTTCTCTGTACTCATCTTCAAGGTATATAATTGCTTCTATTATATCAGTGATCTTATCAGTGTTGGTATGGGAAAAATTATTAACACATACTTTTCCTTTGTCTCCATTAGAATCAGGATATTTAAAGTTGGAAATGATGGTTTTGATGTTGTTCTCTTCATTCTTTTCCTTCTTTTCCTTGTAATCTTCAGGCTTTTTCTCATTTTCCTTGTTAATTGGTATATATATCTTGGATTGCATCTTAGGTTGCTATGAATTTCATTGTTGTTGTGTTTTCCATCCACTGTTTCCTCAAGGTTCCTTGGAGATTTCCTACATGAAGCAGATGCATGGCCAATATGGAAACATTGATTGCATTAAGCCGAGATATCCTTGTAGTTGATATGGAGCCAACATCCATCATTGGACCCAAATCCAACCCATACATTATGTTGCAGTTTCAAGGAAATGTTTAGTTCAACAAGAACGTAACATGCATTAAACAGAGCTCTATTCTTGGGAGGGACCCAAACCTTCAGGGGTTCTCCAATGGATTCAATAATGGTTAGTATGATTTCTTCTTTCAAAAGATATTCAGGGATACGCTCTATCCATATCCAAATGGGAACCACATGGTTTTCGTATTTGGGGTTAAAATCAGGAGACCATTTGATTAGTATCATGATTTTATCCCCAACAGTCCATATGGTTCTTGCCCAGAGTCTGCACAAGTCATCTTTTGTAGAAAGTTCAATGAGAAGGTGTCTGGAGTTCCAATTGCTGACATTAACGTCTCCTTTAAATTTCTTTGAGTCCAAAAATGATTCAAAACTTGTCTTTTGGGATACCCAGTGTGAATTTAGCGATGAGAGTAAATTTTCGACAACTTTCGATATAGTCTTTTGTTTCTCTTTTGAACTAAATCGATATGTGGGACTAAAGGTGTTTGATGGATATTGGTTTCATTGTTTCTGCAGGGAAGGATCTTGAAGGATTGACCGCATCAGTAAATCTTATTGTTTTTGTAGGGCTAACTTGATTGATATTCGCTTGGGTTGATTGATGACGATATGGAAAGTCTTCATGGCTAAAAATCGGATTACTGTGAGAGTTCATGGCTACACAATGATTCCCATATGAGGAACTAGAAGAAAAATCGAAGAGAAGAGATCAAAGCAGAGAAGGAAACGAAATCGGATTTCTTGGAGATCAAGAAATCAGATCTCGAGAGAGCCTTTTGATGTAAACCTTCAAAATAGTGATCTTGGTAACGCATAAAAATCAAATTGTATAAAAAAAACAAGAAGACTCTACCTCTATGCTATTTAAAATTATTAAAATCAGATTGTATCAAATTATTGATCCAATATTAGGCTCAATTTGTTTCCCATAGCAAGACATTCGCACAAGTATAAGCATGGAAAAGATGACAACCTTGTATTTCAACAAAAGCATCTTGGTTTTCCCGCTTGAAGCTCTGGCATGTGATCACACGAGTTGGCCAAATCCATGTTGGGGTATTTCCTCACAAAGCAAAGAGCCTCATACTACATTCAGACTCTAGCTTCAAGAATCTGAGGCGCTTAAGGCCTCCTCGAATGCAAACCAACTTCATCTGACCATTTCTTCTTCAAGCTCTTGTCTGTTGGTAACGCCACCCAAAAACTGGAGTTATCGTTTTGGTTTTTCAACAACCATCCCATATACTTGAAGCGCTGAGAGCCAGTGGACAACTAAAATAGAGAGTCTCTGAAATCTATTCATATGTGAGTGAAATTCCACGGATTACTTCACAAGTTTTGGAAGAAGAGGGGCCTGAGTATTTCTGGTAGCTTCTTACGCACTCTCATCTATGTAGACACACAAAATAAGACTCGGATTTTTCGGTATATGTATCATTATGAAAGCCACTGACATGTTCTCGGGCATCCTTAGCATTAACTATCTTGGAACAGTTAATAACATTAAGATCGAGTACCGGGGTTTTCCTTCTATGTGGGGGAAATGCCAAACCTTCGGGCACATCACCTCCAGTTGTCATGACATGGAAGAAACTCTTGTTTCAAACAATGCTGCAAGACGCCAAGGTAAAGACCCAATGCAGGAAATGCCGAGCACATCTCTGTGTCCTTTGGAGACAGCGGCAGTTTAATCCCTCCAAGCTACAACAACCTCCGAGTCCGTGTTAAAGAAGTCAGAATGAGCATTAGGGAAGATCTGGACCAGAGGGAAGACAACACGGCGATAGGCCAAATTAACCCAGACGCTATGAGAAATAACTCTCTACGTTTGAAATAACCTCGCCTCCATCACTCTCTAGAGTCGCTGTTATCGGTATCAATGTTAGGACCATGCACATAAACAATGTTGGGTTCCATAGTTCATTGTTTCTTGTTATTTTCTTTCTGAACTTTATCCATGATTATCGCTACTTGGAATGTTCGGGGTCTTAATGACCCCATAAGTCAAATTGATGTTCGTGATTATGTGTTATCCAATAGTATAACTTTAATCTACTTACTTGAGACTGAAGTTAGCATAGGTAATGCCAAATGGTATCATGAGAACTATGTTTATGTAGTGGCATTATAACTGGCTTATATTCACAACCGGCTCGTTTTACAAAGTTAAAATTAGAAATGGTGAGTCCTCTTCCATCTGGTACGACCCATGATTTTTCCTCATATTACTGGTGAATCGCTTTGGCCCAAGTATTCGTCATGCCCGTCTTCAAGATAAAATAATGTCTCAGACATCATTAGCAATGGAGAATGGAATTGGTCGAACGTCACCATCATGGGCGTATAATTCATATTCAACACTTAAACGACATTATGAACGTTATCAACCAAGGGCTTTCTACCACAAACGATAATGATGAATTCATATGGATCCCCAATGGTAACAAGGGTAGCTTTACCATTACCAATACATATAACCCCATCCGAGCTCCCTTGCTACATTCAACTGAGAATAAGTTCAACATCCCCAGACACGCCTTCACCACTTGGATTCTTATCAAGGGAAAATTAACCAACATAGATAAGTTCCTTGGTTGGGGATTCCCAACTAGCCCTCTTTGCGACCTATGTGACATCAACCCGGAATCAGCGGAGCACATCTTCACAGGCTGCAGATAGTGCCTTGCAACTTTGGAATTATGTTACTTATGAACGTTATCAACCAAGGGCTTTCTACCACAAACGATAATGATGAATTCATATGGATCCCCAATGGTAACAAGGGTAGCTTTACCATTACCAATACATATAACCCCATCCGAGCTCCCTTGCTACATTCAACTGAGAATAAGTTCAACATCCCCAGACACGCCTTCACCACTTGGATTCTTATCAAGGGAAAATTAACCAACATAGATAAGTTCCTTGGTTGGGGATTCCCAACTAGCCCTCTTTGCGACCTATGTGACATCAACCCGGAATCAGCGGAGCACATCTTCACAGGCTGCAGATAGTGCCTTGCAACTTTGGAATTATGTTACTACAAAACTCAACATTTCCCCCCCCCCCCCCCCCCCCGTCGCATCTTGCTGGAAAGATTGGAATAACGAAGCGAAATCATGGATCCAGGCCAAAAAAGGTATGGGTACCACAAAAAAGTCACCTTTTGTGGTGTAATTTATTACATTTGGAAGAAAAGAAATCTAAAGATCTTCCAGAGCACCAACTCTCTTTGTTCGGCAGTTGGGTATAGAATCAACTATAATATTCGATATAGATTATATGACACCAAACATCCATTGACTACTTTTAAAAATGCGTAAATGATATAGGCAGATAGCATATTCAATTATAATTTCGTAGTTCATTAAAATTATACTCATAATATACCTTAAGTTCCCAAAATTATTCTCAAGTACTGGTAAACTTTAATTTTTTTAATATATTTTACTGCTTTTCATAAAAGAAAAAAACATATCGTATTCTAAAAGGAGGTTGGATGATTTCCGTTATCTTTTCAAACTTTATGTTAAATCTCAGAGGTTAGATGATTTCCATTATCTTTTCAAACTTTATATTAATAATGATTCATGAGAAAAACAATATATATCATTCTTGATTTAACCCCAAAGTTGGGGTTTGAACTAGTATAGTTTTGTATATATACATAGCTTTAATGGTTACTAAATAGATGTATAACACATGTGTATTTCATTGCTAATTTTCTACCAAGCTCTTTTTTCTATTTTTATTAGATAAATAGTCAATCAATTATAATAAATTGACGAAATATAAGTGATGCGAGTAAAATTATTTTCGAATATAGTGCTAGGTCTGTGAATGCCTTTTTGCTCCAAAAGAAAAATCTCACCCATAGAAACCTTTAACATCTTCAATTTAAATAATTGGGTAATAAACTCAATAAGGTAGAAAAACCCAATGTCATCCAATTTCGTTCTCCTCGCTTTCTAAAAAATAGAGGTATTGGATTTTGCTAATTTAGAGACAACGCTAATAATTGGATTTTAATATTTCAGATACAACGCCGATGATTATCTGAACACTACCAACCCCGATCCATATCGTTTTAATATAATTTCAATATATTTACACTAAGTATCTTTTAGCCAAACCTATTACAACATAGTACCCAAAAATGGGTTAATGCTCACTTAATATCCATCTCATTTAACATATCTACTTCTAATACCTTTTTTTTTAATACCATAATTACCCTCAATCTAGTATATAAGGGTTAATTTGTGAAAAATGGTCCATTTTGGCTTCAGCACCTTCTTTATTACTTTTAATTTTTGAATTTTGAATTTTGAATTTATTAGCCCCTTTCTCCCCCCTCTCTCCTAATCTAACAAACAACCCATTTTTCAAGAACGTATGTTCATTTCAAAAAACGTAGGCTGATCACACCAGCTCCGGCGACACTATTGAACCAGCGGCTACACATCGTAACCACCGGCGAACCATATAAACACCTTCGAAGAGGCTTCCGATCACCGGCGATTTCTCGAATACACGGTTCGACGACGACTCTAACAGAGACAGTTGCCTAGCTCCTTCATCTGTGAAAAAGCTCAGCCTCCTAGCTCCGATTTTGCCTCGTTTCTCAGCCTCCTAGACCACCGTTTATCAGTTTCAAAATCGTTTTCCATTTTCGAAATCGAATATAGACTCGCATATAATGTACGTTAATGGCAGGAAACCTATTACTATCTGTTTCTGGTCGATTCAAGGCACTGATACCGGCTCCGATAACATTCCGGTAAGAAATTTCATTTTTTGACCTCTGGTATACTGGTTGCGATTTGTGTGTGTTAACCTATGCGATTTGTCGCCTGTTAATTAATGGTGGAGGTTGCTGGTTCAAACGATACACCCTCATATGTTAGCTATAATAGGTAGCTAGATTTGTTGAAAGATAGACCACGAATGCATATACCCTGATATTTTGGTTACGGAATATTGCTAGCCGTGTCCAACCATATCCCCTGACTTCATATACCATGGTATGTTAGCTATAACAGGTTGCTAGATGTGTTGGAAGATACCCCCTAACTGCATACACCCTGATATGTTATGTATGACAGGTTGCTAGAATTGTTGAAAATAGACCATGACTCCATATACCCTGATAGTTTAGGTGCTGGATATTGCTAGATGTTTTCAACCACATCCCCTGCCTGCATACACCCTGATATGTTAACTATAATAGGTTGCTAGATCTTTTGGAAAATAGACCATGCCTCCATATACCCTGATAGTTTAGTTATGACACTTTGCTATATGTGTTGAAAAATAGACCACGTATCCATATACCCTGATATGTTAGTTAGGGGATATTGCTAGATGTTGCAACCATCTCCCCTGACTACAGACACCCTGATATGTTAGTCATGATAGTTTGCTATATGTGTTAAAAAAAATTCAACGAATGCATATACTCTGAAATGTTAGTTACGAGATATTGCTAGATCTTTTGGAAAATAGACCATGCCTCCATATACCCTGATATGTTAGTTACGAGATATTGCTAGATCTTTCGGAAAATAGACCATGCCTCCATATACCCTGATAGTTTAGTTATGACACTTTGCTATATGTGTTGAAAAATAGACCACGTATCCATATACCCTGATATGTTAGTTAGGGGATATTGCTAGATGTTGCAACCATCTCCCATGACTACAGACACCCTGATATGTTAGTCATGACAGTTTGCTATATGTGTTGAAAAACAGCCCACGAATGCATATACTCTGATATGTTAGTTACGAGACATTGCTAGATGTGTTCAACCATTCACTAATATCAGTGACACATTCACCTGTTCTACAATTCAGGGTACACAATGTCGAAACCAAAAGTTTGCATTTTCAAATTTGGTACCGAAACAGCTATTGTTCCGCTGTCCGAATTCGAAAACTTCGAGTCTTTTCAACAGTACGTTGAGCAAACATGGCAGGGGCTTGTTAGAGGCAACTACAGTATTACCTACTCTTGCGGTAATCAGAATAATTGTATGTTTAATAAGGAGACCGATTTTATTGGGTTGGAATGTTACCTTGATGTTGAGCGTCTGAAGAGTGTGAGTTTTCTTATCGAAGAACATGTTGCTGATAAAGGCTCCGCCATGAAACGTAAACAACCTGTTCAACTATTTGAAGAATCCTCTCATATGTAACGAACTAGCGGTGAAAGCAGTAGCTGTTTGGCCATTTTAACCCCCAAAAAAAGGCATCTAGCTACAACCGGATGGGCAGAAGCTATCATCGGTGTTGGACAGTCTTTTCCAGATGGTGCTCAAGGTCTGAGGTTATCCTTATCCCGGTATGCATTAGAGAACGGTTTTGCGTTTAGGTACATGCACAATACCTTTAGCAAGATCACCGTTTATTGTGTAAACAAAGATTCAGGCGGCTGCAAATGGAGGCTTTATGCTTCTGTTGATTCTAAGACCGGTTTGATGACTATTAAAAGATTTTTCAGTACCCATACGTGCAGTCCTGTATTCACAAAGAAGAAAAGCAGGCTTTTGTCGTCCGATTTGATTGCTGATGAAATTCATGATTCTCTACGGAACTGCCAATCCGTAACAGCTAAGACTATACAGTCCACCATCAAGCAAGACTACGGTTTAGACATTTCATATCGTCTATCTTGGAATGCGTTGGAGAAGGCCCGTAATGTTGTATTTGGAGATAGCAATACCTCTTTCGGATTGCTACCAGCATACTTCAAGAGACTAAAGAGTCGTGACATTACTACGGACTGCCATCTGGATTTGGCTCCCGACAATGTTTTCCGTCGCTGTTTTATAGCGTTTGGTGCGTGTCTTCAGGGTTTCCATTCCTGCCGCCCTCTACTGTACGTTGACGGAACCCACCTAACAGGGAAGCATGGTGGCGTGTTGCTTTCAGCAGTGGCAAAAGATGGAAACAACGGTCAGTCCAAGTTTCAATATACGTTTAGTCCGCTAGATAGGTTAACATAGATTGCGATTTATTAGTACTGATTGATAGATTAGTTTACATACCATGCTGTTTTAGTTATTGATGATTGCTAGCTTGGTTACGTGACGTTGCGATTTATGCATTGTACCCTTTGCTATTAACCAACCCTGTGCAGTAGTCTCATTTAGCAACCATACTTACTTGCACAAATTTAATGGCACACGTATATTTAATGCATGTAATCATTCAAGTCCATCTACCTTTGTCTTTTCAACTTTCAATCTAACCAATAGGTTTAACACATTTACTTCTAATGAGTAATTGGTGTGGTTAAAAGTCCTTTCAAAAAATTAATTTTACTCATCTACCAATAACCATATCCTCCAGTCCATATATATATTTCGTGCATCACTAATATGTTATATGAGATTTACGAGTAATTTACAATGGTAGATAAATTATATTTAAAATTTAAAACCTATCTGGTTTAGATAATTAGTCTGAAAGATATGCAAAAGTGTACTTTATGGTTCGTAACAAAAAAATTTAACATGTAGACATCCATATGTAGTAGATAATTATTGCGATTAAATTTGTGACATTAAATTTATGGTGTGATTAAAGAGTCGTGACATTACTACGGACTGCCATCTGGATTTGGCTCCCGACAATGTTTTCCGTCGCTGTTTTATAGCGTTTGGTGCGTGTCTTCAGGGTTTCCATTCATGCCGCCCTCTACTGTATGTTGACGGAACCCACCTAACAGGGAAGCATGGTGGCGTGTTGCTTTCAGCAGTGGCAAAAGATGGAAACAACGGTCAGTCCAAGTTTCAATATACGTTTAGTCCGCTAGATAGGTTAACATAGATTGCGATTTATTAGTACTGATTGATAGATTAGTTTACATACCATGCTGTTTTAGTTATTATTGCTAGCTTAAATGTGACGTTGGGATTTATGCATTGTACCCTTTGCTACGTTGATACTTACACAAGCTCCCTTAGTCTGTTAGATAAGTTGCATATACATTGTGATTTTAGTTCGTTCAACCCTGTCAATGTAGTGTTGTTTTTCAACTTTATCATTTCCGTTTCAGGTCTGTTCCCCGTAGCTTTTGGTATATTTGGTAGTGAAGACTCAGAGAACTGGTTTTGGTTTTGGGAAAGTTTAGAACCTCATCTGTTAGGGCGTCAAATAACTTTCATTTCAGACCGCCATGCTGGTATTATTAGCGCTGTCGCAACTCTTTATCCTACTGACTACCACGCTTACTGCATCTTCCATCTTATCCAGAACTTGACTAAAGCTCTTGAACACACTAACAGAGTCTACAAACAAAATATGCTAGTGATGTTTAAGAGTTGTGCTTATGCCCCGATGGTGGAACTTTTTAATGAACGTTTTGGTCAGTTTTTGCGCCAAAGCGGTGAACGTATTGGCAACTTTGTAAGAAATCTGCCACCAGAAAAATGGGCTCAGACATATGTGAAAGGCAAACGGTATGGGGCGATGGAATCAACCGCTATTGAATCGTTCAATTCCCAGATTAAAAAGTTGTGCCATCTGCCTATAGTTGAATTGGTCGACCGGATTAGAGCTCTTCTGATGACTCAAATGTCTCGACGTTTAGGAGAGGGCCTGAGTTGGAACACACATTTGTGCCCCGAGTTTGACAAGATGTTCAAAGAGAATGTACAATGCAGTCGGACATGGTTAGTTCGCAAGTCCTCTACCGCTTATTTTGAGGTTTTGTCAGACCCAGTCATGGTGGTCAACATACTTGATTTCAAATGCACATGCGGCTCTTGGAAGCAAGAATATTTCCCATGCGCTCATGCATTGGCTGCAATTGCATCTCTAAACGAGGATCCTATGACGTTGGTTGAGCCGTTTTTCAGTACTGCGAATTGCCGGTCCAGCTATTCATTTAACATACCGGCTATAACAAAGTTTGGTGAATCCAGTACTCCAGACTATGATGGAGAGCCCGTGGTGAAGCCCCCGAACGTTAAAAGACGACCTGGCCGTCCGAGGAAATAGCGTATTCCATCAAGAGGTGAAGTTACCAGCAGCCAGTCCCGTTGTGGTCGATGTGTTAAATCGGGGCATAATAGGAGGTCATGTGATGCTCCGTTCTATACATTTTTTAC
This sequence comes from Limnanthes douglasii subsp. nivea, assembly GCA_036936605.1. Taxonomy (NCBI): domain Eukaryota; kingdom Viridiplantae; phylum Streptophyta; class Magnoliopsida; order Brassicales; family Limnanthaceae; genus Limnanthes; species Limnanthes douglasii. Next base: position 61,455,386 of record JAUPFV010000002.1, on the reverse strand, counting down.
TAATTTTTTGTAACATTTTACATCTCAAAGATAAGCACTCCTTATCTTTCAACTTATGTTTTTGTACACTGTTAACATTGACATGTACTATGTCTGTTTGTCTCAGACTCTGATATCTATTCAGAGCTAAATTGCTATATACGCTGTTGTACTCTGATAGACACTCTATGTAACATTGATAGATCGTGGATTTTACATCCGACAGATACATCAATTTATGTTTTATGTTTTGTTGTACATCCATCTGATACCTTTCTTACATTTGTTCACGAGGTCCTTTAAATCTTCCCTACCTGATTCATCTCGTTATTTAATAGCCAGATATATTGATGACATAAATATGACATAAACAGTGGTTGATAGATAAGTTAGCTTACATCTGATAGATTAGGTCTACATAAACTGGTCTTTTAATGTTACCCTAACTCTGATATGTTAGTTTTCATACAATGCGATTCTATGAGATAACTGCAATTAAAACTGCTTCAGTCAACTGCAACATATCATATGTTAACTTGTTGCTCATTTCAAAATTAACCCACCAGTTTAAGCTAGAGAACGGAAAATGTGAAAGGGGTTAACATTAACATAAAATCATTCGCTGCTACAGATCTTCCAAATACACCAACCCTGTCAAAAAATGAGACTACTGCACAGGGTTGGTGAAAGTTACAGTAAAAAAAAAACATAAACAAACATTAAAAACAACAAAATAGAAACCAAAAGTTCCATGAAACTACATCAACATGTTCAAACCTAGTCAGAATCCTCCTCATCAGATCCCTCCTCCTCTTTTTCTTCTTTTTCCTCGTCTTCAGACTTCTCGTCGTCTGCCTCCTCTGAATCATCATCCTCTTCTTTTTCCAACTTGCAACTGCTCTTACGTCTCTTCCGTTTTGGAAGAGACTCATCCTCAGACTCATAACTGTCCTCGAACGACCATGAATCCCATGACCAATAGGGGTCTTCTTGGTCCTCAGACCAAACGGACCAGTCATCTTCTTCATCATCAGAGTACTCCGAAGTTATTATACGCTTGTACGCCTTGTTGTCTATGTAGTGGTCAGTCGACTACCCGTCGTCGCCGGAGTTAGATGGTGAGAAAGGTGAGGAAGGTGCCATTTTCGAAGGTCGTAGGGTTTCAACTTAGGCAAGAGTTTCTGGTTGTTTTTTGCTTTGTAGGGAATTGTGAGAGGAATAGGTTCAAATATCACCCTCTATTTATAGCAAAACACAATGCCCAAGGTTGAGTCTCATTTAGCAACCATACTTACTTTCACAAATTTAATGGCACACGTATATTTAATGCATGTAATCATTCAAGTCCATCTACCTTTGTATTTTCAACTTTCAATCTAACCAATAGGTTTAACACTTTTCTTTCTAATGAGTAATTGGTGTGGTTAAAAGTCCTTTCAAAAAATTAATTTTACTCATCTACCAATAACCATATCCTCCAGTCCATATATATATTTCGTGCATCACTAATATGTTATATGAGATTTCCGAGTAATTTACAACGTTAGATAAATTATATTTAAAATTTAAAACCTATCTGGTTTAGATAATTAGTCTGAAAGATATGCAAAAGTGTACTTTATGGTTCGTAACAAAAACTTTTAACATACGGACATCCATATGTAGTAGATAATTATTCTGACACATATGTAGTTCGTACTACGATAGATACTTGATTATAACCCCGATAGATAAACTGGTACACATTGCTATGTATTTGGATATAAGTATTGTAGATAGTTTATTAAATCTCTGATAGGTAAGAAGGTAGACATTGCGATATAAATTACTATTACTCTGTCATATCTAGAACATACAAAATACTAGAGACATCTGCCCAGGTATGAAATTGATTCATGCAACGAATGGGGGATCTGCCAAGGTAGTTTATAAAAACATTGGCCTACATATTTACTTGAGTTTAAACCTGATTAAAAAAGAATTTCTGATAGATCTACATACACCACCTGTTTATTATTCTGATAGTTAAGCCAGAAGACATTGCTAGATGTTTAGTTCAAGCCTGATAGTTTATAATAAAAACTTTGATAGCATCTTGAAAACTACTCTGAAGAATACAACATATATAAATTAGTAGATTCAACACTGAATTATGTAACAGTGATGTGAAAATGTGTGTTTACACTTGAGTTTTCTACTACCAACAGAAATCATATTAGTTGTCTAATTCACCCATTGCTAATCTATTTGAATCATAAAAATGGGTACCAAAAAATAAATTACATACTACCAACGTTTGTTTGTGTTACGATCATTCATGAAATGCTTAAATATTTTAGATCTTGTTTCTGCCGGCATTTCCTTTCCATATTCCCGCGGAACAAACCCTCTTGTAATGATGTCTTCTACGTACTTACAAACAAAAACACCGCAGTCAAGGCTATCCTTCTTTTGCTGTGGGATATTTAAGACGGTCTTTATTTTGTATCCACCTTTTACATAAGGTATGTATTTCTTCTTCATGCAATAGGCCAGCTACAAAATCAAGTAATCCATAGTTACTATGCGATTTACGAGTAGCAGTCATTGCTATGTATTACTATATACAATGATAGATACAGTATTCGAAATTGCTAGATAGACAAACTAAATAGGCTACTTGGCATTTAAATTCCTTACCAGAGCATCGGCTGTGTTTTTTGTCTTATCTGCAATGTGTTTGCTCCACGGCAATAGTGGGTTGTAGCTTCTGGCAGCCCCATTCTCCATGTCTATAACCAGGAGCGTCCAGTGGTTCACGCCGGCCGTGTTTACGGTACAAAGGGGAACAAATGCAACATATGTTTCTGGTTTCATTGTTTCAAAAACCTTGTCCACAATGACAGACAAATCTCCCTTGATAGCCAGTGTTCCCTGTAAATTTAAGTCATTACTACAGGAAGTAGATGTTTCCAATATAACACAAATAATTCCCTGGGAACTTACAGTTGCAATCCCAGTTATTTGAATGGCGTTGACAGGAAATGAATACTTATCATCAAACCCTTTCAGAGGGACTTTCCAATCTGAATCCTTTAACAACTTATATATCCAAACATTTATTACCTATCAAAACACAATTACAAGCTCAAATCAGTTTGACAGCTAAACGGTTTATTGGTTGACACAGCGCTAGATGCTGCATATTAATATTGCTAGACGTACATAGACACATTGCTAGACTAACAATTTCACTATGATAGATACAACATTAAACCTTATTACCTTGAAGTCAACTTGAGTTTCGTTAGGCAGTTCCATTATCTCTGACACACTAATGGAAAGCCTGTATGAGAACTCTGCTGTTGGCAAGTACCATACTTCTGGATCTTCTTGTTGTTCTACCTGTTTGAGGGTCAGCACCTTCTCGTACTCACTGACATCGATCAGTGACGTTGTCTCTGTCGGGAACGGCCAATCTACGACTGCAGTCTGTTGTTGTTGAACCTGCGTCGGAGTAAGTAAGTTGAACCCAGGCATTTCATCAACGGGCACCTAAAATAAAGCATTATAGTAAACTGTTAACATTACTTTAATAAGGTTTATTGATAATACAAAATATCTACTTACATCAACGTCGGTTTGTTCTTCCTCGATGGAGTCCAGCGTACCTCTCTTCTCGTTTGAATTTTCAACAGCCTTGTCAACTTCTGCGTAAAATGATTGAGTGCAGTCTACAAAGCTATCGTCAGCCAACGGTGTAACCGATCGGACAATCAGATCGTTAGATGTTGCTTTCTGTTGTTGTGGTGTTGCGTACGAAGATTGCTCAACCTGTAACACTTTTTCAATCTTCTCGGCGGATTGATATGATCCGTTGATAATTGGTATCACCTTTAATGGAGAGACAGCTTGCGATAGTTGTTCGCACTTTGCTGCTTTTTCAATCCCAGTGAATGCCAATGTCTTTACATTAGAGTGCTGTGTGTCTTCAGGCTCCGCTGTTTCCACTTCCTAATAACATAACATTATAATATTGGAAACCATACATTGCGAGATTAGCACAAATATCATTGATAGATGATATTCAAATAGAACTACGCTATTTACGTCTATATTAGAATGCGATTTGTTTGCAATGTATACGGTATTCTATATATATTTTTTAGCATATACATATTGGGTTTTCGATTTGTCAAACATGCATCATCTAATACTCATTGAGACAATTATTCAAATCGTATCTTACACAACACAGATACTGTCAAACCAACTTTTTTCATACAAAAAACAACCCAGATACTGTAAATGTTTCCCAAACTAGAGTTTAAAGCATTCCAAAACAAGCCAAAAGATAATTAATGACAATTTATGAATCTTAAGGATGATAAGATCCACTTACATCTTCAACCACATTCTCCACCACATTGTGACAGACAGGTTCTAGACATTGTAGTTCTTTGGCTGTGATCTCCATCAAGGCAGTTACTATTATGGCATCTTCTCCTTCCTCCTCACCTTTCTCCGCATTTTGTCCTTGATCTACTATTTCTCGGGACTCCTCCAATTGTTGTTTCATTGTTTTCGTTCCTTCGTTGGAACCTTCGTCCAACAAATCAATTCTGTCCACCATCAGCTGCTGTTGTTCAACCTTGTTGTTTCCAACTCCGGTTCCCTGTGCAGGTACCAAAACTTCATTTTGCGCACCGACAGCATGCGTTAGGGGTGATAATTCTTCTGCCACCTCCCCTTTCTCATTACCAGCGTCACAACCAGTTATTGTAGTCCCTTTCGGCTTCCTAGACACATCAACAACAATAGCTTCTTGTGTAGTACTCTCTTCCATTGGTTCAACACGTGTTTCAGATTGAACACCCCCTCCATCAACTTCTTTTTTCTCCTCCTCCGATAGGTCCCTTTCTTTTTCCTCAGCTTTGTCAAGCTCCTGTTGTTGTTCTGCTTCTGTCTCCCCATGAACATCCTCTTCTTCAGTTGCTTTTTCTGTGTCAGAAACTGTTTGGTTCCTCTTCGGAACAAATCCATGCCTCCGAGACTGGTAAACCAGTGTTTCCTTAACCACCTTCTCAGCAACGTTTGCATCCACGGGTTCAATATCCTCCTCATCAATACGGCAAAATGGCATTGATAAGGTCAACAGCATTTGGTCATCCTCACCATCAACTTTTCCACCTGAATCAAACGAGCAAACGAAATAGTTACATTATTTTAACAATGATAGATACAACATATTATCGTTGATAGACAACTTATAGTTACGTTTGCTAAATCAATTATAATGATGTTGCTACCAAACAACATATATACATTTCATATGTTCATTTTAACCAACATATAGAGGTTATATGTACTTAAAAAACATGGTAACACTAACCTCTTCGTTTCTTTCCTCAAGCGACGTTTTAAGCCGCTTGTTTTCAACTTTCAACCGACGCAACCGGCTTCTTTTTTTCAGCTTGTTGTTGTCACGCAGCACCGACTCCAACAGCCATCCAAAAATTGGTATAATACTAGACCTACGTTTGTTTTTGTTTTTCAACCTCTCCCCTTTGTTTTTACCAACTATTGCCTTCCTCTCCACAATGAATTCCCCCAATGTAACATCATCATCAACCTCAGTCATCGAACGTCTTATCTTCTTACTTCCAGCTCCGTCATCTACCTTCCTTCTTGTACTTCTGTGCGCAACAGATTTCTTTCTTTTCCTACTCCTTTGTTCGCTTGTTTCTCCAGCAGCTTCGCACTGCCTCCGTGAATCATTTACTCCATAAACAAAACATTCAGACGCTAAAAACACCAACTCACCGCCCACTATCTAAGAAATACAGTATAATATACATTGAGCAGCAAAATATTAAAATCACTACTGCGAATTACAGACAATTATGATCCATGGACATGTTGAAGTTATGACGTTATGCTACATGGTATGCTATTTGTTTGATATTTTTATCGATATATATGTTTATTTTTTTTGGTTCTAATATTCATGGTTGCTATTTGTTTGTAAGAACAATGTGTATGCGATTTATTTGATACCATAACATGCACATTGATAGGTGCGTTACATACCTGGTCGTCCCTGAGCTCACTCACCATCTGGATCATTTCGAATGTCGACTCCTTGCCCTCTAGTCTCCACCACTTGTAACATCTAGGGATTATGTTTGGCCTTGGTATGTCGACGTTCATCGAAATATGCTCCATCATAAATGGTTGCACAGAACATAACTAACCATTAAAAAAAACAGTTTCGTAACAGACATGCTGATCATAATCCACTGTACTTACAAAAAGTAGAGCAACGCATCCGATAACTCTTCCAGGATGCCCGGCCTTAATACATTTGTCCAGTGATTTGTGAAGCTTCTCCAAGATGGCTCCAGACCAGTCATAATCGTTTATCTTTTCGAGATTCTCCACGTAGAATATTGTTGTCCACCCAACTACGTCGCCCGACACTGAAAAGAACAATGTCGAGCATATGAAAAGTATCAGGAGCCGAGCAACATCCTTCGCTTCATCCTCCCCTCCTTCACTGACTGCTTTCTCGATCGCTTCCTAAAAAAATAAACAACATCATACCAAGCATACAGCAATAACAATTGAAGGCATCTACCCCTAATAAGACATTGATAGATATGATCCCATACATTGCTAGATGCATAAAACCAATCACCAACGTAATATACAGCTAACACCCTGCAGCATAAACTAAAAAACAACTACATTCTAACAGACTCTATTTACCTTTATCAACGCATTGGAAACTGATTTGTCGTTTGTTGGCCCGCTCCTCCTCGTCCGTGGGCTCAAAAAATATTTCTTCATCAGAATCGAATCTAACTCAGCTCCATCAGCGTACCGAGCGATAAATGCGCCTGATTTGCTCATCGGCATCTCTTCGTTACTGTGTTTCAGGCCAAAGATCGCCTTAGCATCTTTCTTTGTCAGCCTTACATGCTTTTATCCAATCTTGAAAGCCTCTGATCTAACATCGTATAAACCACAAATCGCCTCGATCAAGTATGGAACTTTTTAAGCTTCAGAACCTCGTTCCTCAAGTCGAACGAGGTTTTGAGGAAGGTATAGAAAGGGGTTCCTCGAGCAGCCTCGATGTGTTCAGCTTTAATTATATCCCGTCTCAATACGTTGATAATGCTGACCAACCCCGACCTGTAAAATACTCCTGTTTTTGTCATTTTGACCTGTTAACGTTTACATAAGAAGCTAGTTAGTAATCCCATGGTAACTAAAACAATAAAACTAAGCAGCCAGTATATACGGAAACTCTTCGAGACAGCACTTCTCCAAGTTACTACACAATATCCTATACCTCACTGCATTATGAAGATTGCTAGAAGTGACCAGAATCATATACTACTCCCCTAGACGTGCTGTCTGACAGTTAAACTATTAACAGACCCCGATAGATAATGCAAACCACATTGCTAGATGTCTGATAAACCTACGTAAACTCACAACGGTTAGAACAGCAGCCCTATATCTACGATAGACGACGTTACACGTTCACGATTCAACCACGCCTGGTTCAAATCGATGGCTTCGGACAGGTAAACTATTAACAAACACTAATAGATAATGCAACCCATATTGCTAGATGTCTAACAAACCTACGTAAACGCACAAAGCTTAGAACAGCAGCCCTATAGCTACGATAGACGACGTTACATGTTTACGATTCAGCCAGGCCGCATTCAAATCGATGGCGTCGGACAGCCCTACCAACACAACTATCAACTAACGTCGTCTATCGAGCAACAGTACGATATACCCTTACTGACTACCGGAGTATTAAACGTCACACAACATGGACTATCAATGTAAAACAACCGAGTATTCTAACTACCGGAGTATTAAACGTATTCCGGCGAAGCTTATACATCGACGCATATAACTCGAACAGATACACTGGTAGACGGATACCTGGTTCGGTTTGAAGGCGTAAGGAAGAACAGAGTCAGTGGTTGACGGTTCGGTTCGACGGATAATTCGTTGCAGTTGGAGGCTCGCAGGTGGTTGCTTGAAAGATCGGAATCAAGGTTAGTTGTCACCGGTTTGGTTTGGTTTCAAAAACGTCTTGTGGTTCCCTCTCCTTTCACGTGTTTCTCTCTCCTCAAATTTATAAATGTGAAAGTGGGGGGAATTGGAACCTAAAAGTCTGATTAGAAGGTGTAAAAAAATGGGTTTCAACCAAACAACCCCTTTTATACCCTAGAGGGTATAATTGTCCCAAATATGACTCTAGGTATTTTATGAAACTGGTCCAAAAACGGATACCATTTTGGTATTTCATAGTTGAGTGGGTATTTAGGGGTACTTTCCCCTATATTAATTAACTTATTAAGTTTTTAAATTAATATATTGGTTAAAGATTTAAATACAGATAGATATCTAATGCAAGAATACACTAAGAAAGATATTCTTTTAGTGATATAAATTTACATTTAAAAATATATATTATATTAGTCAAAATATGTTATTATATTATTAAAACAGAATAATATATTAATATAAATATAAAAGATGTAAAAAAGTACAATGTATCGTGCAATATCAAAACTTTTAGAATAAAACTTTTTTTTAATCTTTTTTTATATTTTTTATTATTCTACAAATTGGTATCAGATATAGGTTATAAAAGAAGAGTGTGCCATTGTGTCGGCAAACGGTGTCTGTTGGAGAAAAAAAACGGATAAAAAAGAATAAGAAAAAAGAAAAAGAACATCGTCCGCTATAGAAAAAAGTGAGAAGAATTATATGAAAAAGATGAAAAAAGAAAGAAAGATAAAATAAGGAAAATAAGAAAGAGAAATGAAAAAAATGAATATGAAAGAAGAAGAGGAGAAAGAAAAAGAAAGGAGAAGAAGAAAATGAGATAGAAGAAAAGAAAGAATAAGAAGAACAAAATATAGGTGAAGAAGAATATGAAAATATTTATCGAGGATCATAAGTTACCAGAAGAAAAGACCGTAGATGATTGGAGGTGACTGAACCTTGCAAAAAAAGGTTGTAGAAGACCCGAGGTGACCGAAAAATACTGTAGATAATTGGAGGTGACACGAATAAGCCGAAAATGACGGTAGAAGATCAGAGGTAACCAGAACCGGTAGAAATAAATATTAGATTAGATGGATCATATATTCACAAACCCAACTATTACAGTAGTCTTAGAATAAGAACAGTGTCTTTAAAATGAATGTGAAAAGTTTGTGAGTTATCAATAAGCTTTATTTAAGGGAGGCATTGTTAGAACCAAATTAATTAATTAATATATTAGTCAAAGATTTGGATAATTACTATTGATATAAGAATATTATTCAATAAGAAAAAATATTGTGTTAGTGATTTGATAGTCTAGAGACATCGCTAATGATTCTCTGAGCACTACCAACCACGATACATATCATTTTAATATATGACCAACCACCATGTCATTCCTCGGACGTGCCACCGGTAATTGGAGAGATACTATAAAAGTACCGAGTCATCAAAAGAAGGCGAGTTCAACGGAATCAAAGTCAAAATATGTGAGTCTAACTCAAGTTCTTCCAGCATCATTTAGGAAGTTATAAGAGAGCCATATACACCTTTATTACAAGTGGGAATCCATTTATTAACTCGATAATCAGAGACTTTATTTTTTAATAACATTTCTTCAATACCAGATCAACCTTCCTCACGCTTTTGAATCAAACCAGAAACTCTGACCAACCCAACAATTTTTTCACATGGATTCCGTTAGAGGGTCGCGCTCACGATTGCCTTGTTATATCTGCTAGACTTCTCTCTTTATCTCTATTAAATGGGTCAAGCTTAAGAAAGAGGTTTGGTCAGTAGATCAACGATTTGATCGTGAAAAGAAACCACCAGATTTCTGGAAACAAGGAAAGGCTTAGAGATTGAACAACCATAGCTCAAAGTTTGGCTGAAAACTGGTAAGTCCAGTTAATCATCATAATCAAGATTTCATTAGTCTGGGAATCATCTAGAAAGTGAGGTTTTATTCCATCTTTAAATCCTTTTTTTTCCAGCACCTTTCCAACTTTATAAAGATAAAACATGGAGATTGAGTAAATAAAGCTTAGAGATTGGCTAACGTCAAACTAATAAGACCTACTACTTTCTTTTCGATGTTCATTTCCATAAACTCTTCGATTTAAATAATCTTTATTGATTCGTCTTCAGAAAATTATTCCATTTTCACCTACCTTTATTAAGAACTATATGTAATCTATTCTCTTTTAATTAAACATGCAAACAAATAACTTACAAACTTCTAGTAGTCAGGAGAAACATGCTAAGAATTGTTAGTGATGGTTACTATTAAACAAAAATCTGAATAATATTGAGTAGGGTAAAATAATAGAAAGATAAGACTGAGAAATAATTAGGCATTATTAATCTCTCACTCATATGTATCCTAATCTAAGACTTCGAAGAATAATAGCCCTTAGGGAGTTAGGAGTTTGATTTTATCTTAATTTCACATTTTAAAGTCCACTGGCAAGCCAATCAACTACCTTAGATATGAGCTACAACGATGTTTGATTTAATGAGTTTTCTGCAACAATTGAGTGAAGACTCTAAGGTCCAAGGAGCTTTACCTTTAAAAATGAGCTCAACTAATAAAAGAGAGTCAGTTTCTATGTTTAGGTTGACAATGCCCTAATTGTTATATATTATTAAACTATGCAGCAAAGCTCTTGCTTCAGCTAAAATGAGAGTGAGCTTTTCATATAATCTATAAAAACCTATAATAATGTCATCATTACTGGACTAATCAAACCTCATCCACTAGCCTCACCATTAAGTAGATATGAACCACCAGTGTTCAGTTTAAACCTATTATCAGTAGGAAGTTTTTAGTTGACTACAAACTCTCTTATGTTATTTTTAGGTGATTATAGCATCAAATGTCTAAAGCAACATTTGGAGCACTAGTCTAGTGAGTTTTGTTGAACAACTTTGCGTGATCCAAACCTATTATAATATGTTTTATATAGCTTATATTTGATTTAACAGTAAAACTATTACCATTAAACTTAACCTGGTTTCTAGCATTCTAAAGGACCCAACAAATTATTATAGGGATAATAGTTCTAACATTAATATCTTTAACTGAAGACTAAAACTAGCTCCTTAATAGGCAATGGGTATGAATCTATCTTATATGATATCAATAGACTAGAAAAGTAAGTCCAAACTTTTGAGTCTATTTTACATGCAAGAAAATTATGATTTATGGTCTCAAAGTTGTTACAAAACTGGCATTTGGAGACAATGATGGAATTCCTTTTCATAAGAACAGAGTCAACTAGAATCCAACTATTTAGAACTCTCCAAGTTAGGACAAACCATTTTTTAGATGTAATCGAATTTGATATTTTCTTGAACAAGTTTGATTTATTACTTTTGCTTCTCAACCTATTCCAGGTTTCCTTTGTTTTAAAGTTTCCATCATTTGAAAAAGTCCAAATAATATACTCATCTTCATGCTCTTTAATAGGAATTCTCTGAATTGTTTGGATATCTAAAGAGAGAACCGAGCCTTTTAGCTTATCATATTTTAACCATTTATATTCGAGTAAAAATTTACTATTTTTTGTGTGAACCATATGTTGTCTACATTACTAGCTAGAAAAATAAATAGAGATGAGTGACACCATATATATAACCAAAATCATAACTCACCATTGCCTAATTTTGAGTATATGTGAGGCTCAACAATATCTCTAGCTTTCATTAGTCTTTTCTAGGTTTGAGAGTGATGTCTAGAGTAGCTTACTTATAAGGGATGATAGGATTTGTTGTAGATGATATGCATGTATTTGGACCATACAGACTTATGATCTCTGAATATGTACTGGATTTTACATGCATACAAGTCTTGCATATCCTAAATTTTTCTAATATTAAGGCCACATTCTTCGTATGCCAAACTTATTTGCCCGTTAATTTTTTTTCCTGTTTACATGATCTCTGAATCTCTACCGGAGTTTCCTATCTATAACAAGCTTAGGTAGAATGCAACATTGGATGCAATAAGTTGGTAAAGCCATTAAAATTGTTTGCCCTTAAAAAATAGATGTATTCCATCACAATTCTTTAGCTTATTCCTAAATTTAGATAGCAAAGATTCGTAAGTGCTAGCTTTGTTGTGAGTATTGGTAGTGCCAAGAAAATATGGTAAACTTATAGTTGTAGTTTGTCTATTAGGGAATATTTAAAGGTCATATACGGAGGCCAGACGGGGAATAACCATAAATCTCATTGCTTTATATCTCATGTTAGCATTCTCATCAAACAACTTACTCAATCATCTGATCAAATACTTCTCAATAATTATAAGTAGGTTGGGGATAATGGATCCATTTGCCTAATTCCTCTCTTAACTTCCTTAATCTCACTATTTATTAAGATGGAGATATAGACAAGTTGATAAAACTAAATATTAACTTTATGAAGCGCGAATGGAACGAAATAACTTTAAAACTTTGAGAATGAAATTGTGGGATAATCTATCAAAGGCCTTAGTCATATCCACCTTAATCATTACATTACCCCTTTGAGTATTTTTATTTATATCATGAGCTATTCTTTGGCTAGAATGATGTTATCATGGATATCAGGGCCATGGATAAAACCAACTTAGATATTAGAGAATATTTAGGAAATAATCTAGTTATTATATTGTTTTATAACTTAAAGGTCATCCTACTGAATAATGTGCATATACTGATGTGCCTATAATATTTCCAGGGAATAGGGTCATTTATCTTATGCATAGGGTAAATTAAATCAACTACTTCATCATTATAAGGTTGCACTATAAGGATAAATTTAAATTATAATTCAACTAAATTACCTAGCTATTCTTGGTGAGAGGTCCATATTTGGCCATTAAGAATACTATGGATTCTTTTTTTTCTTCTTTTTAATCCAATATAATTATGGTATGTAGCAATAGTCTTATCTTTATCCTTAATTCAATTAGTGTATGTCTTTTTCTGTCAATAAACTTTGTCTTTCGCAAGTAGTTGAAGGTAGTTAGCATTAGCTATAAATAACATGATTTTATCCTTAAGATTTTGAGATTCTTGGTAGATGTTTTCCAATTATCTAATGGTTTCTTTAGCTTTTAGAACTGAATCAAATGTTTTTCCAAAATTGTATCTGTTCCATACCTTAAGAAAATATTTTAATATTTTTAATTTAGTCCTGGAAACATTAACAGGATAACCAAACATATCCTGACTCTAGTTTTGTTCTACAATTTCTAGAAAATCCCGATGATGAATCCACATGTTCTAAAATTTAAAGGGTGTATTGGTCTTATTTGTGTCTTGGAATATTGATATACAGATATGGGTATGATATGAACAGGTTCAGGTCATGTGATTGACCTTAGCTTTAGGGAATAAATCAGCCCTGACAATGTTATAAAAGACTTTGTCAAGACTCTTTCACTTGTTGTTGTTAGTCCATGTATACTTAGAGCCTGAGTATCCAACTTCCTCAAGATTACAATACCTTATGATACCATTAAAATCATCCAAACGTTTTAAACAAATAGTTGAACATGCTAGATACTCATGTGAAGAGGATATGACATTGAAATCCTGCATTATACTCAACTTAATAGAGCTGTTGGTGTATAATATTTGGTTATTCCATAGGTTATTTCTCTGTTCCTTTACACATATAGCATATTCAATCGTGACTATGAAACTTTTATCCATAGTTAAATGTCTTATATAAGCATGAATGATTTGCTTATGGTTCTTGATTATATCCTACTTTAAATTATCACTCCACATAAGTCAAATTTTGTTGTTGTTATTATAAGTCTAAATTATCCTTCTTTTTAATTGATTTGATCATTCTTTGTAAATCTTTATTTCCTATACCTCTTATTCCAGTTAAGAATCTTAACTATCATTTGGTCTTGTTGATGGAAGATCTGTTAGAATCTCTATCCTTGAGAGCCTTGATTACTACACTATTACTTATTTTGTTTTTCCTAAACTTTCTTATTTAGGATTTTCTTAAAATCTTGATCAAATTTTGTTTTGTTAAGAGTAGGGGATGCATGTAAGCTACCTATGTTCGTCTTGATAAAGAAATAGAAGTTCAGGGACTAAAATGTGAACAATAAAAGGTTTAGTAATAGATTGAAAGGTTAAATGAGCGATTTTGTTTACGTGTCTTTATTAAGGACTAAGTGTAATTTATCTTTTTATGTAACTACTTACAGTATGAGCTAAGTCTCTGCGCCTCTATATAAAGGCCATGACTGAACTAATAAAGGGGTTGAACTTCTCATTTTATTCACTTGTGTTCTCTCATTTTCTCTCTCTAAAATATCTCGCTCTCTCTAAATATTCCAACTCACCAACTTTGCGACTTCACTAGGGACAACTGGCAATCAGTGTCTTTTCTTCTAGTTCAAATTTAGCTAATCGTGAAAAACAGCTTGAAAATTTACAATGAATCATGAAAATAAGTCTTGAAATTTTACAATGAATCTTGGAAATAATCTGTTGGTTCGATCATCAATTGAAACACTAAGAGAAGATTTACAGGGGAATGAAAATAGACATGAAGGATTTGTTCTGATCCAAACTCAATTGGATATAGAATTGTGTATGAACCAACTTCTGGATAAAATAAACGCGCTAAATGAGAAGTACGAGCAAAGAGAGCAAGAAATTCATTCGATGAAGCTTAAATCTGAAGTGAGAAATGTAAATGAGAAAACTGAAATTGGAAACTAGTTTGATCGATCTTGCACTGATCGACATACTAGGAATGAGAAGAAGAAAGCACGTTTCGAAGCTCCAAGAGAGCGTTATTCTTCTAAAAAATAATGAAAGACAAACAGAATTGTGTCACATCTAGTGACGAGGAGGTTAAGACCTCTGCCTCAGGTTTTAAAAGTTATAGGAGTTCTTCAAAAGAGGAAAATGAACAGTACCGTAAACATAAGAAGGAACGTAAATCTAAGAGGGACAACGTTCCTTGTTGTTTAAGAGAATCTAGTGGGTGCGAGAGGAACACATCGAATTAGTATGCTGAGACTAATCGGAATTCGTAAGGGGTTATGGAAGTTGAGGATCAGTACGTACAGGGCATCGATTGGAGGAACTCTCCTTTGACAAATGAAATTATATTTATTAGCTTTTGAAGCGTTTTGATATTGCTAAGGTTGAAAAGTTCGATGGGATGCAGGATCTAGACGATCACATCGAACAATTCAAGGATTAAATAATGAACTTCGAAGATAACAACATGTTGGTGTGTCGTGCTTTTTCACAAACTTTTAAAGGAACAAGCTTAAAGTGGTACAATCGAAGTCCGAGTAGATCCATTTTGAATATAGATTTCTATACTTCTTTTCAAAGGTAGTTGTTTGAAAGCAAGGAGATGAGAGCGAATGAAGATACGATTATCCAATGCAAACAAGTAGTTGGAGAAAATTTGAAGGATTACAGAAAGAGATTTGTTGTGACTAAGGTAACCTTGGATAATTGCGAAGAAGGTGTGGCGATCGCAGCTTTCCGCCAAGGTTTATTGCCAGGAGATCTGGCTAATGAGACGAAAAAAATGAGGGCTTTAACTTTTGGAGCATTAATGGCTCAGGTTGAAGATCAGATCAAAGTCGAAGATTCTACCAGGGTCCAAGGAGGACCAGTTAAGTTTCCGAAAAAATTCAAGTCAGGTGGTCAGTAACCAGGGCCCATCTTCGAATGGTAATCAGCAGGCGCGTTCGAGGAATAATAATTTTCCACCTCGAACTGGGGGATATTCAAATCATGCTCCATCATGCAATTATAACAGACTGAGGCGAAATCAATGGATTAGGCCAAAGTAGTACGCTGACTTAACAGAAAGTGTAGCTACAATTTTTTAGAAAAAGAAGAGCTCCCTGAATTTCAAGAAGCCAGCTCCAATTAACAGGGCAAGGGAGGAGCAGAACAATAAATATTGTAGATATCACGATGAAATTGGTAATGATACCAATGATTGTATTTTATTGAAAAAAAGAAGTCCAAATTCTGATTGAAAATGTAAAGCTCTTGAATTATGTGAAGTCGCAAGAAAGCGCGTCGAAAACTCCAACATCAAATTCACGGCCGAATAGCCCAAGTGCACCAGCTGAGAATTTGACGATTTTAGATTCAAAGGCTGATGAGTTTGACGTTGCTTCAGAATACTTGGATAAGGGTCCAGAGATGATGATCTGATGACTCTTAAAGAGTCGGTAAAGAAAGGGCATGTGCGAAATTTGTGTAAATACTTTGAGTCATCGGCCATTTTTAGAGGCGATTTAGTGGTTGGTACTACTGACATTTCAAGGAAGAGACATGTCATCAATTTGACAACTCAAATTGAAGGAAAGATGTCCACTCATTTATATAGCAAAAAGGTCATTCCTTTTATCTTGTTCGATAAGGATGACTTGCGAGGTACCGCGGGGCCGCATGGAGACGCGGTAGTTATTGGGGCAGAAGTGGCTAGTGTTGAAATTAGACGTGTGGTTATAGACACTGGTAGTTCTGTAAATTTTCTTTTCAAAGAAACATATGACATGATGCTTAATCCTCCTCGAATTTCTAAATCAGAGCACACGATTACTAGATTTACTAGTGTGACAGCGCGGGTGATTGGGAAATTCGAAGGAGAGGTGAGCCTACGAAAAGGACCCTTTAAGAAGAAGTTCCAAGTGCTCTTTATGGTGGTGGACTTTCCCACAAGTTACAACGCTATTTTTGGAAGGTGTTGGCTGTCCAGAATGTATGGGGTTGTGTCAACAGTACATAAGTTTTTTAAATATGTGGTAGGGGATCGTGTGGGGGTCGTTCGAAGCGACCAAAAAGTTGCAAGAGAGTGTTATGCCACTGCACTTCGGTTCTGAGGATCCAACAGTGGAGACCTGATGAATGAATAGCAGTCAAAGGGGCTGACCTTGGATTTTGATGAAAGGGTTCACGATATGAGGGAAACTCTAGGGTCTTGAAAAGTAGGTAAAGAAATTGAGGAGTATAATTTTTATGATGGAATAGTAACTCCGATAACAACCTTACTGACCCAGTTGTACGTTAACAATTGCTAGAATTGTTGTGTTTTAACTTGGACGTTTTCGCTTGGAAAACGGAGGATGTGACAGGGGTACCGATAGAAGTAATTTTCCATAGTTTAGCTGTTGATCCAAAGGTAAAGCCGGTAATCCAAAAAAAGGGCATTTTCATCAGAGAAAGCTGAAGCAATAGTTTCCAAAGTGGATTGTTTATCCTGACATATAAGGGAGTCACAATATCCTTTAGGTACGACAAATCCAGTTGTAGTAAAAAAGAATAATGAAAAATGGAGAATGTATGTGGATTTTATAGACATAATTCGAGCATGTCCTAAAGATCCATTTTCTGTTCCTCGAATAGATCAACTGATTGATTCCACTTGGGAAAATAAAATATTAACTTTCATGCATGCTTTCGCAGGATATAATCAGATCCAGATGGATCTGAAGAACCAAGAATGTACGACCTTCATAATTGACAAGATATTGCATTGTTACAAGGTTATGCATTTTAGATTGAAAAACGCTGGAGCTAGTTATCAAATGTTGATGGATAAAACATTTTCCACTTAGATCGGAAGAAACGTTGAGGTTTATATTAATGGTATGGTGGTAAAAAGCTTGATGGATGATGCACATCTGGAGGATTTATAGGAAACATTTTTAAATCTAAGAGCAATCAGGCTAAAGCTTAATCCTGGAACGTGCACCTTCGGATTTCGATCAAGGAAGTTCTTGAGTTATGTTATCAGTGAAAAAGGAATAGAAGCTGACCTATAATAGTTGAAATTTGTAATAGCAATGAATTCACCTCGATCTGTTAAATAAGTGCAAATTTTAACGAGAAGGTTAGCAGCGCTTAATAGATTTATTTCTAGATTTTCTGACAAATATTTTCCTTTCTTTCAAGTATTGCGAGGGCCAAATAGATTTGAATAGATGTCAAATTGTGAAGCAGCGTTTACAAGCATAAAGAACTTATTATCCTCGCCAGAAATTTCGTCAGAATCTTGAAGTTGAGAGAAGCTCTTTTTATATATTGAGGTATCAGATTTTGCACTAAGCGTAGTATTTATAAGTGAAGATTCACGAATTCTGAAGCCAGTGTATTATGTCAGCAAAAGTTTGGTGGCAGTAAAAAAATAGGTATTTTAAGCTCTAGAAATTATCATTAGCATTGGTGATTGTTACTAGAAAAATACGACATTACTTCCAGGCTCATAATGTCGAAGTCCGAACTTCATTCCCTTTAAAAAATGTTTTACAACGTCCTGACATTTCGGGAAGGATGACAAGTGGTCAGTAAGGTTAGGAGATTATGATATCTTGCTCACACCTCGAACTGTAATTAAAGCTCAAGTGTTGGAATATTTTTTGGTTGAATTTCATTCGAGCTAATCAGATATAGTATAAAGTCAGGATGTTGTACCAGTAAGTTCGATGTTGGTTATTCGGACCGATGAATGGTCTAGTATTATGGGATGTAGCACTGGAGTCCCGCTTCAGTGCATCACATTTGGTTTTCACGCCTCTAATAACGAAGTTGAATACGAACTGCTTTGGCTGGTTTGAGGTTGGAAAAAAAATATGCGAAGCAACTTCAGTGTGCTTAGAGACGGATTCTCAGTTAGTAGCAAATCAAGTATCTGGAAATTCCGAGGTAAAAAAAGATTGCTTAATTTTGTATCTTCGGGAGCTTCGGAACTTAATGTTACTATTTGATCATGTTGTTGTGGAATATATTAGTCGAATAAGTAACACGATGGCTGATTTGCTAGCAAATATTGCTTACAAGGAGGAGTATCCCTGGATTTTGTTATAAGAAAGTCCTTCGATTTTGATCCAATAAGACCAGTGTGATTACATTGAGGAATTGTTCGTCACTTTAGATGGAGTCCGAGGTGATTGCGGAACTGATATTTTATTTTATTTTATTCAATGGACATTGCCAGATGATGTGAAATTGGCCAAACAATTGCAAGGTAAAGCCTTCAGATACGTAGTTTTGGATGGAATTTTATATGAAAGGGAATTTCGTAGGCCATTATTACGATGCTTGGATATGGAAGAATCACGAGAGGCATTATTGGAGTTGCATGATGGAGAAGGGTCAGCTCATTGCAGGTTTAAATCTTTATCTCGTCGAGTTTTGCTTGTAGGGTGTTACTGGCCTTTGATCAAGAACGGTGCCAAAAATCTGGTTTTCGAAGTTGCGATACTTATCAAAGGTTTGCTAATTCTATACATAAACCGGCAGTTCCACTTATGCCCATTAATGAAGCCATACCATTTGATAGATGTGGAATTGATTTTGCGGCGTCTCTGCCGATGACATCTGAAGGATGGAAAATGATAATTGTAGCGATAGACTATTTTACAAAGTGGGCAGAAGCAGAACGATGTCTAGAACGAAAGCAAAAGATGTAATCAAATTCATTGTAAATAGTATTTGCTGTCGCTTTGGAGTACCTTGAAGAATTACTAAGGATAATGGCCCTCAGTTTAATAATAAATAAATGACTTCATTCTGCGCATCAAAAGGAATTCAACAATGTTTTTCAACACTTTTTTATCCCCGAGCCAATGGACAAGTCAAGGTGACGAACATAACTATATTAGATGGTTTAAAAAAAATCTGATAGGGGCACCAGGGAAATGGCCAAATTATTTGCAAGAAGTACTTTGGGCTTATCGAACTACTCTTAAGGAAGCTACAAAAGAAACTCTTTTTTCTTTAGCATATGGAATAGATTTTCTTAGCCTTGTGGACTCTACGATATCATCTTTTAGAATAACCTAATATTCTGAAGCATCTAATGAAGAAGCTAAAAGAGGAAGTTTAGATTTGATTGATGTAAAAATAATTCGAGCTCATTTGAACGTAATCCATTATCAAACTCTTATGAGGAACATATACAATTCGAAGGTGAAAAGGCGGGAAGTGTTAAGGAAAGTATTTTTGCATACCACGGAGAAGAGCCTCGGAAAAATGGCCCCGAATTGGGGACCTTATGTGGTTGTTGAAATGATAAAGCCATGGTCTTATCGCCTTTGCGATATTCAGGGTAGGATGCTACAACATCCATGGAATATATAAAATCTAAAATTATACTAGGAGTAGCTATATTGTATTTTAAATTTATTTCTTGGTTGAAAAGCGCACTCTTTTCTACCATGTTGGCCCAGAAAGGTTTTAATGACGCGCTATGTATATTTTCAACATTATCAATAAATTGAATTTTGGCCAATGGTTGTTTACAAGTGTTTGTTTGAAATATTTTGATAACTTATCAAAGACTAATCATCTTTCAGGTTGATCAAGAGTAGAACATTCTGAAGTATTTATTACATTTTTCAAAGACACAACCATATTCAAAGTGCCATGTTTAATATACGCACTGTGTGATGTTCAAAGTGCTACGTTGAATAAACGCACTATGTTGTTTTCGAAGTTCTATGTTCAATAAATGCACTATGTTGTTTTTGAAGTGTTACGTTCAATAAATGTAGGAATATCTTCGATGAGCCACGTTCATTTAACGCATTGTAATATTTGAGGGATTACATTTTCCAAGTATAACTTCAAATATTATTATGATTTAGCTTCAAATAATTAGCAGAAATGAAAGATCATATAACTTGATGACATATAGGAAATATAAACAAAAACCTTTGTCATTTAGGATAATTCGATGAGTATAGGGGTTGTGGTACTAATATGAAAAATGCAAAAGATAACAAGAGATCAAGGGATAATAAGATTATTAAGATGATTCATCTTCAGATTATTCTTCTTCGGATGATTCTTCTTTATAGGATGAGATAAGGATAGGATCGAAGGCTTCAATGGGGCGTCGTTGAGCAGGAATGTCGTTCTAGAAGCTTGAAGGATATATCTTAGGATATGTATCATGAATTTCTCGAAGAAGTGTGATGGTCTTCTCCTCTTTACCACTGATAATGGCTGCTAACATATCCTTCGAACATTCGTCTTCTGTAGCAGTGATAGCAAGTTGTTTTTCCTTCTCAATTCAACTTTCAGTATGGCTATCTCATCGGACAAATGTTTCTTTTCTTCTTCGCATGTGGTAAGAGAAGCCTGAAGATTATCAAGCTTATCTTTATCATCATTTAAGTCTTCAAAGTGTTTAAACTTGAGCTTATTTATCTTTTTTTTATGCGAAGCGATCAATTTTTTTCGACCTAGTGTTGTTCTCGTAAATGGATTTTGACAAAAAAGATTCCTCAGAGAAGCTCAGACCTTTCCATTTCGAAGCAGTGGAATTGATCTATTATATGATGTTGAAATTTTTCCCTCAACTGTTTCTCATCATCAGCAATTCTTTTGTAACAAACCATATCCTTGGCCAGTCGTTTCAAATGATCATTAGAAGCCTCGATTTGTAAAGTAAGCAGTTTTGCAGCAGTATCGAGATCAGAAAATTGTTGAAATACAGCAAGGACAGTTGGGTTTGGTGGCATGGAAGGAAAAACCATTGGATTGGGACGCGAGATGAGGTTCAAAGACGTAGTAGGAGCAGAAGGAGCAATGATATCTAGAGATGCCTCAGAGGTTGATGGTGCTGATCTTTGACCAAAATTATGTTTAGTTTGAACTTCTTGAATGACATGATCTTCTTCTCCATTAAGCTCTTGTGATTCATTGAAGTTGATGAAACTACCAGGATCAAAGAGATCATCATCTTGATTATTTTCGACAACCATTGCAGCATCTTCATCAGTTGCTTCATTTTCTTGTTGATGACTTTGTTGATTCTCAGCAATTACGATCTCATCATCGTCGGATACTACATCTTCGATGGTTGCAAATTTTTTTCTTCTTCGGAGGAGTAGTAGTTTTCTTCTTTTTCGAAGAAGGCTCTTCTTATGTTTTTTCTTTGATGGTTGACAAAGCATCTTCTATTGTTTTTCTTTTTAATCGTTTGGACTTCAGATTTGTTGAAGGACTAGCACCAGATGCACCACCTGCCTTTTTCCCCTTTTCTACTTTCTTCTCTTAAGGAAGATGGCTGTCATATTTTTCGCGTATGGGTAAGAATACCTTACAATCGGGTGGACCAATCTTTTGACACTTTGTTAATGGTTGGGCTATTCCATCAGATTTGCAGGGGAAAGGTTCCGTGTGTGATCCGAAACAAATGACTATTGAGAAAATTGATTGGTTTGAAGGCTGTATGAAAAGCATTATTCCATTATGCTTCAGCCCATGCGGTAAGTTTGACATATATTTCTTTGGCTTTGGGTCAACGAATGGAGTAGCGCCTCAGAATTTCTGATAAGAACATATAGATTGACAATGGATAAGGATAACAACAGTTAGAAAATTCAATATAAAATGAGTAATATTATAATACTTACGACCGCTTTTACAGACAAGATCCAATCTTGATGGATTGGCCTCAGATATCTCTTTGCAATTTTCCCATTCTCCAGAGATGAAAATGAACTTTTGCTTCCAGAACTTGTCCGCCTCCAGAAGGTCATCAATTATTTTCAAGTCATCGTCTAATGTAAGATAGTATAATGGGAATTTTGGTCCCTTGGATAATTTTGTTAAAGATATGAAATATTTAATGGTGATCAGAATCTTGGACAAGCAGGAGGCCATGATTACAAACAGAAGGGTGAACCATTGATTTGTGGTCACTTTATTTGGGCACAGATTTAGGAGTTCGAAGCAGTCAACGATCATCGGATCCAGCGGGCACTGGAGCCCCAGTTGATGATTTCTGGGTAGACTACCAACTCATTTTTCTTGCAATCTAAGGGTGTTTCACCTCTTTTGGGAAGACGAAGGGTGATGTTATCTCCCATTCCCCATTTCTTTTTCAAAGCCGATGCCTGATTCTCTTCGTAATAGATGTATTTTACATTCTTTAAAACAACGATATCGCATGGGTCGAGAGATATTAAATTCTCACCAATTATTTCTCTTTCTTCATCGGATATCGTGATTAGAGATTTCTTTTTTCTTGGCTTCCGTATCTTTTTCTGAGGGGGCCTCTTCAGGTACTTTCGAGATTTCATCATCAGTATCAGCCTCGTTGTTTGATTGGATAGCTTCATAATCAACCTCTACATCTGACGGCTCGTCTCTCGGTTGTGAAAGATTCTTCGAGGGATTTTTTTAAGTTGATGTAATTTTATCAGCAATTTCCCTCGGGGGAGGAGACTTGGCAGAAGGGTTCGGTGTAGCATCAGAATCGTCTCCCATGGCTATAAAAGTTCTTTTCGTGGGAGCTCTTGAAAGATAAGTAGAATAAAGGGTCACTTTTGATTGTTTGGAGGATGATTGACTATCTTGACAACTAGTTCGAGGTGATGACTCGGTAAGAGAAATTGAAATTCGAAGAGTAGTTTGTGGGGTTTTCGGTGTCCGAGTTTTTGAATATTGACTCTCTTCAGTAATTGGTGAAGGTGAAAAAGTACGAACTTTAGATGGATCAAAATTACCGTAATAAATGGTCTTTGTTGATGTTCCGAGAGGAGTGTTGCTTATCAATCCAGCAGCTCTATATTCGTCTGCTCTTTCACTTATGCAGAAGTAATCGTAAGATCCGAAGACAAGATTATTTTCGGGTTTTGGAGATTTTGGTTTTTTGGGAATTCTTGTTTTAGATCTTCTAGATCTTGGGTGTTTTCTCATTAATACATTAAAGATGGATCGGAAAATATGATTTTTCCGGTGAAAGCAACCAAAATTTTTGAAGAAGACATTGAAGGTAGCTAAAGGTTGGGAGATTTTATGTTTCTCTCTAAAGAAGTTTGGGTTATGAAACAAAAAGTGAAATTGCTAACGAATTTATAGAAGGAAGAATATGAGTGCATAAGTGGAAAAGGTTTTGTGGTGATTGGACATAATTTGAAACGGTAACAACGTTACGTGTTCGACATCTGTCATGCTAGCTGTAAGCCTAGTATCTAGGAAATCATGATATATTTAACGGTTAGATTTTACAAATTTACTTCGAAATTAACTCAAGGAATTATTGTATGAGGACATAATTTCACGTATCACTGCGTCTAACGAGATTCGAGGACAAAAATGTTATTGATTTTAAGTTATCAGATTTTGAAAGAAAAGTTATCATTGCTTTTCGCATGATTCGAAGACAATTAATTCTCATTCATTTACTGACATGAGAACTAGGAGGGCTATTGATAAGAAAATAGAAGTGCAGGGACTAAAATGTAAACAACAAAAATTGTAGTAACATATTGAAAGGTTAAATGAGCGATTTTGATTATGTATCTTTATTAAGGACTAAGTTTAATTTATCCTTTTATATAACTACTTACAGTTATGAGTTAAGTCCATGCGCTTCTATATAAAGGCCAGGGCTTAACTAATAAAAGGGTTGGACTTCTAATTTTACTCTCTTGTGTTCTCTCATTTTCTTTCTCTAAAATCTCTCTCTCTCTCTCTCTAAATATTCCAACTATTGTTCACTAAAGCTACTCCTAATAATCCAACTCACCATTTTTGTTTTAACGTCTGGTGTTCAATGGTAAGATTTTCATAGTCACAAGAATTTAATAGGTTACTTCCACTTTTCAATATACTGAATATCATATATAATTTTATCCTCCTTAAGAGATTTAGTATCCTGAACAAGTGGGTTAATTTAGTATTCTTTGCAAATGATGTTAGTACTATTGTCTCATTGATGTTATTCTTTGTTTCACAGTTATATATTAATCTATTAATTATTTTATCTCTAATATGATAAGGTAATTAGAGATAACAGAATCCTTATCATCGATTGTTATCGACTTAATTTTAGGAATCCATCGCTCTTTATTACCACAAGACTTGCTAATATATGTATTTTTTTGCTGTCTTTCCATAAATTTTGCTTTTTTATTTTATAGTTTTTTACCGTCAGAGATCTTGTGACCTCAATGTTGGCAGTAAATACGAAAAATGTATGTCTTTATAAAATATGTCCAATCAGCAGCCATCGTTCTTCCTGAACCCAACCCAAATTTTATATTGTAGCTTTTTGGTCACATCTAATTTGATCCAAGCATAAAAATAGTTACGCTTAGATCCATACATTTCAGGTATCCAGGTTTTTCAAGTCTTCTCTAAAGAGGAAACAATAGAGTTGATGATGCTTTCGTTGTATAAATATTCAAGATAATTAGCTATCTTGATCCATATATAAGTAATCGAACATTCGTGTTAAGGGTTGAAGTGTGGGTTCCATTTGAGAAATCTCATGGTGAACTCTCCTATTCTTTAAACATTTTTCTTCCATAACAAACATAGATCATCATGTGAGTTAAATTCAATCAATAATATGTTTGGCATCCCAGTTAATTATATTAACTATCCTACAAATTTTAGTGAGCTTAGAAAATTTTATATAAAGATTAGTTTCAGCATTCTTTTTGTGAATTTACCTATTAAGGTAAATTTAAATAAGGCCAAAAGCTTGTATTTGTCTTATGTTATAAATTTTATAGAGATGTGTGATGAGGGGGTATTCTCCATCTGATACATAATAAGGTAGGCCGAGTAGAAGACAACAATAAAAGAGTATAAAGCAACCCTAAACGCAGCATGAATCTGAGCAGCAAGCAAGGAGAATAAAGATCTCGAGCATAGCCAAAGTGTATGGAAGATAGTAGAGCTGGTACAATCACAGAGCAGAATAGAATTTTCCGAGTAGAGCAATATTTGTGACCGATCAGAGCAGGATTTGTCGAGCAGAGCATGATTTACCGAGCTTAGAATGATTTGTGACCGAGCAGAGAAAGATTTGCCGAGCAGAGCAGGGTTTGTGACCGAGCAGAGCAGGATGTGTGACCGAGCATAAGATGATTGATAGGAAGCACACTCGGCCTAACACACAGATAACATCGGCCGAGCTTGATTCATAAAAAAGACGGTTAAAGTAACGGTGTAATGTTATATCAATAAGCTTAGTCAAACCACTAACGCTTAAATCATAAATTCAGGCTCCATGATGTAAATGCACTCGCACATGTAGTTAGTGGGACTAATTATTATAGTAATTGTCATTTATCTATATGATGCATATAAATAGGAGTTGAGTATCAGATGTAAAAGGGGTCAGATTCTATCAATAATATAATTACACATTTTTCTTTTCTCTCTCTATATATTTTCTTTTTTTCTCTATCAAGAACGGTGGTATTTGATTAAGTTTCAGCCCTATCAATGCGATCTTCTTTCTCGTTGAGAAATGAATGAACACATACTGAATCTTTTCTTGTGGTAGCCTCATCATATGTCCTAATATTAGGATTTGGGTTAGGATCTTTCCATGTGTTATTTTTCATTTCTTCACTTGAGTTGCTTCTTATAATTTTTTTGTTTGATTCGTCTTATTTACACATTACATATAGTAGTTCAGGAAAATCAATGTCAAATCTTAAATGTTTGGCATTCATTGTGCATGTACTATGTTTTCGCTTATTCTGTTTAAAGAAAAGGGTGAGCCATATTCCATAAAATCCTGAATATCTTTTAATGCATAGGTTATTATCATTTGAATATCTTATGTGAAAATAAACATAATTGGCAAGCAGCCATAATTAGGGATTAAGAGAAGCTGATAAAAAAGAAGATTAAAATAACGATTAAAAAATAAATATATCTTTTTTATGTATATTTGTCATGGTGTGATATTTTTTTATGTTTACTTTTTTTGTATCAAATGTATTTTTATGGTTTCTTTTTAGAGAAAAGTACCAATAAATACCTTCTCAACTATGTAATTACCCAGTGGTACCTGCTTTTTGGATAGTGTCACTTGGTACCTCGAATTGAAATTTGGAAAAAAATACCCCCGACCAAATATACGCGCTAGTAAAAAAAACAACGCGCTGATACAATTCTCACGATAGCATGCGAATCACTAGGATTTCTGAACGATTCTCATGATAAGATGCAAATTGCTAGGATTCTGAACGATTCTCATGATAAGATGCGAATTGCTAGGATTTCTGAACGATTCTCATGATAAGATGCGAATTGCTTGCAACTCTCAGGATTTCTGAACGATTCTCATGATAAGATGTGAATTGCTTGCAACTCTCAGGATTTCTGAACGATTCTCATGATAAGATGCGAATTGTTTGCAACTCTGGGTTTTCTAAACGATTCTCATTATAAGATGCGAATTGTTTGCAACTCTCAGGATTTCTTGAACAATTCTCATGATAAGATGCGAATTGTTTGCAACTCTGTGTTTTCTGAACAATTCTCATGATATGATGCGAATTGTTTGCAGCTCTGGGTTTCCTGAACAATTCTCATGATATGATGCGAATTGTTTGCAACTCTGGGTTCCTGAACAATTCTCATGATATGATGCGAATTGTTTGCAACTCTCAAGATTTCCTGAACAATTCTCATGATATGATGCAAATTGTTACTGGTGAAATTTTATTTTTTTAAAAAATCAAAAAATATCATCAATGGATCTAGTTTTTTTCATTTAAAAAAAACAAAAGTGATGGTACTTTCATTTATTTTTTTCGAGCTCCGGTTCGAAAGATACGGATCTTTTAAAAATAAAATAAAAAGAAAAAGTAGGAAAGAGAAATTATAGTTACGTGGTTGTTCATGAATGGTGAGGGTAGTTAGGGTATTAAAATAAAGTTAGGTACTATGTGATAATTAGGTAGTTGAGTTTGGTATTAAGTGACAATTGATCAAACCTTGAGTACTAGATGAAAATAAAATAGTTGAGTAGGTACCTTTGGTATAATTTCCCTTCTTTTTATATCAAATGGATTTTTTTATATACTTATTAACAATTATAATATTGTTTATGTAGGTTAGTCTTTTGACTATCCATGCGGGGATTAACTTTATCCAAAATATACACTCAAAAGATTAAGACCTAATATTTTTGAATCGGTAGACTATTTTCACCAAAGACGATAAACAGTGGACTAATTATTGTCCAGTAGCTATAAAAAGAACTATAATTAAATAACCCTTCATATTTTTTTGGTAAAATTCAAATTTTATTAAATTTAAAGTTACAGAGATGTAACTAAAAACATTAGCATATGCTTTACAACTGAAAATTAAGAATATTATGGGTTACAATATAAGAATTAAAATAAAAAAATTCTTCAATTCGCGAAGCAGTCCATAAAACAGCTTCAAAATGATCCCATGAAACATTTACTTTTAATATTGTAATAACCTATAATTACCTGCATCAATAGAAAAGTGTAGTGATCAGGAAATGTCGTTTCATCATGTATTGGGGGTTTAGGAATAGAAAATGTGATAAAAACAATTTTAAGTTTTTAACCACTTCAAAGTCACCCTGCCAATGCTTAGACTTAAGAAATGAGGAATTATCAAGATTGACTAAATAATAAGTTATATCTTCTATTAAGGATTTAGTAGTACTAGGTTTGAATTTATGTTTCATGTGATTTCTGGCCAATCACAGATTCCAGGAAATAAATACTGGAAGAATGGTCATAATGTGATTGTGACTATGAGTTTATGAAAAACAACAAAAAATTAATGTGGTTGATAAATATATGCTTACCTATTTTAATATTAAAAATATTATAAAAATAACTCCAAACATCCTAAGACACTTAACAAGTAACAAAAATATGAGACAAAGATTCAATATTAGAACAATGCTCACACTTAGAGGCACGAGAGT
Organism: Limnanthes douglasii subsp. nivea; assembly: GCA_036936605.1. Taxonomy (NCBI): domain Eukaryota; kingdom Viridiplantae; phylum Streptophyta; class Magnoliopsida; order Brassicales; family Limnanthaceae; genus Limnanthes; species Limnanthes douglasii. The sequence goes on along the minus strand of JAUPFV010000002.1, from coordinate 61,426,619 downwards.
TTTTTTTATTTGCAATTATAGTGTCCACATGAATAAAACCTTTTACTACTCTCCAAAGGAGAAAAAAATATTTTTTGAGCAAATATTATTCCAAATTTTAAAATAAAGATAAGATTTGTTATTATGGTTTCTAATATACTGTCGAGTTTTTTTGAAAGACAACAATCCATTTGTAGATTTATTCCAAATACTGGTTTCAGCTTTGTCAATATAAATTTTTAGATTAGATATATTTTTAGGACATACATTTTTCTTGAGCTTATCATAATTCAATGAGTTATTAATCCAATAATTGCTCACATTATCTATTCTATACCAAAGATTGCTTTCAGAATAATTGAGAGAGATGAAGGGATGATTGTTATTCTAGTTGTCAAGCCAGAAATCAATCTCACCTTTACATAAGCTAAAAAATATTAGGTTTAGCAATATGTCTAAAGTTAATGAGCCTTTTCCATGTTTTACAATCACTGGTAGTAATGTTCACTTGAAGAGGGTGAACAGAATTACAATAGATAGACTACATTAGATTGGCCCAAAGAGAATTGTCAGGTCTGAAGCTCATCAAGAGCTCACAAATATATGTATTTTGGATGTCAATTAAATTTATTAAATTCATACAATTTTCCTCACAGGGAAAACATAAAGAGGTCCATTTGGACCAGATAATAGAGTTAAATAATACTTTAGAACCCCAAACAAATAGCAATGGAAAATATTCCACCATGAGTATAAAAGCCATTGAATAGGCTTTAATAAATTGCAAAGATCGTCTTTAATGATGGACTAACAAGTTTAATAGAATCTCGTGTTGAATCCATTAACTCCAGATATATTATTTTTGTTGAGAGAGTTAAAAACATGCAAAATTTCTTCTTCATTGGGAGTGATGAGGAGATTGGTGTTATCCTGATCAATGATGTTTTTGGGAATAACCTTCTTGATTTCAGAAATGTTAGGATGATTGACATGACTATTGAGAAGATTTTTGAAATGGTCAATGGCTTAATTCACAATCTTATATTGGATTTCAGTCCATTGGCCACTGACTTTAGTTATATTGATCAAATTCTTTTTAAATCTTTTTTTTACAAAGTTGTAAAATGTTTTAGTATTTTTGTCACCTGAGTTGGAGCTCTTCTGTTTTCAGAAGGATTATTCTCCTGCCATGAGATTCAGGTGAGTGGCCATGACTTTAGCTAGATTACATTTTCTTTCAATATTGTTATTAAGCTCAAGAAAGTTCTCTGCAACTTTGATATTTTCTTCAGCATTGGCAATGCTGTTGAAAATGTTACCAAAAACATCTTTGTTCTAACTTTTTAAATTATTTTAAAAAAAAATTAATTTTGGTCCCAAAGATATAAAGAAGGTTACCATATACATGAGATGACTAGTAGGATTCAATAAAAGGAATAAAGTTATTGTGAATGAGCCACACATTTTGAAATTTGAAAGAAGGTTTAGGAAGGATAATGTTATTGAATAAGGTTATGTAAAAAGGTTAATGATCTTAGCCAGTTATGGCCAGATGAATTAACTTTATGGAGGCAAAATAATCTATACATGCTGCATTGTGAAGCACCCTGTCAAGGCGCTTCCATTTAGTGTTGTTAGACCAAGTGAAATTAGATCCAGTATAACACGGATCTTTTTAATTTACAATCCATTAACATGTTATTTGAATCATCTATAGACCTAAGGTTAAGAGTGGAGCAAGCTAATTGTCTGTTGTAATTAGAGATCACATTGAATATCCTACCAACATCCACTCAATTTGAGGGTTAGAAAGGTTGTTAAGGTTTTCCCAAAGGTAAAGTCTCTAAATTCTAGTACAGTTTTTATAAATGATAGTGATCATGACCTCTTTATTACAATAGGAATGCTTCACATTCAAATGGATAGATTGGTCATGGGTTAGTAAGGTTGTTAACTAACACTCATTATTGAATAAGACCCGGATTTTATTATTAAGATAAGTTAAACCAGATTGAAAGCCAAGTTTAGTTCTAATAAATTTTATTTTATCATTAGAGATCATTGGCTCTTACAAGGTAATGATCTCAATTTTTTCAATCTTGATGATGGACTTAAGTCTTCTAATGCTACCTCTATTTTTATTGCCTCTTGCATTCTAGAAAATGATGGAAATAGTAATTTAAAAACCTGATGAGAAGAAAATCTGAGTGATCCTTTCTTTTGAGTGTGATTGGTAGCTTTGGGTGCTTTGGTTTAAGATGTGGTGAATATTTTGGTTCTGGATTTGTAATTTTTTTCAGGATCTTTCCTTCATTCGAGATGAAGGAATGCTCCAAAGGGAAGGAGAAGGAATATGATTATCTTGACATGGAACTATGGAGGAGCTTAGATCTGATAATTGATTTACAACACTAATATAGTTAATTAAGGAAATGGGATTGGAGGTAGGAGTAAATTGGGCTGAGGTTAAAGGGATTTCAAAGGTCTAAGATAGGTTGATGAGCGATGATCATGATAACAAGAGAACATGTTTCGTCTAAGGATTGATGATTCATGACATTTTGAGGATCTAACATTTCAGAATTGTTCAGATTATGAGGTAAGGTCTGAGGGACTTTCTTGACCCAAACTTATTTAAGAAAAGTTTGTTAAGGGATAAAGGTTAGCTGTTTGTCTAAAACAGCTTTCGTGTCAAGATTGTTTTGAAGTTTATTACAATTATCATAATTGTGACGTATATGCGTGCATGAATTACAATATTTTGATAGATAATTATAGGATTTGGGTTTCAAATACATATCATCTTCCCCAAAACCTATCCAAAGTTTTTGGGGAAGAACTTCGAAAGAATCAACAATCAGAAGAGTTTTAACACAGATAAAGCTCGCTATGTTGTATGAGGGAATCCAGGTAGTTAAAGGCAATCGTATTTCCTTAACTATCTGGTTAATTGAGTCATAGTTATACAGAAACTCAGGGATTTGAGGAAGGGTAACCCGAACTGGAGTCTATGAGGACTGCACCTTGGGATTAAATGATGGTTTTCATTTTAATATTCTGAAAGAGAAATTGCATATTGAAGATACATTCCTCTTCTAGAAAGACTCTTAAATCAATTAAGTTGTCAAACTCTATAAATGTATTCCTATATTCATATATATGAATATGGTAAGAGTTATAAAAGTGCAATTGGTGTGGATAATAATTGCCTGAGGGAAGGCTAGTAATTTCAAGTGGAGTTTTAAAGTGGTGTATGGGTGTTTAACGGTGGTGTGTGGGTGTTTAATGATGGTGTGTGGGTGTTTAACGATTAGAGTAGAGAGATGATTAAGCAGCTTGGTAGCAGTTAATTCTCATTACCCATAGTTAATGCTGGTGGTTGGGTATTTATAGTATGATGTTTGGGCCCTTATGGGCTTTCGGGTCATGTTTAATGGACCCGGGTCATGATTAAAGACCCATGAGCTCTAAGCAGGAGAGCAAGTAGCTTAGTGAGGAAGTGTTTAGGTTTTTTAGTACTTTAGTCATAGTTCGAACAGTCTTAAGTTTATAGTGTCCAAAGTAATATGTCCGGAAGTGATCTGTTCGATTTATGTCCTTGTAGCATGTCCGGTGTTCGGAGAGACTTAGACTGATTTACCCTTCCGGGGAGCATGTTGAATTCGGACTCATCAGGAGCCCCTTTTTAGGTGTTTGAGCAAGTGTTCTTGTCAAAGAACTGAAAAACAGTCCGATGAATGAAGTGGTTCTCAATTCGGACAGAACTGTGGGTATACCCGGACAGGTTAAGCTTTACGAATTCCAAACGGTTTTTGCCAGTTAGTGGGACACGTGTCGCTCTCTGATTGGCCATTCCAGCCGTTTTTTCACCTTGAATTTCGCACCACCTTATTTAACAAGTAACCTCTTTAATTACCAATAGTGACATCAGCGTCGTCTTTTAATTATTGCCCAACTTTTCGGATTCTCCTAGGAATCAACTCCTTTTTTCAAATCTACTATAAATTCACATTCATCTTCCACTGTTTTACCATCTCTTTCAAATTTTACTCTGCAAATTTACTCAGAGCTTTCTCTCTCTAGAACAAAAATTCCCTTGGCAGTTTATGTTTACAGCAAGAACAACATTGATCAAAGGTGGTTGGCTCAACCTTTCGGAGTTGGAGAAAGCGCAGAAGGTCGAGAAAGAAAGGCGAATAGCAGCAGGGCTACCATCATCACCAGTTGAGAGACCAGTTGCTTCTATTACAAGATCGGATCGAGGCTCATCCTCCTCCAAAGGTACCAAGCCCAAAAAACTCTTTCAGTCCACCCTCTCACCCATAGTATCTGGTTCCTCAGTTCAGGAGTCAATACATGCTGTTGAACCAGGAGTTACCGCTACAAGTGTTAGGAAACCCTCACCTTTTATAGCCATGGGGTCTGATTCTGACCACTCTCCGGAGAAGTTAGTCATTAAGAGGCCAAGCCGGTCAGTCATGGGACTAACCTCTAAAAATACTCCCTCAAAATCGGGGGAAAAAAATAGTGATTATGGGTATGGAATGCCTATTAGAGCCCCCCGGGAGAGGCCAACCGGTCCGGAGGCCAGCAGCCCGGTTCCTGCAAGAGAGACTTCTGCCTCCGAGCCCTAATCTGAGGTGAGAAGTCAGAAGAAAAAAGACAGTCAACAGTCCGGAGGCCAGGCTGTGGCAAGCATCAACCCTCCCCGGATCACTACCACAGAAGCTCCCCCAACGGTTATGGAGGAAAGAATGAAGGACTCTGCTGAAGAGGTCCCTTTCGATTCCGAGTCCTCTGGACAGGTTGATACTACTGCTGTTGCTGCCAAGAAAGGCAAGGAGAATCTGTACTTGAGGCATCCGGAGCTGCCGGAGTGCCTTGAGGGAAGAGTGGGGCCGTGTTTTCACAAAGTCGAGCTCAAGTACCTGTTGGCCTTGCAGAAGACCAAGTACGCATTCATCCATACTTCAGACCTGGGTTGAATGCGCACAAAATGGGGGATCCGCGAAAATGTGAAGATTATGATCCCCATTGATCCGGAGACCCCAATGGATTGTAAACGAAATGAAATAGTTTTCTTTACATAGCTATTTAACTGGGGACTCAGGTTCCCACTGGACCCGGAGATCCTACGGTACTTCCACCTGGTCAAGCTCTGCCCAACTCAGCTAAGTCCCAATGGCTGGTTCACTTTGATGTCATGTATCATGGTATCCAGGCTGTCTGGGATCCCTCTTCCCATGGAAGAGTTCGCAGCAGTGGCCAACCTTTGCAAGCATCACCAATTCCCCTTCTATCCTTTCAATATGGGGAACGACCTCAAGGCTGTTGATGACCTCTTGGAGTCAGAGAGCAAATGGAGGAGCCAATTTCTGTTTGTCAGTGGCGCCTGGGAAAATGGCAAAAAGATCAAGGTCGACGAGAACCCAAGCCTCCTCAGGAGTAGGTGGAGGAGTGACCGTAAGTTCCTTACTTTAAATCTCTGTCTGTTTCTCTCTTTTTTTAAGTTAATTTAAATTGACCAATTCCTCTTTTGTTCTAGCAGAGCTGCCAAAGAAGTTCGGGGATTATCTGAAGGTCGGACAGACTTCCTGTGGCAAAATCAATGCTTGGGCCGCAGAAAACTGGGAGAATCGATTCCACAAAGCCTTCACCGCTGGAAATCTTGCAAGGTCTCACCTGTGGAACACCACAGGTCGGAGAGACCTAACTTGGGAGGAGCTCACCACCCAGCCCGATGAAGACACTGTGCTTAGAAGGTCCCACGAACTAGATGGGACACTCTACCTGCCTGCCCGGGCTAAAGCCCCAAGCAAAATGAAAGGCAGGAGAAAAGGCAAAAAGGTGGCGAGCGATGCTGAGAAGGATGCCCCGACAGACCCGGAGGAGCCGGCCCAGGTTCAAATTGATGCAGCCCTCTTGCAGGTAGTGGAGCAAGAGACCGAGAGGCATGAAGTAGACCTTCCAAAACCTCCAAGGGCTCCCAAGAGGACTCGCAAGCAAATTGGTGAAAGCGCTGACCGGGAAGTCAAGAAGAAAAAGACTTCACAAGGAGATGAGCTTGCTCTCCGGGATCCGGAGCCCTCATTTCCCGCTGGCCCCTCTGACCCAACGCTGGCCGAAGAGATCCCAAGAGAGTTCCACACTGATGAATTTGAGGGCGGAGAGCTCAACGTAGATGAAGTGGACATCACCGGTCTGGGTGGACTTGGTGAATATTTTCTTGGCCTCCCTAGGGACGAGTTCGCAGGGCCTTACATCCCTCCGAGCAGCTCCAATACGGTCAATTTCAACGGTAAGACTTTTATGGTTTCTAGTGAGAAGGATACTATAGCCCATTCCTTGCTTAGTAATGTACAACTAGTTCTTACATTGGAGAGGCAAGTCCGGAGTCAAGCAGACACCATCAAAGACCTCCAGTCTGAGAAGGAAAAAATGTCCGGAGACCTCCGCACTGCTACCACCAATGCCGATTTGCTCAAGGAAGCAAACGAGGAGCTGAAGAGGAATCAGAATGAGAGCAACACAAAAGTTGCCACCCTAGAACAAACCATAAAAGATCTCCAAGAGAAGCTGTCTGGTATGGAGAAGGACCTTACAACCTCAAGGGGAGAAACTGCTGCAAAGGGGAAGCTCATCACCAACCTGACTACTGACAAGATCGCTCTAGAAAATGCAGTAACCCAGGCTGCTGAGGAGAAAAATGCTTTGCTAAAGGACCAAGAGGCCACAATCAAGGCCAAGATTAACGCCTATGCCAGGGAGATGATAAAAAGCGAAGAGTTAATGGTTCAAAGGGTGAAGTCTGATATGGTTCTCCTTTTTCACGAAAAAATCCCGAAGAGGACCCTGGGGGACTTATGGCTCTACGTGGATGATGATGACCTTCCATTTTATACAATGGTCGAAGAAGGGCTTTCCGGTGAGTCCTCATCTGATAATGAAGAGAAGACCGGAGAGAGCCCAGGCGAAGAGGAGATTAATCCCAAGGGCAAGAAGGTAGTCGAAGAGGGGAGCGACTCAACCTTAATTTTATGGTTTATTTTGTTTATCTTTCATTCAAACTAAAGTCCTTCGAAGGCCAAGGCACTCTTTTTGTAATGGTGTCCGTATTTGTTCGGACATGTTTTTTCTTGTGCTGTACCCTGACTTATCCACAAGTCCTTGGAAAGTCAAGGCAATCTTAAGTTTTCCAATGAATATTTTTATTTTGCACAACCATCATCTTCCTTTATTGTTTGCTTTAGTTTAGACAACTAGAGTTTAAGTAGCTTTTAGTTGTTGCATTGTGAGAGTGTTTAAATTCTCCGGCTAGAGTTTAAATAGCCCCTTAGATCTTTCAGTCCGGGTAGTATGACAAGAGATAGAATTTTGAAAATACTTAGAAAATTTTGAAGAAGGCATCAAATTTCATTGAAAACTCTCCGTGCTAACGAAGAGGGGAAGGTATGCCCCCAAATATTTACATGGATGTTTAAACAAGTAAATATTTACACAAGTGTCATTCCAAGTACATTCGGAGATGCTCAATATTCCAAGGATGAGTTAGAACCCTGCCATCTTTGTCTTCCAACCAATAAGTTCCAGACTTGATTCTTTCAACCACAATATATGGACCCTCCCAGGTAGGGGCCAGCTTTCCGAAGAGCTTTTCTTTAGTGTGTAAGAAGACCTTCCTTAATACTTTGTCCCCTGGTTGGAAATCTCTTCTTTTAAATTTAGAAGCAAACCTGCTTCTCATCAAGCCCTGATAATGTGCCACTCTAAGGCGAGCTTTAACCCGTCTTTCTTCTATTAAATCAAGTTGATTTCTGATGGCCATCTCATTAGTGTGTCCGGAGAAGTTGTGAACACGAAAGGAAGGAAGTGTCTTCTCTATGGGGGCTACTGCATCCATTCCATAGACCAAGGCAAAGAGTGATTCTTGTGTTGCAGCCCCAGGTGTTGTCCGGTAGGCCCACAAGACTTCTTGTAAATAACTAGGCCACTTCCCAGCAGCCCCTTCCAGATTCTTCCTTAAACCGGACAGTATAGTCCTATTAGCCACTTCAACTTGCCCATTCGCTTGTGGATGGAAAGGTGAAGAAAAACAATGCTGTATACCTCTTGAGGCACAGAAGCTTTCCATTTCTCTGTTGTCAAACTGTGGCCCATTGTCTGTTGTTATTTTCTGTGGGACACCAAATCTGCAACATATGTTGGACAGAATGAATTTTATGACAGCTTTTGATGTTGTCCCTGCCAGGGGAGCTGCTTCTATCCACTTTGAGAAGTAGTCAATGGCCACAATTATAGTTCTACGCCCTCCGGACGCCACAGGGAGAGGCCCTACTAAGTCCAACCCCCATCGAGCAAAAGGGATGGGCTCAGAAATTGACTCCAAAGGAATGGCTGGTACATGAATTTCATTGCTGTACCTCTGGCATGGATCACACCTCCTCACCAATTCCTTAGCATCTTTCATAATTGATGGCCAATAATATCCGGAGAGTAATACTCTTCTTGTTAAAGCTCTAAACCCACAATGGGCTGATCCCTCACCATCATGCAATTCAGAGAGGACCATTTGTGACTCATCATCCCCTAAACAACGTAGGAGAGGTTTACTATAGGATTTTTTGTACAACACTTCTCTCAATATAATAAAACCACGAGCCTTGTGTTTCAATGTTCTGGCTTGTGATTTATCTGAAGGCACAATACCATCGGACAGATATTGTATGAGAGGAGATCTCCAGTCTTGAGGCCGATTCACTTGTATTTCAAAAACTTCCTATTTTTCACCCTTACTAAGTTCAATAGAAGGGCTTTCAAGCACATGAATCCATGGGTAGGACTCCGTATATGCTATTGTTGCCAATGAGTCTGCTAGCTCATTTTCTGCCCGGGGAATATGCTCATAGACAACAGCTTTAAACTTTAGGGCTTCATTCTTGAGGAGGAGTAAATATTTTATCAACTGCTCCTTTCTAGCCTCAGATTGGCCTAACGGATGGTGGACAAGTAACTGGGAGTCACTTAGTAGCTTGACCCTTTTAGCCCCACAGATGTAGGCCAACTTTAATCCAGCTATAGCTGCTTCGTATTCGGACTCGTTATTAGATGCCCTGAAAGCAAAACAAATAGCTTGGAACATGCTGTCCCCGTATGGGAAAGTGAGACATATTCCTGCACCACATCAAATGGTGCTAGACCCTCCGTCTGTTCGGACAATCCACACTTTCTTGTCTTTTGAATCAGTAGGTTGCTCTGAATCCCTATCGGAGTGGAATTCAACTAGGAAATCAGCCACAGCTTGGGCTTTTACTGCTGTCCGGGGAGCAAAGTCTATGTCGAAGTCCCCCAAATCTACTGACCACTTCGTCATTCTGCTTGAAATGTCTGCTTTTTGAAGAACATTCTTTAAAGGGAAAGATGTCCGGACGACGATAGGATGAGCCTGGAAATAAGGCCTCATCTTTCTTGCAACTATCACCAGAGCTAACGCCAGTTTTTCGAGTTTCAAGTAACGCCTCTCAGCATCAATCAAGCTTTTGCTGATGTAGTACACTGGGTAGGGACAACCATCGACCTCTCTTACCAACACAACACTGATGGCACAACTTAAAATGGCCAGATACACAATAAGAGTCTCCCCATCAACTAGTTTGAACAAAGTTTTGGGAGAGGAGAGATGTTTCTTGATTTCATTGAATGCCTCACCACACTGTGGGGTCCATTCGAACCCTTTTGCACCCTTCAAAGTTTGAAAGAATGGAGCACACCTGTCCGAAGACCTGGAGATGAATCTGTTCAAGGCAGCTAATCTCCCTGTTAATCGTTGTACTTCTTTAATGTTTCGAGGAGGTTCCATCTGGAAAAGAGCATTCAACTGATCCGGGTCGGGCTCTATTCCATGCTCACTTATGATATAACCCAAAAACTTCCCGGATTGCACTCCGAAGACACATTTCTCAGGGTTTAACTTTAAATTTACTTTTACCAAGTTGGCAAAAGTTTCTTGAAGATCGGACAAGTGTAACTGCTCATCCACACTCTTCACCATCAGATCGTCAATGTAAACCTCCATATTTCTTCCAATTTGATCAGCAAATGCCTTGTTGACTAGCCTCTGATAAGTAGCCCCAGCATTTTTCAAACCAAATGGCATCACCTTGTAGCAATGCAGTCCCCTGTCAGTGACAAATGTGGTATGCTCTTGATCTTTTGGATCTACTTGAATCTGATTGTACCCGGAGAAGGCATCCATAAAGGAGAGCAGCTTGTTCCCAGAAGTAGAGTCTACCAACTGATCTATCCGGGGGACTGGGTACAAATCTTTTGGGCAAGCTCTATTGAGGTCTGTAAAATCAATGCACATGCGCCACTTTCCGTTTTTCTTTTTCACCAGGACAGGATTGGCAGTCCACAAAGGATATTGAGATTCTTTAATGTGCCCATCTTTGTGAGTCTGTCAACCGCTTGTACTATGACATCAGCCTTTTCTTTTGAAAAAGCTCTTCTTTTTTGAACCACTGGTGCCACATCTCTCTGGACAGATAGGTGATGGGATATCACTTCTGATGGAACTCCAATGACATCAGCATTGCACCAAGCAAAAACGTGCTGATGGTCTTTCAAGAATTTCAACATCTCTTCTTTCAACACTGGTGGCATCTTGGACCCTATCTTGACACTTTTGCCTTCTTCCAAACAGTGCATTTCAACCTCTTCAATTGGAATCAACACTTCAGGGGTCTCTCTGGGGTCATCAATTTCACCCTTACCCCCAGAAAGACCCTCAAACTGCTATTGATCATTTATACGGACTGCCCCCAGCGTTCGAGGAGCCAAGGCAGTGGCATAACATTCTCTTGCAATTTTTTGGCTGCTCCGGACAACCCCAACCTGTCCCTGAATAGCATACTTTAAGCACTGATGGACTGTTGAAGCCACTGCATGCATCCTAGAGAGCCAAGATCTCCCTAGTATAGCATTATAGCAAGTGGGACAATCCACCACGATGAAGAGTATTCTAACCATTTTCTTGAAAGGGCCCCTGCCCAATAACACCTCTTCTTCAAATTCTCCGATCACATTGGCTGAGCTGCCCGTGAAGCCCACAATTGATATGTCCGACTTTTGAATCACAGCTGGATTTTTCATTTTCTTGTAAGTGGTTAGGAAAAGGATATTGGGAGAGCTTCCAGTATCCACCAGAATTCGCCTTATCTCATTGCCCCCTATAGATGCTCCTATGACAACAGCATCCTCATGAGGGCCAGCAATGTCTCTTAAATCATCCTCGTCAAAGATAATGAATGGGACTGAGTTTGGTGATTGATAAGATGTCATGCCTCCTTCTAGCTGGGAGGCTAAATTATGAACATGCCTCTTTCTCGAAGAAACAGTAGGAGCTGTCATAGAGTCCCCTCCGAAAATTGTAAGTGATTCAAAGAATTTAATGAGCCCGGAGACCGACCTAGAACATTCCTCTATGGCACCCACCCTGTTTCGAGTTGGATCAGGATCCAAGTACTCAGAATCCACATCAAACCTTTCAACTATGACCATGGCCCCCTCTGGGGCAGCATTACTTGGACCAACCCGGTGAGTGTTGTCAGGCCTGTTGCCTCCCCTTCTCTTAACGTATGCTCCCAACTTTCCCCTTTCAATCAAGTTCTGAACCTCTTGCTTCAACGCTATGCAATCATCAGTGGTATGGCCAATATCATTGTGATATTGGCAAAAGGAGTTGTTACGATGCTCTCTGGGAGACTGCAAGGTTGCCGGTCTCCGGTAATGCACCTCATCTTTTATTTTATCGAAAATGGTAGCCACACTTTCTTTGAGCTCTGCGAACCACTCCGGTTGAACTCATGGCCCTCTTTTGTTTCTGGATTGTTGAGTTTGAGCAGGAGCAGCTGGCTGAGATTGGGCTTTTTCCCTACCATGCCCCTGTCCGGTTTCTCTTGCCTTGTTCCCGGACTGGTTTTGATTTGGAGTTGGTGCCACTGGGGTAGACCTCACCTGTCTGTGCACCCTGGTCTTCTTTGTTTCATCAACGTTTATTTGCTTGCCAACTTGATTTAGCAATCCTCCCCATGTCATGGCCTTCTTTCTGGTCACCGAATCAGCCAGATTGCCTGGGTTCACACCTTGCCTTAGGGATGCTATTGCCACCTGTTCGAAGCAATCAACCAACCCATTCTTTGTGTTCACAAAACGACTTATGTATTCCTTCAAGGACTCATTTGGCTCCTGGGCACAATGGATTATTGTATCTCCATTGCCCTTCAACTCCTTACTTCCTACAAACTGCCTTCGAAAGGCCACCCAAAACGTATCAAAATCTTTAATACAACCCTGAGGCAGGCTGTTGTACCATTTCAGAGCACTCCCCGTAAAAGATTGGGAGAATGCCCTACACAGTAGTTTATCATCATCATCAAAGTTCATCATGAAGTTCTTGAATTGCTCTAGATGATTGTCCGGATCAGTACTGCCATCGTACTTCTCCATTTTAGTACTGTCAAACCTCTTGGGGAGGTTTCCGGACAGGATTTTAGAAGACAGTGGAGACTGCCTCCAATTCCTTCCACGACTGAACACAGTATCCTCATTGGGAGTTGCAAAGATACCTGGCTCATCGTGGAAACCAAAGGGATCCATCAGCATCTTGTCTGTATACCTCCGGTGGTGAGATGACCCCTTTCCAATATGCCTTTTCATTCTTCCATGGTGATCTCTTTTTCTCGAATATTTCTTAACCTGCTTTTGCTTTTTCTTGGTTCGACCCTCATCACTGCTAGAGGACAAGGATTTTTAATTTCCCTCACTGTCCGAAGAGTTGCCCGAAGATTTTGAACTTGAGTTAGAACTCTCCACAGGCTTGGACCGGTGAGACTTTTTAGAACTAGCATGATTCTTTTTGGTGCTCACATGAGTTTTGGAAGCCTCGTGCTCTCTGGGGTTATCGGTGTGATGAATAACCGATGCCTTGGATTTTTCTTTCACACCCATCTTGGCATTTTCAGCCCTCAGAGCTTCTATTTCAAGCTTTAACCTGTCGCGCTCTTTGACTAGTATACTCATCGTTTTCTTCCACCACTTCGAGCAAAGCTGGTGGAAGCTCTGGATTGTACGGATTCATACGGACATAATTTCTTGCCAGGTTTTGAATGCTTGATTCAGGCACCTCTCTCCTCCCACTGTGGTCGCCAATTTGGTGTGGATAATAATTGCCTGAGGGTAGGCTAGTAATTTCCAGTGGAGTTTTAAAGTGGTGTATGGGTGTTTAACGGTGGTGTGTGGGTGTTTAATGATGGTGTGTGGGTGTTTAACGATTAGAGTAGAGAGTAGAGAGATGATTAAGCAACTTGGTAGCAGTTAATTCTCATTACCCATAGTTAATGCTGGTGGTTGGGTATTTATAGTATGATGTTTGGGCCCTTATGGGATTTCGGGTCATGTTTAATGGACCCGGGTCATGATTAAAGACCCATGAGCTCTAAGCAGGAGAGCAAGTAGCTTAGTCAGGAAGTGTTTAGGTTTTTTAGTACTTTAGTCATAGTTCGAACAGTCTTAAGTTTATAGTGTCCAAAGTAATCTGTCCGGAAGTGATCTGTTCGATTTATGTCCTTGTAGCCTGTCCGGTGTTCGGAGAGACTTAGACTGATTTACCCTTCCGGGGAGCATGCTGAATTCGGACTCATCAGCAATGAATCTAGAAATGCCCTAAATTTAGATAATTTCGGTTTACCATAAGAAAATTTGGCTATGAACGTGAATATAGAAAAGAAGGATAGGGAGCACTTATCTTGTTCATTGAAAATGATTGCTAGAATGTTGTCTTTAGTTTGGTAATCCACTGCATCGTGCTTGAAGTTCTTGATTTTCGGCTTTAAAAGGTCAGCAAATGATTTCTTCACGCCTGTTGGTTGATTTAGGGGAGACTCTTCATATATTGGGTTGGAGTGGATCTTATGTTCATGAATTCGCGAGTCCACCAACTGAGAAAGATTTTCTTTTGTTGACTTTGAGGATGAAGGTTCTTGTGGTTTTGTTGATCTTGTATTTTTGAGCGAGTTGTTGATTTAATAATCAACATTTTTGGTGGTTCGATTTTGATTTAGTGATGTATAGGTTCTCATGATTTGGATTTGCGGTAAAACGTTTCTTGAATCTTCAAATACTTTATTTTGATGAGAAGCCTCTTATAATTGAAACCTTTATTGAGTGATTCCAGATTGAACTGAGGTAGTATAAATTGGGACGGCTAATTTGGCATAGAGATGAGCTTCAATTGAGGACCTGAAGCTCTAAAATTTTTGGATGTTGGGATTGGCCGTCTCGAGCTGAGACTGGAACTGATTTGTTTTCATGACTGACAAAAAAAATACAAGATGAAACGGTTAACCCCCTTTCTATTTGAACTCCTAAAAAAATTATCATTCTTTACTTTTACATTTAATTTTGAAAATATCGTTCATATTTTATATGGACAGATTTCGATTATGGAATAATTTATTTTCAAGTCAAATTCAAGACAATAAATTTCTTTATATATATTATAAAACCTAAATTAATTAGGACAATAAATTTCTTTATACATTTTAAAACCTAAGTTAATTATAAGTTTCAAAAGAAGGAACGTTTTACCATGAATCCAAAATGGAAGACTTAATAGCACTAAAATAAAACTGCATTATATTATAACTATAAATCTACACGTATTGGCTATAGTATTTCATACTTACGCGTAGCTATCTTGTTTCTTTTATTTTTGTGGACGCGTTTCGAACAAAATTTGAATAAAATACGGTAGACCGACAAAAGATATCAATAGAGATTAAATGGAGTGCTCACTTTAGTCGTGCGCTCCGTTTTTAAAAATAAAGTGAAAGCTTAGTTGGCAATGTCAATCCCTGACTAAGTATAAGAGCATTAAGACCGTAGTTGACAATGTCAATCCCTAAGTAACAGAGAACCAAAGAAAATTTCAGACTAGACCGAGTATGCAATAAGACAAAATGGTGAGTAGCAGAGACAAACCGTTGTCATTAATAACTCTGTTAGCGCCCACGTATTATTTACGTTTTTAAAAGGTTCAAAGTTCAAACTATAAGATCATGGTTAGCAGGGTATCAAAAATTTTATAAAAAGAAAATGAAAAACAAAATATTTTTTCATGGGTTTTTTTCCAATATTTTATATATATTCTTTATTTTGTTATTTTTATACATAAAATCCTAATACATTTTTATACAAATATTTTTTTCTAAAACAAATAAATAGCCCTTAATGTAAAAGGCTATTTCAAGATTAGATGTTAATTTACTTTAAAAACATCCAATTTCGAGACGAGCTTACGAAATTAGGTGATTGTTCGGAAAAAATAACAACTAGTTCCGAGACCAATTTTTAAAATTAGTTATTTTTTTAAAACACTTAATGTAAAAGGCTATCTCAGAATTAGGTGTGATTTTTTTTTTTAAACACCAAATTCCGAGACGAGTCTTCGGAATTAGGTGTTTGTTCGAAAGAATTAACAATTAGTTCCGAGACCAATCTTCAAAATAGTATTTTTCTTAAACACCTAATTTTGAGGGTTTCGTTTGGAATTTAACCTGTAATTTTATGATTTTTTTTTAAAATCGGATTTTGAGGTTTAATCACTCTAAGACTTAAACTCAAATTTAATAGGCATTGTTAGTGGCTTGGGTGATATTTTCCGGAGTTGATTCGGTGTTTTCTTCTTCCATTAATTTAATATTGTTAGATTTAGGATTTAAATTTTAGGGATTTTTTGGGTTTTAAGTTTAGAAGTTTATGAATATAGTTTAGGTTGAATATGAAGAAGTTAGGTGTTTTTAGGAAATAAAGATGAAGAGAAGAGAAACGAATGTTAGAATAGATGTTGGCTTGAATATAAAGAGATTATGTGTTTGTAGGAAATACAAATCAAGAGAATTGAATGACATAAAAACATAAATTTGAAGTTTTTTTAATTAAAATTTTATTAATAACACGCGACCCAAACAATTGGACTAATAAAAAGAACATAATCCATCATTAAGGCTTCCTTAAAAATCATAAATTTTTGTTGCTTCCAAAATTCCAAAACCAAATCTCATTCGCCAACCTTTCAGCTTCTTTTCTACCAACGAACAAAATGAAAGCTCAATTAGCTGCTCTTTGAAGCAACATGTGTTATACCATTCGAACTTCCAAATTGATTGAGCTCCTGATTTAACAGAGTACCTGCAAAAGAAAAAAAGAATGGCATTTGTCAAGCTATGCTTGTTGCCTAGTTAGTACCAAGAGAAGACAACTCAAGCTCCCGATCCCATCAAAATGCTAATTTCAAACCATCAGATAAAGATAAATTAAGTTGAGGAGGCTGAAAACAGACCAACCCCAACAACAAATATTGAACAAGGGGAAGGCATTAAGCTTAAGAACAGACATTAATTCAGCACCAGGTAATTATTCATCGAAATTTAAATACCCTAAGTTCAAACTTTCTAAGAAGGTTATAACCTTCAATTGATTTGGAGAATAGTGATTCAAAAACTCAGTTTTCATTTTGTATTTCAGGGCCCATTTCGCAAGCCAATCGGCTGCTTGATTTTGGACCTTGAAGATATGCGATATAGTCATGGTAGACTTAATCAATCTTCTACAACATTGTAACATAGCTTCTAAAAGTTCATGAAATTTACCATTAGAGATAAGATTGACTAGCATCAAGAAATCAGTTTCAATTTCTACCTTGTTCCAACCCTTCTTATTGCAGAGAATCAAACCATCAAGTAATGCTCTCGATTCTGGCATAATAGGATTTAGCTTTCCATAAAGGTTGGTCGAATCAATCATAATGTCTCCATTGTGATCTCTAACAATAACTCCCCATCCTGAGTCACCATTGGTCTGACATGAGGCATTGGTATTTAATTTAAGATAATCAGTAGCATGAGGTATCCATTTCAAGTAGACAATTTTGGTTTATGAGTTGATGTAGTTTAAGCAACCCAACTCTTTCGTTGCTTTAAAGTCATTCATCCAGTGTTTTGCTCTGAAACTATTAGTTTAATAAAGGCAGAATATGATATTCCACACTTTTAAAGCTATTATCAACATAGCATTGTTTCTCTCTTTCCAAATAGTCCAAAGAATCAGAATAGAGATTATAGGTCTAGCATGCACATCTTGATAAGTAGACAGAACCAAACTCTGATCATATGGGTAATAGTCATGAGTTCACCAGTTTCGATTTTGAAAAGATCTATGTAGTAGCACCAAATGCTCCAAGTAAAATCATAATTTATGAAAAGATGTTTGAGAGACTTAATGTTACAGAAAAAATAACATTTTGAAACCAAAACTAATTTTTTTTTATATATTTGTATCAACATGTATAAAGTTTTTCAGCACTTCCAAGCAAGGAAGGAACATTTACGAGAAGTTATCATATTTTAGATTTTGCCATAAAGATTAGATCTGTTGCTCTTGTTTCTGATTCGATTATAAGTACTCTTTATGTTAAAAATAGAGTCATTCATCCACATGATAATATTATGATTATCCTAATTAAAACTAGTTTCCTGGATCTTATCAATGGTAGATTTAAGAAGAAAACTCTTTAGACATTCATTGTCCTATGAGTTATCTTTCCAAAACTCAAAAAAAAAATTATGTATAAACCAATAGTTTTTAACATTATCATTCACATCAATAAGAGAAGGGTGCTCATACCAGATTTCGACCCAATAACCAATATCAACCTTTCCAACTAAACATCTTATGTTAGGTTCTTCCTTCTGCCTAATCTTTGCAAGCCTCTTCCAAGTATGGGAACTAAGTACCCACCTTAGAATATAAAAATTGTAAATGATGAATTTTCTTGTAGTACATGTTATGCATCAAATTAGCCCAGAATCTCTTATTCCTCCTGAAATTAAGCCAAAGTTTACAAGAAATTGTATTTTCTAAATCAATAATATTTTGAATGTTAAGACCACCCTCGTTAAATGGTTTACACAAATAATTCGAAGAGGATTAGTGGATTCTTCTTTTATTATTAGATGATCCCCAAATAAACTTGTTGAAAATCTTCTTAATTCTTCATATGATGTCGATTGGGAGCAAAAAACTTTGGATCCAATAGGTGGGAATGACCATGAGGACAGAGTTAATCAGAACAAGGATTCCTCCAAATGATAAGTTCTTGCTTTCCCAGTTCTTTATTATGTTACTGATCTTGGTTATAAGGTTGATGTAGTTTCTTAATCTGTTTTTGTTATTTAAAGTGATGCCGAAATACTCAGTAGGTAAAGAACTTGCACTAAAACTAGGTACGTTAGAAATATCAGTAATTCTTGTGTTCTTCAGTCTAGCAGACATAATGATTTTGGTCTTATAATTGTTAATCGGCTAAAAATCACTGTGAGTCCCCCATATTTTCCCTTTGTATCAACCTACTCCTTTTCCTTCACTTTTGACTTCAACTCATCCTCTTCGTTTCAGAAATTTGCAAATTTCCCCCCCCCCCCCCCCCACCACGCACATGTGAAGCCTGAGAAACTGTCACGTGTCCCTTACTTTTGTTGCAACTTTAGTCCTCCAAAAATTGGGCCAGTAATTTCCTTGTCAATACCACATCATCTGCCATGTAAGCAACCACGTCATATTTACTATTTACTTTAAAATTTAACCATTTACTTTCACCTTTTACCCTAGTTTGACCGTATCGACCATAAATAAACCTAACCCAACCCAACCCATTATAATATAACCCAACCCAACCCAATCCAATATAATATAACCCAACCTGAGACCCGTTTCATTACCTAAATAACCAATTAAATCACCCAGCCCCCAATTAACAATAATTAGAAACAAAAAAAAACCAAATATAAATGTATTTGGAAATTAGAAAAATGATAGATGAAGATCTCATAAGCTTATTGAATTCGTCGGGACTAAACGCCCAATCCAGTTTTCCATCTGAAGATCCCAATTTGGTCCACGAATTTACAAGAGAGTCAATGATTAGCGGATGATTTGGATCCGAATTTACAAGACCTGAAGCTGCAAAACTTTTGGTGGTATTGCTTCTTGCGTTGACCCAACATGGAAATTCGAGGACTCACATGGGAGATAGATTCCATGTTTCGAGGAGATATTCTTCCCCCCAAAAAGTGCCTGCAGTAAATGATGATGATCAACGCTTTTAAAAGAGAAACTCGTGTTGATTTGAGACAATATGTTTTGTTGCTGCTGAAACTGATTGAATATTGCAGATTTATGCTTCGGAGAGAAGGCCATTTCTTGATCAGAGAATCGAGGAGATGACAAAGTCTCAGCGGAGAAAAATTCGTCGAGATTTGATGGAGTAACTAATTTCGTACGGCCTGAATGACTCAAAGAATTACAACTTAAATCATTAACAAGTTGTTGTTGTTGCTACATATCGAAATCCAAGAGCATATTAAAATCATCCATAAGAATTTCATGGGAATGAAGAGACGATCTCAAGCGGCTAGACTTATTGTTGCTTCCTGGACAGTAGTTACGTTAATTTTCCTAATTTCTAAATATAATTATATTGGGTTTTTTTTCTAATTAGGTTTAATTGGGGGCTGGGTGATTTAATTGGGTATTTGGGTAATGAAACGGGTCTCAGGTTGAGGTTATATTATATTGGTTGGAGTTGGCTTATATTAGAATGGGTTGGGTTGGGTTGGGATAGATTTATTTAAGGTCAACCCGATCCAATTAGGGTAAAAGGTGAAAGTAAATGGTAAATGGTCAAATTTTAAAGTAAATGGTAAATGTGACGTGGCTGCTTACACGGCAGATGATGTGGCATTGGAAGGGGCATTATTGGCCCAATTTTTGAGGGACCAAACTTGCAGACACGTGACAGTTTCTTAGGCTTCACATGTGCGGGGGGGATAAAATTTACAAATTTCTGAAACGAAAAGGATGAGTGGAAGTCAAAAGTAAACGAAAGGGAGTAGGTTGATACAAAGGGGGAAAATGGAGGACTAACGGTGAATTTTAGCCTTGTTAATCACTTGGCCTGATACATTTTGATAGTTCTGAAGAAAATTACCCAAATTGTTAATAGTAGCATCCATACTATTTGAAAATATAAGTATGTCATCCGCAAACACTAAACAAGGAATTAACATTTTACTTATATAAGAGAATTGTATGTCTTTATTGTCATTAAACAACTTATAAAGGCCTCTTATTAGAACTACCTCGGCCAGAATGAAGCGACTAGGGGAGAGAGGGTCTCGTGTGTCAAACCTCTTTTGGTATTGAAAAAGTCATAAACATTACCATTAATAAGCAAAGAAACATAGACAAAGCTAATGAGATTTTGGATCAATTTGACAAAATCAGTTGAAAAACCAAAAGAGTCCAAAATTTTAGTTAAGAAGAAATGAGAGAGCTTATTAAAAAGCATTGGTCATATCCATTTGAATCATTATATTACTAGTTTTCTTCTTGTTGTTCGAATCACAGATAAGTTCTTTTGCTATCAAAATAGTTTCATGAATAGAAGCTTAGGAACAAAGGCCCTTTGAACTTTAAAGATCACTTTAGCCAGAATCTCAATTAATCTGTTATTCAAAATTTTAGACATTATTCTGTTTAGTAAACTATAAAGACCAATTGGCCCAGAGTCCTTCTAGTTTGTAGGATTATAAGACTTAGGAATCAGGTAAAACCCCTAGCCATAATGCCTTTAGGAATTTTATTACCAAGAATAAAGTCAGCTAAGGCCAATCAAATATCATATTTTATAATACTCCAACAAATCTTGTAGAAATAAGCGTTAAATCCATCCATACCTGCAACACTCGAGGATTTAAGATTAATGTTAAGTTCATAAATCTCATCCTCCATAGGTTTGGCCATAAGAAAAGCATTATCATCTTTAGGTATGAGCTTATGAATGTTTTCAAATATAGAGTTGTTAATAAGAATATCCTCATATTCCATGTTACTGCAAGGCAAGCCTGTGAGAATGTCCTTGAAGTATTTGGCTACTGATTTCCCAATCTGGTCTTTGTCAGTGATCCAATTGTCTACTTCTTTGATGTTGTGATAGACCTTTGTATTCTTATCACCCTCCTTGAGCTAGGTAGTATAACACCTCTGAAACCAGTAGAATTCTTCCATTTTAAAATCTAAAAGAAGATCAACACTAGCTTTAGATATAACCATTCTAGACTCATTATTGTTATTTTCCTGATGTATAACTTCTTTATTTTTAACATTAATCCCAACTTCCTTAACCTTATCAAATATATTTTCAAAAGGACTTTTATTCCACTCTTTTAAATAATTCTTTAATTTTTTTTGATTTTGCCACTAAAGAAACAAGGAGAAACCATTAAGTTATTTGTTCCAGTTTTCTTTCACAAAAAGATAGGAATTCACTGTTTAGTGTCCACATATCAAGAAATTTGAATCTTTTTTTTATAATTAACTTTATTTTTACTAATGGTGATACGCAAAGGGATATGATCAGAACATGTTCTAGCCATGTGCATCACTTTAGTATCATTGAAAATGTTAGGACGAGAAGAGTTAAATAGCACTTTGTCTAGTCTTTTCCACTTATAATTTTTGTTTGAAGTGAACTTAGAACCATAGTAACCTGCATCCTCCAAGTTGCACTCTCTTATCATTTCATTAAATCCTCAGAGTTGTCGATAGTATTTGTAATTCAACTTATCTGCTTTTCAGGAGATGTTATAATGTTGAAATATCCCATTAATATCCCTTTCTTATTAGCAATAGAAAAATAAATGTTACTGAAAGAGTTCCATAGCTCAAACATGCTAAAACTTTGACACTTTGCATATAGGATTGTTAATAGACAACTTGTATTATCATTAATTTCAGTTCTTGACTGTGAAGTAACTGAGAATGGTTAACCAGCATATTAACCGTGAAGTTTTTTTTCGAGAAAAACCAAACTTCGTTGGAAATTTTAGGAGTGAAGTTATGTATACCAATTTTAGTAGAAATATTCATCATGTTATCCTCCTTAATTTAAGGTTCTTGTATTGCTACATGATTTATTTGCTTCTTTGAAATTATTGAATTGAGTCTCAAGATCTTAGTCATCTTGAATGGATTTTATTTTCTTGCTTGTCCCTGAAAACATCAGAGATTTTATAGTTAGCTTGTTAATTGTTTCCATACCTCTTGCATCTTTGAGCTTCATATTCAAAACTTTGTGGAGTTCTGTATTGGCTTATTTTATCTTATGATTTGTTGTTAATGGTAAACTTCATATTCCTTCTTTGTTCGGGGAGTTAATCTCAGAACTCGAGTTTTCGTACTCTAAGTTATATCCTTTTTCCAATGATTGGATTTTGGGGGAATGGAAGATGAATTTTGGAGGGATAATTGGCATAATCATGTGCTTATTGTTGAGAATCAGCCAGAGTCCAATTACCTTGAAGCTAAAGTCAAGTCATTCTGGAGAAATGATACATGGGATTATGTTTCCTTAGCTACTTTCCTGTATCCTGCAAGGTTGAGTTTGATTCAAAACTTTAACATTTACAGAAGTAAATAAGATATTATGATTTGGAAATATTCAAATGATACGAATTTCAATACTAAGATGACATGGAACATGATCAGAAATCAAGCTAGCTACTCTAGCTTATTAAAAAAATTTGGAACAACATCACACCAAGGAAGTATTCATTTCTTCTCTGGAAAATAATTATAAAATAGATTTCTATTGATTATGTTATTCAAAGTAGGCACTTACAGCTTGTATCAAAGTGTCAATTTTGCAGTAACATCGAGGACATTGATCACGTCTTTATGAGTTACAATCAGGCATGACAGATTTGGTCTCATTTCAGTAGCATCTTTAAGATCATAGTTAAGAGATATATGGTTATATTTCATGTCATCAAGAACTGGCAAGATTTCACCAAAAACAAGGTTCACATCACTCACTTAATTCCTGCTGTGATTTGCTGGACTATCTGGCATAATCGCAATAATGCAAAATTTAATGGGATTATAAAAAATTCCAAAGCTTCTATCAATCACATAAATCTAATTATAGTCTTTTTAAACGTTTCCTCTTTGTCCAGCAAACACTGGTCTAAAACTAAGAAGGCTAGCTGGATTATTGGTTGCCTAATAATTAAGGTTAAGCCATCTTATATTGCTTGGAAGGCTCTAGTATATAGGAGGCTTAAGTTAAATTCGATGCATCTGTCCTTAGAAATGTTGAATCCAGTGGGGCTGGTATTTTCAGAAATTCTCAGGGGGAGGTTATTCAGTGTTTTGGGAACACTTACGGGAAGCTTTCACCAATATTAGCTGAAACTCGCGCTTTGCTTGATGGCTTACCGATCTGTAAGTGTAGTCGATGGACTAATGTTGATATCGAGTTTGATTGTCAGACTCTTATATGCTTTCTCACTACTGGAAACTCCCCTTGGTTTCTTAATCCGATTTTGAAAATCTGTAGAAACTCCTTAGCTTCCTAAATGGTTTATTAAGCATATCTCAAGAGTCCAAAATCAAGCCGATGATTGGCTTGCGAAATGGACTCTTAGATGTAAGGAGAAACCAAGCTTTAACCCCTTCATAATTGCTCCTCAACTTCAGTCAATTACCTTATTAGAAAGTCTTGGCATGGGTTACTTCACTCATAATAATAGCTTGGTTTGCTTCTGTTTTCTCTTTTTTTCTCTTTTTTATTCTTCATAGTCCAAAATCAAGATTGAGGAGCTCATTGAATGGGGATTTCAAAGTGCTGGAAAGATGATGAGACGATTTTGGGCAACTGATGACGATTCGAAGTTTGTACTGAAGTTTTAGCAGAGTATCTGTTACGTTGTTCTTAAAACTTATAAGGGCAATTTTGGCGCTTTGTCAAATTTCCTTTTGCAAAATTATATTCTAGTCCTTATGCTTTGTAAATTCTTTCATAGAGATCTTTTTTCATAATAAATGTTATTTTGATTAAAAAAATTAATAAATTAAACAAGATGGAAAAAAAAGAAGAATATGAAAATTTTAATAAAATAAATTAAAGAATGTGAGTACATTTACTTTTTTTTATTTACTTCAATCCTATCTTATAAAATATTTTTTAAAGTAAATTTTTAATAACAATTTTTATTTTATTCTTGTATATTTTTTAAAATATTTTTTAGTGAGGAATATATTACGATTTGCATTTATAAAATAATTAATTTTATTTTTCAATATGCTTACGCACATATTTGTTAATAAAATATTTTTTATATTACAAAATTATGTTTGATACAAATTTGATTTTATTTTTATATATATTAAAATATATTTTATATAATAAATTTGATTTTGTTATATTTTATTTTTTAAATATCTTTTAAAATGATAGATTAAGAAAAATTAAGATTTATTTTATTTTATGATTAAACTTATTTTTTTTAATGGAGTGCCAATAGCCTAGCCCGTAAATCAACGCCAGAAGGTAAACCACACAAGGTGACAGGATCAGCCGAGAAAGCGTATGTAAAGGGACTCGAACTCATGACCTTTGGTCACAAACATATCTTACTCAACCAACTCGGATACCGTCTTTGAAGCACGATTAAACTAGTTGTATACAATGGGAGGAATATTTTTAAAAAAATTGATAATTTAAAATTGATAATTTTAATAATGAACCTATTTGACAAAAGAATTCTATAGGATTTCTAGATCCGCACTTTTATTAAAACATAATTTATTATCTTAATCAATAGTTTTGTTGAACAGAACTGTGTCTAAGTTCTGGTGTATGCAGATCTTAAGTTTAAATTACTCTCTTTCTCGGTACGTAATTTCTCAAACAAAAGAACCACCACCCTACTCTTGTAAGAAATAACTCTGCTACTTACATGGTCGATATTTCTCTCAAATATTATATACAGATTCTCCTATGGGAGAGACACGCTTGATTGAGATACAAGAATGCATATAAGCCTCGGTGTAGCTAAGAGGTTTATATATCTGCAATATAGCCTCGTATAATTTACCGTGATTTGAAGTGCTCTTACATTTTGCTTTGTGAGGGATATCACCCGGAAACTATATGATTTTGGTTTGGGTAAAGTTGGTGTGACCGGTGATGATACAGATATTTTCACATGGGTTATGGGCACATACAGATATTTTGCACCAGACTATACAATGACTGGTCAGTTGACATTTGCATATGACATTTATAGTTTGGTGTAGTTGTTTTGGAGCTTGTCCACGAAAGAAAGCATTTGGTGATGAGAAACCTCACGAGGAGCAACCTCCAGTTGGACGAGTAAGATATACATGTTTTTTTTAAGGCATCCGCAACCGTTACTCAGAGTGCAATAAGTGTTTATAGGGTAAACCTTATGTCTGAACGCAATACGCAATAGTCTGCAAACCAACGCCAAAAAGTAAACCACACGAGATGACAGGCTCAGCTGAGAAAACGTACGTAGAAAAACTCGAACTCATGACTTTTGTTCATAAGCATGCATTACTCAACCAACTCGACTACCCTTTGAAGACTTAGATATCATATCCCTTTTAGATGGTGCTTCAAATTTCGATTTGGATCGCATTGGGGCAGACATATGATTATACAGAATTTGGTTCGAAAGTGGCATTGTTTTTCAACAAATCTCAATGTAAATATTAAGTGGAGCAGATGGTGACCTTGGTAAAGTTAAAAAGGAATTTCCACCAGCAGTTTTTATATATTAAGTTAATCATATTTGCTAACACATTATTTTAACATTTGTTCTATACATACTATATTGTCATATTCCTAGAAAGTTGATAATTTTTAACCAAAGTTCATAACAAATCCATTTTATGTATAAACAAAACATAAAGTAAGAAAATAGAGATATCACAAATGGAAACCAGTAACCTAACCTCCTGCTCCATTTGGCTGCTATAACCATCAGATTCAATGAGGGGACACCAATGTTAAACAATCCCTTTAAGCCCATGCCAACAAGAATAAATCTTAGTAGTCTTCTCGTCGAGATCATAGGCAGCAGCTCTCGTCCTCCTGCTTGCAATATAACTTTGCAATTCTTTGTAATACGTAGTTGCTGGACCCATATACTAGGAAGGAGCAATGACCAAGGTGAAACACTGTATAGTCTTGTCCAAGATTGATCAGCAGTATAGTCCTTTTTCTCCCATACCTCCAAAGTGTATGCATCATAGGAAACCAGGAAAAGGGAATTTTCAAAGGCATTCAACTCGATGTTGGCATGGCGAAAATTCTCTGGGGAGTGGTGCAAACCCCATAAATCTCTCTTCTTTCATACCAAACGGTAACACTCAAACTTTCGTTTAAAAGAACTCTAGAAGTGCCCCCAACGGTACAACCAACCTCAGGACAATTCATCAATCTCCATTTGTTAGACTTTAGGGTCAAGATTTCAACTTGATATAATTCTCTATCCAAACCATGACTACCAAAATAGTATACACCTCTCACTACCTTATAATCGTCGATGGACGAATCATATCGAAATCCATAATAGTGATAATATAGGAACCGACCTTCATGGTCATGTGTAGTAGCTATGGGAGGTGATAAGAACTTATACTAAACACACTAGACCATCACACAATCCCACAATCCTAATATTTAACTCACCATTCAAATTATTCATGAAATCTTGAATACCGAGTGGATAGTTGATTTTGACACGTGAATTTTCAAAATCTAGTATTGCTGCACAAGCAGCCCGTTTGGATGGCTTAGATGGCACAAGAAGCTTGTAAGGGTTAGCACTCACTTTGCCTTCCTTGGTTAGTTGTAGGTGAGTTTTATAAATTTGAGGATCAGAAAAGAGTGAGCACCATCGTTTGCATACGCATTTAAAGCGCACAAAAGACTTCACAGGCAGCCTTGTTAGTATATCAAATATTATATCAATCAAGGAGATTCGACATTGCCATTGTCAAAGCTGCATATTAGTATCATATCAAATTTGCATGAATTTATCAACATAACCTAATTAGTGAATTTGAATAATACAAATATGGACAAGAAACCAAATTGTATTTCTGTACAGATTTGAATAATACAAAAGATTTTAACGGAAATAGTATTAACCACGATTAGAAAACGAAGTGAATGATACCTAAAAAATAAAAAGCTGTACCAGGAGGATGTCAAGGGTGAAAAGGAGCCGATTTCAGTAAACTAAGATCTTACTCTCCAAGGTGTATCTATAATCAAATTGGAAACTAGAAACGAAACTCAAATATTCTCAAAACTAATAAGGAAAAGGGAGATGACACACTAAGTACCTTTTACCCAAACCTATTACAACCTAGTACCAAAAATGGGTTAATGCTCACTTAATACCCATCTCATCTAACATATCCACTTCTAATACCTTATTTTTTTTTAGGGAAATTGCACTTAAAGTACCCATTCAACTATTCAATTGTCATCTAGTACCCAAGGTTTGATCAATTGTTACTTAATATCCAACTTAACTACCTAATTGTCACTTACTACCTAATATTATTTTAATACCCTAACTACCCTTAACCCACTATATAAGCATAATTTTCTGTTTTCTTTCTATTTTTTCTAGCTTTTTGAAGATTTGAATTTGTTAGCCGCTCTAACCACCTAACCCTACGAACCACCACAAAGCACGGTTGAAATCACAATTCCGGTGATCGGAGTGTTAGAGGGTCTTTTTATTTATGTAGTTTGTGGTGTAAAACCTATCTAACCACTGTCTTTTACGTACAGGAACTGATCGTGCTTTTTGGAATCTGTTGTTTTGCAAGTAATCGTGTTTCTGCTTCGAGTTAATCGTAATTACCTAATGATTTCGAAGTTATTTGTTGGTTTTCTGAGTTGGAATAGGTTATATTTTACTGTTTTTAGACGCCATAGCCTGATTTCGAGCTTTTCTCTGTTTTTTTTTTCGAGTGATCTGTTATTGTTTTGCTAATATTTGTCGTTATATACGCATGCCCTTGTTTTCTGATTTTATATACTAATTTTGTAATGCATTAGATTTTTATTTCAGACGTTAAACATGTGTAGATTACGAGTTTTAGTTGTTCAGGCGTTCTACGCAAGATGCGAATTGTTTGATGTATTCAATGAGGAAGATGCTAATTGTGTACCAATTCGCATGGTGACGTGCGAATTACATGAAAGAATTTCAAAATTTGCTTACAAATATGCTGCAAATTGTATGGATGCTCAAACATATATAAGGACTCTTAGTTTCTTACAAAACTCAGGATGGGTTGCGAACTGTGTGGAACTCTTAGTTGCTTAAAATTTGCATTTTATTTTTGTGACTAATAACTAATAGCTTGTTCGTTGCAGGGTAAGGTATGTCCAAATCACGAGTTTGTATTTTTAAATATGGTCACCAAACCGTAATTGTACCTTTCACGGAGTTTGAAAGCTTTCAAAGTATCCAAGCTTATGTGGAGAACACATGGGAGGAGCTTGTCATAGGTGACTACCTAATAGCCTACTTTTGCGGGGATCACAATAATTGTTTCTTTAATAACCAGAAGTATTTTTTTGGGTTGGTGTTATATCTTGATTTGGAGCGTTTAAAACGGGTTAGTTTTCTCATAGAACAACACGTCTTCGATAAGGGTTCTGGTCATAAGTGTTCTGGTGAAAAAAGTTCTGGTGATAAGAGCTCTGGTGGTAAGGATTGTGGTGTAAATCATAAGGAGCGTAGCTTGAGTTTGGGAGAACCATCTCCTGATCAACTAGTTAGCGGGAAGAGTAGTAACGGTTTAGTTAATTCTGAGCAGAGAAAAAAACAACTTGCTACTGCTGGTTGGGCTGATGCTATTACAGGAGTGGGTCAAGCTTTTGAAGAAGGTGCTGCAGGTCTGAGGTTATCTTTGTGAAAGTTTGCTTTAGAGCATGATTTTGCTTTCAAATACCTGCACAACACAGCAACCAATATCACTGCTTATTGTGAAAATAAGTTCACAAGCGAGTGCAAAAAAAGGCTTTATGCATCTAATGATTCCAACACCAGCTTGATCACGATCAAGAAGTATGTTCCGCACCATACTTGCAGTCCTGTATTCTCCCAGAAGCATAAGCGGCACAGGAATTTGACATCAGATTTGATTACAGAGGAGATTCAGGATTCTCTCCGGACCTGCCATTCGTTGACAGCCAAAACCATACAATCGACTGTCAAACAAGATTACGGTCTTGACATCTCTTACCGTTTGTCATGGAATGCTTTAGAGAAGGCTAGGAGGGGATTTTTCGGAGATAGTTTAAGTTCTTTTAGTTTACTAAGTGGATACTACAAACGCTTGAAGAGCCGGGATATTACTTCAGACTGCCAATTGGAGTTATCAGCTGGAAACCGATTCAAGCATTGTTTTGTAGCATTCGGTTCGTCCCTTCAGGGTTTTCATTCATGCCGTCCAATGTTGTTTGTCGATGGAACTCACTTATATGGCAAGTATAAGGGTACCTTGCTCACTTCCGTAGCAAAGGACGACAACAACGGTTAGTTACATATAACTAGTTAATCTGAATTAAGCAGTGTTGTTTAAGTGATGACATTTTGCAAAAGAGGATGCGAATTAGGCGATGAAATTTTGGGCAACAGTTCACATCCTATATATGCTCACCATTGTTGTTGGAATCCTGATATTTCAGAACGATTCGCATTCGAGGCTGTGAATTAGGCAGTGTTTGAAACTGTGATTAATTCACAGCTTATTCTTGTACACAGTTTGCAGCGTTCATTTTGAGAACAACTATCAGGACAGCATGCGAACTGTGTACATTTTTAAACGTCTGAGTACTGTTGTATTGTTCATTTGATCTGCCTTTTTCTAGGACTATTCCCTGTTGCTGTTGGTATAGTTAGCATTGAAGATTAGGAAAATGGGATGTGGTTTTTGGGGTGTTTGAAACCACATTTGTTGGATCACCAGATCACATTTATTTCAGACCGTCATTCTGGTATCGTTAATGTTGTTTCTATCTTGTATCCAAACTGCTATCATGCGTACTGTTATTTCCATCTCATGCAGAATTTGAAAGAAAAACTAGAACATACTAATAGAGACTATAAAAAAGGATGTTGAGTTTCTTCCATCGTCTTGCTTATGCTCCCAGTCGAGAGCTTTATAAAGATATACTAACAGTTTTTCTATGTGAAGGTGGTGACAGAATGAGTGATTTTCTTACAAATTTACCCCCGGAAAAGTATGCGCAGGCTTACGTAAAAGGGAAGCGATACGACTCTATGGCTTCTACTACAGCAGAATCGTTTAACAATCAGATCAAAAAATATTGCGGCCTACCGATTGTTGAGTTTATTGACTGAATTAGTGTCTTTCTTATGACTCAAGTTTCACGAAGATACGAAGAGGGTCTCAGCTGGAGTACTAATTTGGTCCCCGAGTATGAGAAGAATCTAAATCAGAATGTTGACATGTGCCGAACTTAGGTAGTAAGTAAGTCGTCATCCGCCATGTTTGAAGTCATTTCGAATCCTATGGCTGTTGTTAATCTGTTGGATTTCAAAAGTTCTTACGGATCATGGCAACAAGAGTGTTTTCCATATCCTCACACTTTAGCGGCAATACAATATACTGACCAAGATCCATTTACCGTAATAGAGCCCTTCTTTACGGTTAAAAATTACAGGGAAAGTTACTCTTTCAGCATATCAGCTATAACGGATTTCCGGGAAGGGTCCAGCGCTAGTGATCCTTCGTTTGTTGAAGTTCTGCCTCTGAACATTAAGAGACGCTCCGGAAGGCCTAAAAAAACGAATCCCTTCTAGAGGAGAAACCTCAACCAAGCAGTTGAGGTGTGGCCGTTGTTCGAAATCAGGCCATAACAGGAGGACTTGTGATGTTCCAATTTACACACAATTTTTTTACAGTTGTTTGTTCATGTACACATTTTTTTCATTTCGTTTTTATTACTGATGAGTCCGAATTCGGAGTGCTCCCCGGAAGGGCATCCCAAAGTAAATCTCTCCGTAAACCGGACAGACTCCAAGAGCTTAATTCGGACAGGACTTTTGAATCGGACAGATGACTTCGAACACTGCAAATCTAAAGCAGTTCAAACTATGACTAAAGTACTAAAATACCTAAACACTATCTGACTAAGCTACCTGCTCATCTACTTAAAACTCATGGGTCTTTAAACATGACCCGGGTCCATTAAACTTGACCCAAAAGCCCATAAGGGCCCAACTACATACTATAAATACCCAACCACCAGCATTAACTATGGGTAACAAAAATTTACTGCTGCCAAGCTGCTCAATTCTCTCTCCACCTTGAAATATCTTGAAACACCTTTACACCACCCTGAAACACCCTCACGCCGCCTTAAAACTCCACTTGAAATTACCAGCCTACCCTCAGGCTACTTTTATCCTCACCAAATTGGCGACCACAGTGGGAGGCGACGGTGCCTGAATCCAGTATTCAAAACCAAGTAAAGAAATTTCTGTCCGAATGAATCCGGATAATCCAGAGCTTCCACCAGCTTTGCTCGAAGTGGTGGAAGAGAATGATGAGTATACTGTCCAAGAGCGCGACAGGTTAAAATTTGAGATAGAAGCTCTGAGGGCTGAAAAAGCCAAGATGGGCGTGAAAGAGAAATCTAAAGCATCAGCTGCTCACCACACCGATAACCCAAGAGAGCATGGGGTTTCCAAAACTCATGAGAGCACCAAGAAGACGCATGCCAGCTCTAAAAAATCTCACCGGTCCAAGCCTGTGGAGAGTTCAGACTCGAGTTCAGAGTCTTCGGACAGCTCTTCGGACAGTGAGGGAAATGAAAAGTCCTTGTCCTCTAGCAGTGATGAGGGACGAACCAAGAAAAAACAAAAGCAAGTTAAGAAGTATTCCAGGAAAAGAGATCACCATGGAAGAATGAAGAGGCATATAGGAAAAGGGTCATCTCACCACCGGAGGTATACAGACAAGATGCTGATGGATCCTTTTGCCTTCCATGATGAGCCAGGTATCTTTGCAACTCCTAATGAGGATACCGTGTTCAGTCGTGGAAGGAATTGGAGGCAGTCTCCACTGTCTTCTAAAATCCTATCCGGAAACCTCCCCAAAAGGTTTGATAGCACCAAGATGGAGAAGTATGATGGCAGTACTGATCCGGACAATCATCTGGAGCAGTTCAAGAACTTCATGATGAACTTTGATGATGATGATAAACTACTTTGTAGGGCATTCTCCCAGTCATTTACGGGGAGTGCTCTGAAATGGTACAACAGCCTGCCTCAGGGTTGTATTAAAGACTTTGATACTTTTTGGGTGGCCTTTCGAAGGCAGTTTGTGGGAAGTAAGGAGCTGAAGGGCAATGGAGACACAATAATCCATTGTGCCCAAGAGCCAAATGAGTCGTTAAAGGAGTACATAAGTCGTTTTGTAAACACAAAGAATGGGTTGGCTGATTGCTTTGAACAGGTAGCAATAGCATCCCTGAGACAAGGTTTGAACCCAGGCAACCTGGCCGATTCGGTGACCAGGAAGAAAGCCATGACCTGGGGAGGATTGCTGGACCAAGTTGGCAAGCAAATAAATGTTGATGAAACAAAAAAAACCAGGGTGCACAGACAAGTGAGATCCACCCCGGTGGCACCAACTCCAAATCAAAACCAGTCCGGGAACAAAGCAAGAGAAACCGGACAGGGGCATGGGAGGGGAAAGGCTCAGTCTCAACCAGCTGCTCCTGCACAAGGTCAACAGTCTAGAAACAAAAGAGGGCCGTGGGTCCAACCGGAGTGGTTTGCAGAGCTCAAAGAAAGTGTGGCAACCATTTTCGAGAAAACAAAAGATGAAGTACACTACCGGAGACCGGCAACCTTGCAATCTCCCAGAGAACATCGAAATAATTCATTTTGCCAATACCATAATGATATTGGCCATACCACCGATGATTGCATAGCACTGAAACAAGAGGTACAAAACTTGATTGAAAGAGGAAAGTTGGGTGCATACGTTAAAAGAAGAGGAGGCAACAGGCCTGACAACACTCGTAGGGTTGGTCCAAGCAACGCTGCCCCGGAGGGGGCTATGGTAATAGTTGAAAGGTTTGACATGGAGTCCGAGTATTTGGATCCTGATCCAACCAGAAATAGAGTGGGTTCTATTGAGGAGCGTTCTAGATCAGTCTCCGGGCTCATTAAATTCTTCAAGTCACTGACAATCTTCGGAGGGGACACTATGACAGCTCCTACCACCTCTTCAAGAAAAAGACATGTTCATAATTTGGCCTCCCAGTTAGAAGGAGGCATGACATCCTATCAATCTCCAAACTCGTTCCCATTTATAGTTTTTGATGAGGATGATTTGAGAGATATTGCTGGCCCTCGTGAGGATGCTGTTGTCATAGGAGCGTCTATAGGTGGCAATGAGATAAGGCGAATTTTGGTGGATACTGGAAGCTCTGCCAATATCCTTTTTCTGAACACTTACAAGAAAATGAGAAATCCAGCTGTGATACAAAAGTCGGACAGATCAATCGTGGGCTTCACGGGCAGCTCAGCCGATGTGATCGGGGAGTTTGAAGAAGAAGTGTTGTTGGGCAGGGGCCCTTTCAAGAAAATGGTTAGAATACTCTTCATCGTGGTGGATTGTCCCACCTGTTACAATGCTATTCTAGGGAGATCATGGCTCTCTAGGATGCATGCAGTGGCCTCGACAGTCCATCAGTGTCTGAAATATGCTGTTCAGGGGCAGGTTGGGGTTGTCCGGAGCAGCCAGAAAGTTGCAAGAGAATGTTATGCCACTGCCTTGGCTCCACGAACGCTGGGGGCAGTCCGTATAAATGACCAATAGCAATTTGAGGGCCTTTCTGGGGCTGAGGGTGAAATTGATGACCCCAGAGAGACCCCTGGAGTGTTGATCCCAGTTGAGGAGGTTGAAACACACTGTTTAGAAGAAGGAAAAAAATGTCAAGATAGGATCCAAAATGCCACCAATGTTGAAAGAAGGAATGCTGAAATTCTTGAAAGACCATCAGCATGTTTTTGCTTGGTGCAATGCTGATGTTACTGGAGTTCCATCAGAGGTGATTTCCCATCACCTGTCAGTCCGGAGAGATGTGGCACCAGTGGTACAAAAAAGGAGAGCTTTCTCAAAAGAAAAGGCTGATGTCATTGTACAGGAGGTTGACAGTCTCACAAAGATGGGGCACATTAAAGAATCTCAGTACCCGTTGTGGACTGCCAATCCTGTCTTGGTAAAAAAGAAGAATGGTAAATGGCGTATGTGCATTGACTTCACAGACCTCAATCGAGCTTGTCCAAAAGACTTGTATCCGGTTCCCCGGATAGACCAGTTGGTAGACTCTACTTCAGGGAACAAGTTACTCTCCTTCATGGATGCATTCTCCGGGTACAATCAGATCCAAGTGGATCCAAAAGATCAAGAGCATACGACTTTTGTTACTGATAGAGGTTTACACTGTTACAAGGTGATGCCATTTGGTTTGAAAAATGCTGGGGCTACTTATCAAAGGTTGGTCAATAAGGCATTTGCTGGTCAAATTGGAAGAAATATGGAGGTTTACATTGACGATATGATGGTGAAAAGCGTGGATGAGCAATTGCACTTGTCCGACCTCCAAGAGACTTTTGCCAACTTGGCCAAAGTGAATTTAAAGTTAAACCCTGAAAAGTGTGTGTTCGGAGTGCAGTCCGGGAAGTTCTTAGGGTATATCATAAGTGAGCATGGAATATAACCCGACCCGGACCAACTCAACGCTTTGTTCCAAATGGAGCCTCCTCGAAACATTAAAGAAGTACAGCGATTAACAGGGAGGTTGGCAGCTTTGAACAGATTCATCTCCAGGTCTTCGGACAGATGTGCTCCATTCTTTCAAACCTTGAAGGGTGCAAAGGGGTTTGAATGGACACCACAGTGTGATGAGGCATTCAATGAAATCAAGAAGCATCTGTCCTCTCCCAAGACCTTGTTTAAACCAGTCGATGGGGAGACTCTTTTTGTATATCTGGCTGTTTCAAGTTGTGCCATCAGTGCTGTGTTAGTAAGGGAGGTTGATGGGTATCCTCACCCAGTGTATTACATCAGCAAAAGCTTGATTGATGCTGAGAGGCGTTACTTGAAACTTGAAAAACTAGCTTTGGCCTTGGTGATAGCTGCAAGAAAAATGAGACCCTACTTCCAGGCTCATCCTATCGTTGTCCGGACATCTTTCCCTTTAAAGAATGTCCTTCAAAAAACAGACATTTCAAGCAGAATGACAAAATGGTCAGTAGAGTTGGGGGACTTCGACATAGACTTTGCTCCTCGGACAGCAGTAAAAGCTCAAGCTGTGGCTGATTTTCTGGTCGAATTCCATTCTGACAGGGATTCAGAACAACCTGCTGATTCAAAAGACAAAAAAGTGTGGATTGTCCGAACAGATGGAGGATCCAGTACCATGGGATCTGGGGCAGGAATATGTCTCACTTCCCCCTATGGGGATAACATGTTCCAAGCTATTTGTTTTGCTTTCAGGGCATCCAATAATGAGTCCGAATACGAAGCAGCTATAGCTGGGTTAAAATTGACATACATCTGTGGAGCAAAAAGGGTCAAGCTACTAAGTGACTCCCAATTGCTTGTCCACCATGCTCTGGGCCTGTCAGAGGCCAGAAAGGAGGAATTGATTAAATACTTGCTCCTCCTTAAAAATGAAGCGTCAAAGTTTAAAGCTGTTGTCTATGAGCACATCCCCCGGACAGAGAATGAATTAGCAGACTCATTGGCAACGATTGCATATACGGAGTCCTACCCATGGATCCATGTGCTTGAAAGCCCTTCTATTCAACTTGATGAAGGTGAAAAAGAGGAAGTCTTTGAAATACAAGTAAACCGGCCTCAAGACTGGAGGTCTCCTCTAATGCAATATCTGTCTGATGGCATTGTGCCCTTGGATAAATCACAAGCCAGAACATTAAAACACAGGGCTCGTGGTTTCATTATGATTAGAGAAGTCTTGTACAAAAAGTCCTATAGCAAACCTCTCCTACGTTGTTTAGGGGATCATGAGTCACAAATGGTTCTCTCTGAATTGCATGATGGTGAGGGATCAGCCCATTGTGGATTTAGAGCTTTGACAAGAAGAGTGCTTCTCTCCGGATATTATTGGCCATCAATTATGAAAGATGCTAAGGAGCTGGTAAGGAGGTGTGACCCATGTCAGAGGTACAGCAATGAAATTCATGTACCAGATATTCCTTTGGAATCAATTTCTGAGCCCATCCCTTTTGCTCGATGGGGATTGGACTTAGTTGGGCCTCTCCCTGTGGCATCCGGAGGGCGTAAAACCATAATTGTAGCCATTGACTACTTTTCGAAGTGGATAGAAGCAGCACCCTTGGCAGGGACGACATCAAAAGCTGTTATAAAATTCATTCTGTCCAATATATGTTGCAGATTTGGTGTCCCCCAGAAGATAACAACAGACAATGGGCCACAGTTTGATAATAGAGAGATGGAGAGCTTCTGTGCCTCAAGGGGTATTGAGCATTACTTTTCTTCACCTTTCCACCCACAGGCCAATGGGCAAGTTGAGGTGGCTAATAGAACAATACTGTCCGGCTTAAAGAAAAACTTAGAAGGGGCTGCTGGGAAGTGGCCTAGTTATCTACAAGAAGTCTTGTGGGCCTACCGGACAACACCTGGGGCTGCAACACAAGAATCCCCCTTTGCCTTGGTTTATGGGATGGATGCAGTAGCTCCCATAGAGAAGACACTCCCCTCCTTTTGTGTTCATAACTTCTCCGGACAGGCTAATGAGATGACAATTAGAAATCAACTTGATTTAATTGAAGAAAGGCGGGTAAAAGCTCATCTTAGAATGGCACATTATCAAGGCTTGATGAGAAGCAGATTTGCTTCTAAAGTTAAAAGAAGGGATTTTCAACAAGGAGATAAAGTATTGAGAAAAGTTTTCTTGCATACCAAGGAAAAGCTCTTCGGAAAGCTGGCCCCAACTTGGGAGGGTCCGTATACTGTGGTTGAAAGAATCAAGCCTGGGACATACTGGTTGGAAAACAAAGATGGCAGGGTTTTAACTCACCCTTGGAATATTGAGCACCTTCGAATGTACTTGGAGTAAAGCTTATGTAAATATTTACTTGTTTAAACATCCATGTAAATATTTGGGGGCATACCGCTTCCTCTCTTCGGCGCCACGGAGAGCTTTCAATAAAACTTGATGCTTTCTTCAATAATTTTCTAAGTTTTTGCAAAATTCTGTTGTTTATCATACTACCCGGACTGAAAGAACTAAAGGCTACTTAAATACTAGCCAGAGAAACTAAACACTCTCACAATACAATAACTTAAAGCTACTTAAATTCTAGCTGTCTAAAGTGAGACAAATAATAAAAGAAGAAGATGGTTGAGTAAAATAAAAGCATTCATTCAACAACTTAAAGTTGCCTTGGCCTTCCAAGGACTTTTTGAACATGTTTGGGCACAGTACAAAAATCTGTCCGAATAATACGGACACCATCACAAAAAAGGTGCCTTGGCCTTCCAAGGACTTTAGTTCAAACAAAAGATAAACAAAATAAATTATAAATTAAGGTTGAGCCTTTGAAGATGGCTCACCCTCATCTTTTTTCTTGCCCTTGATGTCGCTCCTCTCCTCGACAATCTTCTTACCTTTGGGGTCAATCTCCTCCTCACCTGGGCTCTCCCCGGTTTTCTCTTCGTCACCAGACGAGGACACATCGGTGTACCCTTTATCAACCATGGTCCAATATGGGAGATCATCGTCATCCACATAGCGCCATAAGTCCCCTAGTCTCCTCTTCGGGAACTTCTCGTGAAACAGGAGGACCATATCGGACTTCACCTTTTCGATCATTAATTCTTCACTCCGTATCATCTCCCTGGCATAAGCATTGATTTTGGCCTTGATCATGGCCTCTTGATCCTTCACCAAAGCATCTTTCTCTTCAACAGCCCGGTTCACTGCATTCTCTAAGGCAAGTTTGTCAGTGGTCAGATTGGTGACAAGCTTCTCCTTTGCTGCAGTCTCCCCTCTTGAGGCTGTCAAGTCCTTCTCCAGTCCGGACAGCTTAGCCCAGAGATCTTTTACGGTCTCTTCTAAAGAAGCAACTTTTGTGCTGCTTTCATTGTGATTCTTCTTTAGCTGTTCGTTCGACTCCTTAAGCATATCAACCTTAGTAGCAGCAGTCCTGAGGTCATCGGACAGCTTCTCCTTCTCAGACTTGAGGTCTTTGATGGTGGTTTCCTGACTTCGGACTTGCCTTTCCAAAGTAAGTACTGGCTGCACGTTGCTAAGGAGAGAATGGGCTATGATGTCCCTCTCACTGGAAACCATAAAAGTCTTACCATTGAAGTTCACTGTGTTGGAACTACTTGGGGGAACATATGGCCCTGCGAATTCATCTCTGGACAGGCCAAGGAAATAATCACCTAGTTCACCAAGACCGGTGACGTCCACTTCATCCATGTTAATCTCTCCCCTTTCGACCTCATCAGTATGGAATTCCATTGGAATCCCTTCATTAAGATTCCCTGAGATCTCTTCGGCTAACGTCGGGTCAGTTGGGAAAGTGGGCTCCGGATCCCGGAGAGCGAGCTCTTCTCCTTGGGAAGTCTTTTTCTTTTTAACTTCCCTGTCAGCACTGTCACTTGCTTGCTTACGGACCCGTTTCGAAGCCCTTGACGGTTTTGGGGGATTCACTCCTTGTTTCTTGCCCTCCTGTTCTACCACCTGTAGAAGGTTTGCATCAACTTGAACCTGGGCTGGCACCTCTGCGTCTGTTGGGGCCTCTTTCTCAGTATCCTCTACCGCTTTCCTGCCTTTCTTCTTCTTGCCCTTCATTTTACTTGGGGCTTTGGCCCGGGCAGGAAGGAAGAGGGTCCCATCCAGTTCGTGAGACCTTCTCAGCACAACATCTTCATCAGGTGGGGTGGAGAACTCCTCC
Organism: Limnanthes douglasii subsp. nivea; assembly: GCA_036936605.1. NCBI lineage: Eukaryota > Viridiplantae > Streptophyta > Magnoliopsida > Brassicales > Limnanthaceae > Limnanthes > Limnanthes douglasii. Next base: position 61,387,638 of record JAUPFV010000002.1, on the reverse strand, counting down.
CAGGTTAATTCTCTTCGACCTGTGGTGTTCCACAGGTGAGATCTCGCTAGGTTTCCAAGAGTGAAGGCTTTATGAAACCGGTTCTCCCAGTTCTCTGCGGCCCAAGCGTTGAGCTTGCCACAGGTGACCTGTCCGGCCTTCAGATAGTCCCCGAACTCCTTTGGCAGCTCTGACAAAACAAAAGAAAAACTGATTAGTATAAACTTAAAGGAAAGAGAGGTTCGAACAGAGACTTAGAATAAAAGCTTACGATCGCTCCTCCATCTACTTCGAAGTAGGCTAGGATTCTCCCCGGTTTTAATTTTCTTGCCATTCTCCCATGAGCCACTGACGAACAGGAACTGGCTCCTCCACTTGCTCTCCGACTCCAGGAGATCGTCAACAGCTTTAAGATCATTCCCCATGTTGAAATGGTAAAAGGGGAACTGATGGTGTTTGCACAAGTTAGCCACAGCTGCAAACTCTTCCATAGGAAGAGGAATTCCGGATAGCCTAGACGCCATAATACATGACATCAAGGTGTACCAACCGTTGGGGCTTAGCTGTGTTGGACATAGCTTGACCAAATGAAAATAGCGCACTATCTCTGGGTCCAGTGGGAACCTAAGTCCCCAGTTGAATAGCTCCGTAAAGAAGACTATCTCATTTCTTTTGCAGTCCATCGGGGTCTCTGGATCGATGGGAATTCGAATCTTTACATTCTCAGGGATCCCCCACTTAGTACGCAGTCGTCCCAGATCTCTAGTATGAATGAACGCATACTTGGTCTTTAACAGAGATAAAAGATATTTGAACTCTACCTTGTGAAAGTAGGGCCCTACTCTCCCTTCGAGGCTCTCCGGCAGGTCCGGACGCCTCAGATACAAATCCTCTTTGCCCTTCTTAGCAACAACTATAGCAGTTTCAGCTTGTCCGGAAGACTCGGACTCAAACCTAACCTCCTCAGTGGAGTCTTCCATCCTTTCCTCCATTATTGTTGGAGGAGCTTCTGCAGAAACAGCCCGGGGAGGGATGAAGCTTGGCACAGCTGATCCTCCGGACTGTTGGCTCTTTGTATGTTTTTGAGCTCTCACCTCAGTCTGAGTTTCAGAGGTCGAAGTTTCCTTGGGGGGTAGTGGGCTGCTAGCCTCCGGACCAACCGGCCTTTCCCGAAGAGTCCTAATAGTTGCCCCGGACCCTGATTCACTATTTTTCACCCCCGATTTTGAGGGTGTACTTTTAGAAGGAAGCCCTTTAACCAATCTACTTGGTCTTTTCATGATTAGTTTATCTGGAGAATGGTCGGAGTCGGACCCCATAGCAATGAAAGTGGATTTTTTCCTAACACTTGTGACAGTGACCCCCGGTTCGACAATAGGGATCGACTCTTGGACTGAAGAGCCAGATACTATGGGGGAGAGCGTTGATTGAAAGAGTTTTCTAGGTTTTGTAACTTTAGAAGAAGATGAACCTCGGTCAGATTCTTCGATTGAAGGGGCTGTTTTCTCGACAGGCGACGCTGGAAGCCCTGCTGCAAGTCTTTTCTCTTTTTCAACCTTTTGAGCTTTCTCCAATTCTGAGAGATTAAGCCAACCGCCCTTGATCAGTGCTGTTCTTGCTGTGAACATAAACAACTAAGGAAATTTTTAGGTTTTAGAGAGATAAAGCTTTGGGTGAAATGGCAAAGTGAAAGAGATAGTGAGACTGTGAAAGGTGAAAAGAATTTATAGCAAATGTAAAAAAGGGGTTGATTCCTAGGAGAATCCGAAAAGTTGGGCAATGATTAAAAGACGGCGCTGATGTCATTAATAACATTTAAAGAGGTAGCTTGTTCGAGAAAGTGGTGCAACTTTCAAGGAGAAAAAACGGCTAAAGAGACCAACCAAAGAGTGACACGTGTCCCACTAACTCTGACAAGAACCGTTTGGAATTCGTAACGTTTGGTCTGTCCGGTTCTGTTCTCAACTCTCTCCGAATTGATAAACCACTTCCTGAATCGGACTGTTTTTCAGTTCTTTGACAAGGATACTTGTTCAAATACCTAAAAAAGGGGCTCCTGATGAGTCCGAATTCGGAGTGCTCCCCGGAAGGGCATCCCAAAGTAAATCTCTCCGTAAACCGGACAGACTCCAAGAGCTTAATTCGGACAGGACTTTTGAATCGGACAGATGACTTCGAAGACTGCAAATCTAAAGCAGTTCGAACTATGACTAAAGTACTAAAATACCTAAACACTATCTGACTAAGCTACATGCTCATCTACTTAAAACTCATGGGTCTTTAAACATGACCCGGGTCCATTAAACTTGACCCAAAAGCCCATAAGGGCCCAAACTACATACTATAAATACCCAACCACCAGCATTAACTATGGGTAACAAAAGTTTACTGCTGCTAAGCTGCTCAATTCTCTCTCCACCTTGAAATATCTTGAAACACCTTTACACCACCCTGAAACACCCTCACGCCGCCTTAAAACTCCACTTGAAATTACCAGCCTACCCTCAGGCTACTTTTATCCTCACCAATTACAGTAAAGGAATTCTAAGTGTTTTGAGTTGCATGCAATTCGCATCCAGTATTGCGAATTGTGTACAATGTGTTGATATCATGTTGCAAACATCTATCAGGTTTCCATGCGATTTGTGTGAAATTTCACCAGGATGCGTATCGTTAGTAAAATCATATCAAACAACTACCAGTATTTATGTTGCGAATTATGTTGAGCTATAACGTAATGCTTTTTCAAATAACTACCAGGACCCTTATTTGCTTACGATTCGCATGATATACTGCGAATTATGAACAGAACAGATATCAGGACTTCTGGCTGCTTGTGTAAAGTGATATGATACGAATGGAGAACAACCAGAAGTCCTGATATTTGCTCACATGCTAAGCTGCGAAGCGTGCTTTCATAAAAATACCATGACATTCAGTGGGTTGCAAATCGCATGGTATGTTGCGAATTGCATGAAAATCAGTAATATTGAAAACAAGTAATATATCAGGTTACAGTGCGAATTATTTTCAAGTTGTAATTGGATGCGAATCGTATATATGATTAAAAGTCTATAAACAAATTAGATTACAGAAAAGAGGATTACAGTCTTCATGCACTAACAAATGTTCACACGGATCACTACAACCTATTAGTGTTAGTTAGTTGCATTCCAATAAAACAAAAAACAAAAGCCAACTCTATCAGTCATCAGTAGAGGATTTTTCACCATCTTTCTCCTTTGGGTGCTGATCATCAGCCTTTTCCGCTTCCTTTTCCTCTTTCTCTTTGTTATCTACGTCTATCATGCATAAAAAAATTTCCTTAATGGACCGGCTTCGTCATCCCTCTTCCTTTTGTTGTTTGGAACCTCTGCCGTTTGAGGTGGAACCTCTGCCGTTTGAGGTGGAACCTCTACTGGCTGAGGTACAACATCAACCATTGGAACCTCTTCTGGCTGAGGTTCAGCAGCAACCATTGGAACAGCTTCCACTGGTTTAGAGTCAGCAGAGTAGTCATCATATATGTTTAAATCAAGGACAGATACTGGGCTGTTTGGTGGTGTTGCTGGCATGATCAAGTCATCGCTCCAGTTAACAGTTAAGGATGACCAGGAGTCACCCAGAGAACCAAATGAACCAGAGTATGAGTATGTGGTGGTGTAAAAATACATGACTGTTTGAATTCGAAGAGAACAAGAAGTGTTTTTTTAAAAATATAGAGTTTGTTTTAAAATTAGCCTATGGTTACTAGTGTTATTTATAGGGAAACGAGGGACTCTGAGCTTAGGAGGTGGTGGCTATATTAATAATTACATAGCCTCCATGTCCAATCAGAAATTAATGGGTTCTGGACCTCTGGTGATTAGATTGTTTTTTGCGTGCTCAATACAGTTAACGTTTACCAAGGCATATATCATAGCATGTTCGTATTCTTGAACGATAATTCTGAATTATTTATTTTATATCAGGCGTTGATGCGAACTGTTTGTTAATGTGATATACCAGAAGTTGCTGCGAATTATTTAGTGATAATTAAGCATCTATCAGGTTAGGATGCATATTGTTTGGTGAGGATCCTTTTTTAAGATATACCAAGGATTGCTGCGAAACTTTTAGTGGGAATTGTTCGAATAGTAATTAACCCTTATATATCAGTTTATGATGCGAACGATTTGATAAGAAATATGTCCTACATATATCTTGGAATTGCACATTTCTGAAAGTGTAAATGTAAATGTATGCACACCAAAAAATTACAATCAATGTATTTACACCAAAAAAACCATAATGTTTTACTTCGAATCACCCGTACTTCACGGTGTCTGTATCATTTAAGAAGAAATCAAACATTTCTGCTCTGAAGGCAGTGACCATATCTTCATCTTATTTTGTCTGCACAAATCCATGCTGGATAATATCTTTGGCGTATTTGCAGACAAAAATACCACAGTCCAGGGTGCGAGGTTTTTGTTGTGGGGTTTTATTTTCTTTTTCACCTTCCACCCTGTCCTTGATTTAGGTAGGAATCCTTTGTCCACCAAATATATGGTCTGGTTATAATAACTAGTGTTAGGAACCAACACAAAAACTTAAACAGTCGTTACCACACAATTCGCACCGTAGGCTGCGAATTGTGTGACAACCAATCCAACATGTACATGTCAAGCAATTCGCAGCATAGGGTGCAAATTGTTTGGTATCCAATTCATTTTGTCTGTAAGAATTTCGTAGCCTATTTTATTGAAATATGCATCATCTAAAACGATTCGCACCCTATGCTGCGTAATGTTTTATGCATACGCTGCGAAATGCAACTGATTTGCTCACATTTCGCAACATATCTCGATCACAGTTTGCAGCATGTATTGATCATGCATAATTAATAATGTGTTTAAACGTAAGTGAATAGCTGGGAATATTACCAGTTTGGTAGGTGTCCTTGTGGTGTGGTCTATGGCTTTCAGTTTAGTCAGCAGTGGGTTGTAGTTTGTTATCAACCTACCGTCGACGTTAATGACGAGCAACGTCCAATGGTTTATCTGGTCCTTTGTCTCGGTGCATATTAGAATAATGATGATGTTGGGGTTTTCGGGCGCTTTGCTGAAAGCGGCGTCCACCAAATTTGTTACTTCCCGACCTGATTCCAATTGATACTGCATCCAAGCGAGAGTACATTACAATGAGAACATTTTCTGAAACTTTGAAATTTACCTTAGCTAAACTTACCATAGTCATGCCCGAAATTATTACGGTGTCATGTTGCACTCCTTTAACTTTTTGGCATGGAACTTTGAAGTTTGCTTCTTCAAGCATCTGTCGAATCCAAGCGTCCACAACCTAAGAAAGGAGTTGTTTATTTATGTTAATTATACAAGACAGTTTGAAACATTAAAAGAGAATTGGTTGACAATTGGATACCTTTACGTCCAGCTCCAGGTCTAAAGGTAGCGCCATCGCATCACTCGCCTGCACTCTGATTCTATATGTAAATTTGGACTCTGGTAACTTCCATACTACTGGATGAGGGGTGTCACTCTCCTAGGCCTTAACTAACTGTATTTTGTGGTATTATTCGACATCGATACGGTCAGTTAATTTTGTTTTCTTTGGCCAGTCGCTATAGTTTACTTTTGGCGGTTCCCGTTCTGTAATAAATATCTCTTCCTCTTCCTCTGCCACTGGAGCCTGTGTTGGTGTCAGTAGATTAAAATTTGGATCCTCTGTCTCTTTACTTGACTCGAGCTTAGTAAATAACAAAAATCAAAAGAGTGTGTCAGTCATTATAATGTTAACGACCCCAAATAGTTCGCATGCTAACATGCGAACTGTTTGGTTCCAGCTGAATACATTTCAGAGTATCTATCAGGGTAGCATGCGAACGGTTTGAGGTTCCACAGAACAGTTCGCATGCTACCCTGATATTCGTTTGTAACATTTAAAATATTTCCACACAATTCTCATGTTATGATGCGAAATCCTTATAAATAGCCCTTACCGCACGGTCAGCGAAAACCAATGCTGTTGACTTGTTCAGCATAGGATTTGGATCGTGTCGGCAGAGATCATTAAAGTCATCCTCCGATATGTTCTCGAAAGACCGTTGTATTACATAATTGTAATATACATTATCAATTTCGTTTAAAAATGTCTGTGAAACTTCAGTGTAAATACCATCAACAAAAGCATCTGGTAAAACTACTGTGTTATCGTTTGACTCTAGAGCTTGCAGTTGATTTGTTACTGGTGCTACAATTTCACGTTGGCTTCGCAATTCTAACTTTGTGCACACCACCGTTGGTCTTTGAGGTGCATCTCCATATGTGGTGTTGTCTTCTAAGGATGGTCCTTCCTGGCTGAGTAGTTCCATCTTCTCACAGGGATGGACATGTTTCAGACTCTTGCGACACTATCTCTTGTGTTAGCCTTTCTCTCTTTGCCAATGTTATTTGTTGCTGCTGTTGTTGTTCTTGTTGTCCTTGTTGTTCTTGTTGTTGAACTTGTTTCTATTGCCGTTGCTGTTGTTGGTGTTGTTGTTGTTGTTGTTGCTCTTGGTGTTGAACTTGTTGTTGTTGCTGTTGTTCGTGTTGAACTTGTTGCTGCAGTTGTTATTGTTGGTGGTGTTGTTCTTGGTGTTCTTGGTGTTGAACTTGTTGTTGTTGCTGTTGTTCGTGTTAAACTTGTTGCTGCTGGTGTTGTTGTTGTTGTTGTTGTTGGTGGTGGTGGTGGTGTTGAACTTGTTGTTGTTGTTGTCTGTCGGTCTCCTGTTTCATACAAATTCCAAAATAAAAATGTGGAAGGGTTAAGCATACTATAATCATGGTTGCGAACTATTCGCATGCTGACCTGATATTTGTTTGGTCCACCTCAAACAAATCGCAGCTCAGCATGCGAATTGTAAAATAACCAACCAACTAGAGTAAAACACAATTCACAATATACAATGCGAATTGTTTGGACAGGACTACACAACAGTCCTGATATTTGTTTGATATCATCATATCATGTGATGCATTGTTTTGAATATGTATTCAACTAGAAAACCCTGTTGACTATTTTAAATAGATACACTGACTTTGTTTGAATATTTATACAACAGTAAATATTATTATAGAAATAATTTCAACACAACAAATAAATAAGATATTTGAATCTTAGTAAACTTTTGATCCACTTACATCTTCTAGGCTGTCTGGTTTTGCCACTTCTTTCCCACGATCTTCTATCTTCTTTGCCCTGTGAAGTACGAGTTGTTGGTCATTCGGAGGAGACTCGTGTCTTTCTTTCTCCGTCTGTGTCTCCGTGGTGTCCATCTCTGTGGACACCAACAACTCCTCTTGCATCCTTGCAGATGGTACCGGTATGGGTGAATGGTTCCCATCATCATCCCTCTCTTCTGGCAGTACTCCATCAGCATGGTGCTGATCAGCATCAGACACAGATGCCTGCAATTCAGTGGATGCTGCTCTATCTGGAAATGATGGTACCTTCTCAACTACTGGGCTTCCAATCTGGAAAATTGGCTGAGAGATAGCATTGTGGAGTTGTTGTGCTTCAAGATCCGCTATATTCTGTTTCAATTCTTCCAGCTGAAAAAATGATAGCAAACGTTTTATAAACATATTAAGTGCTGATTATAGCGATTATTGAAGGCTCAATTTCATACTTACTTCTCTGGCCTGTTTTTCTATCTTTCTCTCGTACTTGTTCTTGTCGGCATATGTCTTCAAACGCTTTGATTCAGCAACAATTGCAGACCTCTTTGGAGTAGGTGCTCTGCGTTTGAGTACATAATCACTGATTGTTTCACTCATACTGGTTGTGCCCTTGTCGTCGGGCTCCTGCCTGGATGTGCCTATCGGTGGTGGTGGAATCGTTTTCTTGGGGAGTCTTGGTGGTGGAATCGTTGGCTTGGGGAGTCTTGGTGGTGGAATCGTCTGGGAGATATCACCTGATCCGTTTCTTTCTGTTTCTGTGATGCTCGTCTCCTTGGTTTTGGTTTTGGTGCTGTGCTTTTCTTCCTCTTCCTTGGTCTTTCTTCCGGTGAAATAGAGTCCTAATCTGCATCTCCATTATCTACTCGTTCTCCAAAAGCTTTGCTTTCAGCCTCGGTAAGACGTAATGGACCTTCGAAAACCTACCAACAGAGGCACATGTAAGTAAATAGATGCAAGCGGGTTGTTTTGAAAGTATGAGGGTGTAGAGCAATTTGTTTTTACAAACAGTTCGCATTATATGCTGCGAATTGTGTGAAATTCTATCCATGTTAGAGTTTCAAACAACTCGCATACTGAGCTGCGAACTGTGTGTAAACAATATGCTGCGAACTGTGTAGAAACAATAAGCTGCGAACTCAATACTCATCTGAGGCTGCGAAATGATTGATAAAATGTTCTAATATAACCCCAATCAAAACGCATGATATGCTGCGAACTGTTTGCAACACCAATTCAATATCTATATAAAAGCTCATACCTTATCATCTTTCAGGTTGGGTATTTTAATAAGCAGCGCCACAGTTGCTGTTTGGCACTCTAATCCCGACCATTTGAAAAACCTTGGTATCAAGGTCGGCTTCGCTACTTCGAGGCTGATTGTTGTGTGCTCCATGAAGAAGGGATGCATGGGGACAAGTTTTATCATCAAGATGCTCTCTACATAACTAATTTTTATACGTAATAGATCAATCTTACAATTAGAAAGGCGACGCAGCCAACGACTCTATCAGGTTTTTCGATTGCTAAGGAACTCTTGATAGACTGTCGAAGCTTGTACAGAATTGATCCGGACCAGTCGTAATTGTTTATTTTGCTGAGGTCTTCAACATAATAAAGCGTGCTCCAACCCAGGATATCTCCAGATACGGAGTAGAATACGGTGGAGCACAAAAACAATATCAATAGCCTCGCAACGTCTTCCAACTTATGCTCCCCCCCTTTGCTTATGGCTTTTTCTATACCTGCCTGTAAAACCAACGACAATGGGCAATGTTAGAAAAGTACAACATCCTTCTTTATAAGATGAAGCCGATTTTACAAGTACCTTTATAATGGCATTCATTATTGTTTTAGTATTACTCGGTGCTACTTTCCTGCCAGTTTTACCCATGAAGTATTTCTTCATCATCCTCGATTCGTCCTCCTCGCCGGGCGCTTATTTCTTGTGAAATGCTCCGGTTTTCGTTAACCGTATTTTCTCCGTGCCATGCTTCATCCCGAATATGACCTTAACATCGTCTTCGGTTAGCTTTACAAAGTTTGAGCCAATACGAAAGGTGTTTCTATCAACAGAGAACCTCTCAACGAGATACTGAATGATCGAGTAGAATTTCTTCTTTGGCAGCTCTACCTCATTACGGATGTCGAAAGCCGTTTTCAAAAGCATGTAGAAGGGTGTGTTTCTTGCAGCTTCAATGTGGGCATGGGTAATACCCATCTCTATAAGAAGCTTCAGAACGCTCACCAACCCTGATCTGTAATAGCTTGGTTTTGTTGTCATACTTCCTGCACAAACACAAATCAGTTGGAGTGTCACACACCTCGCATCACAAGCTGCGAACTTCCTATATATCGTTTAAAGTGTCACACGATTTGCATGACACGCTGCGAATTGCCTATCTGTCAGTAGAGTTTTTACATGCTGGCATGCGAATTGTTTGTAAATACAAGCTGTGAAATGCATGGCATAAACATTCAATTGAGCTGCAAATTGTTTGCATACTTGGTGAGAAAGATGCGAACTGTACTACAGTGCACACGTACAGGCTGCAAACTGTTCAATTTTTTACATGCACGTTGCAGGGATCTGGGAAATATTGAAACAACACCAAAATCAACAATCAACTACCTAATGCACATCTAACATGCATCACAATTCTTAGAAAAGTATTAACATTACATGCAACCAAACTTCTACCCTGGGTTCGACGATAAACCCAGAAACTGGCCAACTATCGTCACTAAATACTTCATTCCGGTATAAAAGGCAACGTCAATCGTGAAATAACAGAAAATAGTGTTCGAAGTCATCAAAAAACGCAAAAAAAGTACACTTTCCACGATAATGCATACCTGTTTACTTCTAAAAACTGTCATATTCGCCGGTCGAAGACGATTTTACGGCAAATTTGTCGAACAGAAGGTGGTTACTCGTTGAACTGAGTAAAAGACAGTGACCGGTGTGATTTCGTTGAAGGTGCGAACGGCGACTGATTTCGAACGTTGAGAAGCTGTGGGGGTTTGGGGTTTGAGAGAGAGAGAGTATCACGAAGTCGAACGGTTTCTGGTGGTTTCTAACATTAGATGTGTTTGGGTTTGTTTAGGGTGATGGGAAGTGGGGAAAAAGTGGGTTTGAAGTGAAAAATGTGTATATATAGCCGAGGGGTAATTTTGTCCAAATATTTACTCGAAGTACTAAGTAACACTATCCAAAATTTGGATACTACCGGGTAATAAGATACTTGAGTGGGTATTTACCGGTACATTTCTCTTTAATTTATCATATCTTAATAGCATATATCTCATTTAAAATATTAAACAAATAAAATATAAAAATTGATAAATATACTAAACAAAACAAAAAAAAAGATTTCGGTTGCCTTAGACCTGAATATTCTTGTGTAAAGACAAATCCAAATATATATAATATACTTCTACGATCTTAAAATTATAAAAATATTTTATTTTAATTAATAGGACTTTCATTAATAATAAATAAAAGGACAAAACATGTTCTCAGAATACTGAGCCACCAAACAGTGAAGATGGCAAACAAAAATTAAAAACTAAAATGGTGGTTCCGAAATGAGATTTGAGAGACCGTTTCTTTTTCTCCAAGCTAAACAAATCTACCATTTAAATTTGGTGAGGTTTATTTTGGACTGACGGTAATTTTGTCAAGTGTTTTTGGAAAGTTTTGAGAGTATTAAATGTTTTAGTGTATAGTAGTGAGAGATTTGAGCTGCTTGGTTGTATTAAATGTTCATTACCTTCATTAATGAAAGTAGTTGGGGTATTTGTACCCTTAATTATGGACCCATGGGTTTTCGGGTCAAGTTTAATGACTCATTTACTTATTAAGCTGATTAGCATATAGCTTAGTCAAAAGGTGTTTAGTCATTTTTCACTTTTGTCCTGTCCGGATAGTTCAGTGGCAAGTTTATATCCGAATTTCCCTTGTCCAGAAATCTCAGTAGGCAGTGATTAAGTTATCCGGACTCATCAGTAGCCCCTTTTTTAGGCTTTGTCAAAAATCTTTGGCAGGACTTAAAAATTCAGTTGGTCAGTGACGATATTTCCCGACCCACTTGTGTATCTAGCTTGAGGTTTGTCTGAACTGACTTTTCCCAGTATTCTAAGAGTCTTTCTTTGGGTCGTGGGATACGTGTCACATTCTCATTCGACCTACTTCTATAAACAGTATCCCAGCCTAAAAACAGAAATTCTATGGATGACAAGCTGCTAGCCTAAAACAGAATCCCAGAAGAAATGGATAAGAGCAATTGATGATCAGCAACTTAGCTACATCTAGTAACCAAAGCTCTAGCACGGGAAGTGGCATCTGCAAAAAACTTTTGAAGCTAAGTATTGTTGTTGATGTTATGATTGGCTTTGAAGAGCATTGGTTATATCAGCAGAGCTAAGTATTGTTGTTGATGTAGCAAACCCTAAACTCTTCAGTAGAATAACCGCCAATAAGTGGTTTGGAGCTTGCAATTTAGTAAATACAGACTTCATCTTGCATTTCAAAATCCATTTGGCTAGCCAATCGGTAGTTATGTTTTGGACTCTTGAGATGTGAGAAATAACCATAGCAGATCAAATTAACTTTCCGATACAGTTTAGGATGGGAGATAAGGGCCAAGTAAAGTTACCATTCGCAATGAGACTGGCAAGAATTAAAGAATCTAATTAAATATCTGCATTGATCCAACCATTTTTATTGCAGATGAGAAGGTCGTCAAGCAGAGCTCTGATTTCTGACACTTGCCATAAAGAAAACTGTGATTATGAACAATGTCACCTGAATTATTTCTGATTATGACAGCACCACTAGAGCCTATATTTCTAAGACAATAACAATATATGTTCATTTTGAGTCTACCACGCTTAGGAGGGCACCAGTTCATGTAAGTAATCTTATTTTTACTGTTAATGTGAGAGAGACACCCTATATCCATTGATGCATTTGAATCGTTTAACCAATGAATAGTTTTAAAGCTATTAATTGCATCAAGACTGCATAAAATAGATTTAATATAGTTGATAGAGCTGTAAGAAGAGTCTGGTTTGTTTTTAAATTTAGCCTTAAATATGTTCTTCCATATATCCTATAAAATAATATGAGGTAGAATGGTCATGGCATGGTTTTTGCTTAGTAGACCAAAACCAGTTTCTGTTCATATGAGCAACCATCATGAACTTGATATATCTCCACCTTAAATAGCCAGCAAAGTAGCATTATATGCTTCAAGAATAATGACATGAAATGAAGAGGTGATTAGTGTCTTCAATAGAGTCACACCACTAGCACGTAGAAATAATGTTAAAGTTTCTCCTAAAGAGGTTAGAATCAGTGGAATATAGTTACACAGAATTTCCCACAAGAGGAAAGAGCACTTTATGGGAGTGATAGAGTTCCATAACTTACTAAACATGCTAGAATGGTTGTGATATTTTCGGATTAAGTTCCAAGTTTTCTTGGTATTGAATTTGACATCCTTAGACAGCTTCGAAACCATGATGTCTTTATTGTTGTTGTTAATTCTGGTATCGTTTATAAGATTGAATCTAGTAGAAGATAGAATGTCATTAGAAATATTAAAGTTCCAAGGATTATTCACCCAGAAAAAGTTGATCTTAGTAGACTGAAACCAGCTATTGTTTTTTAGTGTCATCAAGAATGATAAAGGGGGAATGTTTGTGCCAGTTTTCTAACCAAAATCCATGTCTCCTTTACCCGAAATCCATTGAATGTTAGGCTCCGCAATAGCTTTCATGTTAGCAAGTATCTTTCATGTTTGAGAGCCATATTTCTGATAGTTAACCTAAAGTGGATGAGAATTTCTACAATGGATATTGTTATAAATCATTATGCAATTTATCACAAATGGCTCAAGCACTAAATACAAATAAAGGACATACTGAAAAGAATACAGTATTTAACGTGGTTCGACAATTGTCTACGTCTACGTCTGAGGAGATAGCTAAACTAAAGAAAGATTTCGAAGTGGAAAAAACTATTGTAGTTGCTGCTGCCGAAACTGAACATTCAAAAGACATGGTAGCTGCTATGAACACCGGAAAAGAAGAAACAACCATTCTCCTTCGTCGAGAAATTCATGCCACTTATCCAAAAATCGACATCACAAGTTTTTGGAACGATATTCCCGAGGAGAAACGCCCAAGTGAAGCTTTCGATCCCATTCTTGATTCATCATCTTCAGAAAAAGAATCGTCCGAGGAGGAAGAGTCGTCTGATTAACTTTAATCATTTTTTGTGTTTGTCAGATTAAGAAATTGTTTTTTGTACTTCAAAGTATTAATCTAATCGACAAACGGTTTCGTTGTTTTATTATTCTCTTTGCTTATTATTCGATGCTAAATTTTAAAAAACGAATATGACTCAAATACTTTGAACTCTTAACATATAATTATAAATTGTAAACTTACCACCTCAAATACCTTAAAGAAATTGATGAACATGATGGTTCTTCGAAAAATTCTCAATGTGTTGTTAAGCTTTCACTTCAAAAAAATTATAATGTGGTTATTAAACATGGTTGTTTCTTCGAAAAGTGTTATAAACACTTCGGAACATTCTACTTTTAACCAACCTCAAAGATGATCAGTCTCTGATAAGTTGTTGAGATAGTTTTATCCAAATATGTATAAATAACCATTTGCCAAAAAGAACTTTATTGATAATATTGAATATGTACACGACGTCTCATTAAAACCATCCAGGGCCAATAGGATAGGAAAGAGTGCGTCATTCAAAAGTAAAAATTCCAAAGTGCAAAAACATATCTACTCCCAATAAAGCTTCAAGTGTTGTATATTCCATGGATGTTGAAGCATCCTCCCCTCAAAATCGCAACACGATAGGACCCCACCTTTATCCTTTCAACAACCATATAAAGCCCTTCCCAGCTCAGAGCCATTTTTTCGAGGTTCCTCTGCTTTGTGTGCAATAATACTTTTCTCAACACCTTATCACCTTCTTAAAAATCTCTTCTCTTTACCTTCGGATCATATCTATTTCTCATAAGAGTTTGATAGTGGATTACATTCAAATGAGCTCGAACTCTTTTTTTCCTCAATCAAATCCAAATTCTCCCTTTGAACTTCATCGTTAGACCTTTCAGAATATTGAGCTATTCTAAAAGATGACATCGTAGATTCTACGGGACTGGTTGCATATATTCCATATTCCAAAGCAAAATGAGTCTCCTTTGTAGCCTCTCTAAGAGTTGTTTGATAAGCCCAAAGTACCTCTTGCAAATAGTTTGGCCATTTTCCTGCTGCCCCCGTCAAATTCTTCTTCAAGCCATCTAAAATTGTTATATTTGTTACTTCCACTTGCTCATTAGCTTGAGGATGAAAAGGCGTCGAAAAGAATTTTTGAATTATTTTTGAAGCGCAAGATGAAGCCATATCTTTATTATTAAACTGAGGGCCATTATCTGTTGTAATTCTCCGAGGAACTCCAAAATAGCAACATATGTTGTTCACAATAAATTTGATGACGTCTTTTGCTTTTGTCCCTGATAACGGTTCTGCCTCTGCCCACTTTGTAAAATAACCCACCGCTATAATCATCTGTCTTCCTTCAGAAGCCATCGGAAAAGGTCCTACCAGATCAATCCCCCATCTATCAAATGGTATTGCCTCAGATATAGACATAAGCGGTACTGCTAGTCTGTGAATAGCATTGGAAAATCTCTGACAAGTATCACAACTTCGAACTAAATTCTTAGCATCATTCATGATAGTAGGCCAATAGAACCCTGCAAGTAAAACTTGATGTGAGAGAGCTTGAACCCACAATGAGCTGACGCTTCGCCATATTGCAAGTCTAATAATACTTCTTGTGATTCTTGCTTGCTTAAACATCATAACAATGGCATGCTGGATGCCTTTTTGTACAATATTCCATCCAGTACTATATATTCGAAGGATTTACTTCTTAATTTTTTGGCCAATCGTGAATCATCTGGTAGTATTCCTTGAGTAAAAAAAACTAAGAATATTTGATCGCCAATCGCTTCGAATTACATCAGACATAACAAAAAATTCCTCTATACATTTACATTGGCTAGATTAAGTAACAATTGAAGGATTTTCTTGTAATAAAATCCAAGGATATTCTTTATTGTAAGCGACATTTTCCAAAGAATCAACAACCATTTTACTCCCTCCCCCCAATATATTCCACAGCAACATTGTCAAACAAAAGCATTAAATTCTGAAGTTCCCGAAGATATAAAATCAAACGATTCTTTCCTGCTTCGGAAAATCCAGATACCTGATTTGCTAACAATTAATAAGCCGTTTCCAAACGCACATGAAGTTGCTCCACAAATTTTTGCCAATATTAAACCTGCCCAAGCAGCTTCGTATTCAGCTTCATTGTTTGAAGCATGAAAACCAAATTTTATAGATTGAATCATTGTCTCTCTCGTTGGAGCTATTAACTGAACCCCAGCACTCCACCTTGAAACACTAGATCCTTCATCCGTTCGGACAACCCACCTCGAATTTAGTGGATTATCCTATTTGCTTTCTTCCTCATCTGATCGGCTCGAATGGAATTCAACAAAAACATCTGCCAATGCTTGCGCCTTTATTGATGTTCGAGGTGTAAACAAAATGCTATAGTCCCCCAACTCCACTGACCATTTGGTCATTCTCCCTGAAATATCAGGTCGTTGCAAAATATTTTTCAAATGGAATGAAGTTCAGACTTCAATAATATGTGCTTGAAAATATGGACGAATCTTCCTAGCAGCAATCACTAGTGCTAATGCCAATTTTTCTAATTTTCATATATCTCTTTTCAGCTGCCACTAAACTTTTACTAATGTAATACACCGGCTTCGGAACTCCTGAATCTTCACTGATTAACACTGCGCACAATGCAAACTCCGATACCGCGATGTACAAAAATAGTTTCTCCCCATTCCGAGGCTTTGACCAAATCTCTGGTGATGACAACAAATTTTTAATGTTTGTAAATATTGCTTCACATTCCGATGTCCATTCAAACCACCTTGGTCCTCGTAACACTTGAAAGAAAGGAAAACGTTTCTCAGAAAATCTTGAAATAAATCGATTAAGTGCTGATAACTTTCTTGTCAAAATTTGTACTTATTTAATAGATCGAGGCGAATTCATTGTTATCAAGGATTTCAATTGTTCTGCGTCAGCTTCTATTCCTTTTTTACTCATGACAAAACCAAAAAATTTCCACGATCGAACTCCGAAGGTGCATTTTTCAGAATTTAACTTTAACCTGATTGCCCTTAAATTCAAAAAAGCTTCCTCTAAATCATCAAAATGCACTTCATCCTTTGAGCTTTTTACCAACATTTTTCAATTCGAAGGGCATTACCCTATAACAGTGCAGGCCCCTATCAGTTATGAAAGTTGTGCATTCTTGATCTTTTGGATCCATTTGGATTTGATTATATCCGGCAAAAGCATCCATGAAAGTAAAATTTTATTTCATGAAGTAGAGTCAATCAACTGATCTATTCGAGGAACGTGAAATGGATCTTTGGGACAAGCTCGATTCAAATCTGTAAAATCCACACACATTCTCCATTTCTCATTCTTATTTTTTACCACAACCAGATTTGATGTCCATAAAGGATACCGTGACTCCCTTATGTGTTTGACCTTAGATAATTGATCCACTTCAGCAACAATCATTTTTGCCTTCTCCGAGGAAAATGCTTTTCTTTTTTTAATAACTGGCTTAACCTTCGGATCAATAGCCAAGCTATGACGAATTACCTCAATTGGTACTCCTGTTATACCCTCTGTCCTCCAAGCGAAGACATGCAAATTAGAAGATAAAAAAGCCAGCAGCTGTTGACGTAGAAGCGGGGTCAATAAGGTTCCAATTGGAAGCACCTTCTCTTCACTCACCGTTAAAGACCCTGGGGTTTCCCTCGGATCGTCAACCCTTTCTTCCAAATCCGAGGGTACCCCTTCTAACTGCTATGCATGCATTAAGTCTCCACTACTGGATCCTCGGATCCGAAGTGCAATGGCATATCATTCCCTAGCAACCTTCTAATCGCCTCGAACGACCCCAACTCGATCTCTAACCACATATTTAAAACAGTTATGAACTGTAGACACAAACCCATACATTATTGAAAGCCACGATCTTTCAAAAATATCATTATAACTTGTGGGACAGTCCACCGCCGTAAAAATTACATGGACCTTTTTCTTAAATGGTCATTTTCCCAAACTCACTTCACCATCGAATTCTCTAACAACACGAGTTGTTACACCCGTGAATCAAATAATCGTCCGATCTGATTGAGAAATCCGAGGTGGATTTGTCATTCTATCATAGGTGGATTTAAAAAGGACATTAGCAAAACTGCCAGTGTAAATCAGCACACGTTGAATTTCGACGCCAACCACTTCTGCTCCAATAACCACAACATCTTCATGTGGTCCTGTAGTATCTCGTAAATCATCTTCGTCAAACAAAATGAAGGGAATATCATTATTTCCATACAAATGCGTAGACATTTTCCCTTCAATTTGAGTTGTCAAGTTGACAACATGCCTCTTCCTCGAACTATCCAAATTACCAGTCATTGAATCGCCTCCCGCACACGTCCCTTTTCTATGGGCCCTTCAACGTCATCAGAAGCAATCTGTTCGGATATTTTTCCATATACTCTGAAGAAGCATCAAAAGGCTCAGCCTGTGAATCCAAAATCATAAAATTCTCAGTTGGTGCAGCATTCGAAGTTGATCCAACATTGTTTTTCGATGCACTCCCTTGCGACTTCACATAAGTCAGGAGATTTCCATTTTCAATCAAAAATTAAATCTCTTTCTTCAAAGCAATGAAGTCATTTGTATCATGCCCAATATCCTCATGATATATGCAAAACTTGTTATTCATTTCCTTCTTTGGCCTACTAATTGGGGCTGGCTTCCTAAAATTTACAAAACTCTTAATCTTATCCCAGATCACAAATACATTCTCTGTCAGATCAACATAATATTCTGGTTTAACCCATTAATTTGGTCTAGGCCTGTTGTAAGTGTTAGATGGAGCGTGATTTGAATAACCACCACTCCGAGGAGGAAAATTGTTGTTCTTTTGTCTTGACTGTTGATTACCATTTCAATTTCCATTCGAGGGCTACCCCTGATTATTGGCCGCATATCCCGAATTATTCGAAGTGCTAACTGGTCCACCTCAGACTCTAGTCGACTCCTCGACTTTAATCTGATCCTCAACTTAAGCCATCAAAGCTCCAAAATTTGAGGCTATTCTCTTCGTCGTCTCATTGGCCAGATCCCCTGGAAATAATCCTTGGCGAAAAGCTGGCATCGCCACATTCTCTTCACAGTTGTCCAAACTAGCTTTGGTCAAAACAAATCTCTTTGTATAATCCTTTAACTTTTCTCCAGGTGTCTGCTTGCACTGAATAATGGTATCACCATTTGCTCTCATTTCTTTGCTTCCCACAAACTGCCTTCGAAATGTAGTATAAAAATCTCTAAAATTCGAAATGGACCCCCTCGAAATCCGGACCTCAATATCAAATTGAGTTTGGATCAGAGATGATCCATCAGGTCTACTTTTGTTTCTCTGTAAATTATCTTTTAGAGTTTACATCGCTGATCGAAGGGTAGGATTGTTCTCAGGATTTATCATATTAATTTTGAACATAAAATACAACAAGATTGTATCAATTTTGAACAGAATAAGTCACTGATTTCTTTTATTCAGTCCCTAGCGGAGTCACCAATTTGATAAGTTAATATTTCATCTTAGTAAATTGTTAAGAGAGAAGTCTAGAAAGAGAAAGAGTTAGAGAGTTTATAGAGTTTATAGAGAGAGAAATTTCAAGTACAAATGAGTTCAAGAGAAAAAGTGTTCAACCTCTTTATTTGCTTAGTCTTTCCCTTTATATAGAGGAGCCAAGATTTAGCTTCAAAAGTGAAAATTGTTACAAAAGAGGACAAATTGCTCTTTAGTCCTTAACAATGATTCAATAATTACAAATGTTTTCTAAAACTTACAATATACCGAACTTATATTATTTGCTGTTTAATCCTTAAATTTACATTATTTACAATTCAATCTTCAAAATCCTACTTCCATATCAACTACGATAGAAAAGGGTTACAGATTTCAGATTGTGTTTTGTATAGTCTAGTAGTCTATTTATAGGGAATAAATAAAACTTATTAGATAATAGGTCTAATGGGCCCATACCACAAGACTAACAATGATACTATCACAACATTTAATTGTACTGCCGCGCATAGTACATTGTCAAGGCACAATGACACTATCACAGACACAAAATTGTACTGCCGGACACAGTGCACTGTCAAGGCACTATTCGACTCATTCACAACAATTATTCCCCTTGAGACGAATATACTTTATTCACTATCAACAAAGAAACGACTCTTCTTCTGACTCACCAAATGCGCATAAGGGCATTCCCTCTATACTGCGAACACCAATACAGTTTAGGAACTCTCTAAACTTTCGAACTCATACTACCTTGGTCATTATATCTACTGGATTATCGTGTGTAGACACTTTCTTCACATCAATTATTCGCTTTGATATTATATTACGAATAAAATGATACATGACATCTATGTGCTTTGTATGTTCATGGTACATCCGGTTCCCTATAAGGTGTATGGCATTTTGACTGTCACAAAACACTTTTGGAATATGCATATCCAAGCTCAAATCTGTCACCAAACCTTGCAACCATATTACCTCTTTAACCTTATGACAATTCATCAATCTCCATTTGTTAGACTTTAGGGTCAAGATTTCAACTTGATATAATTCTCTATCCATCCCATGACCACCAAAATAGTATACACGTCTCACTAGTTTATAATCTTCGATGGACGAATCATATCCAAATCCATAATAGTAATAATATAGGAACCGACCTTCATGATCATGTGTGGTAGCTATGGGAGGTGATAAAAACTTATACTTTGCGGTCGGTGGATTCCATATATTATAAGTTTTGAACCCGAACACTAAACATACTATACCATCACACGATCCCACAATCCTAATATTTGATTCATCATTCATATTATCGATGAAATCTTGAATATCCAATATTTGATTCATCATTCATATTATCGATGAAATCTTGAATACCGAATGGATAGTCGACTTTGACGCGTGAATTTTCGAAATCAGCTCGTTTGGATGGCTGAGATGGCACAAAAAGCTTATGGAGATTAGCACTCACTTTACCTTTCTTGATTAGTTGAAAGTTAATTTTACACACCGGTTAATGAGAAGTTTAATTACTCCTTTCGGAAATATTCCATCGGCTAATGTGTAAATCTATTTTATCTAATTTAATTCAATAAAAAAATATTCCGAAATAGGCAATAAA
Organism: Limnanthes douglasii subsp. nivea; assembly: GCA_036936605.1. Lineage (NCBI taxonomy): Eukaryota > Viridiplantae > Streptophyta > Magnoliopsida > Brassicales > Limnanthaceae > Limnanthes > Limnanthes douglasii. The sequence continues at coordinate 61,367,009 of JAUPFV010000002.1, read as the reverse complement.
AGCTTCTTTAACCGGTGCCCGAGGACACCGGTTAGCATTTTCCTTTTACAAAATTGAAGATGAGAAAAGAATGAGCACATTTAAAGCGCACAGTAGATTTCAGAAATAATCTTGTCAGTATCATTGTAATTGTCAACCCTGCATGTTAGTATCATTTCAAATTTGCATAAATTTATCAACAAAACCTAATTAGTGAATTTGAATAATACAAATTCGGACAAGAAACCAAATTGGATTTCTGTACAGATTTGAATAATACAAAAGATTTTAACGGAAATAGTATTAAACACTATTAGAAAAATAAGTGAATGATACCTAAAAAATAAAAAGCTGTACTAAGAGGATGTCGAGGGTAAAAATGAGCCGATTTCAGTAAACTAAGATGTTATGCTCCAAGGTGTATTTATATTGAAGTTATATTCTTAATTGTCCCATGAGAGTTTATAATCCTTTTCCGAAGACAAAATCTTATTTTTATAATTTATTTTTGAATTAAACTAAATTTTATTTGATGGTTGAAATAAGGCAATAGTCTATCAGTTTCGAAGTTTTTAAAACAACTTTTAACCTTAGACTTCCCTCCAAAATCAAATCTTATTTTTTTAATATAACTTACATAAATAAATAAAATTATATTATTTTTCTATATCATATTTAATTTATCATATACTAAACGAACAAAAAAGACTCGGTTGCCTTAGACGTTTAGACACATGAGTAAAGACAATCCAAAATATATATATATATATATACCATTCTAAAATTATTCAAATACGATTAATAAAACCCGCAATGAGGTAGTTGAATTGGTTGAGTAAGACATGTTTCTGATTAAAAATCATGAGTTCGAGTCCATCTACACACCCAGAAAAGCTGAGCATGTCGCTTTGTTTAGTTTACCTTCTAGGATTGGTTTGTAAGCTATTGCGTCAATAGCGGTGACGGATTCTCTAAAAAAAATACGATTAATAAAATTTTATTTGTAAAATCTATTTAGATATTTATTATATAAACAATTAATTATCAATAAATAATATCGTCAATATTTGCCCTAATATTTTAAATATTTATTAATTTTAAAAATTAATATGTTTGTTCTTTAATTTATCTTTTAGGTTTATTAAAGTTTTGATTACATGATTTTTATTTATATTTTAGTTATTAATTGAATTATTTTAATTAGGTATTATTCACATTTATATTTGATTTGTTTTTAAACTTTTATTTGCATTTTAATTATTAAACAAAATTTTCAAAAGGAATTTTTTTAGTTTAATTTTCAATTATAATCTTTATATATGAAAATTATTATTATATAACATTTTATTTTCGTTTTTAAAATTTCGTAGATACAAAATATTGTATACTTATTTCTTTTCTTCCCGCAACCTTAGCCTTCTCAAGAAATTTGTTTTTGGTATACTTATCAAAATAACGATATATTTACATTTCCTCGTAAAAATCAGCAACAAAACAAAAACTTATTTCCATTTCCTCACGATAACCAGCATAAAAGCCACTATTTGAGCGTATATCCAATCAAAAATCGACTCTTCATTTGATATCAACAAAAAGATTTCCATTTTTTTCTTCTACAATCGATAATCACAACCATTCAGGTTAAATTTTTTATTAGTTTCATAATTTATGGGTTGATCTTCTTGATTTATTGTTTGTTGTTTTTTAGTATTAGGTTTGTTTTTCTATTGTTTGATTTTTTGTTATTTTATTGTTTGATTTGTTGTTCTTCCAATTAATTTTCTTTGGTGTTCTACTTGAACATTGTTTTTTGTATATTTATTTTCGTTGATTTTTTTTTCTATAATATTTTCGACATACCCTAAATTTTAGTTATCAATTTGCCACGAGGAATCAGATCTTTAATTTTCCAAGATCAGTGTTGTAGCTAGTATGGTGCGTAGCCTTCTAGTACTCGGTCCTTTATTTTTTTCCTTTACCTTTAGTTATTCACCATTTTGTTCTGCAATCGTCTGGTCTTTTATCCTCTTTAGGACAACCAACGGCAGTTGACATAACACCAAAAAATATTTAGTCTTCACATGCATAGGTTTTATCCACGCCATAGGGATTTTAGTTTTTCTTTGGTTTGGTCATGCGACGATGTATACCTACTTTCAAGTTACTAGTGCATAGTCTGGTTTTACATCAATTTGGATGTGTTTAGTCCTAGTGTTGTAGACAGGCTTAGAGGCAAGTGACGCATCCCCTTGATTATCACACCAGAAAATTGGTATTTGAGCTTATGGAGCCAAGGTATCTCCATTATTGTGTGGTGTGACTTTGGGGCCTCGACGATCATAAATAAGGCCTTAACCATTTTCTTTGCATTGAGATGCCCAACTGTGACTGTAAGCTCGACCGTTCCAATGCATTTAGTTGACCTGTCCTCATAACTGACAAGATGTCTATGTATAGCCTTAAACGGAGGTACCTTGACCATTTGCTCACAGCTTTCCTTGAAAATGTTATTAACCAAGATATCATTGTCTATTAGTAATCTAGTAACCATTACTCTTGAGATTGTGACATTAATCGTTAGGACATTTTCATGGGGGGTAAGGATACCTCTCAATTCATCATCTTCGAACATGAGGTCGACGACCGATTGTAGGGAGTTGTGATACGAAGAATTTCCCACCAAACGGACGTCCAGATCTTTTTGGTGTCGTTTCTGTCCCGCAATGTGGGTCCTGGAGATAGTGCCTCCCCTAAAGATAGTGCAAAGCAGCTATTATATATCCTATGATTTGTTAGATGCTTTACTGGTTAGGATACCGACATCCCCATCTTCTTTGACATCTTTCTCTCTTTGTTTGACGAACTGAACAAGGTCCTCGTTGTCAATTAGCCTTTGGATCTCTTCTTTCAATTTCCAGGATTCCTTAGTTGGGTAACCATGGTCATTGTGATACACGCAGAAATAGCGATGAGACCTTTTATACGGGGCTATAAACAGAATCCTAGGAGCCTGGTACTCAGCCCTCATTTTGGCTTCTTCGTAAATGGTAGCTATATATAAATGAGAGGCGTAAACTTCATGCCAAGGTTATCATAATAGCAGAGGTGTGGTTTACTTACTTGGGATCTAGATGAATATAATCGAGGTGTCTCTTTGTAATGTCTCATGTCCCCATTCAGCGGTTTGAGTTCTTGAAACTTCTGTTGGAAGGCGGTATCGGCTCTGCCTTTTTTGAGCCATCCACTCAGATAAATTGTTCAGACCTCGCCAATATATCTCTCATTATCTTAACATGTCTAATCTTCTCCTAAATGCTTCTACTTTCATCGGCTCGGTGCATGTCGAAAGGGAGTTCATTTTTGGAACAAGTCTTTTCGACATATTTTTTCAAAGTCTCGTATATTTTCTTGTACAAGTCCATGATAGCATCGCCCTCATGCTTATGTTCCTTAATCCCAATAAAACGGTTTCTAATAGTGACCCATAGGCTTTTAAAATTCTTGATCGATCTTTTAGGAAGATTGTTGAACCAGTCGAGGGCATTTCTGTTGAACATCATGAAGAAAGCTTTACAAAGTAGAACATCATCCGAGTTGAAGTCCATCGTCATGTTCCTGAAAGGTTATAAATATTTCTCGGGATCCCCTTATCCATCATACGAATCCATCTTGTGAAGATCAAACTTCCAGGGGAGTTTTATTTTGAGAATGCATTTGACAAATGGAGATTCTTGCAAAACATAAGCACGCATAGTTGGCTTTACCTGATTGTACTCCACCATCTTGAGTGTTTTGTTATCGTGAGGTACCTTATTGCTAGATAAGTCCTACCAGTTGGAGTCCGTCATCTTTTTTTTCCTCTATTTCTTGCTTTCTTTTTTCCAGTGCACTCACTTCTACGGACACGACTTTTAGTCCTACAGGTACCCTCGACCTTACCGGTTTCTTGGTGTGTGTTCTATGCTTGATCGCGTCCTAAGATAGGACTTTATCGGACATCTCATGGTGTTAGAAATAGCATCGAAGTGTTTGTTTAGCTTCCTCGTCCCATTTATGTTGTCGTTGGACAACCTTGTGCTGCTCGGGCTTGATCTTTTCTATCTGAGTTTTCAGAATCTGCACATTATAGGGGGTGGAAGACATACCTAGGTTTAGATGTTTATCCTCCTAAGACACTCCATCGGTGTTTCCATCAGCATTAATTTGAGATGAATCTTCGTTTTTGACCGCTGACGCATACACTCCCTGATGACCAACCAGATCAGCTTTCATAACTCCTTCACCGCTCAGCGAGTTGTCCAGGATTCCCTGAACGTCAGCCTGGTTTCCTTGTACACCCTTCCCATGAGAGGATCCAGTGATTTCCTTTTCTACTCCTGACCTAGTTAACATCATCACAAATGTTCGTTCCCACAGACATTACTAAAATCTAGTGAAGGATTTTTATGATAGTCAATAGCTATGGATATCGAGAAGAATAAATACGCCTTTATTTTATTACTTAATTGGAAAGTCTTACATTATTCTGGGGTTTCGATCTCTTTATATACTATAAATCCTTATAAATTATTTCACTCTCTCCTAATAATTCCCCACTCCTAGTTGTGCCTGATCAAGGGTTCATGTCTTGCTCACACATTCTTTATACATCTTGTTACTGCCCTTAGTGACCTCTTTTTCTTAAGAGTTTCTCATCAGACAGTGCATTTGGTTATCGGTACCCTTAACATTCCTCGAGGCGTAGCCCAAATTTTATATAAACGATATCAGAAGTTGTTTTAGATTACCAATACCATCAAGGTCCTCTGTATAATTAAACATACCTCATTCTAGCTGATAGGTATTGGTGAGGATTAAAAATTAAGTCAAACGGTATGAACGGTAAATGTTTGGGTATTGAATTTGATTTTGTGTGATGGGTAGATATATTATAGAGGTGCTAACTATTCAATACTGTTTTTTAGACTATTTGTAGAAACATTTGGATCCATAAATGTAGGTCGGTCTTATGAGCCCTCATGCCAAATAACATTCAAAATAGGCACACAACTTATACATCAAGCACTCAACTTACTTGGCATAGTTTTTATTACAGGTCTAAAATGCCTTCTAAGAAAAATATGATCCTGACCTCCAACGTAATCTGACCCTATCATATAGACATTTTAGCTCTCTCAAAAGTATTTTGGGAGAGCTAATATATCCGATGCGTTATGAACACTATCTGATATGTTCATTCAAAAGCAGTTAATATCCAAATGTCACAACTTTGATTAGTTACACATGTCAGTTTTTTAGTGGACCATTGACATTCTTTGATCTTAGGTAAAACCATCCAATCAATGGTAAGAAATGGTTTCACTTATCTATAGCTCCCTAGTTTCTCATGTCGATTCATCTTCCATATGAGGGTACTCAAGTGTCCTTTATCTTTCATATATAAAATTCTTTCATTTTCACCGTTAGTGTTTCTGGAGTAAGAAAGATATTATCTTCAAAAATTTAGATTTATAGAATATTTATTTAACCTTTAAATCTTTTCAGACAAAAACCTATTTTCCTCCTCCACATTGAGCACCGAAATCACCGTTACCGGCACTTTTCAGTGTTTGTATGTTTACAGCCTTGAATACTTTAGTAAAAGGTGGTTGGCTTAACCTATCTGAACTAGAAGAAGATAAAAAGAGAGTAAGGGCTACTGTTGGGTTACCCACTTCTTCGGGAAGAATCATTACCACTCAATCTGTAGAATATAGAGGACTTCACCCTTATAATAAACCTATGGATCCTTCTCAACCTACTTCCACCACTCAATCATTCACATCACCTAATTTTTCTTCTCAGTCAATCAAGTCATCACAAAACAAAGAGCCACCAGTCGTAGAACTCCTTCAACTTTTATCGCTATGGGGTCAGATATTTTGGTAAGATCACCCCGCACAGAGTTACAAGAGTTTCTAAGGTAAAAAACAAGCCATCTACACCAAATAAATCAACCGGACCAGCTATAGTCACTAATAATACTTCACTACAAGTCCGGACTATTGGAGGAAAAAACATTGTAACTGACCTTCCAACGGGTTTGAATTTAGAATAATATCCTACGAGCATAAAAGTTGAATCCTCTTAACTCGATGAAGCCGAGTTAAGGGCTTAACCTAGTGAACCTTCAAAAAACAATACCACGGATCATGGAAGAAAACATTAAAGACAGTGGCGAAAACACTCCTTTTGAGACATCTAGTCAAAATGGGGAGACTCCAAAGTCAATAAGAGGGACAAATCCATAGTCCCCACAAGCTGGTGTTGATAAAAGGGTAAAGATAAAGCCCTCTCAAGAGAATTCGAGCCACTTCTTAAGTCTCTCATCGGACAAGTTGGGTCCAATTTTACCAAGGTTAGTGTCAAATATATTTTTGCCCTGCAAAGAATATCCAATGTCTATTTCCATGAATTCTAACTAGAGGAGATTCGAGCTAAATAAGGATTCCTTGACTTAGTGAGACTTATGCTACCTTAATCCGGAGAAACTCCGATGGACTGTACAACTAGTGAATTGTTGATCCATACCGATGTGCTAAATATGGCCTTCGGTTTCCCTTAGACCGCAAAATCGTAAGATATTTTAGCATGGTTAATTTTTTCCCAAGCCAAGCTAGCCCTAATGTTTGGTTTTTGTTGCTAGCGTGTATCATAGCATCAAGGCTATCGAATATTCGGATGCCCGTGGAATAATTTTCTGCTGTAGCTGGGTTGTCTCGCAATGGCTATATCCCTTTTTATTATTTCAATATGGAGTATAATTATAAAAAGGCAGATGACCTATTGGAGGCAGATAAAATTTTGGAAAACCCAGTTTCTCTTCATCAGTGGTCCTTGGAAAAATGACAATAAAATTACATCTAAAGGGAACCTGAGCATGCTCAAAAGATACTGGAAAAGTTCATATAAGTCTTTCTAGATTTCTTCATATCTCTAACACGTTCTATAACTTTGTTTTTAACCTTTAATCCATTTATTCCAACTATTTTGAAGCCCTTTATACAATACTTTGAGCCCACAAAAGTGGCATTCAGGAAGCCAAACCAATGGTTTGATGAAAAGTGGTCCAACGAATTCCATAATTGCTTCACCCCTGGAAAATTTGTGAGGTCTCATCTTTGGAGGACCAATCGGGTTCGGGAGTTTTCATGGGAGAAATTTACTACTCGTCTAAGATCTACTGAAACACTAAAAATGACTAAAGTAGTTGATGGAAAACTATTATTTCCACCTAAGAATATGGCGCCCAGTCACCAGAACAAAAATAAAAAGAGTAAGGATGGTTCATCACAATTCATTCCTGAAACATAAGAGAGGGGAACCCAATGAGATAGATACAGCCTTATTAAAATTTGTAGCTTCCACTGTTGAAGGGATTAAGGTGCCATCAGAATCTCATGCTCCCAAGAAGAAGAAATGGCATAAAAAAATAAAGAAGGTAGTGACAAAAGAGAAAATAACTTCTCTTGATTCAGAGATCTCACTACGTCCGAAAGTTCATCCCCCGTCCATCAAAAGTGATGTTCTTCCACATAAAACTTCAGTATTAGATCCCCCTTATTCATTGATTCCTCTTACTAATAGGCCAGTTTTTGGATATGGTGACAAAACGGAAAACTTAGGGAATTTTGATTTCAATGTTTTTTATTATGCCTTCTTTGAGTCTAACAGTACCGCAACTGTTGTGGTATACGTTGGGGTTCCCTTCAAAGTTTCCAAGAAGAATGATGAGCTAGGATATGCAGTTTTTTGCTATATATGACCAATTGTTGATTTAAAAGACAAGTGAGGTCCTAGGTTGAATATATTTCTTCTCTTTGTACTAAGAACCATAATTTAAATAATCTTGTTGATGAAGAAAAAGTCAAAGTTGAAAATCTAAATGGAGAAGTGAAATCCGCTACAATGAGCTACTTCAAGTAAAAGCCGATCACAACAAGCTGCAAAAAAGGCATGCAGTCATCTACTTCTGAAGAGATCACCTCTAAAAAAAATAAGCAAACTATTAACACAACTACTATTCAGCACATGTCTGATGAGGATAAAAAACTTGAAGACCTTCTCAAGGAGAAAAAAATATTAAATTACCTCTCTTAAGGCAAAATCTGTTCAAGATATAGTTGATGCTAAAAATGCATATGCTGAAAAAGTGATAGAATATTTTACAAGAGAGAGATGATTCAATCAAGTTTCATATGGTATTCCTCTTTCACAAGAAATTTCCTAAGTTAGCCTTTGGGAAGTTGGGGGACATGTACCAGTTGACCTGCTATCCCATCATAACATACCTTTAGCTGATCAACTTGTTATCTCTGATGACTCGTATGAAGATGGTTCAGCTGAAGATGGTTCAGATAAAAAAGACTCTAATGGTGAGAGTCCAAAAGAAAAAGAATGATGGAAGACCAATAGGAATGATCCTTGAGGCCAGTATGTTTGAATTTTGTTTCTAAGTAAGTTATTCGTGCATACAAGGCATTTTGTTGTTTTCTTCGGATATGTTTACGCAAGTTCTTAGCTCGGCCAATGCATTTTGTAATTCTCCCATCGGATTCTATCAAACCCTTGAATTACCCAAGACACTTTATGTTATCAATATTGTTTATTCCTATATATTCTCACTTATATTTTTACCCGAACCTAATTAAACATGATTTGTTCAAAAATGATTAAAACTTGTGATAAATGGGTCATTCGAAGGTAATCCATTCGAAGAAAATACAAATTTGATATATTTAAGTCATCCAAAGGTAATCCATTAGAAGGAAATAAAAGCTTAATATATTTAAGATATAGTTTAAAGATTAAAACTATGGATTAATGATAATTCGGATACCTCATTAAAACCTCTCATCCCACCAGGGTAGGAAAGAGTATGCCCTATAATATTTACATTGATATAAATAAACTAAATATTTACAAGATAAGTCTATTCTAGATACAACCTTAGATGTTCAATATTTCATAGGCGCCTCAATGGATTAGCTTCCTGATCAATTGGCATGTAGGTTCCCTACTCAACCTTCTTATGCACAGTGTAAGGCCCCTCCTAGTTTGGAGCTAATTTTCTGAAATTCTCGTTTTTAGTGTACGGAAACACTTTTATTAACCAATCGATGATAGGTAGCCCCAACATTTTTTAACCCAAAAGGCATTACCTTGTAGCAATGAAGGCCTCTATCAGTAATAAGGTGGTGTGGTCCTGATCGTCTGGATCCATCTGTATTTGATTATACCTGGACAAAGCATCCATAAAGGATAAAAATTTATTTCCCAAAGTGGAATCCACCAGTTGGTCTATTCGAGGAACATGAAAATAATTCTTGGGATATGCTCTGTTGATATCTGTAAAACCAATGCACATTCGCCACTTTCCATTCTTCTTCTTAACAAGTATTGGATTTGCAGTCTAAAGTGGATATTGGGATTCCTGAATGTGACGTCCATGAGTTAACTGATCCACCTCTTGGATTATATCTTCAGAATTTTCTTTAGAGAAAGATCTTCTTCTTTATACTACTGGACTTGCATCGAATTATACATATAGTTTATGAAAAATAATATATGTTGACACTCTAGTTACGTCCTCGTTTACCAGGCAAATATATGTAACTATTTAGATAAGAAAGATAACAATATTCCTTCAACTTTGATGGTAGTTTGGTTCCAATTATGACATCATTTCCTTCTTCCAGATTATGTATTTCAACTTTTTATACTGGAATAACAACACTAGGAGTCTTCTTTGGACCATCTATCTTTTTCGAATCCGAAGAAGACTCTAATAATTGCTATTCCTTTTAGTTATCACAGTTTCCAGTGATATTGGAGCAAAAACGGTGACATAACATTCTCTAGCCACTTTTTGGCTGCTTCAGACCACTCATACTTGGCTTCCAACCACATAATTCAAATACTAGTGAATAGTTGACGCTACTATATAGATCATTGACGGCCAAAATTTTCCAAAGATTTCATTATAGGAGGTCGGGAAATCTACTACCATAAACAACACCCTTACTGTTTTTATAAATGGTCATTTGCCTAACAATTCCTCTCCTTTAAATTCTCCAATAAGTTTGGTAGAGTTACCCGTGAATTCCACTATAGTCCTGTTTGACCACTGAATAAGTGGAGGATTTTTTATCAGTTTATTAATCATTAGAAATAAAATATTTGTCAAACTGCCTATGTCGATTAATATTCTTCAGATCTCATTACCCTCAATAGATGTTCCTATTATCACATCATCTTCATGAGGGTCTGCTACTCCCCTCAAGTCATCTTTGTCAAATAGTATAAAAAGAGCACATATTTGATAAAGATGTGTAGACATTTTCCCTTCTAATTGTGTGGTCAAACGGACTACATGTCCTATTCTAGAAGAGCTTGATGGAGCTGTCATTGTATTTCCTCCAAAAATAGTTAGTGATTCAAAGAATTGGCACAACTTAGATACCTTTCAAGCATTTTCTGTTACCATATTGATCCGGTTCCGATCTGGATCAGGTTCTAAATAATCTGAATCCACATCGAAATGTCCAACAATCACCATTGTACTCTCTTGTTTGGACGCTTTAATATTTTGCCTTCGGGTATAGGGTGATGTAATTTGATGTAATAAGTTGTGCCTTATTACCAAGTTTCCTCCTTATAATTTCATAAAAGTGGTTAGCTTTCTATTTTCAATCAAAGCTTGTAATTCTTATTTTAGATCAAGACAATCTTAGTATTATACCTCAAGTTATTACGGTACTTAAAAAACCGTGTATTTTGATTTTCTGTCGAAGTTTGGATAAGAGCGATGTTCGGAGTGATACACCATTTTTATCTCATTCGTAGATATTAGCTATATATTCGATTAATTGTGTATAGTAATCAGGTTAGACCCATTGATTTCCTCTTAGCATTGATTGCTGACCCTGATTTGATTGACTATGTCTGGGCCGGTAAGAAGCTTGCTCCGAGTACCTAGGTTGATATTAAGCATAGCTTTTGATTGTGTGCTAGCTTGTTGGTCAGATGTTGCGGGTTCAAACTTATACTGATGAGAATACCTTGATTTTTTAGTTTTCTCCTTCGTAATATGTTTTCCGAACTGGTTCAGCAATCCACCCCAAGTGTAAGCTTTCTTCCATGTCACTAAATCAACCAATTCTCCAACTAACAATCCATGTTCGAAACAATCAGCTAACCCTTTTTAGCGTTTACAAAATGGTTTATATAATCTTTTAGTGATTCATTCAGATATTGTGCATACTGTATTATTGTGTCACCATTCCCTTTGAGTTCTTTACTTCATACAAACTATCTTCGGAAATCCATATTATACATATCGAAGTTCGTGATCGATCATTGGGGAAATCTATTATACAATTTTAATGCACTACCCTTAAACATTTTGGTGAAGGATCTATACAGTAACTTATCATCATCATTAAAATTCATCATAAAGTTTTAAATTGTTTAAGATAATTATCAGGATCTTGACATCCATTTTTGAACTATCAAACCGCCTGAGCAAATGTCTGGATAAGATTTTCGAGGATAACCGTGACTACCTCAAATTATGGAACAAGCTGAACATGTGATCCTCATTGGGAGTAACAAAAACACGAGGTTCAGATTGTACAACAAACTGATCACTTAGTAAATAATCTATAATATGGTATGCCAACCCTTTAATTTTCTGTTGATAAAATCTTTCCATTTTGCTCTTCTGATCCTTTTTCTTTACTAATGAATCATTTTTACTTGACCTTTGATGATTTTTAAAATGCTTCTGAATCCGATATGATTTTACAATGTTTAGCCCGATGTTCTTTCATTGATTCTTGGTGGGATTTAGGGAAGTGATCATCTGAACTTTCTTAAGATTACTCTCTGGCTCATCAGGTTTGAGGGTATCTGATGGATTCTTCTTACCTAAATCTTTCTCAGCATGTCTTTGGGCTTTTAGTGAATCAATCTATGCTCTGAGTTGGTCACACTTCTCTTGCATTAAGATTATTTCGTTATCATTATGATTCACATGGGACATATTCACAAGCTCCTCATTGCCTCTGATCCCCTTATTTTCAAGCGGATGATCTATCTGCATATCTAGTTTCATGTTTCAGAGAAATCTGAAGGTTGAATAGGTTTTGAATATTGATATTTAGGCACCTTCCGCTCCCAATGTGGTCGCCAATCTAATGAGATAAAATTAAGTCAAATGGTATTAACGGTAAGTGTTTGAGTATTGAATTTAATATTGTGTGATGAGTAGATAGATAATAAATGTGCTAACTATTAATATGTAGAGAGATAATCAACCAACTCATTTAATGCTATTTTTGGATCATTTATTGAAAAAGTTGCATCCATATGCCCATCGGGTGGGGCGTAAGTGTGGGCCAATCTTATGAGCCCTCATACCAAATAACTTTTAAAATAGGCACACAACTTAGTCATCAAACAATTAGCTTACTTGGCATAGTTTTTCTTACAGGTCTAAAATGCCCACTAAGAAAAAATTGATCCTGAACTCCAACATAATCCGACCCTATAAGGTATAACTCAGTGCATGCCTCTTACTAGTTAATGCTCCTCGAGCTCCACTATATGATTGAGGGTACCTCGTCCTGTATGATGGGTATAATTTAGTATAAAGGTTATACCGTATCATACTTGCTATGTGAAATTTTATTTTACTTTCATTGTATTACTTTCTTGTAATATGTGATTTTTTTTAGAATATATATACTTTAACATGTCAAAATTTTATTTCACCTTATTTGTATTATTTTTTATGGTAGATGAAATTATTTATTTGGATTTTAACTTGGCTTGTGATTTTTTTTACCTTAATTGTATAACTTTTTAATAGTATATGAAATGTGTTTAGAATTAATACTTTGTAGGTGAAATTTTTATTTCACATTTCTTGTATTACTTTCTTATGGTAGGTGAAATTATTTGTTTTAGATTTTAACTTAGAATGTTAAAGTTTTATTTAACGTGTATTATTTTCTTATGATTGGTAAAATTATTAATTTATAATTTATACTTGGTAGGTTAAATTTTTATTGTAGCTCCCTTGTATTACTTTTGTTATGGTAGGTTAAATTATTTGTTTCTAATTTATACTTGGAAGGTGAAATTTTTATTTTATCTTATTTGTATTACTTTCTTATGATATGTAAAATTATTTGTTTTTAAATTCAACTTGGTAGGTGAAATTTTTATTTTACTTTCCACGTATTATTTTTTTATGGTATGTGGAATTATATGTTGAGAATTAATAATTGGTAGTTTTTGAAAATGTTAGTACCACATTAATAGGCGGTATTCAAATTTTATTGTATAAATAATAAATCAAATTAAAATATTTTAGCTTTGGTTCATATTATAATGTTTTAGAAATAAATCTGAAGCTATATACTTTAGTATCTGAATTTTAAAAATATTTTGGTCCTCCCAATTCAGGGATGGCAATTTTTTCCGAACCCGCGGGTACCTGATCGACCCGATGGAATGGATTATGGGTTTTAAAAATTTCACACGGATGGGTTGTGGGTTTGAAAATTTGCTACCCATCGGGTATTGGATGGGGTATGGGTCTAAAAATTTTCTCACGGGTACCCAACCCAAACCCGACCCACCCACTGGGTAATACCCAATGGGTAACGTTAAATTAATATTAAATAAAATATTATATTATTTAATATTATTTATCAAGCTTTAAAATAAAATTATTAATATTAGTATATGTATTACTGAAACCATATATTATGTGCTAATATATAGAATATATTTTTGAAAAATATTATTCTATTTAAACATTAAATTTAATTTTTCAAATTGTTTCTTTTAATATATTTTATTTTTCTCTTCTAAACTAATACTATTTTTTTTTAATGAAAAGGGCTTTTATTGAAATAAAGAGGAATACAAGCCATATAAGGCAATTTTACACAATTTCAAACCAAACCCTAAATGAAATCGCGCTATCTGAACACCGTCTTCAACCTCTAGACACAAACACAGCCCCAAATTTACCCTAATTTCGTAATCTCAAATAGCCAAGATTGATGCTTTCTAAGAAAACAATTGCTCTTAATTTCGAAGGAGCATTGTTCCCATGAAATTCCAAATCCAATTTCCTTTCAAGAACATGCTTAGCAATCCAGTCCGCCCCTAAGTTCTGTTCTCGAAAGATCTGATTCACCACCATCTCAGAATGAAGAAGCCTCCTGCAACATCTCAACATTGGATCAAGGTACCATGGAGTATTACCGAAAATCAATAAATTAATCAAGACCGAAGAATCAATCTCAACATCAACATGCTTCAACTGTAAGCTGTTACAAAGCTTCAAACCCTCAAACAGAGCTCTACATTCAGCAATCAAAGGAGAGCTTTTGCCAAAAATACAACCCATACCAACCACGATCTTACCAAAGCTGTCACGAATCAAAATTCCTCCAGCAGACTCACCAGCTAAGGTACACGCCCCGTCGACGTTAATTTTATACCTACCCTGTTTAGGATTTTTCCATTTCAAATGAATGGGCTTAAAACCAGCATTAATATAATTAACACAGCCTAACATTAAAGCCTCACGAGTAAATCTGCCCCAGTGTTTCCTTTTCAAAATTTTACTTCGATCAAGGCTAGACAGAATGAATAAAACATGCTTGATGATAGTAGCAGAACTAGTTAGAACACCCTGCATTTTCTTCTTATTCCTAGCTGACCAGATACACCATGTTATGATTGCAGGTAAAATTGTGAAGATGTCACAATCTTTCTGGGCAGACCAATACCACTTCATTACCACATGGGAGATAGTCATGAAGGACTGTACCTGAACATTAAAGATATCACCGAAATGCCTCCACACAGTCAATGCTTGCTGACACTGAACCAAGGCATGGTGAGTAGACTCAACACTATCACAGTTAATACATTTTGATACCAACTGAAAATTCCTTGATTGCATGACTTCATCTGTTGGAACCCAATTATGTAATACCCTCCATAGCAGAAAATAGCATTTTCTAGGAGAAACAGAATTCCAGGTCTTATCATAGAGTCTTGTGACATTGCCCTTAGTTCTGATATAACTCAAGGTATCTCTAGTATTAAAGGCACCATCTTGAGATAAAGACCATAACAAAGCATCTTGTTTATTTGACAGTGAAACGTTTTTAATTCTGTCAATATCAGTAGAAGTGACCAAAGTTTGAAGTCTGTTCAAATCCCATGAACCATTTAACCAAAAGTCACCAACCTGGTCATTAACACTACCCCATAAAGTTCTTCTATCATTATCATTAGTAACCTTAATGAATGGTCTATCAGAACACCACCTTTCATACCAAAAGTTTAATTGACCATGACCAGGTAACCAAAACATAAAGTCTTCAGTCTCATCTCTGACATTCATAATGGAAGCCCATGTTTTAGATCTTCTATAAGGGGAGATGGCCAAGACAGGATGAATATCATTTCTACACTAGATAGAAAGCATAAACCTGGCCCAAAGAGAGTTCTGTCTTCTGAAATTAAACCAGTTCTTCATTGCAAAAGCATGCTGCATATCTTTCAGATTGTTGACATTAAGCCCTCCTTCTTTAAAAGGCTTACACAGTCTTCCCCATCTAGCCCAACTAATGCTTGCTTTGTCATCTTTATAGCCCCACAGAAATTTACTAAAGAGGACCTCCAATCTGTTGATGACACCAACAGGCAATGAAGTATGCTGCAGAAAGTAGACCGGGAAAGCCATCAAGACAGATTGAATCAGCATCGGACGACCAGCAAAGGACAAATGAAGCTTGTCCCAATCCAAGATTCTGCTCCTGACTTTACAAACAATAGATTCAAAATTAGCAACTCTAGTATTATTTGAAATTGTAGTTCCCAAATAATTGAAAGGTAAACACATATGATTGATCTTCCAAATGTCTTCAATAACTTTGATCTTCTGTGAGCCAATCTTCCTAGATACAATAAGTTTAGACTTTGCATTGTTAATTTGATGTCCAGAAATAGATTGATAGTGATCAATAATGTCTTTTATAGCTTCCATAGTAGTAGCATCAGCAGTTGTAAAAACCATGAAATCATCAGCAAAGGCTAGACAAGAAATCTTCATCTCACTCCTAGTCTTATAATTAACCATAGACTGCTCATTGGCTTTAATCTTTATACATCTAATGAGGTACTCCTCAGCCAAAATAAACAGACTAGGGGAGAGAGGATCCCCTTGTCTAAGACCTTGAGAGTTAGGGAAGAATCCAGTAACATCTCCATTAACAAGAACAGAAGAAAACACATCCTTAATGCAATTATGAACCATCCCAACAACTGAAGCATTAAAACCAAATGCCTTAAGAACATGTAAAAGAAAGCTATGGTTAAGCTTATCAAATGCCTTAGTCATATCAGTCTTCACAATGACATTACCATATTTGCTATTGCCATCAACATCAAAACATAACTCTTGAACAAGGAGAATTGAGTCCTGAATATTCCTTCCCTTAACAAACCCACCCTGCTCTTCAGAAATCAACTTAGGAAGAAGCTTAGCCAGTCTATTATTGATGAGCTTTCCCAAGATCCTAGAAAAAACAGTAGTTAAACTGATCGGACGAAAGTCCTTCCACTTATTAGGATTCTCAATCTTAGGGATCAAGCAGATTACAGTTGCTTTTACCCCTTTAGGCAGCCTATGACCTTGAAAGAAGCCTTTAACAGCTTTACACAGATCGTTCCCCACAATACCCCAACAAGCCTTGTAAAACATAGCATTGAAACCATCAGGCCCAGAAGCAGACTCAGACTTTAAACTTTTAACCACCCCATAAATCTCAACATCATCAGGTATCTTAACCAAATCATTGCAGTCCTCATCAGAAACCAGAGAAGGAATAACATTCCATAAATCCCCTTCCAACACAACATTAGTAATAGGAGAAAGCAGATCTTTAAAAAACTCCACAGCAGAATCACCAATTTCTTTCTTACCATTCAACAAATTCTCACCAGTCTTAATTCTATCAATTCTATTTCTCTTAACTCTTTTCTTCACAAAACTATGGTATGCAGCTGTATTTTTGTCTGAATCCCTCAACCACTCTGTATGAGCCTTCTGTTTCCAATACAATTCCTCCCTGTCCAGCAAGATCAAGTGATGTTGTCTAGCCTTATCTAAAGCCAGTCTATTCACATCATTATCATCATTGAGAAGCAAAGACTCCTTACTAATAATACTCTCTTCAGATAGCTTAAGTGCATCAAAAATATTACCAAAAACTCTCTTGTTCCAACTCTTCAACTCAACCTTCAAGTGATGTTGCTTAAGCCAAAAATCCATAATAGGATTACTATTCTCAACAACAGCACCATTATCAGCCCAAGTGTCCTCAACCATCTTTAAGAAATGTGGATGAGTAACCCACATGTTTAGAAATTTAAAAGAAGGCTTCGACCTTTCAAGATTAGAAGCAACTTTAATCAAAATAGGACAATAATCTGAACAACTTCTAGCCATGTGTGAGACAGAAGTACAATCAAAGTTTCTAACCAAGCTGAGTTATACAACACACGATCCAACCTTCTCCATTTATGACCATTAGACCATGTATAAGGACAACCCGTAAAACCAGCATCCATCAATTTACAATCCATAATACAACCATTAAACTCATCCATACCTTTCTGATTAATAGTTAAACAAGCAACCTGCTCCTGAAGAGTAGCAATAATGTTGAAGTCCCCAAACAAAATCCATTCCTGAGAGGTTACATTCAAGGCTCGAATCTCATCCTAAAGAACAGATCTTAGACCAATCTTGCATTTAGCATAAATAATAGAGACACAAAAGGTTTTATTCAAAGTTGGATGAGTAACATTAAGATGCAGTTGATGAGTCCGAATGCGGAGTGCTCCCCGGAAGGGCAGATCAGTGTAATTCTCTCCGAACATCGGACAGAACTTTTGGACCGGACAGATCTCTTCGAACCAATGTGAGCCTAAGGCTGTTCGAACTATGACTAAAGTACTAAAAAACTTAAACACTTCTTGACTAAGCTGCTTGTCCTCCTGCTTAGAACTCATGGGTCTTTAAACATGACCCGGGTCCATTAAACTTGACCCGAAAGCCCATAAGGGCCCAAATAACATGCTATAAATACTCAACCACCAGCATTAACTTCTAATAATGAAAATTAACTGCTGCCAAGCTACTTAATTCTCTCTCCACCTTGAAACACCCTCACACCACCTTGAAACACCCTCATACCACCTTGAAACACCCTTACACCATCTTGAAACTCTACTTGAAATTACTAGCCTACCCCTAGGCTGTTTTAATCCTCACCAAATTGGCGACCACAGTGGGAGGTGACGGTGCCTGAATCAAGTATTCGAAACCAAGTAAAGACATTCTGTCCGAATGAATCCGGATAATCCAGAGCTTCCACCAGCTTTGCTCGAAGTGGTGGAAGAGAACGATGAGTATACTGTCCAAGAGCGCGACAGGTTAAAACTTGAAATAGAAGCTCTGAGGGCTGAAAAGGCCAAGATGGGCG
Source organism: Limnanthes douglasii subsp. nivea (assembly GCA_036936605.1). NCBI lineage: Eukaryota > Viridiplantae > Streptophyta > Magnoliopsida > Brassicales > Limnanthaceae > Limnanthes > Limnanthes douglasii. The sequence continues at coordinate 61,348,410 of JAUPFV010000002.1, read as the reverse complement.
TGAAAGAAAAATCCAAGGCTTCGGTTGTTCATCACACCGACAACCCTAGAGAGCCTGAGGCTTCAAAAACTCATGTGAGTACTAAAAAGACACATGCTAGTTCTAAAAAGTCTCACCGGTCCAAGCCTGTGGAGAGCTCTGACTCAAGTTCAGAATCTTCGGGCAGCTCTTCGGACAGTGAGGGAAATGAGAAATCCTTGTCTTCTAGCAGTGATGAGGGTCGAACCAAGAAAAAGCAAAAGCAGGTAAAGAAGTATTCGAGAAAGAGAGATCACCATGGAAGAATGAAAAGGCATATTGGAAAGGGATCATCTCACCACCGGAGGTATACGGACAAGATGTTGATGGATCCTTTTGCCTTCCATGATGAGTCAGGTATCTTTGCAACTCCTAATGAGGATACTGTGTTCAGTCGTGGGAGGAATTGGAGGCAATCTCCATTATCTTCTAAAATTCTGTCAGGAAACCTCCCCAAGAGGTTTGACAGCACCAAGATGGAGAAGTATGATGGCAGTACTGATCCGGACAATCATCTGGAGCAATTCAAGAACTTCATGATGAACTTTGATGATGATGATAAACTACTCTGTAGGGCATTTTCCCAATCTTTCACGGGGAGTGCTCTGAAATGGTACAACAGCCTGCCTCAGGGTTGTATCAAAGACTTTGATACTTTTTGGGTGGCCTTTAGAAGGAAGTTTGTGGGGAGTAAGGAGCTGAAGGGCAATGGAGACACAATAATCCATTGTGCCCAAGAGCCAAATGAGTCGTTAAAGGAGTACATAAGTCGTTTTGTAAACACAAACAATGGGTTGGCTGATTGCTTCGAACAAGTGGCAATAACATCCCTAAGACAAGGTTTAAACCCAGGCAACCTGGACGATTCGGTGACCAGGAAGAAAGCCATGACTTGGGGAGGATTGCTAAACCAAGTTGGCAAGCAAATAAATGTTGATGAAACGAAAAAGACTAGGGTGCACAGACAAGTGAGATCCACCCCAGTGGCACCTACTCCAAATCAAAACCAATCCGGGAATAAAGCTAGAGAAACCGGACAGGGGCATGGTAGGGGGAAAGCACAGTCTCAACCAGCTGCTCCTGCTCAAAGTCAACAGTCTAGAAACAAAAGAGGGCCATGGGTCCAACCGGAGTGGTTTGCAGAACTCAAAGAAAGTGTGGCAACCATTTTCGATAAAACAAAAGATGAGGTATACTACCGGAGACCAGCAACTTTGCAGTCTCCTAGAGAGCATCGAAACAATTCCTTTTGCCAATACCACAATGATATTGGTCATACCACCGATGATTGCATAGCATTGAAACAAGAGGTACAAAACTTGATCGAAAGGGGAAAGTTGGGTGCATACGTCAAAAGGAGAGGAGGCAACAGGCCTGACAACACTCACCGGGTTGGTCCGAGTAATGCTGCCCCGGAGGGGGCTATGGTAATAGTTGAAAGGTTTGATGTGGAGTCTGAATACTTGGATCCTGATCCAACACGAAACAGAGTAGGTGCTATAGAGGAGCGTTCTAAATCGGTCTCCGGGCTCATTAAATTCTTTGAGTCGCTGACAATTTTCGGAGGGGACACAATGACTGCTCCTACTACTTCTTCAAGAAAAAGGCATGTTCATAATTTGGCCTCCCAGCTAGAAGGAGGCATGACCTCTTATCAGTCACCGGATTCATTCCCCTTCATTGTCTTCGATGGGGATGATTTAAGAGACATTGCTGGCCCTCATGAGGATGCTGTTGTCATAGGAGCATTTGTAGGGGGCAATGAGATAAGGCGAATTTTGGTGGATACTGGAAGCTCTGCCAATATCCTCTTTTTAAACACCTACAAGAAAATGAAAAATCCAGCTGGATTCAGAAGTCGGACAGGTCGATTGTGGGTTTTACGGGCAGTTCGGCCGATGTGATCGGGGAGTTTGAAGAAGAAGTGTTATTGGGCAGAGGCCCTTTCAAGAAAATGGTTAGAATACTCTTCATTGTGGTGGATTGTCCCACCTGCTACAATGCTATTCTAGGGAGATCTTGGCTCTCTAGGATGCATGCAGTGGCTTCGACAGTCCATCAGTGTTTAAAGTATGCTGTTCAGGGGCAGGTTGGGGTTGTCCGGAGCAGTCAAAAGATTGCAAGAGAATGTTATGCCACTGTCTTGGCTCCACGAACGCTGGGGGCAGTCCGTATAAACGATCAATAGCAGTTTGAGGGCCTTTCTGGGGGTGAGGGTGAAATTGATGACCCCAGAGAGACCCCTGGAGTGCTGATTCCAATAGAGGAGGTTGAAACACACTGCTTGAAAGAAGGAAAAAATGTCAAGATAGGGTCCAAAATGCCATAGATGTTGAAAGAAAAAATGTTGAAATTCTTGAAAAACCATCAGCATGTTTTTGCTTGGTGCAATGCTGATGTTACTGGAGTTCCATCAGAGGTGATTTCCCATCACCCGTCTGTCCGGGGAGATGTGGCACCAGTGATACAGAAAAGGAGAGCCTTCTCAAAAGAAAAGGCTGATGTCATTGTACAAGAGGTTGACAGACTCACAAAGATGGGGCACATCAAAGAGTCTCAGTACCCTTTGTGGACTGCCAATCCTGTCTTGGTAAAAAAGAAGAATGGCAAATGGCGTATGTGCATTGACTTCACAGACCTCAATCGAGCTTGTCCAAAAGACTTGTATCCGGTCCCCCGGATAGATCAGTTAGTAGACTCTACTTCTGGGAACAAGCTACTCTCCTTCATGGATGCCTTCTCCGGGTACAATCAGATCCAAGTAGATCCAAAAGATCAAGAGCATACTACGTTTGTCACTGATAGGGGTCTACATTGCTACAAGGTGATGCCCTTTGGCTTGAAAAATGCTGGGGCTACTTATCAAAGGTTAGTCAACAAGGCATTTGCTGATCAAATTGGAAGAAACATGGAGGTTTACATTGACGATATGATGGTAAAAAACGTAGATGAGCAGTTGCGCTTGTCCGACCTCCAAGAGACTTTTACCAACTTGGCCAAAGTAAATTTGAAACTAAACCCTGAAAAATGTGTGTTCGGAGTGCAGTCCTGGAAATTCTTAGGGTATATCATAAGTGAGCATGGAATACAGCCCGACCCGGACCAACTCAATGCTTTGTTCCATATGGAGCCTCCTCGAAACATTAAAGAAGTACAGCGATTAACGGGGAGATTGGCTGCCTTGAATAGATTCATCTCCAGGTCTTCGGACAGGTGTGCTCCATTTTTTCAGACCTTGAAGGGTGCAAAGGGGTTTGAATGGACACCACAGTGTAATGAAGCATTTAATGAAATCAAGAAACATCTTTCCTCTCCCAAGACTTTGTTCAAACCTGTTGATGGGGAGACTCTCTTTGTGTATCTGGCTGTTTCAAGTTGTGCCATCAGTGTTGTGCTAGTAAGGGAGGTTGATGGGCATCCTCACCCAGTGTACTACATCAGCAAAAGCTTGATTGATGCTGAAAGGCGTTACTTGAAACTCGAAAAACTAGCATTAGCTTTGGTGATAGCTGCAAGGAAGATGAGGCCCTACTTTCAGGCTCATCCAATCGTCGTTCGGACATCTTTCCCTTTAAAGAATGTCCTTCAAAAAGCAGACATTTCAAGCAGAATGACAAAGTGGTCAGTAGAGTTGGGGGATTTCGACATAGACTTTGCTCCCCGAACAGCGGTAAAAGCTCAAGCTGTGGCTGACTTTCTGGTTGAATTCCATTATGACAGGGATTCGGAGCAGCCTACTGATTCAAAAGACAAGAAAGTGTGGATTGTCCGAACAGACGGAGGATCTAGCACCATGGGATCTGGGGCAAGAATATGTCTCACTTCCCCCTATGGGGACAACATGTACCAAGCTATTTGTTTTGCTTTCAGGGCATCCAATAACGAGTCCGAATACGAAGCAGCTATAGCCGGGTTAAAATTGGCTTACATCTGTGGAGCTAAGAGGGTCAAGCTACTAAGTGACTCCCAGTTGCTAGTCCACCATGCCTTGGGCCTATCAGAAGCTAGAAAGGAGCAATTGGTCAAGTATTTACACCTCCTCAAAAATGAAGCGTTAAAATTTAAAGCTGTTGTCTATGAGCACATCCCCCGGGCAGAAAATGAACTAGCAGATTCATTGGCAACAATAGCATATTCGGAGTCCTACCCATGGATCCATGTGCTTGAAAGCCCTTCTATTCAACTCGATGAAGGTATAAAAGAGGAAGTCTTTGAAATACAAGTGAATCGGCCTCAAGACTGGAGGTCTCCTCTTATACAGTATCTGTCCGATGGCATCGTGCCCTTGGATAAATCACAAGCCAGAACATTGAAACACCGGGCTCGTGGTTTCCTGATGATAAGAGAAGTGTTGTACAAAAAATCCTATAGCAAACCTCTCCTACGTTGTTTAGGGGATCATGAATCACAGACAGTTCTCTCTGAATTGCATGATGGTGAGGGATCAGCCCATTGTGGATTTAGAGCTTTAACAAGAAGAGTACTACTCTCCGGATACTATTGGCCTTCAATTATGAAAGATGCTAAGGAGCTGGTAAGAAGGTGTGACCCATGCCAGAGGTACAGCAATGAAATTCATGTACCAGCCATTCCTTTGGAATCAATTTCTGAGCCCATCCCTTTTGCTCGATGGGGATTAGACTTAGTTGGGCCTCTCCCTGTGGCGTCCGGAGGGCGTAAAACCATAATTGTAGCCATTGACTATTTCTCGAAGTGGATAGAAGCAGCCCCTTTGGCAGGGACAACCTCAAAAGCTGTTATAAAATTCTCTTTATCCAACATATGTTGCAGATTTGGTGTCCCCCAGAAAATAACAACAGACAATGGGCCACAGTTTGACAACAGAGAAATGGAACATTTTTGTGCCTCAAGAGGTATTCAGCACTGTTTTTCTTCACCTTTTCACCCACAAGCCAATGGGCAAGTTGAAGTGGCTAATAGAACAATTCTCTCCGGTTTAAGGAAAAACTTGGAAGGGGCTGCTGGGAAGTGGCCTAGTTATCTACAAGAAGTCTTGTGGGCCTACCGGACAACACCTGGGGCTGCAACACAAGAATCCCCTTTTGCCTTGGTCTATGGGATGGATGCAGTAGCCCCCATAGAGAAGACACTCCCTTCCTTTCGTGTTCATAACTTCTCCGGGCAGGCTAATGAGATGGCAGTTAGAAATCAGCTTGATTTGATTGAAGAAAGACGGGTTAAAGCTCATCTAAGAATGGCACACTATCAGGGCTTGATGAGAAGCAGGTTTGCTTCTAAAGTTAAAAGAAGAGATTTTTAACCAGGAGATAAAGTATTAAGGAAAGTTTTCTTGCACACAAAGGAAAAGCTCTTCGGAAAGCTGGCCCCAACTTGGGAGGGTCCGTATACTGTGGTTGAAAGAATCAAGCCTGGGACATATTGGTTGGAAGACAAAGATGGCAGGGTTTTAACTCACCCTTGGAATATTGAACACCTTCGAATGTACTTGGAATAACACTTGTGTAAATATTTACTTGTTTAAACATCCATGTAAATATTTGGGGGCATACCTTCCCCTCTTCGGTGGCACGGAGAGCTTCCAATGAAATTTAATGCCTTCTTCAATAATTTTCTAAGTATTTTCAAAATTCTGTTTCTTGTCATGCTACCCGGACTGAAAAATCTAAGGGCTATTTAAACTCTAGCCGGAGAATCTAAACACTCACAATGCAGTAATTCAAAGCTACTTAAACTCTAGCTATCTAAAGTAAAACAAATAATAAAAGAAGAGGATGGTTGGGCCAAATAAAAACATTCATTCAACAAAAAATTGCCTTGGCCTTCCAAGGACTTTTTGAACAAGTTTGGATACAGTACAAAAAATCTGTCCGAATAGTACCGGACACCACAACAAAAAGAGTGCCTTGGCCTTCCAAGGAATTTAGTTTAAACAAAAGATAAATAAAAGTAAGCCATAAATTAAGGTTGAGCCTTTGAAGATGGCTCACCCTCATCTGACTTTTTGCCCTTGACGTCACTTTTCTCTTCGATTATCTTCTTACCCTTGGGGTCAATCTCCTCTTCACCTGGGCTCTCTCCGGTTTCCTCTTCATCACCAGACGAGGACTCACCAGAGTACCCCTCATCAACCATGGTCCAGTATGGGAGATCATCATCATCCACATAGCGCCATAATCCCCCTAGTCTCCTCTTCGGGAATTTCTCATGAAACAGGAGGACCATATCAGACTTCACCTTCTGGATCATTAGCTCCTCGCTTTGGATCATCTCCCTGGCATAGGCGTTGATCTTGGCCTTGATTGTGGCCTCTTGGTCCCTCACCAAAGCAGCCTTCTCTTCGACAGCCTGAGTCACAGCATTTTCTAAGGCAAGTTTGTCAGTAGTCAGGTTGGTGACGAGCTTCTCCTTGGCTGCAGTTTCTCCTCTTGAGGTTGTCAGATCCTTCTCCAGTCCGGACACCTTAGCCCGGAGGTCTTTTATGATTTCTTCCAAAGAAGCAACTTTTGTCTTGCCTTCATCTTGATTCTTCTTTAGCTGCTCATTTGCCTCTTTAAGCAAATCAATCTTAGTGGCAGCAGTCTGGAGGTCATCGGACAGCTTCTCCTTCTCAGACTTGAGCTCTTTGATGGTGTCTGCCTGACTTCGGACTTGCCTTTCCAAAGTAAGCACTGGCTGTACATTGCTAAGTAAAGAGTGGGCTATGATGTCCTTCTCGCTAGAAACCATGAAAGTCTTACCGTTGAAATTGACCGTGTTGGAGCTGCTCGGAGGGACGTAGGGCCCTGCGAACTCGTCTCTGGGCAGGCCAAGAAAATATTCACCAAGTCCACCTAGACCGGTGATGTCCATTTCATCCAAGTTAAGCTCTCCCCCCTCGACTTCATCTGTATGAAATTCCTTTGGAATCTCTTCTTGAAAGTCCCTTGGGATCTCTTCGGCCAGTGTAGGGTCAGTAGGGAAAGAGGGCTCCGGGTCCCGGAGAGCAACTTCATCCCCTTGGGAAGACTTCTTCTTCTTGGCCTCCCTGTCAGCACTCTCACTTGTTTGCTTGCGAGTCCTCTTAGAGGCCCTTGTAGGCTTAGGGAGGTTCACTTCCTGCTTCTCGCTCTCCTGTTCCACCACCTGCAGAAGGGCTGCATCAATCTGAGCCTGTGCCAGTCCTTCTGTGTCTGTTGGGGCCTCCTTCTCATCGTCACCTGCTACCCTCTTGCCTTTCTTCTTCTTTCCCTTCATTTTACTTGGGGCTTTGGCCCGGGCAGGAAGGAAGAGAGTCCCATCCAGTTCGTGAGATCTTCTCAGCACGATGTCTTCATCAGGTTGTGTGGAGAGCTCCTCCCAAGTTAGGTCTCTTCGACCTGTGGTGTTCCACAGGTGAGACCTTGCTAAATTCCCAGAAGTGAAGGCTTTATGGAACCGATTCTCCCAGTTCTCTGCAGCCCAAGCGTTGATTTTGCCACAGGTGACCTGTCCGGCCTTCAGGTAGTCCCCGAACTCCTTTGGCAGCTCTGATAAAACAAAAGAGAAACTAATTAGCATAAACTTGAAAGAAAAGGGAAATTCGAACAGAGACTTAAGATGAGAAGCTTACGGTCACTCCTCCACCTACTCCTGAGGAGGCTTGGATTCTCTCCGGTCTTAATTTTCTTGCCATTCTAACATGAGCCACTGACAAATAAGAATTGGCTCCTCCATTTGCTCTCCGACTCCAGGAGATCATCAACAGCTTTAAGATCGTTCCCCATGTTGAAATGGTAGAAGGGGAACTGATGATGTTTGCACAGGTTGGCCACAGTTGCAAACTCTTCCATAGGAAGAGGGATTCCAGATAACCTAGACGCCATAATACATGACATCAAGGTGAACCAACCATTGGGGCTTAACTGAGATGGGCAGAGTTTGACCAAGTGAAAATAGCGCACTATCTCCGGGTCCAGTGGGAACCTGAGTCCCCAGTTGAATAGCTCCGTGAAGAAGACTATCTCATTCCTTTTGCAGTCCATCGGGGTCTCCGGATCGATGGGAATTCGTATCTTTACATTCTCAGGGATCCCCCACTTAGTGCGCAACCGACCCAGATCTGAAGTATGGATGAACGCATACTTGGTCCTTAGCAAAGCCAAAAGATACTTGAACTCCACTTTATGAAAGCATGGCCCCACTCTCCCTTCAAGGCTCTCCGGCAGGTCCAGACGCCTCAGATACAAGTCCTCTTTGCCCCTCTTGGCAACAACGATAGCAGTATCAGCCTGTCCGGAGGACTCGGACTCGAATCTAACCTCCTCAGTGGAGTCCTCCATCCTCTCCTCCATAATCGTTGGGGGAGCTTCAGTAGAAATAGTCCGGGGAGGATTGAGGCTTGGCAGAGCTGATCCTCCGGACTGTTGGCTGTCCGTATTTACCCGACTTCTCACCTCAATTTGAGTGTCTGAGGTAGAAGATTCCTTGGGAGGTAGTGGGCTGCTGGCCTCTAGTCCTGACGGCCTCTCCCGGGGAGCCTTTATAATTGCCCCAGACCCTGATATACTATCTTTTGCCCCCGATTTCGAGGGTGTGTTTTTAGAAGAAAGCCCTTTGACCAACCTACTTGGCCTTTTCATGATCAGCTTGTCCGGGGAATGGTCAGAGTCAGACCCCATAGCAATGAAAGAAGATTTTTTCCTAACACTTGTGACCGTAACTCCCGGTTCAACAGCAGGGATCGACTCCTGAACTGAGGAGCCTGATACTATAGGGGAAAGAGTAGATTGAAAGAGCCTTTTGGGTTTTGTACCTTTGGAAGAAGAAGAACCTCTATCAGATTCTGCGATTGAAGAGGCTGGTTTCTCAATAGGCGAGGATGGCAGCCCTGCAGCAAGTTGTTTTTCCTTCTCTACTCTTTGAGCTTTCTCCAATTCTGAGAGGTTAAGCCAGCCGCCCTTGATCAGTGCTGTTCTTGCTGTAAACATAAACAGCCAAAGAAGTTTTTGAAGTTCTAGAGAGATAAATCTCTGAGTAAAATTGCAGAGTGAATGTTGAAAGAGATAATGAGACAGTGAAAAGTGAATTAGAATTTATAGTAAATGTGAAAAAAGGAGTTGATTCCTAGGAGAATCCGAAAAGTTGGGCAATGATTAAAAGACGACGCTGATGTCATTAATGGCATTTAAAAGAGGTAACTTGTTCGAGAAAGTGGTGCGAAGTTCAAGGTGAAAAAACGGCTAAAGTAACCAATCGGAGAGTGACACGTGTCCCATTAACTCTGGCAAGAATCGTTTAGAATTCGTAACGTTCGGTCTGTCCGGGTTTATCCACAACTCTCTTCGAATCAAGAAATCACTTCCTACATCGGACTGTTTTTCAGTTCTTTGACAAGGACACTTGTTCAAACACCTAAAAAAGGGGCTCCTGATGAGTCCGAATGCGGAGTGCTCCCCGGAAGGGCAGATCAGTGTAATTCTCTCCGAACACCGGACAG